>OZ023315.1:6401463-6648963 GCA_964007375.1 Ophion obscuratus | reverse complement strand
GATATATTCATCATTTCGAGTGAATCGGTTGAAAATTGGCTGAGTTATGTTTCCGGTCATCTTAAAAAATGCAGTTTTGAGATAAACAATGCACAGCCGCCATTTTGAAATTAATCGTTTCAAAAAAATTATTGTATACAGTCACTGATATGTATGATAAACACCCTTTTTTGTAATCTCGATTTATTTTGTCGTTTTTCTGAAAGAAAATCCCCAAAAAGCCTATTTTTTCGGGCTCTAGAGTGACCTAACCCCTTAATAATACAGCCTGAAAATTTCAAAACGATATTCGGATTCTTTCTAACGGTATGTATATAAATGATAAAAACTCTCCGCTTGAGTCCCAAGCGCTGTGACGGGTCAAAACATGCGATTTTATTTTGCTTTTTCTCAGAGTGCGCATATTCGAGAATATGCGGAAAAAAATGTAAAGTTAAAATATTGAAAAGTGACCAAGTGACAGATGATTTGGTGAGAACAGGTGGCGCAACGATTTACATATACGAAAAACTTTCAATCGCGTTTTTCTCAAAACGACATTTTATCGATTTGCGGGAATCATAAGTAAAAAACTTATTGATGTATCATCTTCAAATTTGAAACACGTTTACATAATATCATTTATTAAAATATGAACCTAAAGTTGGAAAGATTAGATTGTTTGAAACTTATTTATTATTGCAAAATGCCGGGAAAAAAATGCTAATAATCGATCATTTTTTTTCAAACACGTTCCAATATTCAATTCTTGATTTTTTTTTCTTAATTTAGGTTCAGATTCTTTAAAAACATCTCGAGAATGTATGAAAATTTCTTGGACTATTTGAGATGCGAATTGCGAGCTGCACAATTCCCGCAAATCGACAATAACGACAAGGGCACGCCAAGGGACACAACGGATTATACCTTAATTAATGCGTAAAGTAACTTGAAAAAATTACCAGAGACGCATGAAAATATGAATAAATTATTGACAGAGTTGCGGAAATATCCGTTTTTTTAACAATGAAAAAAATCCAAAATAGCATTTAAATTTCGGTCTCCTAAAGTGGTTGCCGGCCTTAAAGGAAGGATTTCTTTACCATTTTTGAGACTTTAGGTACGTTTTATTAATACTTTTGATTGTTACATGGTATTCTTTGATTTTTTATTAATCTTTAAAAATGGTGGAGGAATGGCACGGTCTTCTGAACTGCATTTTCAAAACTGGCGTGATGTATAGCTAAAAAACTAGCGACCGATTCTGATGAAATTTGGTGTAAATCTTTCTAACCTTAGTGTCTAAAATATGAACCTAAAAGTTTTCGAAAATGTAAAAAAAAAGTATATTTTTATTGCAAAATGTAGCTTTTTTGTATTTTTTTCGGAAATGTATTTTTTTCGGGAAAATTAAATATTTTTGTTTCAAAGCGTAGTATTTAATCAATTCTCAACATTTCACAATTTTTCTTGGTTCATATTCTGCGTATGAGTGTTAGTTAAAGAAAAATGTTCGTCGGTTTTTTCTTCAGATTAATCCCGCCGCCGCTACGTGTCACGCCGTCTGACAACATCCGCCGCAACCTGTTTAAAAGACCGTGACATACCTCCGCCTTTTTTAAGGCGTTACTCCCACTTGTAGCGCAAAAAAGGCCTTTTTCATGAATTTTTAAAAAGAAAACTACAAAACTTTTTTAATCGATCAATATACCATCTTAAGGAACACATCTTAAAGAACTTTCAGTAATTTTTTTATTGAAAAATATTACATTGTTTAGTGGCAAATGGCTGTCAATGAAATAATGTTTTTATATACACGGTTTGCGGTGACCAACATTGCGGCGAAGTGGATCATCTGAAAAAAAAAATGCGGATGGATTTAGTCAAATATAAGTATAAACTAGTCTTTAATCGAAGGATTTTAAAAAATATTCATTTTTCACAAAATGGCGGACAGCCAAAGTTAATGGTTCGATTTTAACGAAAAAAAAATCGAACGATTAAAGACTACATTTTTATGTATTAAATAAGCCTGCAAAATTTCAAGAAGATCTGTTCATTAGTATTCGAGTGATCTTGGTCACCGACTTCAGAAATGCTATTTTGAGAAAAACGCGTTTAAAGTTTCAATTTCCGGTCGTTTACACAACGGATTCTTCTCTTTCAACGCTCATATCTCAGTCAATTTTGTTCGGATCGACTTGAAATTTTCAGGACATATTCTCAGATACTTATACTTAAAAAAAAATGCAATAAAAAAATCGATTTTTTCAAAATCGCAAGTGGGGGTAACCCCTTAAAGATTAATAAAAAAAAATGATATACCATGCAACAGCCAAAAGTAGTAATAAAACGTACTCTAAGTCTCAAAAATGGTGCAGAAATCTTTCCTTGTAAAAAAATCCCTTAAACCTAGGCTTTGGAATCTGTCGAATATTGACATGGGACCAGTCTTGAATCGCCTTGATTGACCGGAGAGAAATTCGATACGGAAACGCAATCTGCAAAATATATCTGAACGTATCAAATTTGTTGCTACAACTTCAAGATCGACTATATATTTGCAAATGATTTATTCTCGCAGATCTTTCACGGATTTTACTGTGTTTTTGGGCTGTCGTTATCACGCGACGACCAAATTCTCATTGAAACATTCGGTGACCGCTATTTTTTACAAGATTTTATTTACGGGAAGGGTAGGGGTTTCAGTGTGAAAAAAAAACACTTTTTTACGATTTTTTTTTCATCTATATGGATAGAGTAAATTTATTGAAACCTTTTGTACATTGTTAAGTGTCATTTCAAGAACATTCCGTAAAATTTGTACGCGAAAATCCGCAAACAAGCCGGTGACAAAGCTTTTCCAAGAACGCCTTTGGAAAAACACGATTTGCGGTGTTCACTGAATCTCAGCTAGAAATTATCTGAAATCAAGTACCATTAAAATTTAGTCAATCAAATCCTTCCCCCAACGGTCTTTGATAATTTTTTTTTTCATTTCTAAATTTTTGGTGGTCGTGTAAAGTGAAAAGTGCTATTTTTCACAAAAAATGCCGCCATTTTGGGGATGGAAAACCGCCTCAATGTAAAAAAAAGTCTCAAACTGAGCGTTGGGGGGAGGTATTTTATATGTAGAAAGTGTGTACCAAGTTTGAAATAAATCGGTCATTTAGTTTTCAAACAGCAGTGAACGCGGACTTTGAAAAAGTGGTTTCGAGAAAAACGCGGCACCGGCTTGTTTGTGGATATTTTCGCGTACAAATTTCACCGAATTTTCTTGAAATGACACTTAACGATGTGCAAAAGGTTTCAATAAATTTACGCTATCCATATAGAGGAAAACAAATTCGCAAAAAAATGTTTTTTTTTTCACGCTGAAACCCCTACCCTCCCCTTAAATGGACTTGGGGTGAGATGCAAAACGGAAAATCGATATTTCACCCACTTCCCTACTAATTAGAGTTCTGAAATTTTGCAAACATGCATTTCAGAGGTAACAATACATGGAAAGTGCATGAGAACATGTGATTTGGATCTAAGTGCTCTCGGATCGCAAAATCGTTAAGAGGCTCCAATAGATAAAATAGATTAAAAGGTAAGGTCCAATAGGTGGTGAGCCAACATCTATGACAGCAGCCACCTATCACAGTTCTCCAGGATTTCTCCTGATAATCAACCAATTATAACACCGGTTCAGAGCTCTGGTAAAATCAATTAAAGACTACAAAGTAGAAAATAATTTTTATATAATTTTTTTTTTTACGAAGTCACCTATATGTGACTATAACAAAAAGCCTGGAGGGCTAGGAATGTACACATATCATCTTTAATTTACATGAATCTATTAACATATCAACTGCATTTAATTTACTGTGAAACAACCTTAGATTTCTCAAGGGGTTACGTGGGTTTGAAAATTTTAAACAATCAAGACAGGAGCGAAAGGATGCCCTGGAGATCGCAGCTGCAGCAGGATCTTTGCTTTATGGAGCTGGAATCGACGATTCTATGTAAGTTAAAAAAAAAATTATTCGTTTGATTTCTACTTAAAACTATAATCGCATTTTTCTTAAACACTATTTTCTAAATCGGTGGACGCGATTTCTCAAAAACTAATGCACCGATCTTATTGAAATTTCGCACACTTCTTCAAAATAGCTTTGACTAGTGATTGAACGAAGGTTTTTTTCGATTACAACTAATTTTGTAAGGCTATACGTAGTGTAAATAGTGCCAAAAATTGAACTATTTTGCATATAACTCTGCCAGAAATTCGAATTTCGATTTTTTTTTTTTTGAATCTTTGGTTCAATCACGAGCTATACTCATCTACTAACAGAAAAAAATTAGTTTCTTAATTTCAGATGAAGCTATCTTGAGTTATCCTGACCACCGCGAGGACACTTTTTTTGAGGGGTCTCCGGAAACCAGGTCCCACCGGCTGAATTTCCCAAATTTTTGGATGAACATCTTTTTAAATATTGTTGAAATGTTACTCTTTTATGTGCTTAACATTTTGAATTAAGAAAATGTATGTATTATATTTTTTTTTAATAGAGAAAACATGTTTTTTTGGGCTTCGAAAACCCACGTAACCCCTTAAACAAAAATCCGGAAATTGAGTATAAACGTGTGATAATAATTTCTCTAATTACCATTGTGCCAAATTAAACACCGTAAAGGCCACAGTAACGGGTATAAAATCATGTGCGTATTTAACCATTTTTTTTCGTATGAAAAAGTAATTCACTTATAAAATTAATTACACATCTATTTAGTATGAATATCAAGCTGTTAGAAAATATATATTTTTTTCGTTGGACAAAATGGCCGATTACTCGAAACTTCTCGAAACAGCTTTTTCCATTTGGCGTGACAAATAACCTCAACAATTATCACTCGATTTACTTCAAATTTAAAAGTTATGTTCCTAATTGCATTTCGCCGAGAAGTGCGTACGGAATTTCTGATTAATCGAAAACTTTTCATTCTATGAGCAGTTGATGAGCAGTTATAACAAAAATGTTCACTGAAAATTCATTTCTTAAGTTCAAATACCTACAACTTTTGAATAAAACAATATATTTTAATTCCGTACGTACCTCTCCATTTGTACATCGAAAAAAAAAATACATATTTTCTAACAGCTTAATATTCATATTAACCAGACGTGTAATTAATTTGATTTGTGAATCACTTTTTCACACGAAAAAAAATGTGTTTAATTCGCACATGATTTTATACCCGTTACTGTGATCTAAGGCCTTAATGAAATTGAATTGATCAAATTCATTGATCATTTAAAAAGTTGAGTGCCACAAGCTTTTATTTATAGTCACATATAGGTGACTTGGTAAAAAAATATTTTCTACTTTTTAGTAGATTTAGTAGAAGCTTGTTTAAAAAAAAATGTACATATAAATTTTCGTTCAAATTTTCGTAATAAAAACGTTACCCTTTTTGTTCCAATATTCATCCAACTGCAAAATGCGAATAAGACTGAATGAACAAGAGGCAACCCTAAATCTCTATAGATTTATTTATTTAGCCTGGATAGCCGATCTGCTGGCCCGAATTTTGTCCACTTTTGTGCACCATCCCCAGCGTATGAAAAAAAAAATCCACCATCAATCGAACGCTGAGGCACAACCTAAAATTTCTGGAGACCTAAAATGACCCTTCACTGGCTGCAAATCGATACGATTTTCACATTCCACATGATCGATAAATTAATTCTTCCGGTCCTCATTAGCATATTGGCACAGTGGAATCGACCGAGTGTAACGAAGACGCGTTCACCCTCTAATGAGCCCGGTGTGCCCAAGCACCGGGGAGCTATTACGACCAAGTGTATTTTCACGGCTGTAAGAGCACCGCGGATTGCGCAATTGGTGGCCTAGCATGAAGATCCCGACTCCCACTTTTTTCCGCAACAATGAAAAATGGCAGGGGCGAGAGGACTCCTCTCCTTCGTGTGTTAACTCACGTTGAATTGTTTCGTGATACCTTTTTTTTCTTCTTATTTCTTTTTTCGCAGCTGTAAGACAGAAGCGAGAAGGAAGATGTGGGGGCGTGAGTCTGGTGGGGTGTTGCATCTCTTCTGTGGGAGCCCCAAGACCGAGGCTCTCTCAGGTCCTCTCCCCGGGGCATCTCTCAGGCTTAGCCCATATATATACCCAAACGACCCAACACTTTGGCAAACATCTTCAAAGGATTTCTCGAACGAGAAGCCTCGCCGCGTACTCTTTCCCTCGCTCCCAAACAGTTCGACGTACATTCGAGAAAGTTTTTTTTTTAACGAAACACCTGAAGATTGACAAAAAAGGGGACTAAACATTGAGTCGATAAATGAGAGACATATTAACGTGATAATTCGAGGAGCAAATTGGTGCCCAAGGTTCGTTGAAAGTCTTCATTGACATCGATAGCTTCTATTCGCGTTTATTCTAATTTTTCCTTCCTAATTGGAACGATTTTTATCCGACTGGCTCAAACCTCTCGAATTTTTTTAATCTATGACCAAATTTCACGCTTTTGGGCCTTCTAGGGCACTTTCTAACCGAATTCATTCGTTTATTCGAAGCCCGAATGGCAGGCGACATGGCTACGGTTTAGTTGAATTTTTTTCCGCCACCTCGAATCTTCAATCGCCTGCGAAAAATTCATTTTTTCGTTTTTATCGATCGGACAATTTTTTTCGTATTCGTTGCGAGTGAACATTTCGACTGATTTTTTTCAGATGATCTCGAGGTACCAGTTGATTTTTGGAGCGATACTTTTTGGATTGGCGCTCCTGTACCAGGCTATGGCGGTGAGTTAACGAAAATAAGAAATCCTACCGGGTGGTGGGAATCGGTATTGTCATCGGCGAATGCATAGAGCGTTTTGAAGCAGGGTGAATATGTTTATCCCGCGAATTCGCACAGAGCGGATAACCCGAGGAGTTATTGCGCAACGCGGGGAGAATTTCTCGCGACGTGAAATGAGATGAAAGTATAAGAAACGCGCGAAGAAGGGAATTTTATGTTTTCATGAATATCCGCGGTTACGTGCGAGTGTGTTAATTCATCGTACAGCCGAACGCGATAATTGCATTATGCGATAGCATTGTTTATCCATTTCATTTTTGTTTTGTATATGTATATAGCTCAAACGGGAGGACGAGTTTCTCACGGTTTATCGCGCAACAATGACAACTGAGAGCGGTATCTGCCATCTTTCCTCGCGAACCCCGTCGCGGTAATTGATTAATTATAATCAACCTCTAAGGTAACACTCGCCGGGAGTGTTTCAATTTCCCCCCGTAATTGCAAACACCTCGGAAAAACGGCGCAACGCTCAATTACCAAATTGTAGTTGCTGGAATTTATTACCGTGACCAAAATGGCACTTGACAAAATTGAGTCGCACAAATTTGGTAGTTTAACGAAAAATATCATTAACGAATTGTTATTTGTCACGAATTAACGGTTGAATTTTGAATTTGAAGTTTGAATTAACGAATTGTAATGTACAATTAATGAATTGGCATTTACAATTAACAAATTATAATTTGTAAGGAATTGTAATTGTCAAAACTAATTGTAATATCAAACAGATTTCATAACTTTTTTAATTTCACTGACCCACTGAAAAAAATTAACATTTTTTTCACACTTAAAAAAAAAATATTTCGAATCACTTCATTCGCCAGTTTTTGAGCATCACCATTTTTGGAGCTATTTTCAAAATTCTTCATTGCGAGCCCTCTGCGATTATTTACCAATCGTTTACGTCAACGACCGAATTGCAATTTACAATTAATGAATTTCAATTTGTAACGAATTGTAATTTCCAATTACCGAATAGTCATTTGTAACTGATTATAATTTGCAAGTAACGAATCGTAATTTTCAATTATAAAATACTTTATAATACAATTAATGAATTCCAATTTGTAACGAATTATAATTTACAATTACCGAATTGTAATTTGTAACTGATTATAATTTGCGTGTAACGAATTTTAATTTGCACGTAACGAATCGTAATTTTCAATTCAAAATACTATATAATACAATTATAATAATAATAAAAATATTCGTTATTTCAATAGAAATAATGAACGCTAATTTATTAATATAAATTATTCAATCATTTTTGCAAGCAAGAATAAGAATTACTCGTCACGTCTACTTTTCTTGAATTTATTACGAATCCCCCCAATAAATTTGTGCCACTTTTCAAAACGAAATCGCCCCAAGTAGGAAAAAAAACGTCGATCGAGGCAAACAAAAAGTGCGTTAAAATTTCGCGTTTTTCGACACTTACACTAATAAGATTTAAAACGACGCACCGAATCTTGGCGATTGTCTTTCTCGTCCTCGACGTTTCATAAGATCGTAAATTTTTCGTCGATTTCATCATTTTCTCGACCGGAAGCTCAAGGATCGAGCGAACTTTCATAATTTAAAAAAAAATTATAAAACAAAAATATAAACGGATGTGGAGTAGGGATCGGTATGAAAACGAGTAGAGTAAAAGAAAGATCTGACACAAAGGCCCGCTGGCGCACGGAGATGCGCATCCGCTCGCCGGTGGCGGCAAAACAATGTACCTCGACTTCCGGTCAGTCATCGACACGGCCATATACGCGCGCGGTCTGGACATTGTCGAGGGCTGACTGGATGGCTAACTCGCGATATCGTCTCTGTTGCAATATTGTAGGTATGACCGAGGGCCTCGTTTTCCATACCGTACGGTAGTCAATTGCGAAAAAAATTATATATATACAGGGTGTCCCAAAACTCAACGATAATCTGAGACCGGATGAAAGGCCAAGTTATACCAGTTCTGGGACAAATAAAAAAAAATCCATATCACTCAGTTCAGCGATAATAGACATTTAAAAAAAAAAGTTGAAATTCGACACCCTTGGTCGCATTTTCAAGTCCTGTGATTACCAATGTCACAATTTCGCTGTGATTTTTTTAATTTCGTGATCTTCATTAACGATGCTATTAATCGCAATTACAAATTAATGCAAAAAACATTGTTAATTTAATAAAATAAGTTAAGTTTTAGTGAGTCATGGTTCACAAAAATATTGTAAGTTAACTTTGACACTTCATTTTGAAAAAAAAATGTACTACACTACCCTTGGCAAGTTATTTCAAAAGATGGCGCATTTAATCAAGATTTCACAATGGTGCAATACTTGCCACTTTTCTTGCCATTAAAAATTTTATTTCTTATTTTTTTCAAATTGAGCTCATTTTGAACAACTCAACATTAGGAATTTTTGTTACTAAAATTTGTTATTTTTTGTTTCTGGTCTGAAATAAAATTATTATTTTTAGTAAAGAGGTAATTGAGTCAGTTAATAACCAATTTTTATTGTAAAAAACATATGTTTAGTAAAGAGGTAATTGAGTCAGTTAATAACCAATTTTTATTGTAAAAAACATATGTTTAGTAAAGAGGTAATTGAGTCAGTTAATAACCAATTTTTATTGTAAAAAACATATGTTTTTTACAATATGCACAAACATTAGGAATTTTTGTTACTAAAATTTGTTATTTTTTGTTTCTGGTCTGAAATAAAATTATTATTTTTAGTAAAGAGGTAATTGAGTCAGTTAATAACCAATTTTTAATGTAAAAAACATATGTTTAGTAAAGAGGTAATTGAGTCAGTTAATAACCAATTTTTATTGTAAAAAACATATGTTTTTTACAATAAAAATTGGTTATTAACTGACTCAATTACCTCTTTACTAAAAATAATAATTTTATTTCAGACCAGAAACAAAAAATAACAAATTTTAGTAACAAAAAATCCTAATGTTGAGTTGTTCAAAATGAGCTCAATTTGAAAAAAATAAGAAATAAAATTTTTAATGGCAAGAAAAGTGGCAAGTGTTGCACCATTTTGAAATCTTGATTAAATGCGCCATCTTTTGAAACAACTTGCCAAGGGTAGTGTAGTACATTTTTTTTTCAAAATGAAGTGTCAAAGTTAACTAACAATATTTTTGTGAACCATGACTCACTAAAACTTAACTTATTTTATTAAATTAACAATGTTTTTTGCATTAATTTGTAGTTGCGATTAATAGCATCGTTAATGAAGATCACGAAATTTAAAAAATCACAGCGAAATTGTGACATTGGTAATCACAGGACTTGAAAATGCGACCAAGGGTGTCGAATTTCAACTTTTTTTAAAAAATGTCTATTATCGCTGAACTGAGTGATATGGATTTTTTATTTTATTTTTCCCAGAACTGGTATAACTTGGCCTTTCATCCGGTCTCAGATTATCGTTGAGTTTTGGGACACCCTGTATATATATATATATGCACATACACGTAAAGAAATATCTCGGTTTGCGTATCAAAAAATCAAACAGATTTGATAATTTTTCTGTTTCGCTGAGTCATCGAACAAAAAGGCGTGAAAAAAAAACAATTTTTTTACGTTTTTGGAAAAATATTTTGAGTCACTTCTATCGCGAATTTTAATTTTGACCATCATCGTTTTTGGAGCCATTTTCAAAATGTGACATTGCAAGCCCTCTGAAATAATTTACCAATCAATTAACAAATTACTTCGAAAAAGAGGCGAAAATTTTCATTTTTTCGGTCGGTTGGTTGGCAGTAACATTATTGACAATTGATCGAATATAAATAAGAGATGTACATAAATAAATATATTTATATAAGTTCGATCTACACGATTCTCAGTAATAGGAACATTAAGGGATACCTTTAGGCGACGAGAACATTGCTGATTTTCATGATTTTTTTAAGGCGAGAAAACCCTTTAGGAGCGTGAAAAATAGGTTTTTTTCGGGAATTTTTTTAGAGGGGATAAAATAATATGATCATTCTCAAATTTGGACATGAGTTTATTATAACTGTCAAGTTTGAAAATATTTTTTTTTTTTTTGAGATGACCAACAAAATGGCGGCGTTATTAAGGGTCTTCGAACGCCTGTTGTCCGCGACATCGAAAAGTGCTGCAGTTATCATTATTTTTCTGTTGATCTGAAAAAGATTTAATAAGTGTCATTCGTTTACTGACATATTAAGGAGAAGGATATACCTAAAAAATGATGAAAAAGTGCATAATTGGAAGTTTGGGAGCCTTTTTACTCCAAAGTTCGAATTTTCGACATTTTCACGCCAAAAAAATTATTTATTTACACGCTACCTTTCAAACTTTAGGCATATCCTTCCGATAATATTACTGAGAGTAACCTCCCAAAATTTCATCCTAATCGGTCGATAAATTTTTGAGCCACAACGCGAGCAGTTTTTGGAAAAGTAGTTTCGAGATAATCGCGATTAAAGTTTCAACATGTGAAAACTATTAATTGTAATTTTTTTTGTAATTGTAATTGTGAAACTCGAAATATTGAATATTTCGAGTTTTCTTTTGGTCAGTATATTCTTTGGGTATCATGCTTTCGAAATATGTAAAAAGAATCGATTTTTTTATAATTTTAAAGGCATTTCTCGCCTTAAGGAAAGATTTCTTCACCATTTTTGAGACTTAGTGTATGCTTTATTGTTACTTTTGACGGTTACATGGTTAACATGCAGCCGATGTTGTCGCACGGCGTGAACCGTAGCGTCGGCGGGATTTATCTCAAAAAAACCAACGAAGATTCCTCTTTCATTAACACTTATACGCTGAATATGAACCAAGAAAAAGTGAGAAATGTTGAAAATCGATGAAATGGTACGATTTGAAACAAAAAGATTGAATTTTACGACAAAAATTGCTACGTTTTGCAATAAAAAACATACTTTTTTTCAATTTTCAAAAACATTTAGGGTCATGTTTCAGACAATAAGGTTAGAAAGATTTATACCAAATTTCGTCAGAATCGGTCGGTTGATGTTTCAGCTAGAGGTCACACCAGTTTTGGAAATATAGTTTAGAAAACCGTGCTATACCTCGGCCATTTTTAAAGATTAATGAAAAAAATACCACGTAACGGCAAAAATTAGTACTAAAACATATCCTATGTCTGAAAAATGGTGACGAAATCTTGCCCTTTAAAAACAATCATGAA
This sequence comes from Ophion obscuratus, assembly GCA_964007375.1. NCBI lineage: Eukaryota > Metazoa > Arthropoda > Insecta > Hymenoptera > Ichneumonidae > Ophion > Ophion obscuratus. Next base: position 6,636,923 of record OZ023315.1, on the reverse strand, counting down.
AATCAGAAAAAAAATCCTCGCCTCAAGGTATCTCCCCCTTTAATTGGAAAATTATGTATATCATATTTTATTCATAAATATTTTGATCGCATATTTTAATGAATTCTTTTTCTTGTTTATTAACAAGTAGGGCTTTAATTAACAAACAAAAAATTAACAAACGGTTAACCGGTTTAATATATATATATATATATATATATATATATATATATATATATATATATATAGATCTGTTAATTAGTGCCCGGTTAACCGTTTGTTAACCTTTTGTTTGTTAATTAAAGCCCTACTTGTTAATAAACAAGAAAAAAAATTCATTAAAATATGCGATTAAAATATTTATGAATAAAATATGATATACATAATTTTCCAATTAAAGGGGGAAATACCTTGAGGCGAGGAAGTATTTTTCTGATTTTCATGATTGTTTTTAAAGGGCAAGATTATATATATATAATCGATCTCCGAAATCCTAATTTGTTATTGATTGACAAATTGTTGAAAAATATGATATTTTTCGCACGTCTCTTGAGTCGCACAATTGATAGTATTTTTTTTCCTTGTTAATTAACAAATCAGCAATTACCGACCGAGCATCGATTATCCGATTTTTACAAGCATATATGAAATTTGAAATATGTCATATGAAATCTCTTTATGAAATCTTTTCTTCATCATTCTTTTAAATTGCATATTTTATTGTATTTTTTTCTCATTTTTCAGCAAGTGGATGGTTATCGACCGGGAATCGATTATCCGATTTACGATAGTGTGCCCTTCGGACTTACTTTCACGTGCCAAGGTAAATTACCCGGCTACTACGCCGATCCTGAAACCCGGTGCCAGGCATGGCACTGGTGTTTGCCCAACGGTAGGATGTTTAGTTTTCTCTGTCCAAACGGCACGGTCTTCAGCCAAACGGTACGCGTCTGCGACTGGTGGTTCAAGGTAAAAACCATATGCTCGAATACACGTCTAGAAAAGTCAAATTTTCAAAAAATCGAGCCATTATTGTTGATAAAATGAATAAGTTTTATGGCCGATCCTTGACGTTTTCTTGACGATTGTCCAAGCATTGACAATTTTAATTGAAGTGAAATTCGACTTTATCGACAGAGATTTTTTGAGGTCGGATCGCTTAATGTTTGGTAATAAAAAAGTTTTTGACATTTGTGGTTTTTAAATTACATTGAAAAAATGAATTTGTAAAAAAAAAAAACAAACTCGAAGGATGAAACATCGAAATTAATTTTCAAAACCGAGCGAATCAAATGATACTCGATATTAAAATTATTTTAATAAACTCACGCGACCTTAAAAACCTCAAAAGAGGGGCGATTTTTGTTTTAGATTGCTAAAAAGAAAATTTTCATCCGAAAAATTACGAGGCGAGAGCAATATTATATTAAAATTGAATGTAAAATAGTCGAATCCGAATAGTCAATTTCTCATTTTTGTTGAATGCGAATTGAAAATATTATTTTATCATAAAGTGACAAAGGAGAGTTACCTAACATGGACAACAATTTTGCAAATCTTTGTAAACGTTTTTTAAAAATTTATTTGATCATTATTTCAAAGTTTTTTAAAATGAATTTTGTGACCATTTCAAACTTCTTTTTATAATGATAAGATTATTAGTTGTAAAGGCTATTTTTTGTGAATACGTTTTTTTTGTGACCAGGTTGACTGTCAGGATTCGCCACGGCTGTACGGCATCAACGACGATCTTTACAGGGACGCAAGAGGCAATAGAATATGATTGTAAAGTTTTAAATAAAACATCCGCATTGTGACAAGTTTCACAAAAAAAAAAAAAGAAAAATTACCAACAATATATTCAAAACTTCTGCCGTCGATGTGTCACGAAACTACTTTACCGACGGAGTAGTCCTCTGCGTCAGAGCCAAATGCCTATCTTACCGAGGCTCGATAAAAAGGTGACCTGCCTCATCGACTGAGCTGGCGGACGTTTCGTGAAGCTCCCGAGACGCGGGAAAAATTCGTCGATAAGAGTGCCTCGAATCTGCCGCGAAAAAGTCGAAGAAACCGGTGTGTATTTTTTTTCCAGTGTAATAAAACAGTCCACAATACTCTTTCGGCCATTTTTATTTACTTATCTTGATAGTTAAACTGATAAAAAAAATCAACGTTAAAAGAGGCTTCGCGAATTATAAATTCGGAGATTTTGCCGCGTCCAAATTATAAACGGAATCGTAAACGATCGATAACCGATTTTGATAAATTATTGCCGATCTGATTCGTCGATCGGGAGATATCGGTCCGGGATTTAACGAGCGTCAAGTACGTCGTTGGCAATTTCTTGGCACGATTGGGCAATAGAAAGTGAGTGGCCGCGAATCGGCACGATCGCATGCTCAACCGATTTCCTCCGACCCCGCCACTCCCCGGCCCCGACGTTTCCCGCTTCCCCGTGCCGAAATGCTGCCCGCACTGATACACTTTCAACAAAAACTTTCCGCACACCGGCCACAGATGTTATCCGTTGACCCGAATGATTTTTCCCGAAGCGAAAAAAACGTTTTTTTCGGGTACGAAAATGTCGCCGATCGTCGAAGAAAAAATGTCCGGATGTGCAGTTGAATTTTTGAGTAAATGGTAAAAGTTGCCGAAGCGAAAAACGCGTTCTTTTGCGTAGGAAAATTTTGCCGATCGTCGAATAAAAAATATCCCGATGTCCAGTTAAATGTTGGAGATAATCGTAAAAATTGCCGAAGCGAAAAATACGTTTTTTCACGGACGAAAATTTTGCCGATCGTCGAATTAAAAATGTCCCGATGTGCAGTTGAATTTTTGAGAAAATGATGAAAGTTGCCGAGGCGAAAAATACGCTTTTTCGCCTACGAATATTTTGCCGATCGTCGAATAAAAATGTCTCGACGTGCAGTTAAATTTTTCAGAAAATGGTAAAAGTTGCCAAAGCGAAAAGTACGTTTTTTCGCCTACGAATAATTTGCAGATCGTCAAATAAAAAATGGCCCGATGTGCAGTTGAATTTTTGAGAAAATAGTAAAAGCTGGCGATGTGAAAAATACGTTTTTTCGCCTACGAATATTTTGCAGATCGTCAAATAAAAAATGTCCCAATGTGCAGTTGAATTTTTGAGAAAATCGTAATAATTGCCAAAGGGAAAAATACGTTTTTTCATGGAGGACAATTTGGCCGATCGTCAAATAAAAAATGTCCCGATGTGCAGTTGAATTTTTGAGAAAATGATAAAAATTGCCAAAGCGAAAAATACGTTTTTTCATGGACGAAAATTTTGCCGATCGTCAAATAAAAAATGTCCCGATTTGCAGTTGAGTTCTTGAGAAAATTGTAAAAGTTGCCGGAGGTAGTTGAATTTTTGAGATAATGGCAAAAGATGAGGACACAACGTTGTTCAATTAAGGTGGTAATCCGGTAATCGCGCACGTACTCGATTATTAAAGAAAAAATTTCGACCCAGGTGACCGGCGATTCAGGCTAAATAAATAAATCCATAGAGACTTAGCGTAGCCTCTTGCTGAAATTACCTATTTTAAATTATGTAATTTATGGACGACCCCTAGTGGACTATATCTAGCTTTCCTATAGCGGCATATGTTTTTGATTTTACACTGTCAAAACGAGTCGTAATATATTGCCACTGCAAAACGTTTGGTTTTGCAGTGGCACGAAACACGAAACACGAAACAGAAAAAAAAAAAAAAAACATTTTTCGTGTTAAAAAGTGTTGTTTTTTTTCACGGTAAGTCGAAATTTATGTTTTTATTATTTTTTATGAACTATAGCATTTATTTTACTTAATAAATATATAATGTTCACAAAAATGGGAATATGTACAAAAGTATTACGGTTTATATTCGGCCATGTCAAATCTTAATATCGGTGACTTAATCGAGCCTAATATTGGATATCCGTTTGTGCCAAAATGTTCCTGCCTCATCAAAAATTAACTCATAAAGACTTATTGCTTGATAATAATTACAAAGTCAAAATAATAAACCTTGCGTTTTATTTTATCTAGAAATAGTCCTTTAATATCAGATATAAGAAAAATGGAGTTTGGGCCCTTATATCGGATATCCGATTATAGGCAATTTTTTTGAAAACCGTAATTTTTGGTCATTTTTTGTAAAACATAATATAACTGAAAATATTCAAATGTAATGTGTAAAATAATTATTAGCGTCCTTTTTCATATGACATGTAGATGAAAAAATCGTAAAGTTTAAAGGTCTTAGCAATTGTTTACTTTTTTTTTCAATTTCAAACAAAAGTATCCGATATATGGCGCCTCTCCCCTACGTTCCCGTGCCAAATTTCTCCCCCAGTCAATTAATGTGATTCAAGCCTCGTCCCTTCGCAATATTTGACAGATCGCAAAGCCTGGAATGAAGATATTCCTTGCACGTGCAATATCATACTCTATTGCCATTTTTTCGGTATGGGAAGATTCAATCTTATGAGTTCCGCCGTAGTTTTTTTTCCTGCTTGGTCGATTAAGGGATGATATACACCTAGGAGCCGGAAAAAAGGTCATTTTTGTGAATTTTTTCAAAGTAAACTATTTAAAATTTCGGACTGGAGTTTTTATTATCTAAAAGTATATACATTCAAAAATATGTTTAATTTTCTTTGTTTAAAAATATCAAAAATATACAAGGACATTGTATGATCCTTGGAGCGTCGTAAAAAAATCTGCGTATACGGTACCCACTGGCGTTTCTTCAAAAATCATCTGAAAAAAGAAACCAAAAAGATTATTAAATTAGATACTATAATCTAGTACTTGTCACAGCCGATTTTGAAAATATCGATGTATGACAAAATGGCGGACGTTTGAACATAAATAGTAATTTTTGGGCCAAAAATTATTTATTATTTTGCCTATAAAACAAAAACTAAGTAACGGAAAAAAAAATCCTATGACAAGTACTGGATAATGGTGTATAGAATAACCACAAAAAAACCTCAAGGCAATCGGTTCATTGGTTTTCGAGAAATCTTGGATACCGGTTTTGAAAAACGTGGTTTTGAGAAAAACGCGTTTGAAAATTTGGGAATGAATAAATTATGAAATTTGTCAACTTACATGGAATTCTCGATACCAGGCCCATAGTGTAAGTCTTCTACGGTCGACGGAATATTCATAGCTTCTAAATCCTCGACCTCGAACATCTCGGTGTATATCTCTCCTTAAGGGGATGCATCTAGCTAGAGGCCCAAAGAAAATTGCCAAATTCCGATTTTGGTAAATATTTACAAGTGGGGCTCCAGCCCTAATCGAGTCCAAAAAAATTTTCACGTGTTTGGGGCTATTTTGCAGTATGAAAATATGTCTTTTTTTTATGATGAGGGAGGGGTATTTTATTAAGAAAAAAAAAATATTTCCCGAAAATATTCGATTTTTTAAACACGTTTGTTTGGGGGTTGAAATAAGGGTTGAAATTGTCTTCCCCCAACTTAAATATTGTAAACAAAGTGCCCCGAAATACATCGACGCGGTATAAAATGTTTTAATCCCTTTTCTAGCTGGAGCCCCACTTATAAATATTTACCCCGATTTGTTTCTGGGAAACATTTAGTGAAAAAGAAGCGCATTTTTTAACACAAAGGTACATATATCGAGAGCCTTTGAAAAAAACACGAAAAAATACAGAAAAAAAAACAACAAAATCACGGCCGTCGGCAGATGATGAAATTTTTTTCGCGACGGTTGGCGGTGGACACTCTCCAGCTTAAACGGTCCATCGAAAATATAAAACCCAAACGCGTTATTCAAATTAACAATAAATACGAGTCGTCGACGATCGTCAATGATTAAAATAATTTTTTTTAACAACGTGGCGACGAGTTGAAACTCAATCATACAAAATTTACCAAAAAAGTTGTAATTTTTACGTAACTATTAAAAAATAGAGATCGATTTTCAAAAAGTGAGATCGTCAACGACCTTTAAATGTTTTTCATAGTATCTCCGATAAATTTGGAAACAATCCATCAAGTGGTTCTCGAGATATCATGTCCACCGACTTTGAAAACGATGTTGGAAGATGCAGCTCATTCAATTTTAGGAATATTGCTATGCAATATTCAGGGAATATAGCTAAAATGAGAGACTGGCGAATAAAAATATTTTTGGAAAATGCCATTTTTTGACGCACCTGCATGTAGCCCGTTGAGAATTTCGACCAATTTTCTGAAAATCTGTGAGGAACAAATACAAAATAACGTAAAAAAAAATTATGCAGAAGGATCATGAACAAATAAATGGAACGAATCTTCTGGAGCATGGCTCGAAGCATCGAAAAAACTACGTGGCGAATCTTGTGCTGTTTGGTCGGACAAAGGGAAGGTATCGGATAGCCTTGAGAGGGCTACTGCACCCAGGGACTGACCCCTTGCGTCGTTATTTTCCTCTCGGTCCGAACGTATGCAAGAATCAAACGAGAGGAAAAAAAGTAACGTAAAAAAAAGATGGAGTGAGAGACTGGACGTCCTTAAGGCCGCTGCGTAAATATTCGTGGCACCGAAGAAAGTCGTGACGTATACAAAAACGAAAGAAAAAGTAGACGGTGACTTTTTCATTATATTCGGAATGTTTCATTTTGTGTTCTATTAAAACAGGCCCTAATTATGTAGTAAAACTTTGTCATGTTCAAATCAGCGACGCTTTAGTTAATTAATGTAGTTAATTTTTGGGGATTTTTTTTCAGAAAGAGTACAAAATAAATCGAAATTACAAAAAAGGTGTTTATTATACATATCAGTGACTGTGGACAATAATTTTTTTGAAGCGATTCATTTGAAAATGGCGGCTGTGCAGCGTTTATCTCAAAACTGCATTTTTTAAGTTGGCCGGAAACATAACAGCCAATTTTCAACCGAATCACTTGAAATGTTGAAAATATCTTGAAAAATACACTGTCTATGGAAGTACGTAGGATTTTTTTTATATTGCATAGTCCAGTTGTTATTAACAATTATTTGACGATTTTTTTAGCAAATTTTTAGAAACTGAAAAATTTCGTCAGATAATTGTTAATAACAAATGATCTATGCAATATAAAAAAAAATTCTTGTATAAAAAAAAAGTATTTTCAAGATATATTCAACATTTCAATTGAATCGGTTGAAAATTGTCTGAGTTATGTTTCCGGCCAACTTAAAAAATGCAGTTTTGAGATAAACGCTGCACAGCCGCCATTTTCAATTTAATCATCTAATAATTTGTTGGCGATTGGGACCCTCGAAAACATTACTTTTATATTATTTTTGGATACCTAAGGCCTATAACAATTGATTACTGCGTTAATCGAAATTTAGCACGAATTAATTCGTATTATTTTAATATTTTTGGATACCAAAGGCTAGTAGGAATTGATTATTTCGTTAATTAAAATTTAGCGTGAATTATTTTGATATTTTTGGAAACCTAAGGCCAATAACAATTGGATACTTCGTTAATCCAATTTTAACATGGTATTTCGTTAATTAAAATTCAGCTTAAACTATTTGATATTGTGTCATTATTTTTGGATGCCTAAGGCCAATGACAATTGATTAATTCGTTAATTAAAATTTAGCATGAATTATTTTGTATTACTTTAATATTTTTGTATACCTAAGGCCAATAACAATTGGATACTTCGTTAATCAAATTTGAGCATGTTACTTCGTTAATTGGAAATTAGGATGGATTATTTCACATTATTTTATTAATTTTGATTACACAGGGCTAAGAAGAATTTATTAATACGTTAATCAAATCGTAACAGGTTACTTCATTAATCAAAATTTAGAATGAATTATCTTAGATTATTTAATTATTTTTTGATACCTAAGGCCAATGACAATTGATTATTTTGTGAATCAAATTTGTACATGTTACTTCGTTAATAAAAAATTAGCATGCTACTCTGCTATTCAAAATTGAATATGAATAATTATTTTTAATAACTAAGATTAAAAAAAAACATTTTAATATATTCACAAGCATCATAGACAGCCATTTTTTTATTTTGTTCATTACGTATAGTATATAAATTCACCTATAGATTTAATCAATTCTTAATCATACTTTACAAATTTAGCGAATACTGCTCATAATTCTATTTCATGTATAACTCAAATCATTAAAAGTATCTGCCAAAGTAACTTTGGAGGATTACGTTGGAACATCAGCAGATAAATCTCGATTATCGAACAGCCGCTGGCTTCTCTAACTCTGAATAATAATAATTGGAATCAAAGATTGTCGTCACGTTGTTCGCCACGGGCAGGCAACCTGCTCACCTTCCACACTTTACTTTCACCTCAAGGATTGTGAAAAAAGGCAATTTCAATAAAAATGAAGAATGTATGAATGTAAAAAAATTTTAAAAAAACCACAACAATGTCTTTGAGGGTTTGCTGATCGTTGGGCGATGATTTGCTGGTTGTGGCACATGGGTTGGGCCTGAGTGAATGCAAATGGTGAACAAAGCGATCAACGTGTGCCTCGGAATTTTAGTCTTAAGGCGTTTAACGATCGGTATGAACATTTGATACAGCACGTATGACCTGTCTCTCTCTCTCTCCACCTTCTATTCTTATTTGTATTTTTATTTTTACTTTGATATGGGTTATTTTTGTTTTTGTTCATTTTATAGATTTACATGTTCTTCATCTTTAATTTTGTATTGCGTTTATTTTTTGTATTTTTGTACTGTTTTCTTTCTTTTTGCAATTTTTTTTTTCACATTTTAAATGTGCACTTTTCTTCTTGTGGTATTCTTTAGCTTTATATTTATTTTTTGATATAGAGTAATTTTTTTTGTTTTTGTATCGAATCTTTCTTTTAATTTCTTTGTATTTTTGTATTGCACGACAGATGAGGATTGTTTGCCAAAGGACGTTTGATCCTAGAGCACTAGTAAACTGAATCTGATCTAATATTTCTGTCTCTCTCCCTCCCAGAAAAATCCCTGCTCCCAATCGTTCCTTTCAATCACGCACCTTCGGAATTTACGAAACACACGATTTCCATCACCGGTATTAAATTCCCCGTGACTTTTAACAGACAATGACGACCCACGTAGTACAATTGTCTGGAAAAAAAAAGTAATTGTGATGTATAAAAGTGTAAATTGTATATGTCAGTAGGCGTTAGGAATCTTCACCTGTCGTTTTATCCACGATGCATTGAATCACCATCTTATTGTTCTAAAGCCGATTACCTATTTGTTATATAATTATCGCCAATTACCGATTTTTCTTATAATTATATGCTTATCAAAGTTTTTTTTAAGTATACTTACCGGAAAATCGGTTAATGGCCGATTTTCGAAAAATCGGTAATTGGCGACAGTGGTGAAAAAATCGGTAATTGGCGACAATGATTTAGAAAATCAGTAATTAGACGTAATGATAAGAGAAATCGGTAATTGGCGATAAGAAATCGATTACCGATTTTTCGATAAGAAATCGATTACCGATTTTTCGATAAGAAATCTATTACCGATTTTTCTATAAGAAATCGATTACCGATTTTTCTATAAGACATCGATTACCGATTTTTCGATAAGAAATCGATTACCGATTTTTCATATAATTATCGCCAATTACCAATTTTTCTTATAATTATATGCTTATCAAAGTTTCTTTTAAGTATACTTATCGAAAAATCACTAAGTGGCCGATTTTCGAAAAATCGGCAATTGGCGACAATGGTGAAAAAATCGGTAATTGACGACAATGATTTAGAAAATCGGTAATTAGACATAATGATAAGAAAAATCGGTAATTGGCGATAAGAAATCGATTACCGATTTTTCGATAAGAAATCGATTACCGATTTTTCTATAAGAAATCGATTACCGATTTTTCTATAAGAAATCGATTACCGATTTTTCGATGAGAAATCGATTACCGATTTTTCTATAAGAAATCGATTACCGATTTTTCTATAAGAAATCGATTACCGATTTTTCTATAAGAAATCGATTACCAATTTTTCGATAAGAAATCGATTACCGATTTTTCCTATTAAAAATCGATTAGCGATTTTTTTCTATTAGAAGTCGATTACCGATTTTTTATAGAAAAAAACGGAAATCGATTTTTAATAGAAAAATATCGGTAATCGATTTCTTATCGAAGAACCGGTAATCGATTTCTTATCGCCAATTACCGATTTTTCTTATTATGTCTAATTACCGATTTTTTCACCACTGTCACCAATTAGCGATTTTTTCACCACTGTCGCCAATTACCGATTTTTCGAAAATCGGCCACTTACCGGTTTTTCGATAAGAAAAATCGGTAATCGGTAAAATATCGCTAATTACCAATTTTTCTCATCGTTATCCCTCATACCGACTTTTCTAAATATTATCGCTTATTGCCGATTTGTCTTATCATGATCGCAATTACCGATTTTTTCTTACAACTATCTTTAATTACCGATTTTTGTTATTGTTATCGTCAATTACCTATTTTTTCATATATTTCCGAGACCGACGCCATTTTGTAAAATACCGAGCTGTATTCCGTATTTGGAATCCATGACCTGTGACAATCTGATGGGTTTCCAACAGGCCCCTTGCTGCATTCATCAGTATCGACCTTCCCGCGGGCACCTGTCAATCCAATTGGAGCAGGAAGGAAGAGATGAATCCCACCGGTGTCCGGGCCCTACAAACCCCCCCCGCGCCACTCTATCGTTCAACTCCACTTCAACTTTTCTCTCCAAACAAACATTACGTATCGTTATGGAAGAATGTAAGTGGGCATGCTCTTGACTGAAACTTCCAATAGTTCCAAGAGGCCTCGAATTAATTTGAAAAAATTTCAGCTACGTTTCAAAAAACCAAAAATTCATATTCCATGTAATAAAATAATAAATTTATATAGCATGTCAAAATATTGCCAATTTATATTGCATGTTAAAAAAGCAAAATTATATTGCATATGAAAAAACGCGAATTTATATCGCATGTAAAAAAAATGGCAGTACATCCAGCTACCAATTTCCAAAAAAATATCTCGACGACAGCGATGGGTACGAAAAGGAAGCGAAAAAATAAACCGATTGTAACCGGTGAGTTTCGTGGGGAAAAAAAATTACAAAATAGCTCAGAAATGCGAATAACGTATTATGGAAACAGCACTGAGAGAAGAGGTCGAAAAAATCGAAGAAAAACAAGACGAGGGGTGTGGAGCGAGGGGTGCTACACACTGGATCCAACGACCTTCGAAACTGGTTCCCACACCTGTCCCCTCGAATTCATTCCAGTTCCATTATTCCCCGGCTCCTACATGTATACATACATACGGCCACCATCGCCAACAGTACATTTCACCCACGTTGTTGACGACAGAGGGCGGGAGAAGGGGTTGAAGATGCCTTTCCCTCTGGGCCCGTCGACATGCCTGAAATCCAATACTCCGAGCCACCAAGCGCACAAACACGCGTACAGCAGTAAATCGAGAAAAAAGAAGACAAATAAGTGTCTACGCCATTGTGTGAGACGCGGTGAAGAATAAAACAAAACCGGACAAAATTAGGGGTGGGGGAAGCCCCTTTTCTCGTGCATTTCAACATTCGGTGAAGGGGAGTAGCGGGGAAGGGGACAGCGCGACAAAAGGCTCCAGCGAAGAAATTTCTTACGCCTATGGGGCCCCGTTTCGAAGCCGCCCCCACCTCGCGCTCCCTTGCCCCCTCCACGGGGCCACCGGTAGAAAGCTCAGACTCGCTGGGCCCCTCTGTGCAAGAGTCCAAGTATTCGTGTTCTTTATGTCTGTATTATGTGCGGGGGGTTCGTTTTTTTTCTTCTACTTCTTCTTCTTGCACTACCACGAGTGCGTGGCCCGTCTGAGCTGTACTGGTGTTTTCCACTTGATACTCGAGCGAGCGCAGTTCTCCGGTCGCCGCAGCTGAGAAACTAAACGGCGAATCGAACGAGCGCCCAGGTACGCCGAGTTAGCCCGAGAGAGCAGACTGTGTGAGATAAAAGAAAAATCCCATTCGCGTCACGGCGTTTCGTTATTTTGTTTATTAAAAAAAAAAACGAAAAAAAAAAGAAAAAAATTCCACCATCGAATTTGCCTCTTCTGCTTCCTCTCGCGTATCATCCCCGTGCACGACTCGATCGTAATATCACAACGGGTCGTCGAGTGCAACGCGTTATACCGTTCGGCTTTTACCGATCGACGCTCCTCCTACGCGATCGAGAAATAAACGCTATCGAGGAAACACGAGAGTGAATTTGCCAGTGGAAGTTTAGTGAAATTTTTTCATGTGTTGACGACAGGGGGATCTTCATGAGGGATTAGAACAGACGGAGCCGCTCAGTGAGGTTTGCATTTTTTCGTACTTTTTTTTTTGGGCTCTTTCTCTCGTCGAAAGAAACTCGGAATTTTTCGGTCTCGAGGCACAAAGGAATTTTATCTGCGGCGCTTTTGGAATAATTGCATTGAGGTTGTTCGGACTCGAATTGATTTGAGGTCGCTTGGGTTGTTGAGTTTTTTTTTGTGACAGTTTATCGGAACTTTTATGGAAATTTGTTCAAAATTCAAAACACCGGAAAATTGCGTTTGGATACATTGTATGTACGTACGTAATTTTTTGGATAATTAAAAACTTTGGAATTTTATTTTTTTGTTTGGTGTTTGAGATAACTTTGGGTTTGCGACATAACTTTGAGTTTTTAAGATGATTTTGAGATGACTTTGAGTTTTTGAGATAATTTTGAGATAACTTTGAGTTTTTGAGATAATTTTGAGATAACTTTGAGTTTTTGAGATAATTTTGAGATAACTTTGAGTTTTTAGATAATTTTGAGATAACATCGAGTTTTTGAGATAAGTGTTAGGTTTCGCGACAACTTTTAGTTTCTGAAATAATTTTCACGGTTTGAGATAACTTTTAGTTTGTAAGATAACTCTTCGTTTTTGAGATTACTTCTAGATTTTGAGATAACTTTTGGTTTTGCAGATAACTTTGAATTTTTGAGAGAAGTTTTCGTTTTTCACTGCGAATTAATTCAGTAAAAATTAGTGAAACGCTTGCCATCCTAAGGGCATTGAGTTTTTGAGATAATGTTGACTTTCTGAGATAACTTTGAGTTTTTGAGATAACGTCTAGTTTTCGAGATAACATTTGGTTTTCGAAATAACTGTTAGGTTTCGCGATAACTTTTAGCTTCTGAAATAATTTTTAGGTTCTGAGATAACGTTCAGTTTTTGAGATAAGTCTTAGTTTTTGAGATAACTTTTACTTATTCAGATAACTTTTGGTTCTTTACTACGAATTAATTCGGTAAAAATTGCGGAAACGCTTACGATCCTAAGGAAATAATCATTTTCACAAAAATCTCTTTTTGCACCCTAACTTCGACAATTTTTGAGATATCTGCTTAAATTTTTACACAGAGATAGAGTATCACACAAGGTATATTGGTGCAAAGTTTTACAAAAATCGGTAATAGAGTTCTGACTTTAAGGAGGTTTGAATGACCAAAAAAATCTCTTCGTCCAAATTTCCCAAAAATTCAGCCATCCGAACAATGTCCTGCTCACAAATTGACCATTACCCTAGAAAAATGGCGTTTCAATTTCGGAAAAATCGGTGAAAGGGTTCCTATCTGAAAAATTTCCAACGAAACATTTTCACCTCGTAACTTTCTCAATCCTCGAGACACTCGAATGAATTGTTCGCCCATAATTTATTTAACACACGTATGAGATAGTGGAAATTGGTCGTTTTTGAATATCGCGACGATTTGAGAACGCGCGAGGAGATCCTCTCTCGTCGACGCGTATTATACGGGAATCGTGCACGGTGTAGAAAATCGGCGAGGCAGGGAGACCGCGATCTTCGGGAAAGTTGACATACGGTCGAGAGACTCTCGGCGAGCGTAAGCGTTAGCGAGCTGAATGAGAACCCAGTGAATATGGGGTAACGAGGAGAAATTAAATATTGGGCCCCTTCTCTTAGGAAATCGCGTGAACCGGAAGCGGAAAAAAGAAAATAAAATAAATGACAATCGGCTGTCGTTGAACTTTGAGTGTATATTTTCAACAAAAAAAGGTTTCATTGAGGCAAGATCGAGTGACTTTTGCTTGGATTTCGTGTCTTTGACCGAGATCGCGAGCTTCGTAATGCATTCTGGAATTACCGCATCAAGCGAGCGTCGCTGATTACTGTCTTTAGAGTTGGCTCACCTGACTTTTATTATTGTCATTATTATTATTATCATTGTTCCCATTATTATTTTTTATTCCGTATACTGTGTGTTGAAAAAAAAAAAACCCTCGACTGACAGGAAAGTGAAACAGTCGTGGATTTTTTCTCGTCACGATCGGCGCGTGTAAAGCGTTACCGATCTTTGCCGATCGAGGCGCGATCGGGAAAATGGACGGAGTTTTTTTTCTCGAATTTAAGGCGTAACGAATCGTAACGATAATAATAATGAACGACGAGTGTCTCGCGACAAGTATCTCAATGCTATTCTAATGCGTTCACTTTCGATGCCCGATCGGCGCGCCGTTAGATGCCGCCTGAGCGACCGGTCCCGTCCTCGAGCTGCGAAAGTCTTAAATATATTTCCAACACGTTTTTATTCCTCGCTCGGTCTAGACCTAATGTGTTTTTTTTCTTCTCAGATCGTAATTCATACATTCCGGTTTTGTGCGGAGTGACTGCCGATTTTTCGACTGAATGTACCGAGACTCGTGCATGGAGCGAAGGAGTTTGAAATTTTCGGGATTTTTTCAGCGAGGAGATGAAGACGCTGATTTGATTGGCCATTTGTATTCAGCGCCGCGAGTATGTTGGGAATTTTCCAATTGTCAGGATGAAGGACCGATTCGATGCCGATTTCGTCAGTACCGATTTTTCAGTACCGACTGATTCTTCTCAACGGCAGTGCGAATTTCTGCGGTTCACAGCCATGTCCTTTTTATTCCGTACCGATCCTACGCATTTTTCGCAGTTATCGATTGCCGATTTTTTGCCAATGCCCCGTCGACGCTATCACATCCGGTGACAGATCGAAGCGATACTTTTCTCTCGCCATGATTTGGCAACCGATTCTTGTTATCGATCATTCTTCGCCGATACCGATCTTTCTTTGCCGATACCGATCTTTCTTTGCCGATACCGATCTTTTTCCGCCATTACCGATCTTTTTCTGCCATTAACTCTTCCTCGCTTAGAAGAGGTAATATTCTACTACGATCTTGCATGCTGATAAGCAAACACCTTTACACCCGAATCGGTAAAAACTCCAGAGGCATCTTTCTAAGCGATTTCGATCGTTCCTACGCGTTTTTCGCAGTTATCGATTGCCGATTTTTTGCCAATGCCCCGTCGACGCTATCACATCCGGTGACAGATCGAAGCGATACTTTTCTCTCGCCATGATTTGGCAACCGATTCTTCTTACCGATCATTCTTCGCCGATACCGATCTTTCTTTGCCGATACCGATCTTTTTCCGCCATTCCCGATTTTTTTTTGCCCATACCGATCTTTTTCCGCCATTCCCGATCTTTTTCTGCCATTAACTCTTCCTCGCTTAGAAGAAGTAATATTCTACTACGATCTTGCTCGCCAATAAGCAAACACCTTTGCACCCGAATCGGTAAAAACTCCAGAGGCATCTTTCTAAGCGATTTCGATCGTTCCTACGCATTTTTCGCAGTTATCGATTGCCGATTTTTTGCCAATGCCCCGTCGACGCTATCACATCCGGTGACAGATCGAAGCGATACTTTTCTCTCGCCATGATTTGGCAACCGATTCTTATTACCGATCATTCTTCGCCGATACCGATCTTTCTTTGCCGATACCGATCTTTTCCGCCATTGCCGATCTTTTTCTGCCATTAACTCTTCCTCGCTTAGAGGAGGTAATATTCTACTACGATCTTGCTCGCTAATAAGCAAACACCTTTGCACCCGAATCGGTAAAAACTCCAGAGGCATCTTTCTAAGCGATTTCGATCGTTCTTACGAATACCAACAAGCGACATATTTTGTTTTTGTCTCCATTAAACTTCGAACCGGTCCCCATAATTTATCAACCGATTTTCGTTATCGATCTTTCGTCGCCGTATACCGATCTTTTTCCCCCATTACCGATCTTCATCAGCAGTGCGCGAGCAGCATCACACCCGAATCCGTCAACACTTCAGAGGCATCGTTCTAAGCGATTTCCATCGTTATTACGAATGCCGTGAAGCGACATATTTCGTTTTTTTGTCTCCATTAAATTTCGAACCGGTTCCTCGGGAACTTTCCCGATTACCATTCTCGTGATAATTGCCTCAGGGCGTAACGAAAAAGTTTGGCCCCGGCTTTGAGAAACGAAAATAAAAGTGTGTCATAGGTGGGCCGAACGGTCTCGACGGGTCGACAACGACGACGACTCGCGCATTAAGAATATCACTAACGATTTCACTTTCGATAAATACCGATTTATTTTGCAACACTCTTGCGGCTCGCGGGAGTTGACGACTATAAGAGCATGAAAAATGTTATAAGCATCTGAAATTCTTCCCTGCATATCCGCTTGTTTCTCTCGATGTTGTGTCTCTTTTTCTTCTCGTACGAGCTTAGACTCACAATCCACACATCACATACACCATAACATATGTGTGTATGTGTGTGTATGTGTTGAGCTGGGTTTGCTCGCGTCGCGAATAATTATCCCCGCATGAGTAACTTCGGGAATAGAGGGAAGTGCTGGACATTAACTCGACAAATTGCCAGTTCAATACACCCGGAGTGTAATACGGTGGAGCTTCGAGAATAGAAATTTCATAGCAACCGGTGCAAAAGACGAAAGAAAGTTTGGATGGATGTCTCAAGCATAAATCGTTCCTGTAAAAAAGATCGCGTTTCTCATTAATCACGATCAATTTATACGTCCTCTGGTTTATCGATTAATTGTCATCTCAATTCACTGTCTCGTAAGGGAAGCTTTCGAATAATGCAAGAAAATAACATTTTCAATGGCCTTGTGTATATTAATATAGCGAAGCGAGAAAAAATTAATAAATTCCCGAAATAAATCAGCACTTGTAGGTTTGTGATGAAGCTGCTTAGATGAGACGTCGATGAATTTGAAATATATGAATATATATATATGAGGCACGTCACTTCAGCTAGTAAAAAAAACACGAATAATTTTGAAAAATCGAGATACTTTATTGAAAAATATTCACCAAGTTTCGACGTTTTTCAAAAATTTCTGACGTTTTTTATCGTTGATTACCATTTTTTAATATTTTTCCATTCAAATGGCTGTATCTTTGGCAGGATTTGACGTATCTACATTCGTAAAAAACGAAAATGTACGTCTTTTTCTAGCCTTCCAGAAAAAAATTAATTTAGATTTTATTGAGCAAGTCGAACGTCCGTTTCAGGGCAAAATATGCGAAAATATTTGTTTTTCTCAAGGAAAGACACTCGTTATTTTATTTTTTTAATTTTCTCCTAATTGTGGATACGAAAAACGAATTTTTATTATTTTTTATATTATGGGATTCCTAAACACCGTGAAGTAACAGCTATTTTTATGTTTTTTAATTTTTTTATTAATATTCCATTGAAGAGTGTGGAGGACTCGCTGTATGTTTACCAAGTTTTTGAAATACATATGACATATATGTCATATGTATTGGAGCCTTGGAGCGCTCCACACTCTTCGAGCGAATATTAATTTTAAAAAATGAAAAAAAAATAAAAATAGCTGTTACGTCACGATGCTTAGGAATCCCATAATATAAAAAATACCAAAAATCCGTTTTTCGTATTCACAATTCGGGGAAATTTAAAAAAATAAAATAACGAGTGTCTTTCCTTGAGAAAAAAAATATTTTCGCATATTTTGCCCTGAAACGGACGTTCGACTTGGTCAATAAAATCTAAATTAATTTTTTTTTGGAATGCTATAAAAAGACGCACGTTTTCATTTTTTACGAATGTAAATACGTCAAATCCTGTTAAAGATACAGCCATTTGAATGGAAAAATGTTAAAAAATGGTAATCAACGAGAAAATACGTCAGAATTTTTTTTTTTAATTTCGACACTCGGTGAATATTTTTCAACAAAGTAACTCGATCATTCAAAATTATTTGTGGATTTTTTTTTACTGGCTAAAGTGACGAGGACTGCCTCATATCTGTAAAAAAAATTCTCAAATAAAACATATTAACGGAGAGTCAAGTAGGGCTTTGAAAATAGAAATTTCATGGTAATCTCGGCCATAAATCGTTGCTGTGAAAAAGATCTTCTCATTAATTACGATCAATTTATAGGTAGTCTGCTTCATGGATTAATTCTCATCTACATTTATTCTCGTAAGGAAAGCTTTCGAATAATAATACCATTTTCAATGGCAATGTGTATTAATATAGCGAAGCAAGGAAAAATGAATAAATTCTCGAAATAAATCAGCACTAATAGATTTGGGCTGAAACTGCACACATAATACGTCAATAAATTCGACATAGATGAAAAAATCGTGTAAAAATATATATTTTATCAAATAAATCTCACGAAAACGCTCAACTAAAACATATCAACGAAATGTCAAGCGGCTAGCCACAGCTGTCGCAATAACCGATTGCACAATATACATGTATAAAATAATAAAGCAAAGCGAGAAACTAAAAACACGCCACGCTCGAATAAATTTTACATTTTACACCGTCCAGGCGCCGTAAGGCCTGTTGTAACGTGGACAGGTTCCCGGATAAAATTTCCACCGTTAACACGGTAACCCCCCACGATCAGCTTGATAAAACCTCTTCCACGTTCATAAACAATTTTCGTAAGCTTCGCGGACACGTAACAACCTTTGCGTTTTTTTCGTTCTTACAGCCGTTTTATTCTCTTATCTCGATTTCCGGACGCCGAGGAAATTCCATCCATGGCACGCCGTAGAATAAGGAAAAGAAATGCTATACGCGTAACAGCTGCGTGATTTCTTTTTTTTCTATTTACGAACTGTTTTTTTTTCGGGTGCCTCGTGTGTATGTAGGAGGAGGGGGGGGGGGGTTGTAGGGTCGTATCGTATCGAGTGTTGGGTACCGAAATTATTATAAAAAAACGACTTTTTGTATACTCAGGAGAGAGAAAAAACCGTTTTTTGTAGATAAAACAATTAAAATCATTTTCTTATACAGCTTAAGGGGTTAGGCAACAGTGACGGGGTTATTTTAAAAAAATATTCTGATGACATAAATAAGATGATTGAAGAAATCGTTTGGACATTTATTTGTATGTACATTAACGAAGTTATGTACCAAATTTTGTTTTAAAATACTAATAATTAAAGAGTTATAAGCAATCTCATGAAGGACCATTGAACGTGAGGGCCTCAACGGTGTACTTGATTTTTGCCACACGGTTGATCTGAAACAAAACAAAAACGTTTCTTGAAATAGATAATATAAGGCTATAATATAATATAATATATTATATTATAATAATATAAGGATAATATAATACAATATAATAATATAAGGATAACATCAAGGCTACGACTTGACCGTGCTTTTTTTGTTATCGTCTTTCAAACATAAAAAAAATTGATTTTTTGGTTTTTTCGAGGGCAAATGGCATCAATATAGTTAATAATTAATAAAAAAAAAATGTCAAGAAGAAAAACGTCGGTCAAGACTAAATTACTATTACACTGAATAAGTGTAACAAATTTCAAGTCAATCCGTTTATTATATGTCGAGAAATCGTGTACACCGTTTTGAAATACATACTTCACAGAAAATGCGTTCAAAATTTTATTAGCAGCTATATTGTTGTCATTATAAGTTTGCCTTCAATCTGCGATTCCTCCATTGTATGTTGGACCTTCCTCTTCAATTTGAATTGCCTCAAGCGACAAACGAGCGTTCGTAATTTTCACAGTAGCCCAACCCCTTAATGCATACTAATAATCACACCACCAGAATTGTTTTTTTTTTTAAATCAGTCAGATAACGTTTGAAGCTGATGAGACTGTTTTCCGGCGTCAGTGTTAATTTATTCCTCTTGCTGATGTTGACGGCCGTATCTTTTTATTCCATACCGATCCTACGCGTTTTTTCATAATTATGGATTGCCGATTTTTTCATCGGTGCCGTTCGACGCTACCACATCCGGTGATAGATCGAAGCGAAAGCTTCCTCGTCCCCGTGATTTGGTAACCGATTCTCTTTACCGATCTTTTTCCCTCAATGCCGATCTTTTTTATGAATACCGATCTTTTTCCATCGAAAACCGATCTTTTTATAACAAGGCCGATCTTTTTCCATCAATACCGATATTTTTCCATCAATGCCGATCTTTTTTCATCAATACCGATATTTGTCCATCAATGCCGATATTTTGCCATCCATACCAATCGAAGCGATACCTTTCTCGTCCCTATGATTTGGCAACCGATTTTCGTTGCCGATCTTCTTCCATCAATACCGATATTTTCCCATCAATACCAATCTTTTTCCAACAATGCCGATCTTTTTCCAACAATGCCGATCTGTTTCCATCAATGCCGATTTTTCTTCACCCATACCGATCTTTTGCACCAATACCGATCCTCTTTGTCAATGCCGGTCTTTTTCCATCGAAAACCGATCTTTTTCCAACAAGGCCGATCTTTTTCCATCAATACCGATATTTTTCCATCAATGCCGATCTTTTTTCATCAATACCGATATTTGTCCATCAATGCCGATATTTTGCCATCCATACCGATCGAAGCGATACCTTTCTCGTCCCTATGATTAGGCAACCGATTTTCGTTGCCGATCTTCTTCTATCAATACCGATATTTTCCCATCAATACCGATCTTTTTCCAACGATGCCGATCTCTTTCCATCAATGCCGATTTTTCTTCACCCATACCGATCTTTTGCACCAATACCGATCCTCTTTGTCAATGCCCGTCTTCTTTCATCAATACCGATCTTTTTTCATCAATACCGATCTTTTCCCATCAATACCGATCTTTTTCCATCAATACCGATCTTTTCTCATCAATACCGCTATTATTCCATCAATACCGATCTTTTTCCAGCAAAGCCGATCTTTTTCCATCAGTGCCGATCTTTTTTTTATCAATATCGATCTTTTTCCATCAATACCGATCTTTTTCCATCAATGCCGATTTTTCTTCACACATGCCGATTTTTTGCACCAATACCGATCCTCTTCGTCAATGCCGGTCTTTTTTCATCAATACCGATCTTTCTCTCGCCGATACCGATCTCATCCCAGCAATTTTTTTCCATTTCAATCGAATCAGATACCGATTCAAGCTAATGAAACTGTGTACTTACGTTATATACTTACTCAAGAACTTACTTACAAACGCTGAAGCATGAGGCGTACTTTTAAAAAGAAAAACGCATTTTCTCGGTTCCACTTCACGGATCAAGATGCACCAAAGTGTAGAGAAATTCCGGAAGCGGATATTTTTCCATAGCAGAGGTTCCGGAAAAAGCTTCAGTCGTTTTCTCTCCGGGTTGGCTCAACCGGACAGACATGCGGGCAAAATTTCCAAAAATCATGTACACCTTCACAGCATCGTATCCTAACCCTACCTACTAAATTGCATCCTCGAGAAACGAATGTACCAACAGCCGGTACAGTTTTATAACTCAAGTAACAATGTATCTCGATCTCTTCGTCCCTCTCGGCACATTTTATTTTAATTTTGCTGGGGCCCGTGTCACGGGTCCGCTCGAGGGCGCCACGTTTTCTTTTTCCGCGATGCTCATCAGCCCGGAAACCTCGCACTTGCGGGTGCCTTGACACCGAAACTCATCCGGCATTAACTTCAATCACGATTTAATTGCACGAGACTAGCGCGTCGCCTTTTACGACCGAAATTTCTCGCTACCGGCGTCACTCCTTAGTCAAGGGGGGAGTACCTTTAGGCGAGGAAAAATTTATATAAATAAGAAATATTTCTTCACCATTTTTGAGACTTAAGGTGGTTGGAGCGTTAGCCACAATCCAAGGTTAAATTTAATTTAAAAAAAATACATTTTATTGTTTACACTATACTGAGTCTTTACGAATTTTTTGAACTTTTTTCATCACCAAACACCAGAGATAAAAAATAGTTTAATGTATGTAATTTAACGTGCGGTTAGATGGGTAAGACTTTCACGCTAAAGGTTATGTAATTTTTTGTTGTTATTTAGCACCAAGATAAACCATTTCTAACAACGGATTAACGCAAACTGAACCTTTGTGAACATTTAGAAAAAAAAATCCTCATCTTGCCCATCGTAAACCATGGGCCAATAATGTCGTGACGTAAATATGAATAGGCATAATTATGAATTACTCAAAATTTCATTGTGACTTGTATAAAACATTCGTCGTCGTAGTTTTTTCATAATAATCATCGATAATGTTATGCTTTTTCAAGTTGGTAGTAGCACAAAAGTTTTTCTACTTTACGTCATAAAAATGTTAAAATGCACAATTTTGCCGTTTAATTGTATAATTAAAAATGCATGCATTTTTGCAACAAATGTATGCATTTGTTTGAGGTTCATTGAAAAAAAATGAATAGACCGTCATTTGACTCAACTGAATCGCTCCAACCTCCTCAAGGTATGTTTTATTAGTACTTTTGGCTGTTATGTGATATTTTTTAACATTAATCTCTAAAAAATGGCGTCGCTCTAGCACGGTCTTCTAAACGGGTTGCGGCGGATGTTGTCAGACGGCGTGACACTGAGCGTCGGCGGAATTAATCTGAAAAAAGTCCAACCACGATTTTTCTTTCGTTAACACTCATACGCCGAATATGAACCAAGAAAAAGTGAGGAATGTTGAAAATCGATGAAATAGTACGCTATGAAACAAAAAAGATTGATTTTTCGCAAAAATGGCTCATCAAAAAATGCTTTTTTATTTTTCAAAAACATTTAGGTTCATGTTTTAGACAATAAAGTTACAAAGATTTAATCTAAATTTTATCAGAATCGGTCGATTAGTTTTCTAACTACACGTCACGCCAGATTTGACGATGCAGTTTAGACGACCGTGGCGTATCGTCGATGTTTTGAAAGATTCATTTTTAAAAATTCAATTTTTAAAAATTTGCAACAGGAAAAGTAGAAATGAAACGTATCCCAAGTCTCAAAGCTACTGAAGAAAACATTTCTGAAAAAAAAAATCACAAAAATCACCAAGTTCTTTCCTCGCCTAAAGGTATTTCCGGTTTTTTAACATTTAAGGTCATGTTTTAAACAAAGAGATTTGAAAGATTCATACCAAGTTTCATCAGATTCGGTCGATTAATTTTTTAGCTACGTGTCACACCAATTTCGAAAATGCAGTTTAGAAGACAGTGTCATACCTCCGCCATTTTTTTAAATTAATAAAAATAAAAAAAGTACCGTGTAAGAGCCAAAGGTAGTTATAAAAATATTCTAAGTCTCAAAAATGGTGAACTCTTTCATTCTAAATAAAATCACGATATTCAGCAAATTGTTTCCTCGCTTAAAAGTATCTCTTTTTTTTATTTTTAAAAACATTTGGGGTTATATTTTAGATAAAGAAATTCGAAAGATTTATACCAAATTCCATAAAAATGAGTTGATTAGTTTTTTAGCTATGCATCACGCCAGTTTTGAAAATGCAGTTTAGAAAACCGCGCCATACCTCCGTCATTTTTAAAGTCCTAGTTTCAATTAAAAGCCGGCCCTCCAGGACGCAAAGGTTTGAAATGCCACTGTGCCACTATTTTTCCCCTAGAAGTACCATGTATGCCGAGTATCCTGTTCCAATTTTACTTGAAAATATCGAAAATTCAGAAAGTTATGATTTTTTTAATGAAAAGGTGTATTTTTGGACGAATTGACATATTCACGATTTTTGTTAAACATGTTATCACTTGAATTTTGACATACGGACTTTTCACACATGTTCTAGAATGTTCAAAGTATTTTCTAGTATTTTTTCAATCGCGATCGGGCTGTTAGTTTTCAGACAGCAACCATTTGGAACTTGGCCGGGTGAATTTTACCCAGTGTGACGTTATTGTGATGTGATGTTATTGTACCGAAGTTTGACTACGGAGGGTTATAAAAAAACACGAAAATCAATCATATTGTTTTCTCACCTAAAGGTATCTCCCCCCTCGTTTGGCGATTGAGATAACGAACATCGCAAGAAAAAAAAATTCGCACCGTCTGATCCTCACAGAAATATCTACTGCCGCCTGGCGGACTTCCTCCCTCGACCCTGTCGTCATTTCATCGCTCGATTATCGCATCCAATTTGTCCGATAATCGGCGAGGACTGCGTTGATCCGCGTCTCCGCGATATGCCACCATCACGCGGGCACACTTTTCCCTCCCTGTCGGTCTGACCTTTGCGGCAGCGATCTACTTGAAATCGCCGCGCTCGCCAACCGGACGAGCTTCGTATCTCGAGGCTGCGCGCGAGCGCGTATTCAACTATACATTTCACATAACAACATTCACCTTATACAACTTGTGCTCCGCGAATAATCACGATTTTAATGCGATTCGAATAAGAATGCGAGAATTGCCTGGCAATTGTCGAAGTCAATTATAACGTTACATCGGTGTTATTAATAATTCTATGCAATTTTTTTTTTTAACAAACGGAAGAAGGATTATTTTTGGCGAAAAATCAAGCGCGCAAAATCTTTCCCTTTGGCAAAATTCGAGAACGCGTTTTTCACGCGTTTATACGCGTCGAAATATTATTAAATCTTATTAAATATTAATATATTATTAAATATTATTAAATCCATAAGTAAATTTTCAAACATTATTCGGAATGGGAACAATTTATTTATTATTATTACTGTAATTCATTATTTTATTATTTCAATAAAAATATAAACAGTGCTAACAACAATCATATTACCAATGACATCAACAACAAAAGTTATAATAATAAGGACACGAATAAGAACTACAAGGATTATTATTATTTTTGTCACTATCAATGTCACTATATTATTACTATTATGAATGTTTTTCTCATTTCCATAATAATAAACAACAATAATAATAACAATGATAAGAGCTTCAAGAATTATTGTTATCATATTATTTGTAGCATTACTGAGTTTGGTATTCCTATATTAATAAAAATGCCAACAATAATAATAATAAGGAGAACAAAATAAGAACGACAAGGATTATTGTTGTTATCGGTAATTATGCAGTTTGAGGACTTTTCCGAAAAACAACGGAATTTTTTTTTTTCCATAAGCTGCTTTAGTTGACCACCACTATTGATGTTCCGTTGGGGGAGGCTGACATTTTCTATTAATCCCGTGAGTTATGGGGTTTTGGGGTTCCCGGAAACACGTAATAAAATAGGGTATATTTAAATATTTCGCCGCCTATATTGGGGGCGGGAGGTAGGGGAATTAATGAAAAAAAACCTTCCTGAATACAATGCCGTTGTTTTGGTTTGTTTGTTTGGGTTTTTTGTTGGTTTGGGTTTGGGACCTCATTATCGTATGACTTTGTTTGGGCTTGGGACCTTATTGTTGTATGACTATAACTATTACTATATTATTATTAACATATTTCTTATTTCCGTAATAATAATAATGCCAACAACAACAACAAAATAATAATAATAATAATAATAATATTTATGATAATTTCATTTAAAAAAACGATAACGAGAAGGGAAACAACAATTATTTTTATTCGATAATGTGATCATTAAGGCCTTAGGCCACAGTAACGGGTATAAAATCATGTTCGAATTTGACAATTTTTTTCGTCGTATGAAAAAGTCATTCACTCATAAAATTAATTACACATCTATTTAGTATGAATATCAAGCTGTTAGAAAATATATATATATATTTTTTCGATGTACAAAATGGCCGACTACTAATATTTTCTTTTGTTATATTTTTTTAAAGCGCTCCTCGGCATGACATTTAACATCCAGAATTTTGTACCTAAAACAAAAAAAAACAAAAATTCTCGTTCTACATTAGAATATCTAGAGAAGTACGTACGGAATTTAAAAAATATTGTTTTATTCAAAAGTTGTAGGGATTTGAACTTAAGAAATAAATTTTCAGTGAAAATTTCGTTATAACTGCTCATGAACTGCTCATAAAATGAGAAGTTTTCGATTAATCAGAAATTCCGTGCATACTTCTCTGCGAAATGCGATTAGGAATATAATTTTCAAATTTGAAGTAAATCGAGTGAATATTGTTGAAGTTATTTGTCACGCCAATTGGAAAAAAGCTGTTTCGAGAAGTTTCGAGTAATCGGCCATTTTGTACATCGAAAAAAAATATATATATATTTTCTAACAACTTGATATTCATACTAATTATATGTGTAATTAATTTTATGAGTGAATCACTTTTTCATACGAAAAAAAATGGTTAAATTCGCACACGATTTTATACCCGTTAGTGTTGCCTGAGGCCTTAAGACAGAGAAGTAGGCTTATAATATTCACACGAGGGAGGGAAAAGGCTCGCTATGACGCTGCCGCACAAGAAGGTCTCCGCATCGTCTGGACGCATAGGACTGGTCTATAGAAGATCGTGACTTCCGCCGACCTTTAGCGGTCTCGAAGCCTGACCGTTAACTTCCGTACGACTTGTGACGAAACATTACGTTGCATGAGGTAACGACATATTCGAGTCCTGTACGCGGCTTTGATATTTTTCACCTCGTTTTGTACCCCCCCCCCCCCCCTTAATATATTGTCGCAGCCACGTCTGACAAGGAGTCACGAAAACGTGTGTACGTGGCAAAAAACGCGTCGCCATCTGTCGACATCGCTGTCATATCTTACAGGCTTCGGCCACCTGTCATCCTTCTTCGGCTATTTCAATTTTGCAATTGGGCGCAATTTTGCCGAATTTTTCCACGAGGTTAACGGAGACTTTGTCCCGGACTGAGCAGCGGGAGATGTTAGCGGCTCAACATGAGCAGCTAGAAGAAGAGGAGAGATGCCTCTATGGACCAGGCATTGCCGATTACCGGTAAGTATAAACACATTTGTGTAAACACATTACAAAACTTCAAACGCGTTTTTCTCGAAAACACGTTTTTAAAAATGGCTGACATTCTCCTGACCGCTGTAATTAACATATCGACCTGAAATTTCGAGAGCATACTCAAAAAATATGTCTTCACCGAATGACGGATCGTTTTTTTCGATAGATACATTTTTGCATTTATTCTTTATCTTTTTATGCGAAAAAAAACGCGAAAATTCGAATTTTTTTCTAATTGCCGCCATTTTCCGAAATTTGTACTAAACGAAAAACCCATCCGTCACTCCATGACCAACGGGTCACAGATTGATAATATGCTTTGAATTTGTGTTTCAGATCAACAAAGAGGGGGGCAGTGATGTCTGCCGTTTACCTCCCGCGATTTGACGACCTGTTTTCGCGGAGCTGCAACAGCCGCCATTTTGGTTTTTTTTTCAATTTTTTTTTTTTTAACGTTCTGTATATCATGAATAAAAGCGAGAAGAAAACCGTACACAAAAAGCTTTACTCGTTTCCTTTAAAAAAAATGAAATCTAAACACCTGAAATATGGCACTCCAAGGACAAAGTCTCCCTTAAAAATTCATCGCGTTGCCGCGGACGATTCAGACCAGAAATCGAAATAATATTCGCGCAGGTAGCCAAAGTCGGCGCGGGGAAAGACACTGTCCGGGTGTGTGCTCTGCAAGGTTACTTTCACCGGTGCGCAGCTATCGCGTAGCGCGGAGTATCGAGCTCGAAATATTTGCCGTATACAATCGTGGAAGCCTTTGCAAATGGCAACGGGCAGAGAGAGAGAGAGGAAGGACAACGAGAAAAAAAACAGATATATGTCATCATATTTCAGAGAGAAGCCAAAAAAATTGTTATTTTTGTTCTTCTTGAAATAGCAATAACTTAGTTAACGGCGGGGTAAAGTTAATTCGGCGAAAAAAGGCATGTTTTTAAGATTTTTTTTTTTGGGGGTAACGAATAGTGTTCGTTTATTGAAAAATTTACATATAATAAAGTAACATTTGAACAACATTCTCCTAAATTGGCATTGCAAAATATTCAAAATTGAGCGAGTGAAAATTAAACCCCGGAGGCGCCTCGAAAAAAGTTGGTTTGCGGTGTGCACCATAACTCGCAACAGAATCATTTGACACAAAAAAATCAAAATGCATTTGTTAAAGGAGATGTTTCTCGAGGTAATGACGGGACGATTTTTTTTTTCGATTTTTCGTAGCACTTGGGAGCCAAAAACCGGATTTTCGCTAAAAAAAATCGGCTAATTTGTTGTTGAAAAATTAGTAATTATTTTAAAAAAACAAAAAAGCTCTCGACAATACCTGGTGAATTATGTGAAGAAGTACTGTGCAAAATTTCAAAGCGATTGGTCCAGTAGATTTTGAGTTATCGTGCACACGGACTTCAAATATGACAAGTCTCAGAAAAACGGTTTGAAAAACGCAAAAGAGAAGAGAATGGCATGGAGCAATAGACGGTCAAATACTCATAACTTCGTCAATTTTACTCCGATCGACTTGAAATTTTAACACAATATTCTTGATATATTATGCATTCATTTAAAAAACTAAACAAAAATGAAAAAAAAAATTTTAATACTTTACCCCGCCCTTAAGGGGCCAGTCCACTTTGGAGCCACGAAAAAAAGGCTATTTTCGCGATTTTTTTTTTGAGGATTTTATAAACGATACGAATATAAAAATTTTTGGGCTTGATAAATAAAGTCTTGAAGTACATTTAAAAAAAATTAAATTCATTTTTAAGTACAAAAACTATAGTTTAACGTAACGCCTCAAAAATAGGTGGGCTAGGTAGCTCCATCACAACTCGGAAACGGCTTGTCTGAAACAAAAAAATCAAAGTCCATTATATTCAGTATGACACCAGCTACAAAATAACCCTCGGATATAAAGTTTTATCAAAAAATAAAAAAATGGCAGATGAAAAACGAAAAAAGTAAACAAAACGCGTTTTTCCGAAGTTTTTTGCAAAAAAAAGAGTAAAAATCAAAATTTTGAAACCATCGAGGGTCATCTTGTTGCAAATCATATTTACAATATGTGGTTCAAATTTCAAGAGAATCGTTTTATTAGTTTTAGAGATACGATGGAGCTAGATTTTGAAAACGTTGTTTCGAGAAAAACGCGTTTAAAGTTTGAACTATGAAAAACTTTTACCCAAACTCAATCGGCAATTCCTGCACCGTACAAAATCCCTTCTGATTGCTCATCATCGTCGATTTCTTCAAGTCTTGCTTGCTTTCGATTTTTTGAAATTTTCAAAGTGGACTGGCCCCTTAAGGTTATGCACGGAGCCGATTGACTGTTACCAACTGTTAGCTTTCAAATAAGCGTCATATTAAACGTGCGTTTTCGAATTATTTTTCTACATATATTTGTAAAAATATGCATTTTTGAACATTCGGCGATTACATTAAGTGTTCTCATTACTTTGTATAATTATTTATTATAACTTTTTCTCGCTCAATTAACGCGAAACGAATTGGCAACGTCGTAAATCGTGGTATATCATAATGCCCAGATTGGCAGACGTGTCGTGGAGTTAGAGACATATGCGCCCCGTTCGTAACCTCAATATGGGCCCAAGAAGCTGTCAAAAAAGAATATCGGTCCGAGTAAAAAAACTCCGCTGGGAAGAAAAAGCGTGTACTAAAGCTGTCTATAATCTCGAAGAAATAAAAAACTTTAATAATTTTCCGATTTTCAAAACAAAAAAAATTATGTACGAATAAAAATCAGCGTGATTTTATCTTTGCCTAGAAATATCTAGGAATGTATAATTTCTGAACATAGTTATTAAATTAATATTAAGTAATTATTACTAATTAAGAGAATAAGTACCAATAATATTCGTTGTTAATCATCCTGACCGAGTAGTTTGAGGTTCCCGGGCATAATTACCGAATACCGATAAGATAGGTAGCATTTGTGCCGTTTACGACGTTGCCATGATTGCACAGTCTAATTTTTTGTATCCTTGATTTTCGCACGAACTCCCTATCGAAAACATTAATAATTTTATAACGGTACTGTGAATCCTCATTTTCACGGTACGGAAGGTTAGTCCGATGATTAGTCTAACCGTGTCTATTTTTTCAGCTTCGTGGTAACATTCACTCAGCAGATATTAAGGGCGGGGTAAAGTATTTAAATTTTTTTTTCTTTTTTTTTAATTTTTTAAATGAATGCATAATATATCAAGAATATTGTGTTAAAATTGCAAGTCGATCGGAGTAAAATTGACGAAGTTATGAGTATTTGAGCGTCTATTGCTCCATGCCGTTCTCTTCTCTTCTGCGTTTTTCAAACCGTTTTTCTGAGACTTGTCATATTTGAAGTCCGTGTGCACGATAACTCAAAATCTACTGGACCAATCGCTTTGAAATTTTGCACAGTACTTCTTCACATAATTCAACAGGTAATGTCGAGAGCTTTTTTGTTGTTTTTAATAATTACTAATTTTTCAACAACAAATTAGCCGATTTTTTTAGCGAAAATCGGGTTTTTGACTCCCAAGTGCTACGAAAAATCGAAAAATCGAAAAAAACAAATCCTCCCGTCATTACCTCGAGAAACATCTCCTTTAACAAATGCATTTTGATTTTTTTGTTTCAAATGATTCTGTTGCGAGTTATGGTGCACACCGCAAACCAACTTTTTTTCGAGGCGCCTCCGGGGTTTAATTTTCACTCGCTCAATTTTGAATATTTTGCAATGCAAATTTAGGAGAATGTTGTTCAAATGTTACTTTATTATATGTAAATTTTTCAATAAACGAACACTATTCGTTACGCCAAAAAAAAATCTTAAAAACATGCCTTTTTTTCGCCGAATTAAATTTACCCCGCCGTTAATAATGTACTGAAAAATGATCGGGAGTTTTCCATAAGCGTAATGTAATTAGCCCACGAAATACGTCGAGTTGTCGATTTTTTTTTCTAAAAAACAGTACTGTGGATTGTATTCAAACTGCACAGGATGATCAGCAAAGAGGTTATAAAGGTCCAGAAAAAATTTCAGCTCGGTGGTAACATACTGACTCAACCTAACAAAAATCTTAATAACAGAAAATGTCATCGCGCGGACAAAGCTCGATGGCTCAAATTTAAAGGGCCCAATGCTTGGGGTCCAAAAAATAAGTCAATTTTCAATATTTTTTTCCGATGAGAGTATTGGGAGGACGAGGTCTGGATTTAACACACAACTAAGACATAGTCTTGCGGAGTTTGAGTTTTTTTTTCATTGAAAAATATTGATAAACAATTGAGTTATTATTGTTTAAATAAAGTGCCGCACTTGCTGCATGGCCAATCGGTGTAGGTGGTTCAGGCAACTGGGCTCATCTAAAATGAAAAATAAAAAAAATTACTTTTAGTATAATAATGAAACTTTCGTATTGCCGAATACTTTTCTGAAATTTTGAAAATGAAAACCGCACGCTGTAGAGAAAAATTTTTGATTTTCGACCAGAAGAAACAACTTTAACAATTGGTTTTTAACATATGGATAAACTGTGAAAAATCTTTCGGTCATAAACTAGAAAATGTTATAGACTATGCTCTGACCAAATTTTGAAGTGAATCGGATCAATAGATTTTGAGATACTTCTCACGTCGTTTCATAAAACAGTTTCGAGAAAAACGCAAAAAAGAGTTTCGCAAAATTTCACGACGTTTTTCAAAATCCCTGCTACAAATAAAAATCAAAAGCCTCCACAAAACTATACGCAATAAAAAAGCTCCTATTTTTTTAAGTTTCCGTAGTTTTTCAAAAGGCGCCTAAAGCTTATAACGCCGCCATTTTGTTTTGTTTGAAAAACAAAATAAAATTTGACACTTGGAAGTTGTAAAAGATAATGTCAAAATTTTAAAATGATGCGATTATTTCATCACCTTTTGAAAAATGCATGAAAAATGACTCATTTTCGAGCGTCTAAAGGGATTCCCCCCCTTAAGAGATTCATTATAGCCAAGGGTTCTCTACAACTTTTTTCTTCACTAAATGCCAACATTTTAGTGTAATAATAGAATTTTCATATGACCGGATACTTTTTTGGAATTTTGAAAATGACAAATATGCCAAGCTGTAAAAAAAAAAGGACGATTCACGACCACAAGAAACGACTTGAATCATTTGTTATTGACAAATGGACGAATACATTATTCGAACTCTTTTCGAGTTCGAAGTGAATTGGACGAATTTGGAGATACGATTAACACTGTTTAATACGACAGTTTCGAGGAAAACGCAAAAAAGTCAGTCAAGGTCATCAAAAGGTCAATTTTTCGAATTTTTCGAAAACCCTTGCGGCAAATTAAAAAGTGAAATCCTCGATTACAAACCTACGCAATAAAAAAAAATCAGATTTTCGGCTACAAACATGCGCAACAAAAAAATCCTCGATTACAAACCTACGCAATAAAACAAAATCAGATTTTCGGCTACAAACATGCGCAACAAAAAAATCCTATTTTTTTCACTTCATGTTTCTGCAGACTTAAGTTTCTTATCTTAAGAAAATACTTAACTTAAGAAAGTAAGTAACTTAATAAAGAAAACAACTTAACAAAGAAAATACTTAACTTAAGAACGTAATTAACTTAATAAAGAAAAGAACTTACAAAAAAAGAATTAAGAAAGACGAAAACTTGAGTTGTTCTTTTCTTTCTTTTCTTAAGTTTTTAAGAAGTTTCTCAAACAAGTTTCTCAAGAACTTCATTACACCCAAGGGCTCTCTGCAACTTTTTTTCTTCACCACATACCATCATTTTCCACCACTGGCCCCGAAGAAAGAAAAACATCGCTTTTGTCGTGCATCACCCCAATACGTATATACACCAGAGAATGGTGTTCGCGAACACGGAAGCAGGCGCAAGGAGACGCGGGACATACGGAGGTTCGGTCAAATCGAGAAGCAAGGCCATCCCGACATGTGGAACCCGTCCTTCGTAATATTTCCTTTTCATCCTATTCGCAATATCGTATCGCTAAGCTTCGCCTTGCGTATGTATAAATGTTCAGAGCTCGCTTGACGGGGTCCAATGTGAACGACCAGTTTTATTTATGGTGTCTAATTAGCTGACCAGTCGACCCAATCGAACACTCAACTTTTTTCACTCTAAAAACACGTCTACGTATAAATATATACAAATATATATAAAAAAAAAATTACCGTGCAATAACCTCACCCCACTAAAATCATACGTAATGAATTATCGGATATGCGAAAAAAAAACAAAAAAAGCAACAAAATATGAATAACAACAACAATAATAATAATAATATTGAGGAAGTGTTGCTTGGAGCAATAAAATCTTATGATAATAATTATCATTATTATTATAATGATAATAATAACATATACAGATTTTAATGTTAATATTAACATACATTAATGGAAATATTCAAATGAAATAACTAACATGTATATTAATATAAAATATAAAGATGAAAATATAAATATAAAGAGAAAATAATAATATTAACATTATATTTGTTGACTGTCGGGATCGCGAACGACTAAGTCACACCCGGTATTACGTGATATACAAGAGGGTTTTATATAACACCCACATTATCCTTGCATTATATGGTTAGCAGTGGTGACAGCACAGAGAAAGTTTGCTCTATCCGTTCGCGTATATGTGATAGTTCGGGGAGCCTTTGCCGCTACGTGGGCCCATGGTGCTGCGTTCTTGGCGGCCACCGTCGTGATTCTAACTACGTAAACGTACACGGATGTGCATATATATATATATACATATACATATACATATATATATATATATATATACACACATCCGGAAAAGTTATTTTGAAGACATTCGATTTCGAGGACTGTCCCCATAGCAGCCAATCGTCCCCATGCTTGATATGACATGGGTATAACGGGTTCAAAATATTCTTCCCCCATATATGCACACACACACACACACACAGACATTTATATATATATATATATATATATATATATATATATATATATGCATGTATGTATGTATGTAGGTAGATATTCAAGCTCTACTACAGTAACGGACGGTCGTCCCCGACTCGACTGGAAAAGGCAAAACCGGCGGGGGATTAGAGAATGACGGAGTGGGGGAAGTCCCGTGGGCCCGAGGCCCCGGCGGTCGCCGCTACAGCCGAAGTAGTGGGGACACTCCCGCGGAGGCCCCTCGCGGACTTGCGTTGAGTGGGGGAAGCACGCTGGGCCGTAGGACCGCTCGGCAACGTGGGGCCGTGGGGCGGGGGGTCTCAAAAAAAAAAAGTGGTGTGCCTGAGACAGCGGATAAGAATAAAAGGAGTGGGAGAGGCGTCAAGCCGAAGGGAATTCTTTCCCTCGCCCGCTACTTTCGAACGATCGTAGCGCGCTCGTTTAAATTCATCGCTGCGAGTACGTACGTACGTGCTGAATAAAAATAATAAAAGAAAAGAGAGAGAAAAAAATTACATTTCGACTGCAACCCAATGTCGATGTATACGGATGCACCGATACCGAATTACTTTTGACCGTACACGAAGAAATAAATTATTGTAATATCTGTGTACAAGAATAATAATGATAATAATAATAGCAATCTTAATAATGACGATGATGATGATTTTTTCATTTACAAAAATTACGATAATGATAATAATAATGCTGATGGTTTTTTTCATTTTTTTAATTAATGATGACAAAAATAATAATAATGAATTACGAATATTTTTAAAAAATCGAACTTGCGTGAAATTTTTGCCCAATTATTTTTAATTCGGCGACGGGAATGAGGCGGATTTTTTTTGCAACTAACTAACGTTTACTTTTTTCCATATGTTTCAGAAGTGCCAACATGCGGGAGAGGAGATGGCAGCTGCTTGCACTGTACGGTAAGCATTTTCTGCCAAATCATGCAGCGCGCGAATTTTGTTTCCGGTCAGAACGGGACGATTTTTCGTTTTTTTTTTTAACTTTTTTTTCCCGTAAAGAAGGAGAGTCGTCTTTCCTTGTTAGGCAAAGAATGCAGAATGCAAGTTGACTCCCGAAGCAGTCTCGGTTCGCGCTGGCGAGGGATGCAAATGAACGCGTCGCGATTTTTTTTTCTTCTTCTCCTCCTTCTCTTCTTTTTATTCTCGTTTTATCGCGATCGGGCTTTTTTACGAAGCGTCGGAAAAAAGAAGTCCTGGAAGATCCGGGTTTTTGAACCGTGCGCTGCCTCGCGAGAGAACGACGAGGCTATTGAAAAAAAAAAAAAAAAAAAAAAAAAACATATCGCGCGATCGAAGACGCGAGGCGAGGTGGCTGAAAGGAAGAAAGGAAGAAATGGACATTTCGATGCGAGTGAAATGCGTCGTCTTTCCGTTCTCTCCCTTCGAGGTGACAACGGACGAGGCACGTTCGCTGATATCTCGATAAACCTCACGAATACAAAATAGTATTTTTCTTTGTTCGCGTCGCGTTTAACTCGACGCGATCGGCGAGTTTCGGACTCTCCGTGCTCGACGATCGAGATAAATGTTTTACGAACAAGTTTCTCGAACTATACGCGCTGCTTTTCATTATCAAGAAAATTCGAATTACACAATATCGTGGGAATTAACATTGTTGTAATTATTTCACTTCCATCATTGAGGCCTTAGGCCATAGGTAATGGGTACAAAATCATGTAAGAATTTAACAATTTTTTTTCATATGAAAAAATGATTCACTCATAAAATTAATAATTACACATGTATTTAGTATGAATATCAAGCTGTTAAAAAAATTTTTTTTTTCGATGTACAAAATGAAGAAGTACGTCGGAATTTAAAAAAAATATTTTATTCAAAAGTTGTAGGTATTTGAACTTAAGAGATGAATTTTCAGTGAAAAATTCGTTATAACTGCTCATAAACTGCTCATAAAATGAAAAGTTTTCGATTAATCAGTAATTCCGTACGTACTTCTCTGCGAAGTGCAATTAGGAACATAACTTTTGAATTTGAAGTAAATCGAGTGAAAATTGTTGCAATTATTTGTCACGCCAATTGGAAAAAAAGCTGTTTCGAGAAGTTTCGAGTAGACGGCCATTTTGTACATCGGAACAAAGTATATATTTTTTCTAACAGCTTGATATTCATAACAAATATATGTGTAATTAATTTTATGAGTGAATCACTTTTTCATACGAAAAAAAATTGTTAAATTCTCACATGATTTTATACCCGTTACTGTGACTTAAGGCCTTAACGAAGTAAATTAATTAAATGTTTAAATTTACAAAAAAGAATGTATACGTCAATTCCGTAATTGGCAGAAAAATATTTGCTCCTTTTTGCTCTACCGATTGTGAAGAAACGTCGATAAATTTGTAAAAACTTTGAAACGCCGCAATTGCCTCGGTAATAAATTGCAAGATCCGAGTCCTCGACCGGAATCGATCTTGTGACTCGCTCGCTCTGGAACACAAGGAGAATGTTCCGATTGATCGGGAATTATTTTCCCAGAGAACGTGAGTTCTCCAGGCGTAAAAGAGAATGAAAATGACATATATATATATATATATATATATATATATATATATATGGGGTAAGGCCATAGGGTTAAGCAATTTGTTGGTAAGAATGTCCATACGCTTTTCAGCTGAAAGAATTCTCGACTCGGTTCTTGTCTGATCTATACTGGCACGCCCTACTGGCAGCTCGAATTGTCCACACTCGTTGAATGCCTTTACTCGCATCACCCTAATGACAATAATGCTA
Source organism: Ophion obscuratus (assembly GCA_964007375.1). Classification (NCBI taxonomy): domain Eukaryota; kingdom Metazoa; phylum Arthropoda; class Insecta; order Hymenoptera; family Ichneumonidae; genus Ophion; species Ophion obscuratus. The sequence continues at coordinate 6,600,133 of OZ023315.1, read as the reverse complement.
TTGATTATTTTTTTATTCTTATCATCATTTTTATCGTTGTTATTATTATTGTTATTATTATATTATATTTGTAACATGATATATATTTTAATGATATAAGGTGGAATGTAGAGCGCAATAGCAAGTATTATACTATACTCATAATAATTGCAATATTGCTCCAATCGCAATAATACTTTTTATTATTCAATTATTATTATTATCATTATTATTATAAGTCATGAGAATGGGGAAAAAAATAGAGGAGCAACGGAAAGCGTGAGTGAGGATACAATCTGGCAAGCCGTATAGAATGAAAATATGAGGGAGCTAGGAAGAAAAACAGAAAGAGGGATAAAAATTAAAATTGAACAAGAAATTCAATTCGATTCGAGCAAAATCGATAGGTCAACATACTGCGAGGAATATGAACATGGGAAAAAAGGTTTAGAGGAAAAAAGGGTATGGGTAAAGGGCCAAATGTAGAATATGCGATCAGGCAATTGAAAATTTGAGACATATTTGCGAGTGTACGGAAGTTAAGGGAAAACTAAACCGAGAAATAGTAAATAAACTGGAGTAATTGTCGGAAAATAGAAACGCAAGTGAAAATGCAAGCGGGAAAGGAAGTATGCGATTACATCAGACAATTTGAGAAACTAGCAACTAGGATAGATATTAGAAAACCAATGTAAAATAATGAATGTAAATGAGATGGGAGGGGCATTCGTGTAAACATCCTTAGAAAGGGTATACGAGGGAAAAAATAATACCCAAACGACTATTATCATTATTGTATATGAGGTATTCCACGTGAATCCGGTGGACTTTTTCCCTGACACCCACCTATTCGATTCTTTTTTTTTATCCGATTCCATTGACTATAAAAGACACCCTGATTTTTTTTACGTGTTTCTAAACAACCCTTATTCGAAAAAAAATTGTTTCGAAAAAAAACGCCGCGATTTAAAAATCTGAAAAAAATCCCAAAAATACGTGATTATATGTCAATATTTTCAAGTCATCACCCGCAGTGGAAGGATGATTTTTTCTATGCTTTCTGAACGATTAACATTTTTTGAAAACCGAAAAATTCGAGAACCACTTACTTCGGGCGGATACTTAAATATTTTAATACTCACAATGAATTTTTTTTACCTCAATTTTTTTAATGAATTATTTTGTGGGAATCAAAATATTAAAGTCTCCGCCCGGTTCTTGAATTTTTCGAATTTTTTAACGCTAATCACTCAGAAAGCACAGATAAAATCATACTTCCACTGCGGATGGCAGCTTAAAAATTTGTACATATAATCATGCAATTTTGGGATTTTTTTTAGATTTTTGAATCGGGGCGTTTTTTTCGAAAAAAAAAAACATTTTTTTTGAAAAAGATTGTTCTGTAAAATGTATAAAAAATTCAGGGTGTCTTATATAGACAATGGAATCAGATTTTAAAAAATGAATCGAATTGGCGGGGGGCAGGGAAAAAGTCCACCGGATTCACGTGGAATACCTTATATATTATACTTATAATAATGACAAAAATGCTATTCATTATTTTTTATTCTCATTATCATTATTATATTATACTTATCAAAATGGCAATTATGCTCTTTATTATATTATCATTGTTATTATTATATGGGTGTAGTTCCGAAAAGGACATATCTACTATTAATTTAGAATTTCGTATACTCATACTTTATTTTACTAAATGTTGATCTCAGAGTAAAATGTTTCCCACGAAAGTTGTAACCCATAAAAAGATTGATATTTTATGTTCTATACAGTTTTTGTCTAAAACCATTCTGTTTCGAGAAAAATGGGATAATGCTCCAATAAGTACGTTTTGCTAAACTCCATTAATTTCGATATTACATATCTACTTACGCACTTTACCGTGGGAAGGTTGGAGTTTGTTTGTTGTGTGTTGTTTGCTTTGTTTGTTGTGCGTTGTTTGTTGTTTGGGTTCGTTTGTTGTGTTGTGACTTGTTTGGGTTTGTTTGTTATGTTGTGTGTTTGGATTTGTTTGTTGTGTTGTGAGTTGTTTGTTGTTTAAGTATGCGTGTAGTGTTGAAGATCAAACTGCAACCTTGCCGCGGTAAAGTGCCTAAGTTGATAATATCGAAACCAATGGACTTTAGGAAAATGTACTTTTTGGAGCATTATCCCATTTTTCTCGAACCAGATTCGTTTCAGACAAAACGTGTATAGAACATAAAAGATCAATATTTTTATACGCTACAACTTTTGTAGGAAATATTTTTCTCTAAGATCAACATTTATTACAATTAAATTGAAAAAAAAACTTTTAAAAAATCAGTTTTTGTGAGTTTTGACCTTGAAAATCAAATTTGCGGGTATTTTCACCGCATCAGTGAAATCATCGTGACCAGCGAGTAAAGACACATTGGTACACAAAATTCTAAATTAATCGGAGCTATGACTTTTACGGAACTTTTTCCTATTATATTGTACTTATAACATGATATACATCTTTATAATGTACTGTCGAATATTTATTATAGATTTAGAAAATATTAATAAAAATATTGCGTTTATACACCAATACTTTCTGGGGCGGAGAAAAGGTGTTCATGAAATTATAAGAACAATAATATTGAAAAGATAATAATAGATGTCCTTGAGTGTAGGTAGTTCGTTTCAATGAAAATATTCTTAAGTAGGCATGAAAAACCTCTTTCTCTATATATATATATATATATATATATATATATATATATATATATATATATATATATATATATATATATATATCAGTGAACAAATTTCCCTCACTCCTTGAATATTTCCATTCGAATCACCCTTATGGCTATAATCGTTTTCTGGCTATAATAAAAGAATTATCATCATTGTTATTTTTATTATTATTATAGACCTGAAAACTGTATTGGTATTTTTCCTTTCGTTGTAATCGTCACACGAACGGAATAACCGTAACGCCATTGAACAATAGTAATAACAATAATTACCGTTGATCGTTCCAAATGAATCGAGTGAGACCGAGTTCTTAGGCTCGACCTATCGGAATTCTATTAGTCCCTCGATCTGTCCGCGTTACAAGGTTGAGAAATAAATGCTGGTCTATGCAAGGTTCCGGACATTATTTATCGTATCTTTCGAATACAATAAAAAAAAATAAGTACTCACGTTTTTCGCCCATTTCTCGTAGGTGGTCATTTTTTTAAATAAAAAATTACAAAATGAGGATTCAGGCCGTTTTTTTGGGAAAATCCATACACTTTGGTTGTGTTTTGGAGCAAGGCTATGGCGTGTCGTATCAACGAACAAAATACTAATACCTCAGGGCTTCGGAGTAGAAAGTCTCTAGACATCGTATTTAATAAACGCTCTCTATAGTTTGCAATATATATATATATATATATATATATATATATATATATATATATATATATATATATATATATATATATATATATACACGCACATAAATATACACATATATATGTCAGATAACTTGTATAAGTTGAACTATTGCAAAAGCCCATGTATGCTGCATGTGTTCAATGTATTTTTTGCAACCCTTCTGTAATTATTTTCCAATTCACTTGCACCGCGGTATTTCTTTGTATCTTTCGCAAATGCCTCATCATCCTTATGGTGATTTTTTTAACCTTCTTGAAGACTTTTCCCTCCACGATTACTCAACGTGTTCATTACTTTTTTCACTCCGGTTGTTTTTAATTCGCGTGTAAAATTACGTGATTGCTTGATTTTTTGGAGTTTTTAGCTTCGAGCGAAACGAGAGTGCAATCGAATTTGTAATTCGATCAATGGAAAATAATTGTTTGTCATTTTGGAATTTTCGATGCTTGATGATCGATGATTTCACTTATGTACATAAGTGCATGCAAATGAGAGCGGTTCGTCCAAAAATTGAAAATAAGATACACTTCAGAATTATAAATGATTGTTTTAACTTTATCATAATTGCATTCTGTCATGATTTAAATGATTTTTCTTTCAATCGAACTGTATTATTCTATCGTATCGCCTATTATTTTATAATAGTTAAATCATTTATAGAATTATTTAATCTTATCACTATTTCATTTTACAATAAATCGAATGCATTTATTATTGATGTAATTTTATAATTTTATCATGATTTAATTTATCATAGCTTATTAATTACAATCTCATTAATTAAGTCAAATAAAAAATATACCCTGAAAATTATAAGTACTTCGATTAATTTTATAATTATTTTATTTTATCATGAATTGAATGAATTTTCTTATTAATCGAATTGAGTTAAACTATCGTATCGATTATTATTTACATTACATTTGTTTATAATTATTGTATTATTGTATAATTATTGATAATGATTCTTGAATAATTGAGTAATTCATAAATGCATTGTATTGTATCATAATTCTATTTATCAGATTTTATCCATTCGAATGTGATAAAATTAATTTAATTAATGAAATTAGTTTTATGAACTCATTAACATTGTCAAAAGATAGCTTCAAGAATGATAATTATTATAGAATTATAATTAATAATTAATTATATATATATACATACACGCACACACACACACACACACACACACACACACACACGCGCGCGCGCGCGCGCGCACATATATATATATATATATATATATATAATATACAGGTATGTATGTAAGACACAATCAGCCTTGTTCCGGTTTAGGAACATTTACCCAAGAGATTGCATTGCCCTAAGCTCCCATTCGCTCGCTCGCCCTATTTTTCTCCTCCTTTAGATGTTAGCTCGGCAACTCGCGAATTCAATCCATCGCCAATTATCCATCCGTGTCTATACCCGGTCGTTACAAATATTTTTCTTCTTCTGTCCCACACGAAGATGCAATTGCATAAGAAAGACTGAGTTCCCACCATATGGCAGGGAACTCGGCTCTCTTCATCGCATTTGCACAACGCCAACGCTTCTTCGTGATTTTCGCAATTCCACGATTAACTCGCCGAGCCTTATCTTCGTGGCACGTTTTGAGTATCCGGGCATTTGCTTTATTGCTCTGAGGCTCATCTTGATAGCCGGAGACACCGAAACAATGAATTATGGCATATGAACGATGATTATTAATTTTTAGGACTCCTATTGGCCTCTGCTGTTTCCGGGGCCCTTAAGGCTACGAGGCCGAAATTCAAGATCGCCACAACTTCGACGACCACTTCGACCACCGAGGAACCGGATGTTGCGGATAACGAGGATGGTGACAATGAGGTGAGCAAAATGGAGATGCTGCTTTGGAAAAGACGCCTCAATTGAGGCTCAAAAAGTGGTCGATTTTTAATATTTTTTTTCTTATAAGAGCTTTGAGACGACCAAGTCGGGATTTTACACACAATTAATACATAGTCTTGCCACGTTGGGGATTTTTTTGCGTTGGAAAATATCGATTAACAATGAAGTTATTATTATTTTTAAAACGAGCCGCCGTTGCTGCATTGCCAGTCTGCGTAGGAAGCTCTGGCGTCGAGGCGCATCTAAAATGAAAAATAAAAAATGTAATTCGAGTATAATAAGAAGTCGTATAACCGGATACTTTTTTAAATAAAAAAAAATTACGAAAATGGCAAGATGTGGAAAAAAAGTTCGATTTTCAACCAAGAAATAACTTTCTTGATTTGTTATCAACAAATGGATAAATACATGAAAAAAATCATTCCGTCAGACAATAGAAAATGTTATAAACTATGGTCTGGCCGAAAATCGTCTCCAATCGATCATTCTTTCCGATTTTTTAAAATCTTTGTTGCAATTTAAGGGGTCTTTACTTCTTCACTTTAGACGCTAAAAAACAGATTATTTTCATAATTTTTTTATATGCTTATATTATAGATATTGATATAAAAGTTGTTACACTTAATAAATACACTTTCGAAATACGTTTAAAAAAAATGTTTTGATTTATTTAAGTCACTATTTATAGACGAAAATGGTAGTTAAAAAAATGTCCTAAAAAATTGTAGGTCTGCGCTGTTCATGAAATCTCGGAGACGGATTATCCGAAACAAAAAAATCAAACGGTTTTAGATTCAGTATGTTAATGGCTATAGCGCATACCATACGATTTTTCATATATGCGAAAATAACAAAATGGCGGACATTTTTCGAAAAAACAAAAAAAAGTGTTTTTTCCACCGTTTTTTGCCAAAAAAAGGAAATATCAAAATTTTTAAAAATCCTTAATATGCGCTATAGCTATAGTTGTAAAGAGCATGTGATTAAACTTTCATAAGGATTGGTTCAGTATTTTTGAAGATTTTATCAACAAGCCGTCGAAAACGTTGTTTCAACAAAAACGCGTTTAAAGCTTGTTTGAATTACACAAATACATACATTTATTTATTTACTTATTTCGAAAGTGTATTTATTAAGTGCAACAACTTTTATATCAATATCTATAATATAAACCTATTTAAAAAATCATGAAAATAGCCTTTTTTTAGTGTCTGAAGTGAGAAGACCCCTTAAAACCCTAGGCGATAAACCATGGGGAAAAAAAATCGTATTTTTTTAATTCAAGGCTGATGCAGACCCCTTAACATTCTCCGGGACTCACAGTCAACCGAACAAGCGCGACGATAAATAATATTCTCGGAAAGATATAAAAAAAGATCGGCAAGACAGAAGTGACGATCGGGCCTTGACATTATGATGTATCGATAATCGTTGCTACCGAGAACACAGCTTAGGATAAATATTCATGCGATCGAAGGATGACTTGTGGGTAGAGACGGAAGTACCGTTTTCTTTGCGAAACCGGTCAAATGCTCGCGATTCTAGGAACAATTTGAAAAAAATCGGTTGGAAGACACGGATGAATGTCTCGAAGATCGAATGCCTCAAAGATCGAATGAACGTCTCGAAGATTGAGCTGTGCACGAATTTGACAATTGACACTCGGAGATTCACGATTCGCATACCGATACGATCTTCGAATGCCGGCCGATCGCGATACGATCGTTCGTCGATTTTGTTGCTCTCTTCGTTTTAACCGGTAACGAGAGGAAGATACACTTGCGTTTTCCTACCCGCGAGCCCCGCTGATCGTTGTATCGATACGTAGCACTCGATCATCGATGTACGTACACAAAACCATACCGATCTCCCGATCCAGTTCGGAGATAAGCAGAACGAACGGCTACGTAAAAGTTTTCAGACACGACGCTGAATGGAAAGAAAAAAAACGTAACGTCTACTCGCTCGGAGCGAGACGAATGTAATACCGTTAACTCAGCGAACCGATCGTCGCTTTCCCGATCTTATTTTAACGATCTTCTCTCACAGCGGTCGCGTTTGAACACATCTTTCTTTTCTCTCTAATTCGTTCATAATATTTTTCAATCGCCAATGGCTCGTTGGACGACGAACCGGTTGACGCTTTCGAGATCACTTACCGATCTACTTAACGATCGCGTAAAAATAAAACGACGAGAAGACAAAAAACATTCAAGCAAGAGCAAAGAGTATTCTGAATTGAATCTACCGGTGCACGCTTTCAAGATTACTTACCGATCTTCCTAACGATCGTATGAAAATAAAACGACGAATGAGTATTAAGAATCGAAACATAAGCAACGAGTATTCTGAATTTAATCTACAGGACGACGCTTTCGAGATCACTTACCGATCTTCCTAACGATCGGGTAAGAATAAAATGACAAAAATGAAAAATCGAAGCGGACGGAACTAGTATTCTTAATTTAATCTACCGGTCAACGCTTTCAAGATCACTTACTGATCTGTCTGACGATCGTGTGAAAATAAAACGACGAATGGAAATTAAACATCGAAACAGAAGCAACGAGTATTCTCAAATGAATATACAGGTTGACGCTTTAAATCACTTACCGATCTTCCTAACGTCGCATAAAAATAAAACGATGAGAATTTAAAAAATCCAAGCAAGAGTATTATGAATTTAAGGCGTTACCCTCACTTGTAGCGCAAACAAAATGCCTTTTTCATGAATTTTTTTAAAGAAAACTACAAAACTTTTTTAATCGATCAATATACCATCTTAAAGAACACATCTTGAAGAACTTTCAGTAATTTTTTTATTGAAAAATATTACATTGTTTAGTGGCAAATGGCCGTCAATGAAATAATGTTTTTATATACACGGTTTGCGGTGACCAACATTGCGGCAAAGTGGATCATCTGAAAAAAAAAATGCGGATGGATTTAGTCAAATATAAGTATAAACTAGTCTTTAATCGAAGGATTTTAAAAAATATTCATTTTTCAAAAAATGGCGGACAGTCAAAGTTAATGGTTTGATTTTAACGAAAAAAACGGCCGTTTTTTGGCTATAAAACGGACATTTTTTTTCGAAAAAAAACAATCGAACGATTAAAGACTACATTTTTATGTATTAAATAAGCCTGCAAAATTTTAAGAAGATCGATTCATTAGTGTTCGAGTAATCTTGGTCACCGACTTCAGAAATGCCATTTTGAGAAAAACGCGTATAAAGTTCCAATTTCCGGTCGTTTACACAACAGATTCTTCTCTTTCAACGCTCATATCTCAGTCAATTTTGTTCGGATCGACTTGAAATTTTCAGTACATATTCTTCAGTACATACTCTGATACTTATACTTCAAAAAAAATGCAATAAAAAAATCGATTTTTTCAAAATCGCAAGTGGGGGTAACCCCTTAATCTACCGGTCGATGCATTCAAGATCGCTTACCGATTTTCCTAAGGACCGCATGAAAATAAAACGTATAAGAATTAAAATCGAAACAGAAGCAATGAATATTCTGAATTGAATCTACAGGTTGACGCTTTCTAGATGACTTACCGATCGTCCTAACGATCGCGTAAAAATAAAACGACAAGCATTAAAAAATCCAAGCGAAAGAAAGTAGTATGCTCAATTTCATCTACCGATCAACTTTTTCAAGTTCACTTACCGATTTTCCTAAAGACCGCATGGAAATAAGCCGAATAAAAATTAAATGTCGAAACCAGAACAACGAGTATTCTGAATTCAATCTATAGGTTGACGCTTCAAAATACTTACCGATCTTCCTAACGATCGCAAAAAAATAAAACGATGAGAATTTAAAAAATCCAAGCAAAAGTAAAGAGTATTATGACTTTAATCTACCGGTCAACACTTTCAAGATCACTTACCGATCTTCTTAACGATCGCGTAAAAATAAAACGACAAGCATGAAAAAATCCAAGCGAAAGAAACTAGTATGCTCAATTTCATCTACCGATCAACTTTTTCAAGTTCACTTACCGATTTTCCTAACGACCGCATGGAAATACGCCGAATAAAACTTAAATATCGAAACCAACACAACGAGTATTCTGAATTGACTCTACAGGTTGACGCCTTAAATCACTTACCGATCTTCCTAACAATCGCATAAAAATTAAACGATGAGAATTTAAAAAATCTAAGCAAAAGTAAAGAGTACGATGACTTTAATCTACCGGTCGACACTTTCAAGATCACTTACCGATCTTCTTAACGATCGCATGAAAATGAGACGAATAAGAATTAAAATCGAAACAGAAGCAACGAGTATCCTGAATTGAATCTACCGGTTGACGCTTTCTAGATAACTTACCGATCTTCGTAACGATCGCGTAAAAATAAAACGACAAACATTAAAAAATCCAAGCGAAAGCAACTAGTATGCTCAATTTCATCTACCGATCGACTCTTTCAAGTTCACTTACCGATTTTCCTAATGACCGCATGAAAATAAGCCGAATAAAAATTCAATATCGAAACCGAAGCAGAGAAAATTCTGAATTTCATCTACAGGTTGACGGTTAAAATCACTTACGGATCTTCCTAACGATCGCGTGAAAATGAAGCGACAAGAAAAAAAATTCAAACAAAAGGACCGAATATTCTTAATTTAATCTACCGATCGACTCTTCCAAGTTCACTTGCCGATCTTCCTAACGATCGCGTAAAAATAAAATGAGAAGAATAAAAGAAACCAAGCAAAAGGAACGAATATCCCCAATTTAATCTACCGATCGACTCTTTCAAGATCATTTACCGATCTTCCTAACGATCGCATAAAAACGAAACGACAAAGAGAAGTAAAAAATCAACACAAATGCAACGAGTATTCCCAATCCCATCCACCAATCGCCGCTTACCGATTTTTTACCGATCTTCCACTCAAAGCACTGCGAAGAAAAAAAATCGTCAAGTTTTTCACAGTGTTAAATGGTCGCGCGACGTAAAGACCGAAACGAGGCGTTTCGCTGCTTTTACCGATGTCAAGAGTGCATCACAGAAATGGCGCAGAGGTTCACCTTCGCGCGAGCAGCCGATAGCCGATCATTGCGCAACCTCGACGATTTCTAAAACCGGTGTCATCAATACGGTTGCTAAGTGAATAATAATTGTATAACGCGCATCATCGGCGCGATGCGTTAACCGATTTTCTGCCGCATCCCCCCGCCTCCTTTTACGCGCATTCGAGTCTGTTGTGTACGATTACGCAAACGCAAATTTCTTCGCGATTCTCTCCCGCTTCTCATCACCGAGGCTGACATTTTTTTTCATCTCCAAGCTGTGAGTTTTGTTCACTTTTATAATGTTCACGATCGTACAACGATGGGGATTTGTGCATTTGACTATAGAACGCGAAGTGGGTCACTGCTGCGAATGTGGTAGACGTACGTGCTATCCATTGCATAAAAAAGTCTCGCTCTTGAACCAACGTTGCGCACGGTATGAACGTGCCGCGAAGATTTTTCATCGCTCATCAGTCAACATCCATGAAACTTTAAGGGGGGCGATCGCTTTAAGGGGCTATACCCAGTGCGAATGCTGAAAATTTCAGTGATTTTCGGGAATTTTTTGGAAGCAAAGTACTCAACTAAATGTTTCGGAAAATTAAGTATATATTTGGCTATATTTGACCTATATTACATAATTTTTTCATAGAAAAATATTGAGATCCAGGCGACTTATGCACTGCCTTCGGAGGCGCCAAAAAAAAAGTTCCTCCACTGCTGACACGATTCCGGCCGATGGAGTAGCTGAAACGGAAAAAGGAAAAAATGTCGTTAAACTGGAAGGTATTTCCTGTACAATGACGTAGGATTTTCGAAAAATATCAAAATCTAACAAAATGGCGTAGTTATGAAAAAAAGTCTGTTTTCTTGCCTATAAAATGATCGTTTTTTCAACGCCAAATCGTCAATTTTCATCCAATCGACAATATCCTACGTCATTGTAGAGTAAATATATTCAAGAGTACTCAGTTCAAATTTCAAGTCAATCGGATAATTGCGCTTTGAGATACAATGTCAGCAAATTTGAAAAATCTCATTTCGAGATAAACGCGTTTAAAGATTTAACTAACGATTTCTTCAAGATAAAATAATTACAGATACGGCCTTGAAATTTTTACAGAATATTCTTGAGCGTTTAAACTGTCGAAAAAAGCAACAAAATCGATTTTTTGAAAGTGTCACAGTGGTATAGCCCCTTAAGCAACCGAAAATGTGCGAAATATCAAGATTATTTTTTCGTGGAAACTATTTATTCTACTTAATTAAAAATTTATGTACATATCATTACGTCTTTTGGTTTTCCAATTTTTTTTTCGACATTTACAAATGGCGGTTGTAAGACACTTGCTTCAGAGATGACTGCCGGCGGAGTTTTTTCACGGCGTGCAACCTAGCGTCTGGTGGATTGATCTGAAACATCTAAGCCAAAAAGTTTTTGATTTCTAAGACCCACACGCTCCATGCGAACCTAAAAAATCGAAAGAAAAGTGAAAATTGGTAAAATGATACGTGTTTGGAAAATGTTCTATTTTAAATAAAATCCTTACCGTAGTATGTGTCGATGAAAAAGGAGTTTTTCGAAATAATTTTTAAGAAATTTTTGGTTCACATAGACGGCGGTTATGTTATCTAAAAATGTGCAAAATTTAAAAATTATCGTTCAGATAGTTTTTGAGTTATCTTGTACGAGGCTCAAAAGTGAAAAATGAAAGACTCGATTTTTTTTACTAATCGTCCTTTAGCTTTGTCGTGGAGTTCAGTTTCGGCCATAAGCTCTTGTTCACGATATAAAGGGATGTACCCCCCTTAAGTGTCAGTTAATTGCAGATGGTTGCGAAATATTTCAAATTTTGTCGAAATTTCGAAACCATCATTTTCCATTCACTGTCCTACATTTATAATTCATCCAATAAAACGATTTTTCATTCGAAAAATATTCACCAAATTTATGAAATACTGCTATATAAGAAGTTATTTGGTTTTATCCAGGCATTATGATTTCGTCATAAATCTGTTTATTTATTATTTTTCATTTATTATTCATGACCAGTATACTTGGCGCTCCGTATAAAGCTCCCTGTATCAATAATTCCACTTTCAACTTTTAACGTGTCACAAAGAGTATCCGTATTTTTAACATTCTCCATTGATTTTCGTTCGCAGGCAACGACGCCCTCGAGCGACGCGAACGCAACTACCAGTCGCGTACTCACGGGAATTCCCCAAATCGACTACATATGGGATCCAAATTTGCCGCGCGAGCTGAACGGCTTTAATCTCAGCGAATATCCGTTCTACAACAGCATACCCGAGGAGATTAATTTCAAGTGTGACGGACTTCACGACGGTTTTTACGCCAGTGTGGCGCACAAGTGTCAGGTAATTGAAAAATGTTGGAAACGTTATTAAGGGCGGGGTAAAGTTAATTCGGCGGAAAAAAGGCATGTTTTTAAGATTTTTTTTTGGCGTAACGAATAGTGTTCGTTTATTGAAAAATTTACATATAATAAAGTAACATTTGAACACCATTCTCCTAAATTTGCATTGCAAAATATTCAAAATTGAGCGAGTGAAAATTAAACCCCGGAGGCGTCTCGAAAAAAAGTTGGTTTGCGGTGTGCACCATAACTCGCAACAGAATCATCTGAAACAATAAAATCAAAATGAATTTGTTAAAGGAGATGCTTCTCGAGGTAATGACGGGAGGATTTTTTTTTTTCGATTTTTCGATTTTTCGTAGCACTTGGGAGCCAAAAACCCGATTTTCGCTAAAAAAAATCGGCTAATTTGTTGTTGAAAAATTAGTAATTATTAAAAAAAACAAAAAAGCTCTCGACAATACCTGGTGAATTATGTAAAGAAGTACTGTGCAAAATTTCAAAGCGATTGGTCCAGTAGATTTTGAATTATCGTGCACACGGACTTCAAATACGACAAGTCTCAGAAAAACGGTTTGAAAAACGCAGAAGAGTTTGGTCGCTTAGCGCTCATTGCACATAAGTTTGAGAACACTTCTCCATTGCATAAAAATTTTAACACAATATTCTTGATATATTATGCATTCATTTAAAAAATGAAAAAAAAAATGAAAAAAAAAATTAAGTACTTTACCCCGCCCTTAATTAAACGATTCAATGAGAACGAAAAAATCGTTGAAAAATAAACGATACGTCGACATTTGGATGTCGCTATTTTTCACGTCCAGATATAGGCACTTAGAGTACAAATTAAATTCGAGTAGATTTGCTTCAAATCTTTTTTTTATTCATGATAAAATGGGTATTATGAGACATTCGACCCCATTTCACCTTGCCCGTGACCCCAACCATTTTTGGTTTTCCTGTTTTTATGTTTGTAAAATTGTACCCCATGAAAAGAATATCCACACCATTTTTTTATATTTTTATCTCTTTTCTTTTAGGAGTTGTAATTTGCCAAAAAATGTCGATTTGAGAAATTTTGGAAACGTTTAGACGCTGATAACTCCTGAACTAATTGAGATATCGACAAATGTCACGATATAATTTTTCTCGTTTTGAAGCATACTTTCGTTAAAAAATATGAAACGATTATCAATTATCAATGTCAAGTTTTTTTGTTTCTAAAGTGAAAACTATTTTCTTCAAGATGATTGCCTTTTTTATTAAGAAAAAAAATAATCCAAAATAGAGCGACCTATTCTATGATTTTCAAGACTAGTCTCATCGTTTTTTATCATTTTAATTTCCAATAATGCTATTAATGATTTTGTGATATTTCCAATTCGGCTTCGATAGGGCTAAAACGGCTTTTAAAAAATTTGTGCCGAATTTATCGACATTTTTTTTTAATTCAAATTATTTTTTGTAACACACACACACATATATATATATATATATATATAGTAAAATAAATAGATTTTTTTTAACAAAAAAAAATCTATTTATTTTACTTCATCCACCTATAGCTGAGAAAGAGTTGAATTTTCGGGCTCGGCTTATAAGACTTTTTTGTAGAAAATTACTTTCTCTACAAAGTTCTCATCTAAATTTTTTTCGATATATCTAAAAGCTTAGGCGGTACAGCCGTTTGAATAGATATTTTCATACAATATTCACTTGAAATAATGATACCGCTGAAACGGTTGAATTTACGGACATGGCTCAAGGAACTTTATTGTAAAGTATCATATTTCCTATGAGAACCCACTTGGAAAATATCGCGATATCAAAATTCACGGAGTGGTAACGCTAATAATGAGAAAAACATTTTTTTCAATGTTAATCAAATGGGAAACCTTCAATTTTGATTCGCGACCTCTAAATATTTTTTGACAACACCCCCCTTTCACGAAACTTCGTTTTTGGGTACCAACTAAAGGTTTTCGGGCACGATGGGTCAGAAAAAAAAAGTTACCCTGAAACGAATCACCCTAATATATATATATATATACAATCTATATATATATATGTATGTATAACTTTATCAATAAAAAACTTTTGTCAACATTGTTTTTCTTAAAAATATATAAACGAAATATCCATTTATTTATTAATGAATAACATTAAAATATTAAATAAATATGATTAAATACTTTGAGATTTCTCATTTCTTTTAAAAACATTCAAAAGTTTCAATTTGCGTATTTCTTTGATGTTGATGTCTGTTTATTTTCTTTTCTTTTTAAAATAATATTTGAAACTTTTTTGATTCGCGATAAAATTGTATATATATACAATGTTATGTCGAATTCGACTTTTATGTCGGGTTCAAAATATTTCAATTCGAGGTCGATTTATACCTTTATTTCATGTTTCTGTGATGTCGATGAATCTTTAATTTTTGAATATACATTCATATATATATATATAAACATCATTTATTTATTCTTACAATTTATAATTTTATCACGATTTTAAGCCCCTTATACATATACAACTACAGTATAATAAATTTTACGACGAATACAAAGCACGAACGATGTCCAATACATCCATATCCATAATATTTGTTGCACCGTGACTATGCCTTAAATCGTGCCTATCATAAGATATTGCGGATTAGACATCTCGAAGATGTACGGCTTTCCGAGCGGTGAAACGATCGTGATGATCATCGACTGAAACGGTTTCGGTGTCTTGGTTATCGATTCGCCGAGGTGAGATCGGTGCCCATTGTTATGCAAATTGTCCATTGAACGAGGAACGCCCGTAGCGCGGTCGAACGGGGAAAAATACGGATTGCGATTACCGACGTCCGGTGAGATATGGCAAAACCGGAAGCTACGGAAGATCTCCGCTCAAATTGAGAAGAAATAAAGGAAACGCGATACGGACAAAGGGAAACGAGACGAAGCGAAGCCGATATCCAGGCTAGATTAAAATAAATAAATAAAACAAAATTACAATAAATAAATCAATAAAAACAAGTAGAATTTTCACAATTTAACAAAAATCAATTAAAATAATAAATACATAAAATTCTAGAAAGTAAAAAATTAAATTTAGAAATGACAATGTAAAAGTTGTACATTTCTTTTCATATCAAAAATAAAATCTCTAAAAAAAATTGAATAAAATAAAAATATATAATTTTCACAATTTAACAAAAATAAATTAAACTAATAAATACATAAAATTCTAGAAATTAAAAAATTTAATTTAGAAGTGACAATTTAAAAGTTGTACATTTTTTTCATATCAAAAATAAAATATCTAAAAAAAATTGAATAAAATAAAAATATATAATTTAACGCCGTTGTGTAATTTGTAAAAGCACCCAATATAAAATGTGCTCTCGGCGAGGAAAAAAAAAAAGAAATTTGGAGGACGCAGCATCGAGCAATTCATGCCGATGGAACGATGTTGGGGCTCCGGATCTAGCCGCGGTATCTTTCACGAGCCAGGCCGAACACTCACGAACACATACACACGTCGTTCGACGTAAGGACGACTCGCTCTGAATGACTCGAGATTATTTCTCGAGATACGTGCCAACCGCGACGATTATTGAAAGAGTAACATATTTCTTTCCTCTACGTGTACCTCGCGGGGTATGACGCCAAAAGCAACAGATGCGAGACGAGCGTTTGAACGCATGCGGCGTCGTCTATGGATCCGTTTAAGGGGAGGTACCTAAGTGAACGGCGAGAAAAACAGGTAAACTTCGAGAATTTTTATCTCAAAAAATAATATTTCGATTGGATCCGGGTTTTTTTAATTGGAAAATATGTACATTGAGGTATGTTTGGGAATTTTTTAAAATAAATTCGTTGACTGGAAGTGATTTTAACACGATTATCTCGAAACATAGTTTTCAATGTCAGGGCCAGATATATTTCGAAAACGGCTTGTCCGATTTTGTCCAAATTTGGATACAATATTCTTCGATATTTTTTCTCGTTCGCCACGTGGGGGTTTTTCATTTGATTGAACCATTGTCTTTTTATGCAATGTGTATGCAATCGAAAATCGTCGGAAATTGCGAACGAAAAACGAATGTTAAATTAAAACAGTCGCAATTTCGTCAAAAATGGAAATTTCAAAAAAATCCTACGTGGCGAACGAGAAAAACTATCGAAGAATATTGTATCCAAATTTTGACAAAATCGGACAAGCCGTCTTCGAGATACAGCTGGCACTGACTTGAAAACTATATTTCGATATAATCGCGTTTGAATCGATTCCAGTCAACGAATTTATTTTAAAAAATTCCTAAACATACGTCAATGTACATATTTTCCATTAAAAAAACCCGGATCCAATCGAAACATTATTTTTTAAGAAAAAAATTCCCGAAGTTCAGCTGTTTTTTCGCCGTTTACTCAGGTACCTCCCCTTAAGGCAATAGTTTACTAAAAGCATCAGTACTAGGTGATTGGAGGATCTGGCGAACGACGAGGAAGGCGAAATGACGAGAAGAGCAATTATCCAGTTTGTACGGGGCTCGGCATTCACCGGGTCTCTGTGTGAAAGCTGAACGATCTCTGAGTCCAGAGCCGATGGAAAATACAGACTTTACGGGTATTGTTTGTCTTTGAAGAGGCACTGGACATTGGAGAGAAAAAACAGAAGAGAAATTTCGGTATCCAATTCGTTAGAATTTTTTTGGAGGACATCTTGAAACGTCGGGAATTTTTAAAAATTTTTGACAATTTTTTGTGGATAGCCAGTTGATAAAATAAAAATTTCAACTGGAGAACATTATTCTACATATCTTTGGGTACCTTTACAATTTTTTTCACGAGTTTTTGAAAAAATTTTGCGGCGCTGAAGTTTGATGAAGCGAGCCTGTCTGATAGTGGTCCTGCGGCCAGCAAGAAATCTCTAACGGTCTAGCAGAAACGAAAAATCAAAATAATTCGAGTTCCAGAAAACACTCGCCTTGGAAGTACGTGGGAGATCGAAAAACATCGATTTTTAATCAAATTGCGCACGTTTGAATATGAAAGTTGTTTTTAGTGAAAAAAAAACATCGCCGAAAATAATTGTTTTCGAAAAAACTTTCTCGGCGTATCACAAATCCTGAACGTACTTCGATGGACAATGTTGTTATAAGGTTCCATAACAAAATTCAAGTCAATCGGTGAATAATCGGCGATGTAATGTTGCCCGCCCACAGGACACTATCGCAAGGTGACTTGTTTCATCCAGCTGCAGCGCCGCCATTTTGGTACACAATTTTATGAACAAATTTGTAAATATACTAGACGATATGTAGAAAAAATTCCACCAAACGGATTTTTTTTCTATCAACTGGGTATGCATAACAAGATTGTCGAAAATTTCTTTTCGGGCTCTAGCCTGGTACTCTCCCTAGAATGAATACGGCCAACCGATTTCGTGAAAATCGTCAATTTAATGGTAAAAGAGATATTCCGTTACGAAATTGATCGGCCTTTTTATAGATGAATATCATCAACCGATTTTGTGGTAAACGTCGAGTTTAAATGTCAAAGACAAATTCCGGAATCTATCGAATCTCCATAGACGACTCTGCCGTCAACCGATTTCACGGATTCACCTTGATCGGTTGCGCCTAATTTTGTTCAATTCTCAGCAATATTTCCATATTGACCGGTGGCCATTTTATTTTTATGTCTCGACTCTCGCAGGTCTATCACCACTGTCTATTCGGCACCCGTTACGACTTTCTCTGCGCGAATTTCACGGCCTTCGATCAGCGAACGTTCATCTGTCACTTCGCCTCGGAGGTCGATTGCGCCAACTCCAAGAAGTATTGGCACCGCAACGACGCTCTTTACAAAGCCGCGGAGACGACGACGGTCTCGACTACGTCGACGTCAACGACAACGCCGACGACGACAACGCCGGCCCAGACGCAGCGGCCGATAGGGCGCCGGCGAAGGCCTTACCGGAGACGTCCAGCTTACGACTACTACGAGGAGGACTATTACGACGACGAGGCTTACGAGAGAACTCGGCCGCGCGGTTACGACGTCCGGGACGATTACGATTACGACGATAGGAAATATACGCGGCGGGATCGCGACAGGGACAGGAATTTCCGAGATCGCGACTACAGGGAACGAGAAATTCCAAGATCGAGGGATACCGATCGTCCGCTGAGGGAATCCGACAGGCCGATCAAGGAAGAGCCACCGTTGAGTCCGAGGGAGAGATTTCCCTCGAGGAACAATCGTCGCGATCCGGTCAGGCCAGCGGCCATTTTGCCCAGAGATCCGGTTCTGGATGACGAGCCGAGAAGTCGCAACAGAGATCCGGTCCTGGACGACGAGCCGAGGAGTCGCAACAGAGATCCGATCCTGGATGACGAGCCGAGGAGTCGCAACAGAGATCCGAGTCCGCCGATCAGGGCCAGGGAACCGCCCGAGGACGCGCCGATCGACGATGGACGCGCCTCCGACTCGAGAAACAGGGACGTAGACGATCGTCGTTACGGCGACAAAGGGTGAGGCAACAAGCATACAGGCTTTAGCGAAAAGAACAACGTTCCAACGACCGTACCGATCTGACGAGTATTTTGGTCGCTTCTCTGTAGATACGCGTATGATTACGACGAAGAACCGGGATCGGCAGGCCCAGCGTCGTCGTCGGGAACCTTGGACGTTCTCGTGAAACCCGCGGCGCCGGCTTCCTCCGTGTACGCGAGGCCGCGCGCACCACCAAAAATTCGACGGCCCGTGCCGATCACGGAACAAGAAAAATTCGCTTATAAGTCCACCACGGCCCCTCCAATCCCCGGTGAGTCCCCGACGAGTCAGCACAGAAACACAACGACCCATTTCTCTTACCGATCGCGCCGATTTTTTCACAGTTATGCCGATCTTTTTCATTGTTTAGTTGAAATAAGCAGTCGCTTCTTCTTGCCGGTTGTGCACGGGTATACGGTCTTTTTCGTTTTTTCGTCAATTAAACAGTCGTTTTTCTTTACCGCTTTATTCGCCGACCTTGCCGGTTTTGCACGGTTATGCCGGTCTTTTTCGTTTTTTCGTCAATTAAACGGCCATTTTTCTTTACCGATTTATATGCCGATCTGGCCGATTTTTGCCCGGTTATACCGGTGTTTTTCATTTTTTCGTAAATTAAATGGTCGTTTTTCGTTGCCGATTTATTTGCCGGCTTTGCATGGTTATACATGCATGGTTGCATGGTTATACATTGCATGGTCTTTTTCGTTTATTCGCCGATTAAACGGTCGTTTTTCTTTACCGATTTATTCGCCGATTTTGCACGGTTATACCGGTCTTTTTCGTTTATTCGCCGATCAAACGGTAATTTTTCTTTACCGATTTATTTGCCGATCTGGCCGATTTCTGCACACTTATAGCGATCGTTTTCGTTTATTCGTCTTTTAATCGGTCGTTTTTCCTTACCGATCTACTTTGCCAATCTTTGCACAATTTTACCGATCTTTTTCGTTTATTCGTGAAATAGGCAGTCGTTTTCTCCTACCGATCTATCCGCTGATCTTCCCGCTTTTCGCTTAGTTTTACCGATCTAACTCGCTTTTTTTCATCTATTAAACGATAGTTTTTCCTTGCCGACCTATTTTTTAATTTTGCCGATTTTTGCAATTATACCGATCTTCTTCGTTTATTCGTGAAATAAGTAGCTGTTTTTCCTTACCGATCTATACGCCAGTCTTGCCGATTTTTCCACAATTATACCGATCTTTTTTCTTCACTTAAACGGTCGTTTTTCCTTACCGATCTACTTTGCCAATCTTTGCACAATTATACCGATCTTTTTCGTTTATTCGTGAAATAGGCAGCCGTTTTTTCCTACCGATCTATTCGCTGATCTTGCCAATTTTCGCGCAGTTTTACCGATCTTACTAGCTTTTTTCGTCAATTAAACGATCGTTTTTCCTTACCGACCTATTTTTCAATACTGCCGATTTTTGCCATTATACCCATCGTCTCCGTTTATTCGTGAAATAAGTAGCCGTTTTTTCTTGCCGATCTATACCCCGGTCTTGCCGATTTTTGCCAAGTTATACCGATCTTTTTCATTTATTCGCCGATCAAGCGGTCGAGGCACGTCGGCGTCCGGTCGAGGTACCCCCAGAGGATGATTATTACGAGGACGAGCTCGAGGAAGTGAGACCGCGTCGTCCGGTGAGCCGTCGACGCCCCGGTTTCCGCGATTTCTACGAGAGCCCGAGGGAACGTGATCGCGACCGCCCCTTCAGGTAAGGTAACGTACGTTCTGCACGAAAAATCCTTACTCTCCATCATCCTCACTCGCTAACCCTCCATCAATCTGTATCCATCTCGCCATACTCAAACAAATCTTCTCTCTGCACTCGCGTCTCTCAAATCCAAATACGCCAAGCAAACCAAAGAAAAAGCACGACAAAATACGTCATCTTCTTTCCAGTTGAAACAAATGTCAGTTGTGTCGGCCATTCGTATATTAATAAATATAAATGTGTTGCATATTTTACCAACGACGAAAAAAAAACCCCCACTTCAGAATGAGATATCGCGATGAGGGTGACGACGCAGCAAGACCGAGGAAGCACCCGGAGCGCAATCGCGAGCGTTATTACGAGCGAGGACCCGAAAGAGGAAGAGATAGATCGCTGGACCGCTCGAAGGATCGAGGAAACGATAGGATGCCGGAATCGACGCGCGACAGACCAGGAGGAAGGAAGCAAGAAACGGACAGACCCCATTCCGGACGCCCGGTCGACCGAGAACACGAGCTCGAACGGCCAAGGTCATCGTCAAGGGCGAAGGAAGTCGTCGAGCCCCCGGAAACGACCAGACGTCCCAGCATTTACGAGAGGACGAGTACCTCGCCATCAACCACATCGACTACCACCACTACCACCACCACCACCACCACCACGGAAACCATCGACGACGACGTATCAAGCCTGCATTCAGCTGATCATCCTTTCCGAAGCAGCGGACATCGGCAGAGCAATCAGAGTCCTGCAGGAAGAAACGTCCCGATCAAAGCAGAACCTCAGGATCAGGAGTATCGGGATTACCAGCCGGAAAAGGCGAGACCCGATCCGCCAAGATCGGAGAATCCTCCACGCGACGAAATTCCCGCTAGGGAGGCTGCCAAGCCCCGACCCGAGGCAGAAGAATACGTGGACGAGGACTACGACGAGCCTGAGTACCATCCAGCGCGAACCCCACCGCCTAGAACGGCCGTGAGGGTCGTCAAGAGGCCGTTCCTACCATCCAGAGGCGGTGATCCGAACCCCCGAGGACTCTCGCCGGTTGGTTCGAGAGCACCGGAGTCTATGAGAAAGGATGAGGCTCCGGCAAGTCGTCTCGCGTCCATCAAGTCACCTCATGCGGAAGTGTATCGGGTATCGGCAGGAAAGTCAACCGACAGCGATGACGAGAATGACAGACGTTCCAATTACGACGCTTACAAGGTGGTACAGAAAGACATCGCTCAAAAGACAAGATCGGAAGATTACGAGGAAGTTGCGCCCAGGCCGTCAACGAGAAGGCCCGTAGACCACCGAGGCACCTCGGATCACTTGCCGATCGTCAAAGATCGGCCGGAGCCACCAACCGCGAGAACTTCCAGCGAGGACGAGGGCAACGCTGGTGGCTCGTCTTCCAGACACGGGGCCGCTGCCCACGGCCGATACGCGGACGACCAGGAAGCTACGGGCGACCGTGAAAAATCAACTCTCAAGTGGAACAGCGAGCAATTGCGCACCGGCCAACGGGGCGACGTTCGTCACGGGCCCGAACCCACCCAATCGGTAACCACGGGCTCGCAAAATCGACCCAAGTCATCACGTCCGAGCGAAAGTTCAGGCTACTACGAGTCGTCGTCATATGGCAGCGCCAATACCGAGCGCGAACAGCAGCCGATCTTGACGACCAAACAAACGCTCAACGAGGTCGTGACGCATCATCGTCTTCAGGATATTCCGGAAAGCGAGTACGACGTGACGCTGAACGAGGCACTGACGCCGTCTTTCAACAATCAGGAGGCCAACTTGCCCAGCGGCTTTGTGTTGCCGATTCATCGGCAATTGCCGAGGGAACCGATTCTTCAGTCAACCGAGAACACGTACAAGGTATCGAGACCGTACAATCAGCCGATCATCACGACATCCACCCAGCAACAGCAGCAAAAGCCTTTCGTACCGAGTCCACAATTTTTGCCACTTGGGCCGAATATCGGTAGCGCCAACGGCAACGAACGATCGAGATCCGTTCAGTACTTCAGGACACCGGAAACCGTTCACGTCACCGGAACACAGTACAGACATCAGCGAGGACCCTGGCAAGACTATACCGGCTACTGATCATTCCAGCACGCGTACCCGGGATCACAATTATCCACCGGAAACACTCGAGACGATGACAACGATTGCCGGCTATAAAGTCGATAATGGCTATTCCAAGAATCGAATACGGCAATGGCGATTCCAAGTTTAGGAACCGACAATGGCGATTCCAAGTGTAGGAACCGGCGATGCTCAGTATCCGGGGACGATAACACCGATTCCGACTCCTGAAAGAAATGATTGCGACTCCGAGTACCCCATATCGTAATATCAAGCTCAAAGCGCGCGAATATTGTACGCCCAACCTGCGATCTACTTGGACCGCTGCGATTACAAGGACCGAGAATAACGATAGAAATGCCGTAAACTTGAAGACAAACGTAGCGATTCCGAGTAGCGAGGATGTGACGATAACAATTGCGAGGATCAGAGAAAACGATAGCGATTCCAAGTACCGAGAATGATGATAGCCATTCCAAGTACCGAGAACGATGATAGCGATTCCGTGCACTGGAGATATTTCTGAGAATTCCAAGTACTGAGGATATTTCATGCAATTCCACATACTGAA
The DNA here is from genome assembly GCA_964007375.1 of Ophion obscuratus. Classification (NCBI taxonomy): domain Eukaryota; kingdom Metazoa; phylum Arthropoda; class Insecta; order Hymenoptera; family Ichneumonidae; genus Ophion; species Ophion obscuratus. The sequence goes on along the minus strand of OZ023315.1, from coordinate 6,576,522 downwards.
AACATTCCCAGGAATTCCAAGTACTAAGGATACTTCTTGCGATTCCAAATACGGAATATATTCCTAGCATGTCCAAGTACTAAGGATATTCCTTGCAATCCCAATTACTGAAAATAATGCTGGCAGTTCCAAGTAATGAAGCCATTCCTTGCAATACCAAGTACCGAAGATGTTTCTCGCAATTCCAAGTACCGTAGATATTTCTAGCATGTCCAAGTACTAAGGATATTCCTTGCAATTCCAATTACTGAAAATATTGCTGGCAATTCCAAGTAGTGAAGACATTCCTTGCAATTCCAAGTACTGAGGATGTTTCTCGCAATTCCAAGTACCGTAGATATTTCTAGCATGTCCAAGTACTAAGGATATTCCTTGCAATTCCAATTACTGAAAATATTGCTGGCAATTCCAAGTAGTGAAGCCATTCCTTGCAATTCCAAGTACTGAGGATGTTTCTCGCAATTCCAAGATCGTAGATATTTCTAGCATGTCCAAGTACTAAGGATATTCCTTGCAATTCCAATTACTGAAAATATTGCTAGCAATTCCAAGTAGTGAAGACATTCCTTGCAATTCCAAGTACTGAGGATGTTTCTCGCAATTCCAAGTACCGTAGATATTTCTAGCATGTCCAAGTACTTCGGGCATTTCTAGGAATGCCAAGTACCGGAGATATTTCTTGCTATCCGAAGTACCGAAGATGGTTCCCGCTATTCGAAGCAGTAATAATATTCCTATAAATTCCAAGTATTGAAGGCATTTCTTGGAATTCCAAGTTTTAAAGGTATTTCTAGTAATTCCAAGTACTGCGGTCATTGTTAGAGTCAATTCTAAGTACTGAGGATATTTCTAGCAATTCGAAGTACCGAAGATGTTTCTAGAAATACCAAGTAGGGGAGGCCGGGGTTCAAAGTGTCGGGGGTACGTTGTTCTGATACGCATAGTTTCGCCAAGAATGGAGATAGCAATAACTGTCAAGTGCGTCGCAAAGCGTTGTACCATCGCGCTGTTTCGGCAGCTTTTTTAGTGACGCCGGAACATCGAGTAAGAGTTGTCGCTTGGAGAAACAACTTACTCCCGGCACTTTGAACCCCGGCCTCCGCTACTAAAGATATTCCTAGCAAACGTTAAATCCTCAAGTAATTTCCGGAAAATCGAAGTAACGAAGCAAAAAACGACAACGATAACGACAGTACCGATGAATTGCAATCATAAGAAGTAAAGAAATACTTGGTAAAAAAAACCCATTCAAAATATCTACAATTCTCTGAATGCTTTTTCTTTTTTGTTTTCATCGTAATTTGAATCGAAAATATCGCTATCTTTTTCTCCCCATAGTGTGGTATGGCGACAAGGAATTAGACGGGGTCGATGGGAAGCTAAGTTTTTTTCCTCCAGCTTCCTTTCCTCATTATTGATAAACTTGTAAATAAAAAAAAATATCGGTTACGATCTATCACATCGATAAAGAGAAAAAAAATGGAAAAAGAAATGTAATTCCATCCGCATCTCGCTCTCTTCTTCTCCCTCTCTCTCTCTCTCTCTTCCTCTTTATCCATTCCTCGTGTGATTAAATTATTCATGCTCGTTGATTATAATCGCGTTTACTCTGCGCGATCCAATCGAATTGCTGTGCGCCCCGACGAACGGCCAAGGTACACTTTAAGTATATCCTTATTATTAGGTATAATAATAATAATGATAATAATGATAATGGTTATAACGATAAAACTCAACTATTACAAAATGGCAGGCGGAACTTTTTTCCCGGGATACGCGCATCGTCCTGCGCCTGCGTGTCCCGGAAATACCTAGACATACTATATTTTGTAAATTACACGTCGATAAAAAGAATACTCCTTAACGATACGTACAAGCTGAGAAAAATAAAACGGAATGATGTAAAATAAACAATGTTTCGTTTTATTGAAATCGTCCCATAGCCATAATTACACTCGTTACACTTGTTCCGCGTTACAAAATGGCGATCGCCAGCTACTGGGACATTCATAATCGGTACACTTTCAGCATTTTTACACGTCTTGGTCTCGTGACTCGATGTTCTCTCATTGGCTATTCCCGTGGTCGGGATTGGTCGTCGAGAGTCTAGGAGAAACGATCGTAGATCCACGTTGCGCGCGCACTTTGCGACGCGCCACGGCGGATGTCAAGACCGCTGGGTTTGGAGAGGGCGCTAGACGGCTCCCACTGCATCACTACGATACACAGACTTCACTCACTTCCGGCTACTCCAAGGCTGCCATTCGGCGCAGTTTATCCCGACGCGGAGCAAATAAAAATTACGGCGATTTCGTTCGCATACGTCAAATCCGACGGGCCCATTGGCCGTCGAGCCGCCAGAGGTAGCTCCAGCAGAGGGCGCTTCGGCAGAAGTTGCTCCAGCAGAGGTCGCCTCGCACACACCGGAGATCCTAGACTGTTTCCTCGCGTTGTTCGGCAATTATCGGCCAATTATCCTCCATCTTACGAACTACAATCCTTATCACTAATTTACAATATGTTTACTACGCACCTGCAATACCGCAACGCACACTTAAGGCTACGCATCACATGATCCGACCACTACGAAATTTCGAACTCTATTTTCGACCAAACGATGCAATCAATTGAGAGGAAATTTGTTGTGTACATGCGATATGTTGCAGAGACCCCGACGGTCAATATTTTGCCAAATTTTGAAACAAAACTTTACAGAGTTTGTTACCATAGGATAAATTGTGAATTACCGATGCAACGAATTCATGCACATTTCACGATTGTTGTGCTCTCAATAGTGAAAAAAAAAACACATTTTGCGCGTTGTTTCAACTGATTTTATGGAAAAATGACGACGAAATTGTGTTTTAGAGTATTTTAAATATAAAACTAGCAAACTTGTACCAACGAGGCTCAAAACACTATCGACGAGCCTTAAAATCTAGTGCCTCGTTTTCCCGCTTGCGGCAATCTCGCATGGCACGGTCTTACATACACGTTTGGAAACTTGTAAGGTAGAGAATGACTCAGATAATGAGACAAAGTGGTAGTTCCCGCTGCTACCTTCGGGTGAGACAATCAAAAGCAGGTTCGAACAGCTGTGTAATGGTGCAGATTTTTCGAAACAAACAATATTTTTACGAGCGATATAAATGGAAAATGATTCAGTTTTCGTACTACTGATCTTATGTATAAATGACAATACGCCTAGCTACATATGCATAATGGAGGCGGGATAAGGGGCATAGGAATGTAAGCACGGAAAAGAGCAGCATATTACCTACGTGAGATGATGAAAAAGCCGGAAGATAGGTGGCCGAAAAAGTGGAACTGGAGGGAGCCGTGGAGGAGGTGGGAGTGGGAACAATATGGCGGAGGCTAGAAACAAAAGATATGGAGGGAGTAAGAAAGATAATGGGAAGAGCTATACGAATAAAGGCCGACCAGGAAATACAACAAGACTGGAACAAAATTGAGAATTCAACATATTGTAGAAAGTACAAAAATCGAAAACAACGTGTACAAATGGAAAAGCACTGCGAAAAGAAGGGCATTATTGAGAGAAGAACTAAAGAAACATGGGCCAGGTTAAGATGCGGAAATATAGAAAAAGGAGGTAAAAAGGGATACGCAGATACCATATGCCGGTGTTGGAGGAAGGAAGGAGAAAGTTTGGAACACATACTTGAATGCGGGATAATAAGAGGAAAAATTAATAAGGAAGTGGTAGATCGTTTGGAAAAGTGGCGAAGAGGCTACAAAGGGGAGGCACTAAACGGAAAAATTAATAAAGGCAGACAGGCAAACCGTTCAAAGAATTTTGAGAGTATGTGAGAGCCTTTGAATGCATGGTAAGAAAGGAAGCACAAAGAAAAAAAGGACGAGACAAATGTTTTTAAAAAACAAGGAAACGTGTAAAACGGTATCAATGTACAGAGGAGCACTGTAAAAACGCGCACAGGTATACTTGGAAATAAAGACCTATACTACTACTGATCCCATGGCAAGAATGACAATTATTCGTGATTTTAAAAAATCCCCGAGCTTGTCAACTAATGAAAATGTAAACCACACGCGAGAGCGCGCGAGTTTAAAGACAGTAAAATATCATATATTTTAGTGCAAACTTGTTGCGACGTCCTTAGCACTTGAATGTCAGGAATTGCGACTACTCATTTTCGGCGCAAATCTCCATGTTTTCGGAACTTTAAACACTGAACACTTTCCACTATCGTTCGCTGCGATGCACTCTTTAGGCATTTTTTAAATTAAATAGACCGTTTACTTTCTTTCGACTTTACAACGGAACACGGAAACCCACTTCAAAGACTTTGAGGGTGTTATCTATGACTGTATCCACATAACCCCTTCGTGACGGCGCTCCTAGCGGACCGATGAGGAACCAAGTGTGTGCGTCACCGAGGGCCATCATTCGCCAAATCGGAGACGAGCAGAGCTAGGAAACAACCAATATACTCGCCCCGCTCAACTTCGGTGGCCATGAATTCAGCGGTTGTTTGGGTGCTTTTTCCTATCTCCCCTCATCGTCGCTTCCGTGAATGATGGCCCTAACCACGGTCTTACGTGCAGGTCTGGAAACTCCGTTAGTCCACATGGTTCCTTTGCCGAAGCTCGACGCTAGAGGCGCTGCATTCGAGGGATATTGTATGCAACAGAAACAACACTCACGCATGCGCGTCATAGCCTAACCCGTGATCAAAACAACACCCCTCGATACTAGCGGCACCACAAATTCGGCTTCAATAGTGGAGTCACCCCCCATCACCAAAATTTCATCGTGTTTCCAGAACTGTATGTAAGACCGTGGCCCTAACAGTAACGCTCCCCACCGCTCAAAAACGCCGGAGTTTCCAGACCTATATGTAAGACCGTAGCCAGGGAGCTGGCATCTTTCAGAATTTTTGCTACGCAAAATATCCGCTGTTTATAGTGTCCTACTCTGCCACTCGCAGTGCTAGTTGTTCTCGAACAATCCTGATGCGCGCGCAGAGACTATTTATGTATACAGACACACGCGCATATACAATTCGAAGACTTTCCATAGCTTCGAATCCGAGGATCGGCTAGTATGGTGAAAAACGCACCTTTTCAGGATTACGCGGGTACCCTGAGGTACAACCGTGCACAATACACGGCATTAGCGCACGAGTGTAAGTAATTTTGGTAATTTCATCAATTCCGCACCGCGGCTTAAATTCCAAACGTTAGAATAGTCGTATTCGGCGTTGGGGTGGTTAAGTGCGCCGTGCGGACCTCGCGCCTGCGCACTAAGAATATTGTCAGTGACCTACTAGCGCCACGGGGAGAGGTACAACTAAATAAAGCGGTCAAAAAGCGTAGCATTTTTATATACGGTAAGGGATAGGTGCCGGCCCCCTGATTCACATGGTTCCTCTGCTGGACGCTAGAGGCGCTGCAATCGAGGGATATTGTATGCAAAAGAAACAACACTCACGCATGCGCATCATAGCCTAACCCGTGATCAAAACAACACCCCTCGATACTAGCAACATCACAAATTCGGCTTCAATAGTGGAGTGATCCCCATCACCAAAATTTCATCGTGTTTCCAGACCTGTATGTAAGACCGTGGCCCTAACAGTGACGCTCCCCACCACTAAAAAACGCCGGAATTTCCAGACTTACGTGCAAGACCGTGGCGCATGCCGAACGTGCAAACACATGCAAGCACCACACACTGTCTTACAGAAACCATCACCCAATGGGCCTCTGCTCTTTGCTGTGGTCAGCTCCCTGACACTGCCCCCCCACCTACTATTCCTATACGATAAACGAAAACGCGTTTTGTCCCGGCTTTTTAGTTCTTGAAATCGCCACTGCCTAGCACTGACTGTTGTGTGACAGCCTTCGGCTCTAAATACTTCGCTGAGCAGAACGATTCGATACTTTCGTGGCTTTCGCCTGTTATCGTTATGGCGACGTTATTTATTGTGTTCAAATGGAAAATCAATAGAACGGAAAATTATTCCAAATATATCAATAGATTTTTATTCATGTAAGATATTCGAAACACCGGCCCAACATATATACATATGCATGCCTGTCACACGACTACTAGCGCCACAGTGCGGCTAGGACATTTTGCGAACAGCATTTATCTACCAGTGTCAGGGGGCTGGCTGTGGTGCGAGTAGCAGATGGTCGCCACGACATCTGGCGGTACTTAGCTCGAAGCCAAAAACTACGAGTTCTGCAATACGTCGTGACCAAGTCGAAATTTCGCAGCATGTGACACACGTCCATCAATATATACACACACTCATACAGCCCTATGCAATCTTCTTTTTATCTCGAAAAAGACGACACAAATTAATGAGCAATAATTGTACACTGGTAAAGTGATGTTTTTTGTTTTGTTTTCAACACCCGCACATTGTCGAACTTGCGAATCGTATTTCGCACGTAATAATAATTGAATTATCGTAGCGTTATAACGTACATCACAGAGCGTATAATTAAAAAAAAAAAAAAGAACATGCAGCGCGTTGCAATCGACCTGAGAGTTCGATACACCGATGCGGTTTTTCCACGCGCGCAATTACGACCACGCACAACAGCTATATAAGAGCATATACGCGATTAAAGAGATAGTAACAGTTACATTATTCAGTCAAATTATTATTTTTTTTTTACCGTCGCGCTCACGTAACAAACTTGCACGATAACTGGCAAGAATTATGCTTCGTAGCTGTAACAACGTTACAATGGTATATAAACTTGTCTTTTTTCCCTTTCCTCAGCGAAGATTGATCATATTTACAGGATTGTATTACTCATTTTTACCGTACTTGATATATATATATATATCTTATGTAAATACATATGCACATGTATGTATAACGTAGAAGAATATTATTATTATTATTATTATTAATTACATTGAGATAGAGTTTACTGACCCGATTACCTTATCATTATCGTGTAGAAAAATTATGTCTCTTCTCGGTATATAATAATAGTGGTATAGATCAGGCCAAGATGCTATACATTTATATATATGTGTGTGTGTGTGTGTGTGTCCGTGTGTGTAAACAGGATGCCCAGGCCAACCGTCCGATTTCTGAGTTCTGAATACATCATTCTAAACAAAAAAAGTCCTCTGACATTTCGGCGTCTGACGAACCGTTGCCAAATTACAGAGCGAGGTCATGCGTTGCTGAGGTCATAAGGATCGTGTTGTTAAATTTTCACAAATTTGTAAAACCTGTATGTATCCAGGGTCATTCACAACTATCAGAGGACTTGATGAGCACGTAGGGTTTGCAATTGCGAGCAAAACGCTTTTTTTTCAATGTCGCGCGACACAAATTATCCGAGATATTCGCGTTCAAAGTCCAAGTGGGTAAAAGACGTCACGGTGGTTGCTCACGCGCGGAACGTGCAAGCCGGCTTCAAATCCACCTTTGTGCAAGTGCATTTTTTTCTTAAAATGTTTTTTTTTACTAAAAAAATAATGAACACGGAGACTCGCTTTGAGAATCGATAATTCGATTCGATAATGTTCGTTTGTTGTTTAACACTTGATGAGAAAAAATCGCGCGCGAGCAAGTACTGTACCAAAAAGTGCTTTACTCGGAATCACACATCCTATGTGCCCTCGTCAGGGGAACCTTGATAGTTGTGAATCACCCTGTGTATGTATATATATATATATATATAATTAGGGTGGTTAAAAAATCGATTTCTTTTTTCTTAACGGACAATTGAAGTATGTTAAGAAAAAGAAAGTTTTTCAAAATCTAAGGGTTCTAAACAATTTTTTAGTTAGTGCTCAAACGCCTTTTTCAGGTTTTTTTTTCATGATTACCGGAGTATTAATTTTTTTCATCTCGATGCAGAAAATGTCAGTGCGTGATCCAATGTAAGTCTTGATTTAATTTTTTCTGTAACAATACACAATTTTTATTTAAATATTTTTTTTTTACCATAAACAATTTATATTTGCAGATTACGAATCACTATATGTAATTCGGTTGTGAAAATTATATCAACCACTTGATGAACAAGAACACGGTGTTTACATCACTGAACGTCAAAGTATGCGTGTTTTTTTTGGAATAATATGTTGTTTTGGAGTAAGAAAACAAAGTCATACGGATTCGAGAGTTACACACCGCGGCGCTCTTGACGCTACTGTACCCTTGTTTCTCTGACTGTCCGTGAGTTCTTTTCGCGATTCATTTGAATGTTTCCGGTAGTCGCTGTATTGAGGTACGTCACAGTACGCGTAGAAATAAAAATGTAAAAAATGATCGCGGTTTTGGAGGATAGTGAAAGTGCCGAAATTTATCTGATTGGGTCGGAAATCGAAGAATTTGTGGAGCGAAAATTACCCACGGATAGAGAAGCATTGAATCTTTCACCGTCACAATACTCTTCAAGTTTCTGTTCGAGAGAGTACACAAAACGTTATCGACAAAATAACTAATATTTGGGGCGAAACCGGATTAGGAATTTCTCAATCTTGCTTTGTAACTTCGTAACTTTGTAACTTTGTAACTTTCAAAAGGTTACAAAAATTACGATTGGAGGGGAGCAATGAAAAAAAAAATTATTTACGGAAAAATCAAACTCATTAGTTCGAAGAAAATCTCTTTCAACATAAGTTGGTTAAATTATTTGAATTATATTATTATGATGTCTATTGGCGGGGAAAAAAAATTGACGAAAAATCGAAAAAAAATAAAAAATTAAAAGTCGTTTGAGCACTACGTAAAAAAATTTTTAGACCTCTCGAATTTAGTATGAATTACTTTTTCATAACGTAGTAACATTTTCCGTTGAGTTCCGCGATTTTTCTTTTTTATCACTCTAATTTATATATATATATATATATATATATATATATATATATATATATATATATACAGGGTGTCCCATTTTAATCTTACACCTGAATTTTCTCGAAAAATATTGCTCGGACGAACTATTGTGTGGAACAAAACTTCTAGGGATTGAAGGGGGACGTTTGAAAAAAATTTATTTGAGGAACCAAAATTCAAAATGGCGGCGTTACAAAGGCTGACATGTTTTTTTCAAACGGAAACATAACTTTTTTTTATTGCCAAAAAATTTGTCAGCTGAAAACTAAAAACTTTTGTTGAAAACATTTTTTTGATAAATTTCATAGTTTTCAAGTGAGAACATCATTTTCAATTATTTCAGATGTATCCAGGCATGCAACCTCCTACGCTTTGGCTAACGCAAATGCCGGTGGTAGGGACAATTAGACTAAATGTCTCACGGCAAGCCGCTCAATGTTGTATTTTCGAATGCATGACCACTTGAACAAAAAAAGAAGCAAATTTTTTTTGTTGAAAATTTTGTTTTTTTTTTGTTTTTTTTGTTTTCAAATTTAAACGATATTTCATGAGAAAATTTTGGAGGAAAATCGATGAAAAATAGTTTTTTTTCCATTTTAATAGCGTTTGTGCCATTTTCAGGCCCAAAAACGTGTTTCTTTAAATCCTTGACGAACTTTGATCACGATGGGTAGAAAATCACACACACACAAATCCTGGATACATCTGAAATAATTGAAAATGATGTTCTCACTTGAAAACTATGAACTTTATCAAAACATTTTTTCAACAAAAGTTTTTAGTTTTCAGCTGACAAATTTTTTGGCGATAAAAAAAAGTTATGTTTCCGTTTGAAAAAAACACGTCAGCCTTTGTAACGCCACCATTTTGAATTTTGGCTCCTCAAATAAATTTTTTTCAAACGTCCCCCTTCAATCCCTCGAGGTTTTGTTCCACACAATATTTCGTCCGAGCAATATTTTTCGAGAAAATTCAGGTGTAAGATTAAAATGGGACACCCTTTGTATATATATATATATATATATATATATATATATATATATATATATATATATACACGTACACACACACACACACATATACCGCGTACTCGCCTTCTATAAAGGGAAAGCTGTTTCAGTCATGTCCGGTTATCAATCACCCCTGTACCAGTGATCGCCCACTATGCGAAGAACACACACACACACACACACACGGATCGGACGCACGAAAACAAAAAGATCTATCGATATAGCCTCTTTGGAGAAAAAATTGTATAATCTTGTTCCGTCAAGTGTTTGTGAAATAGAAAAATTGTAAAACTACTTTGCGACTTTGTAAAAAATTGTAAAACTCATCGCGACTTTGCTTGCGCGTGGACGATGGGCGCAGCTTGCCGCTGGTCGCGCCTGCCCCGTTTCCACTTTTCGGCAATTGCACAATTTTGATTAACAAATTCCGCGGTTCTCTTGTTGCTGCGTGGAAATGCGATAAGGAGCGAGAAAAGCCCGCGAGCTACGCTCATTCGTTAGGGTATACGAAATGTATAAATATTATAGACTCTCGAGGGATTATATCGCTGGGACACGTGTACATAAATATGAGACGGGATCACACGTTTGTCGTCGTCGCAGAGTGGAAACAATGAAGATATGTACCGCGTGAGGCAATAACTCTTAGCAGTAGAAATGTTTGCTAAGCTATCGGACTTGGAAGAAAACTTTGCCTACAAAAGTTGCATACCACGAACGGGGTCATCGGGCTGTGGATACGATTTCAAGGTCACCCCAATTTTTTTTAAACGGGACCACTATTATTTTTCCGAATTTCACGAGTGAACTGAAATGAAGTGCACACACCAAATTTTAACATGATCGGTCGAGATTCGCTATGAAAAATCGTTAAAAAGGAAATTTAAATGTTTTTAGCCTATGATCGATTTAAAAAACGGCACAAAAAATTACTCCTGTAAAAGGTGGTCAGCCACCACTTTCAATGCGCGCTTGCTATTTGATTCGCATTGTTTGTAGTGTCTTATCAACCACGTCAGTCAGTATTAATAACCAGTCTTCGGTTGAGGTTCAAATCGTTCAATACTAAGCAAAATCTAGGTAAGACTAGACACACAGTGGGGGGTTGCATATATGGAAGTTCCGATAATGGAGGTTGCAGTGTACTACGCCGGAATTCCCTTCTGACGTGATTAATAAGGCAATACAATCAATGCTAATCAGATTACAAGCGTGCATTGAACGAAGTTGCCATCACTTTGAGCATCTTTCGTAAGTAAGTGTTTGCACCGTTTTTTAAGGGGTAAAGTCACAGTAGAATTTTCAAAAAATCGATTTTTTTTCGCTAAAACGGTGCTTCATAATCATAAGAATAAGTTACTATTCGATTTACAGCAAGAACATTTTTTTTCACCGACTTTTAGCGTATAACGTAAGCCCACCTCTGACACGGCCATAGAGTACCTGAAACTTTGAACGCGTTTTTCTCGAAACAGCTTTTTTTCCAATTGGCGTGACCAATAACTTCGACAATTTTCACTCGATTTACTTCAAATTCAAAAGTTACGTTCCTAATTGCATTTCGCAGAGAAGTACGTACGGAACTTCGATTAATCGAAAACTTTTCATTTTATAAGCAGTTTTATATATATATATATATTGAATAAAACAATATTTTTTACATTCCGTACGTACTTCTCTAGGTATTCTAATGTAGATTGACGAGATTTTTGTTTTCTTGTTCTAGGTAAAAAAAAATTTGTGGATGCTAAATGTCACGCCACGCCTAAAAAAAGATAACAAAAGAAAATATTATAATAGTCAGCCATTTTGTGCATCGAAAATATATATATATATTTTCCAACAGCTCGATATTCATAATAAATAAATGTGCAATTAATTTTACGAGTGAATCATTTTTTCATACGAAAAAAAAAATTGTTAAATTCGCACATGATTTTGTACCCGTTACTAACCCCTTAAATCGATTCTAGGCTGAAAACATTGTACTGTCTTTTTTTGTCGATTTTTCATACTAAATGTTGATCGATCATCCTGAAATTTGGTGTGTAAACTTATTTTTAGTTTTTCGATAAAATTCGGCAAAGAATAGAACTTCCATTTTTAAAAATGGAGGTGAGTTCGAAATCTCCGAAGCGCCTCCACCTGGATGAACCTTCTCCTAAGTCTGATAGGTTAGAAAATATTTCTATTGCCAATAGTTGTTGCATCACAAGGTGTATATATATATATATATATATATATATATATATATATATGAGAGTGAGAAAAATTTAAACGGACCGTGTGATCTCCCTTTACAATTTCACGCCTCTTCGTCACGCGTAATCTTCAATTATTAATTATCATTCGCAAATCCCACGATTCTTGTTATCTTGAAATATACAAATCATTCGTTAACTTAACATTTTTGGCCTCAACGTTTCCTCGCGCACCTGCTTCGTCATCTACTTATACTGACAGAAGACACTTTATCGTAAATCGCTCTCGTCGCTCTCGCGCATTTGCATTCGAGCTCCGTATAGTTTAGGGACTCTCGAATTTTTCACAAAAGTTCATCGTCGTCCACGTCGAACGGGGGCGCGACTGCTTAAAAAGTATGTAAAAGATAAATTGATTTGGATTCGTTTTCTTCTCCTTCCGTATTAATTACAAACAAGTTCTAGTATCTATTTTACGCTATCGGTGGATCGTCGTCGTCGTCGTCCCTCGTGACTAGGACGTTGCCGTAGAGATTACGACGGCAGGGCAAAAGTCTGTATCTTCGGGCGATGCAGAAGCCCAAAATACCGAGTCCTATGAGGAATGTCGGTACCAAGAGACCCACCGCGACCGAACTTCCTGTTGGAAAATTTCACCTCGAATGAATCGCAATTGCAAGGGCAATAGGGAACTTTACCCAAAGCTCAGCGCAGATGGCGCTGAGTAAACGTAACGTAAACAACAGGTGTCAATGGGCGCGGTACATTTTCACGGTGTCCGTCTTGTATTAAAATTGTACGAATGGACATAATGGACAATAATTGCGGATATTTTACTATACTGGAATTGAAAAATGGGCTTCTGCTCTTTTTCTTCTCTGTTCGTTCTTTAAAGTTTCTTTTTTGCTCCAAACAAACAGGCAAGGTATAACCCATTTTTTCAATATTTTCCGGCTCAGTTTCATCCCAGTATAGAATGAAAATGAGCTAGGTAAGTATTATGTGATAATATAATACCACGAGGATAAAAAAATGCAAATATTTCAAATAGAAATGTTTAGGTTATGATAATTAACTACTTTACGATATACTTTTAGATGTAAATAGCGTAAAAAGTATTATGTTTATACACTGAGTTGTAACAAATCCTTCATTTCTATAGTCTGCAGAGCTAAGATGATCAGAATATAGCCTTGAATGTTTTGTGGCTGTATAGTGCTTGCGGCGTATAGCAATTTCTTACTGCTTGCGAAGTTTTTCGTTTTTAGGAAATAAATGAACGCCTTCGTTCCTCCATCTAATTGCACAACACTGATGCATTCTTCACAATTTATTCACGACAAACAGATTATTTAAGGCGGGATATACATTTAAACAGGAAAAAAATAAGCATTATTGAGGGATTTTTTAAACCAGGAAATTATTATTCTACAATTATAAAACTTTAGGTATACTTTAAGGGGTTACCCCCACTTGCGATTTTGAAAAAATCGATTTTTTTTATTGCATTTTTTTGTGGTATAAGTATCTGAGAATATGTCCTGAAAATTTAAATTCGATCCGAACATAATTGACTGAGATATGAGCGTTGAAAGAGAAGAATCCGTTGTGTAAACGACCGGAAATTGAAACTTTAAACGCGTTTTTCTCAAAATAGCATTTCTGAAGTCGGTGACCAAGATTACTCGAACACTAACGAACCGATCTTCTTGAAATTTTGCAGGCTTATTTAATACATAAAAATGTAGTCTTTAATCATTCGATTTTTTTTTTCGAAAAAAAATGGCCGTTTTATAGCCAAAAACGGCCGTTTTTTTCGTTAAAATCGAACCATTAACTTTGACTGTCCGCCATTTTGTGAAAAATGAATATTTTTTAAAATCCTTCGATTAAAGACTAGTTTATACTTATATTTGACTAAATCCATCTGCATTTTTTTTTCAGATGATCCACTTCGCCGCAATGTTGCTCACCGCAAACCGTGTATATAAAAACATTATTTCATTGACGGCCATTTGCCACTAAACAATGTAATATTTTTCAATAAAAAAATGACTGAAAGTTCTTCAAGATGTGTTCTTTAAGATGGTATATTGATCGATTGAAAAAGTTTTGTAGTTTTCTTTAAAAAAATTCATGAAAGAGGCCTTCTTTTGCGCTACAAGTGGGGGTAACGCCTTAAGGAGGTACGGTGATGACCACGCTAGTAAACTAAGAGTCTATTTTTCGCCATAATTCCGCTACATTTTAGACATATGTGTGTGGCCTATATTTCGAGAAATATTTTTTAAGTATTGAATTTCAAGCTACTTATTATTTTTATAATATGAAAACAAACGTAATAATCTACTACTCGACTTCAGTAGTACGCCATATCGTCGACGTTTAGCATCGTTGCATTTTCGATAGCTGTCATCGGTCCCACGCGCTCGGCTTATTATTTTTGGTAGCCGGTAAACATGGCGAATGAAAATAAGTACTGTAGAAGTTTATCAAGAGAGTAACAGGATTGTACCTGAAGTCCAGTTTAGAGACAAAGATAGATTCTGTCGGACAAGAATTAGAGAGTGAAAAGATGATATTGCGAATGCAAATGAAAAACGTCGCGTTGACGTTAACCTCAATATCCAATGTCCAATCTGTCCGAAGTCAAAACATATTTCATCGATTGTTATGTTATTTTTCTCTTTCCTAATTTTCACAATATTTGCAGATATAAAAACGAACGTTCATTTTATATGACGGTTTTTCCATGCTGAATTTACATATAAATGCGTTGCATGCATGTCGCCAGCAAGATTGAGATGCCTTAGCTATACATAAAAGAACTTTGAGTAAATATCGACGAAAGGCCTTTTATAATCGATTAAAAAACGTACGGCTTCACACAACCATATTTTTAATTCGCGTTGAAAATATCCGATAGAAGAATCAAATTTGCGCGGGTATCCGGCGTTGCCACACTGCGAGCAAGATGGCTGCGGTTACGTCACGAGACGTCTCTCTCGCCGAATACTTCGGTTTTTCGCGACTTTATTTCTAAATTTATTGCTTATTTTTGCGGTGAGCTTTCCAATTCAAGTTGCCTTATTGATCACAACGAACCAACGAACGCAACCGTCAGTTTTTTTTACGCGTGTCTTGGCTCCAAGTAGCACAAAAAAATCGATATATGAGAGGACAGGCACATTTTGTCGTCTACGTGTGACTAATTGACCAACTTTAACAATTAATAACTCGGAAACTGTACGGTAAATCTCGCGGAAACTCCGCATACGCATGGACAAAGCTCTCGACAATGTTATTTTAAAAAATCGGGCTTTTATCTTGGACTCGCTCCAATCACCGTACCTCCTTAATAGTATATTTGCGTTGAAGTTTTCTCGAATTTTTTGCTCGCTGTAAATGTATATTCCGCCTTAAAGAAAATCAACAGTAGTTGCAGAAACACGGGCAAAACCAAAGCGAATCTCAATAAACGTCATGTTTTATTTACGTTACAATACAATGTCCCCTCTAGCGGGAGAAATTGGCAGTAAGTTATTTCGTAGCACCATATCTCAAAATCTATTCGTCTGATTCACTTCAAATTCAAACGGAGCATAGTTCACTGAGTTTTCTATCATATGACCGGATGATTTTTCCGTATGTTCAGGCACTTGCTGAGGGGTTAGGCTATTGGGTAAATACCAAAAAATCGTTCGTCGTTTGAAGCAACTCAAATTGAAGAGGAACGTCCCATATATGGTGTAAGAAACACAGATTGAAGGTAAACTTATGATTACAACTGCTAGTAAAATGCGTTGTTCTCGAAACTAAATTTTTCACAACGGTGTACACGATTTCTCGACATCTAATGAACGGATTGACTTGAAATTTGGTAAAGTTATTCAGTGTAATAGTAGTTTAGTCTTGACCGACGTTTTTCTTAACATCATTTTTATTTAACGTCATTTTATCTAGAAAAATCGATTTAAAAAATTGAATTTTTCTTATCACCAAAAAACGATAAAAACAAAGCTTGGTCGCGTCTGCCAATATTATCTATTTTGAGAAAACAAAACTCGTATTTTTTTCAAATCAACCGGGTGGCTAAAGTCAAGTAGACCGTACAGCCCCTCACGTCCAAAGGTCCTTCACGAAATTCTTTATAACTTCTTGATTTATTAATATTTTTAAATGAAATTTGGTACAAAACTTTGTTGATGTATTAGGATGTTGAAGAAGCTCTCGCTGTTTTTTCGTGAAAATTAATGCTTTGTTTTAAAAAATCATTCCTAATGCTTTCAAGGGTTTTGAAACTGGTGTGTGATCAACTCCTAATGATTCTTCAAGTTTAGCTAGGGTTTAGATAGCGTAATCCCTCCAATTCAACACATCAAAATCATTATTTTTTAAGCTTCTAAACCAATATCTGTATATCGTTTCCGACAGAGCACGGTCACTGTAAGTCTCGACAAGAATTCTGTTCGCTTGAACTGCTGATTTTTTTTCAAAAGAAAGTAGTGCAGTAAAATTCCCCGCAAATACCCTTTTCCGGCACGAAATTTGACGTGTTTAAGGTAATCCTATCGCTTCACACTAGTCATACCACCATCATATTTGAGACTTGAATAATTCATATTTTTAACATGTACAAATTAAATAATTTGTAATAACTAAAATTTTCCATGTGTAAACTGTTGAATGAATGTTAACATTTAATTAGAAAAATGAAAAATAGTTATTCCAACGAGTCACACAGTATTTCTAGGATTGATATTTGACAATATTGGTTCTATCTCCGTCTCTTTTTACTCAACCAGGCGAGTTTAACCTCCGTGCTTTTCAACGTCGATCTGTCGAAACAATATGCGGTGCGGAAAATATAAAGCATTGTATTCGGGCCACGACTGGTAAAAAGCGTGGAAAATTTGTGTCGGCGAAATACGTCGGTTAAAAATGAAATATGTGTGGAAATTCGAATGAGTGAGATGAGGTTAGGACTACAGTCAGCTGTTGCCTTGCTGTCACGTCTCTTTATCGTAGCAAGTGGTAATAAATCCAATACCGGAAGTTCAAATTAAACTTGATATTACATCAAAATTAGATCAACGAGCATAATTTTTTCACAGAGCATTGGATTAATACAAGTGTTGAGTATGTAAATCTGATTATTTTTAAGAATCTGACAAATTCCCACTATTGTATACACTTTTGTAGCGACCGGAAATTGGCTTTTTGTACGTCGTCTCGGAAATCCTTCACAAAAATACGCAATTTTGATATTTTTCTCTCTGTAATCAGGTCGATATCCGACCCTGAAATTTTACAGAGACGATTATTAATATATTTAGTGAAGCTAAAAAAAATGAAAAACCTATGGATTGAAGCCTGGCGATAGGATTACCTTATACTACACATACGCAGTTCTGGTAACGCCATCTATTGGAAAACGGCGATAACTTATTCAACGTCCTAATACATGCAAATAAATGTCTAAGCGATTTTTCAATCATCTCACTTATTTCTTCAAAATTAACGTTTTTTTCAATAACCACGATTTCCAGGTCGTGGCAGTAGCCTAAGGCCTTAATAACAAATAATTAAAGTTTTTTTTTCTTTTCGTCGAAGAGCGAAATTTTTTCGTATTTTCAAAATTTTCAAGAATCTTCCGGTTATACCAAAGTTTCGTTATTATACTAAAAGTACGATTTTTATGCCTGATCTCAAACGAGCCCAGTTGCTAGAACCGCCACGCTGATTGACCATGCAGCAACAGTAGCCCTTTTTAAAAATAATAATGCCATCAATATTTATCAATATTTGTCGATTTAAATAAAACTCAATATTGGCAAGACTATGTACAAATTTTGTGTATTATCCCAACTTCGTCACCCAAATACTCTCATCCGAATTTTTGGTCTTTAATTGCCCCGATTTTAACGTCGCTACGTGCCCGTGGAACAGCCAGACTATAAAAATTTCTTCCGTCCTGTTCTCATTTTTACACTTACCTGAAGAACGATTCGCGCCGTTCAACTTTTCCGTCGTCGTTTCTGGGGCAGGTGGATGCGTCGGTGGCCTACTGACGCATTCCCCGCTCAAAGGATCCCTCGCGTAGTCCCTCCTACAGACGCAAGTCGCCTTTCCGGTGATTGTATCCAGCACGCACCTCTCGCCCAAGGGACAGGAACCGCTGAGATCGTTCTGATCGCATTCTCCACTCTTGCCATGCGCCGCCTCCTCTTTGTGATCCTCGACTGAAATACAAAAGCTACGCTTAACATCCGTAAATTAAGGAAAAAGCATTTTTCTCGCGCTCCCACGCTTTTTCACTCTCGGAAGGGAGTGGAAAATCGCACTGGGAAAAATTGTTAGCGCAGCGGTCTGGTACTTTAACTATGACGATGCAACATGTAGGAAAAAAAATAACTTCGGAATATTAACGTGGTGCAATTATTTTTAATGGGGCTTACACTTGCACGTGAAGCAGCTTCAAGCGGAGCCGATGCTCTGAGTGATGAGCGTCATGACGGATCGACCAAAATTCTTAAAAATTCATTCGTCCCTGACTATCCGCCTAACCGAAGGTCGCATCTCCGGACATTTGTATTTGTCGCTCTAGCGCAGATACGCCGGCTGGGATACACCTGTCGCATTCTCTTGAAATAAGCCATATCGATCCGCCTAGCTGGGAATAAATTATTTCGCGAACAATGCGGCCTGCGCGACGTTTCCCAGCGGGTGATCGATCCACAGTCACAAAACGGTTTCTAGATGTGTCCTGTGAATTCTTAATCCCGCAACTAGACGTCCGATCAAATTTCGCTATTGGGGACACGTGATCGTACGACGGAACGGGACATCGCGCCAATAACGAAGTCGGAAAATCGATACTTGAAAATAGTTCGAAATTGTAAATAAATAATACGTCCGAATTTTCCTGGAGGACAATTCCGTTGCATTTGTAAACACGAAGAAATGTAAAAATTTGAGGTTATGCGATAGTTTACGTTTGTTTTTACGGAAAAGTTCTTGAGTTTCCGAAAAAAAAACTGTCAAATCTGTGAAGAATTGAAATTTTGTCAATTAAACGATTTCCAAGACGTTTCTGACGGTAATAATATCATTCCTTCCATTTTTACCTACGGAATTCTACATTGCCGACTGGGTGCCCTTACCCCAGTGTTGCCAGATGGTTCTGGCGGCTTTCCACTAGACCATCGCTGGTTCCTCTAAACATTTCCTAAATATCCCCCACCGAGCCACTGGCCTGAACAGTGCTGTAAATGACGGGTGATTTTCGCGATCGGTCAAATGTCGTCAAATAGCTGTTATTTATAATGCATTTCCTACTTGTGTATTGAGTATTTCGTTTTGAAACTTGATTGCTGCGATCTGTGCGAATTGAGGTGAAGATGAATACTTTTTTTTTATGGAAATAATTGTAGTTAGGTGAAACGTACGGTCGGTAAAAACATTTATCGTGGTATGGTAATCTGTCTTTGAGCCCCGAAAGGCATTTATTTCTTTTTGAATTTGCATATTACAAGAATCCCGCTTTTATATTTATCTATATATTTGTTTATTATTACAATTTTTTAACTTATTAGCCGAGTATATACTTTGAACTATTCTGTAGTGTAACTTATACTTATTGACGACGGTCCATTCCAAGTCGATTTTACGTATTTTTGCCCCTGAATACAAATTCACTATTAAGGGGTGAGATGCAGTCAGAATTTTCAAAACATCGTTTTTTTCACATTTTCTTGAAGTATCATGTTTCGACAATATTCCCCGAAAATTTCAAGTCAATCCGATGAATAGTTTCCGGGATATTCTACAATTAGTGAAGGGGCATCGGGTCCCCATGCCACGTACCGGCTGACAAACGCGCAAACGATAATAGGCCTCCGAAGTAACTCTTGTAACGCACCCTTGCGGCGAGTTTTGGCAAAACTTGGATTGGTTTTCATCTGCTAGTGCAGTATGCCGGTCGCCATTTAAATCAGGTGTCCAATCGGTGACGCTTGCTCAAGCCTATCTCTTTCGTGTTTGTGCCGGTTTGACTTAACCGCCATGCGCCAATCCAAGTTTTGCCACCGGCAGCCGTTACGGGGCGCCACCACGAAAGTTACTTCGGAGGCCTATACCCGGGAAGGCAGAATGCTTCGAAGACAACAACAAATTGATCTTTTGGAGGCTTCCTACTGGCTAGGCTATGCCTACTGGCCTACTGTATGGGCCAGGAATTGATGATTCGATGTAATTTTTTAATTAGTATTTCTATACATAAATTAAGTGTAAAATTGGAAAATTCTTTCAGAAATTTTCAAAAAATTATTACTCACAAACTATGAACTTCAGCAAAATTTTACAAAGAATACTTCCGTTTTAAAATCGCCCAAGATGTTTGTAGAAAAATAATTCATCGCGAAAAACTTTAATTTTTTGAAAAATTGTTTTAACAATTGGCTATAAATAATTGAATGTTCGACTTTTCGGCAAAAAATTGTGATATTCGGATACAACGGATCAAAATACATGAAAAAAGTTTAGCTTCATCCATCGAGCTCAAAACTTTACGAACATATAATACCGTACCCACATTGAAAAACTTTAAACGCGTTTTTCTCGAAACTATGTTTTTCAAGTCGGTAACCACTATAATTCAAAAACCACTCGATGGATTTTGATAAAATTTGGTGTGCTTATTGATAGCATTAAAAACTAGTCCTTAATCGCAGGACTTTAATTTTTTTTTGAAAATTTCAATTTTTTTTTATCAATAAACGAGCGATTTTGCGGTCGAAAATCGAAAGTTATATGTCGAAAGCCGCCATTTTGTTAATTAAAAAAATAGCTTCGATTAAGGACTACATTTATTATTAAACTAATGATTTTTTCAATTTCAGATGATCCAATAAAATTTGATGATGGTCACCGCAAAGCACTACATTCCGAAGGGGGTCAGACAAAGATGGCGATATTTTTATAAATAATCAATATTTTTCTTTGAAAATTTGTACAAGTCAAGTTGAAGCATAACATAAAAAGTCTGTGTAACCACTTTTGTAAAACAAACTTAATTACTGTAAAAAAAAAATTATTGATAATGCTCGTTTTTTCCAACATCGCTGTCATTTATATTATTATAAATATTCTCAGACCTGAAACGCTTCAACATACGAGCTGTCGGCTTAAAGTCACAGCAATCAACGCTGAGCGTGAGTCGAGCTTGCATTATATCCTCGACCATCGCGACCGACATTTTATTTCGCAGCTTGTATCGGTTAGGTTTCAATGATTGTTTTCGATTGTTTGGGCTTGTTTGCTTGCGTTCACTCGGAATTGGTGCACTCGTGGTTGTTTTTTTTCTACTCGTTAGAGAAAAAAAAACCTCGGAAATTTATAATCCCCTAAAAATACCCTCAGGCTTCAGAATTCTCCTAAAAAATCTCCTACAAATGTTTCCCCCCTATTTGTCTCCTAAGCCAAGGAAAATACCCCTAAATCGGGAGAAATCTCCTGACCTGGCAACACTGCCTTACCCCACGGCCATAAGGAAGGGAGCTGCGAAACGTTCTTCCGAGCGCCCCCTATCGGTCAAATTCAACAATTCCTCTTTACCGGATCACCGTTCCGTCCAATAAGGCATCATTGCTGCGTCACTTGGCCAAATAAAATCGTCCCTCGTGCGAGCGAATAAAAACGCAATTCGAATTGGCTCAAGATGAAAATTCCGTCGCGTTCACGTGGACTATCGCGACGCGTCGCAATCGCGTTTCAACGAAATAATCATCGTGTTTTTATTCGGCGACACGCGATAAGAGACACTTCATCGAGATAGTCGACTGGTTTGCGCCCTTTTGCTTCCCGGCGTTCGTGTTCGTTGCGATTAGATCTCCTCTTTGTCCCCTGCACGAACGCCGCGACAACAAGAATACTCCCGCTAATCCAACCTTGTACTTTGGCTCTTCGGTGTGCTATTGAATAAAAAGAACGCGCATCTGCATTTCCGCGCTCCATAATACGATTATTGTTATCGAGCCGTGTCTCCGCGGCAAAATAAAATTAACGCTTACTCACGTGAAAAAAAAGGGGGAAAAAAATATGAAAAAATATCAGTGAGAAATAATATTCCATTGCGAAGGACAATTTTATCGAGTCGTCGCGATCTTTTCTGTTTACTGAAACGACAAAAACACGGACGGTTGAAAACTAGATTTCTCGGCGTATAGCGCACCAAGAAAGAAAGCAATAAATAGAGAAAGAGAGAGAAAGGGAAGGAGCAATCAAAAAGAAAGAAAGGGAGAGCTAAGAAAAAGGAGGGAGAGAGCTGAGAGAGAATCAGGAGGCAGAGTGGAGAGAGGGAGGGAGAGATAGAGATAGAAGGACTGGATAAAGCGGAAGTCAACGATTGCCTCTTACGCTTGAAAAAGAAGTGTAGGAAGGGTTATGACAAGGGGACGGACGAGCCAATCTCGTTTACTATACAAGGCTACGGCACAGTGCTCAATTGAAAGCAATCCATCGCTATCCAGACTTTTCATCGTCCTCTCCACCCATCTCCCTCGCGCTCACTCACCCCGCGCGCCGACTCTCGATCATTCCAGCCAACCAAACATCTCCGTCTATCTCCCGTTCCCCGTAATAAACATAACCGACCAAAACTCTCCACGCACGCGCCAAACAGCGTCAAAATTAATCAACGAACAAAATTCCAACACAAGCTAAATCCAACAAAATTAATATTCCCTGGCGGACAAACGTTACGTTTATTCGCGCAAAATTCTTCCAACATACATTGGCCGAATAAAGAAAACAAAATCCATGCGTAATCTCGCACGCACACAGCGATGACTCAACGGTAAATCGCAAAAAACAACTCGCAATCTGTTTTCCTGTTAGCATATTACGGGCTTTTGCATTTTTCAATGACTTTTTTTCCATTTCGTTATTTTTAGAATTTCTCTACGCATAAGAATACGGATAGGTAAGTTGACCAATGGAGTTGTCGAGTTGGACGGGGAGGCGTCGAGTGCGTGTGTAGATAGTGGAAAAATTCGCGGTACTATTCAATTACGATATGAATCACGCTGATCAAGTACAAATGTGTGTGTGTGTGCACATGTGTGCGCGCGCGCGCGCGCGCGCGTGTGTGTGTGTGTGTGTGTGTGTGTGTGTGTGTGTGTACACGTGCACACACATATATATTTATAGTACCGTTATATTCATGCGCAACACGTTATCAATTAAGCCAGACACTCTAGATTTGTTCCCTCCTCAAACAATCATTCTACACGATTCAAGAAGCGTTTAAAAAAATTATCATAATCGAAAAGAAAAGAATGACAATAATATTGTTTACCTTGTCCACCTGCCGCTGAAGAGAGGGTGGCTATCGCGAGCGTCGTTACGAGAACGAGGCACGCGAACTCACGTCCCGATTTCCACATTTTCACTCACTTTTGCCTTTCCGTTGTCTCTGTATCCTCTCTCTCTCGCTCTCTCTCTCGCCCGATTTCACGTCGTGAACACGAAAACAGCTCACATAGCAGACCGCGATTGTGAGTTAAAACTCTCGAGGGTGAAAAATGTTGGGGTAGAGGGAAGTGCACTGCTTTGTTTATTATCGTCGCGGGGTGAGGACAAAGCAACTGGCCGCGGAGGGACGTAGCGCGCGTGGGGGTTGTTTTGATGTCGGCCCAGCGAGACCCCGCCAGACCGCGCGAAATTGCGTCTTTTAATAATTGCGGCCGCGATTATTTTCCGGGAAGCGAGAAAAAACGAGCGAGGGATAAGAGGAACGATTGAGTGTGCGAGAAAAAAGCTTTAGACTCGCGCGTAAGTGTGTTGATCGTGGAAGGTTACCGGATTCGTGCGAGAGATTTATTAAGGAACGCGTCTGTCGGCGTGTGTGCGCGCTGCGATGACGCCCCGTCGACTCTCGCTCGCGCTTTAATCGCAACTTCCACCTCGCTGTACTTTTGACAGATAAACCCTAATCGCCGCCTGTAAGCACACGGCCTCGCGCTTTTCTCCCCCTCCGCGTCCAAGGAACCCGCTCAATCATCTGTTATTAAGCTACCATTTGCAATTATCGAAGTCAATTGGGCCGACGGAGAGGGGGCTGAGCGAGCGAGGCAGGACTCGGCTGCGATATCGATGGGTAGTCGCGAGCGCTAGTCGAGATGAGGCGATTATCGATAGGATCGATTGTCGGAACGGAGCACTAGAACGTGGAAACGTGGAAACATAGGGAGTCCGATAGGGGAAATGGTAGAAAAAGCGTCCGGGATCGTTTACCAAGTTTGGGTACGAACTTTCAGCACTAGCGGCGCTCAGATAAGAAGGGACCGGTATAGTAATAAGCACGGTCTTACATTCAGGTCTGGGAACTCCTAGAGTGGGGAGTGACTCAGATGACGAGGCAAACAGGCAGTTCTCGCTTCTGCCACCAGAAGCGCTGGTAGGTAGAAGTTAGCCAATCAAACGCAGGTCCGAACAACTGTGCAAAGGCGCGGATTTTTCGAAATAAACATTGTCTGGTCGGTTTAGCTACACTTTCTACAATTTCAATAGATACAGTAATAGAAAGTCCTCAGAAGGCGTAAGAAGTGTAGAAAAGTGTAGCCAAAACGAACAGACCCAATATTCGTAAGAGCGACATAAATGGAAAATGATTATTTTTTTCACTCCTGCACCCCCGGGCAGAATGAGAATTAGTATTTCGGTAGACTGTATTTCTCGTATGTTCGAACTTCTATAATATTTTTATTTGGCCTTTCGTCATTTGAGTTGATGGGGTATGAACAAATTTGTACGGTCTAAATTTTTGTTCCTCATAATTTATATTTATTCTTAGTATATTGCATTGCTTGTTTGTTTCTACAAGTTTTATTTTTGCTTTTGCTTTTTAACAATGTTAATAAGAACCTGAAAACAAATATAATGGAAGAGGAATAAAAAAAGAAATGAACGCATTGTGTATGTTCGAAAGGCACCGTTTTTATTGATTTGTCAGCATGGCGAGTTTGTTGTTTACAAAACATTGTATTTGCCGTTTTTGGTTTTGTTGATAGGCGAACTGGCGCATCCGCAATCGAATATAATAAAATGTAGCAAAGGATAAAGCCGGGTCCGCACTATGCAGATCTACCGGAGCGTTTCCGGTAGTTTAGATTTCTAGAAACGTTGTGAACACGTGTACTGGCTCTCAGCAGGTTATTTTTCCATTGCTGTATATCTATATCTACAAGACGACTTCTACTTGACAGCGCTTCCAGTGGATAAATGAGAAACTACGTTTTTGCGTCTCTAACGATGAAACCTTCCACCATGCAAAAACGCCGGAGTTTCCAGATCTGTATATAAGACCTTGGTAATAGGGAATCACGATCTTATATACAGTCATTGAAACGACGGCGGTGGGGGAAGGTTCACTTAGCGTCGTTTTTGCTTCAATTTTCGGCCGCATGGTGCGTATAGGCAAGGGGGTCTCTTGTGCGAAAGAGACAGCAATATCATATGTCTCTGTCTTGCATATAGCTCACGCGCTTTAGACTAATATCCCGGTATACGGGTTTTTATTTCCTTTTCGCAAGAAATATCCATTGCACGAAAAATAAATGAAAAAAGTATGTATTTGCATGGTAATATGAACAAATAAATATATGCATCCTCAGAAATATAACCAAACCTATATTAACCGCGTGTAAAACTCAAGCGGCTATGATAAAAGTGATCCATATTTTTTTTCTATTTTTTCACGATTGTAAATGAGCTGAACAGTTCCGCTGCGCAAGGTTCTGGATCGGATCACAAGCGACTTTTTTTTCTTGCTTGTTATCAATATAGCATTTTTAAAACTTCAGTATCGCCAATTTACAATTGAACTTTTTTCACTTTTTTTAACCCTCGAACCGAACACTATTTTTCAGCACTTTCTAACGGAATACATGGGTCATTGACGTCCGCGACATATTTAACGTTAAATGTTACAAAAAAATTCTTATCAAAATCAATCATAGGTATTCTTTGTGGTTTCGAATATAAGTTCAATTAATAATAATGTCATAACGTTACCTTTGGCTTGTTAATTTAATCTCTGAAAAAATGCAGGAAATGCACAGTAATGTTAAAAAATTCATAATTGTTGTCAAGTAACTTCTTTTAAAAAGTCCTTTGAGTTATGTTTACTTGAGATGATGAACTTTCAGAAAAAAAATAGGAGGCTTCGGGAATTAAAAAAAAGGTATTTATTTTAAGAGTTGAATATCGCTGTTTAGCATGGATAGTTATAGAAGATAAAAATGACAATGAATGTAAAATATTGATGGATTAATCGAAAAACTTCCGAATCGGACAACTCATCGTACTCCTCTTCCTCTTCCGGATGATCTTCAACTTCGATACAATCTTCATCCTCAGAATTTTCTCCGCCGAAACATTCCACTTGTTTGCGAGGATGAAGTGACGCCCTAACTTCTTCTCTGTTCTCACGTCCAATTCGTTTTTATTCACTCAACACCTTCATGGAAATTTATATTTAGAGTCAAATAACAAAATTATAGAGAAAAGATGTTTTCGTGAAATCGGATTTTACATACGTTTCCAGAACACTTGGGTCGTTTGCGTCCTCGGATTTTTACGACTTGCCAGCTGGAGCTGAATTAACTGATTCCGGAGGGCCTGTGGCAGTGTACGGCCCTTACTCCAAACTTTTTTACACAACAATACGAACGCCCCAGGTAAACGGATCTTCACGGGATACCCCATTGTTGAAATGCCGAGGACGCGAACGACCCATGTGTTCAGTTCGAGGGTTAATCTGATTATTTTAATTAATTTTTCTAAATGAATCTATATAATCGATTTATAAAAAAATGTTTATTTATGTTATTGATTTATTTTTTATTGATTGAGCGGAATGAGGATTTTATAATAATGATAACGGCACTTCGTTGAGTAGAGCCGAGGAGATAATGTACGTCATGTTATGAATTCAGTTCATTTTTATCGTTTCCGTTACTACTAGACAAAATCGCAATACTTCTAGAATCGGTCCAAATTTATTCACATCAATATTAATACTCATAAGTAAAACGATATCCTATCAATATCAGTAGGATGCGGGAATATTTTGTATGAGAAGAAAAACAAGAAACTCTGCTATAAGTAGAGAAACCGCTTTTAATGTCAATCAATCTTTAACATTTTTTCTCGGCCGCAAACTCTTTAGCCTTCTCGACATTTTGTTGTCGGGTTGTTTGTTCGCAGATTGGCAAAACTTCGCCGTGGTCAGGGACCTGGGGGCTTATTACGGTTCTCCGTTTGGGTGAAAATTACTAAAGTGAGCAGCTCACCCTATTACGGTTCTCTTCACCTAGTGAAAATGCGAGATTATTCACGTGAGTTTACTCGACACGAAATGTCATGTCGAAAATCGAAATGCGCATGCGTAAGCGTCTTCCCAACGCAGCGACGACACGTCCAAAGCTAAAACATAACCAAAGTTACTATGAAATAGCTGATTCAGAGACGGTAGCATCTCGGCACCGAATAATTAATAAAATTCAGCAACTTAAAGTTGATATCGTAGTGACTTAGGTAATGTCATCCGATAATCATGAATAATTTACTGATGATTGTGATTTTGCGAGACCGGCAAAATCGAATGCTTCGGATACGACAATCACTGTGCGATGCCTTGGATCCCCTCAGTATAACGGAACAAGAATAAGTTGCATAAATGTTCGATTTATTAACATAAAACAATAATTCTATCACTGTATTATGAGAACCGTTTTATGTTCTAATATGATACAAAAATATATCAGTACTTTTTTATTTGAATGGCTGTATCGCAATCTGCCTCGTGCTAAATCTTCGTCTTTTTTCATGATATCTAATAACATTTGTTTTTGTTTTTCGGTAACATTCATGTTCCAAACTGAAATTCTATTCAAACTTATTGCTCATTCGAGTGAGGAGGTTGTTTTTGTCGATGCGCACGTCTTTCGTTTTGGGCTGGGTTTAATGGGCGTGCTAGTATATACCTCTTCTACGGTGTCGTGAAAATGTGAGATCACTAGCCGGAAGTTCCTAGTGATTTGACATTTTCACCCGACCGATCCGTAATAGGCCTCCGAAGTAACTTTCGTGATGGCGCCCCGTAACGGCTGCCGGTGGCAAAACTTGGATTGGCGCATGGCAGTTAAGTCAAAACGGCACAAACACGAAAGAGCTAGGCTTGAGCAAGCATCATCGATTGGACACCTGATTTAAATGGCGACCGGCATACTGCACTAGCAGACGAAAACCAATCCAAGTTTTGCCAAAACTCGCCGCAAGGGTGCGCCACAAGAGTTACTTCGGAGGCCTATAGCGTGACTAAACTCACGTGAGATGAAAATGCGAGAAGTGAAAATTCTCACCCGAGAACCGTAGTAAGCCCCCTGGTTCTCACAGATAACTAGCGCTACGAGTGGCAGAGTGTGACACTAATGAATCCGCACATTTCGCATGGCGAAAATATGGTCATACCCTCATGGCAAGAGTTACATAATAAATATCGCGACCCCGTATCGCAATATTCGTCTCAATGCACGTATCAAGATAGTTGCTGACGCATTCAGACATTAATAATTATTGACGTGATCACGAATATTGCAATATTTATTGACTGTGTAACCCTTGCCTATGGCAATTACATACGATCTATCTTCTATCTAGATCTAGATTGCACCAAGAGAGCAAGAGAAAGTCGAACTTTCGCTATCGCGGACAACGCCCAAGAATCGCCTTGGGAATTCAATAGCATTTCTATAAACGGTATAATGAAGAGTGTAGCGAAACCGCAATTAAATCTTTTCTTTGACGGCGATGTGGGAAGACTTGCCGATACCTTGTTGACCCTAATAAATGTAGAGGCTGTGGACGTTAATGCTCAGTTCGAGCTGCTCTTGAATTGGGTGATCTATGCTGGCGTGGCTCCGCCACCACCCAGTGTTGTGAACAAGCGGAAGCTAACAAAATGGGAGCTGGCGGTCGAAGGCTACGTCCCTGAGGATGTGCATGATAGGGTGATAGCAGTACACACCACTGTGCTTGTGCCAGCACCTCCCGGAAGAAATGGAAAACCGGAAGTGATGAGCTGCACAGATCGCAAGCGTACTAGTGGGCTGAGTACAAGGGCTCTAAGCTTTGCCTCGAAGATCAAGGCCAACCCCTTCCACATATTAGGGGTGTTAGGACTAGGTGGCAAGCATCGGAAATGGGCAACGGCAGTGGCACAGGCCTTATTAGCGAATGGGCTGGACGGCGACACTGTTGGAGGTTGGGGACTGAAACTGTGGGGATATCAAAGACCAGATGAGGGGTGCACAACTGACATTATCCTTGATGCGATCACGTTATGGGCCCACAACGGCACAGACATTACAACCACAGATCTTGGCGATGGGCCATCCGACGCAGGAGTTACACCGGCAGGACCGATCCCGATACCGGTGGCCATTCAAGAAGGACGTGGCAATAAAATATTGCTGGAGGCTTTTACCCGATTAATAACTACCAGCTATATAAGTAGAAGCCTCAAGACTGAACGCGTCTGCCCTTTCTGCCTGTACAGCGAGATACGGAGTGAGGAAGTACAGCACCCACTCCCACTCACGAAAGACTTTTCGGAGAAGGCATATAATGAATATCTGAAAACAAACATGGTAAATGAGGGATGGGTAGAGGCGGCTGCCGCATCACATAATAATGATATGCATATACTTAACGGAAATATCGATGCCATGGTCAATGGTACTGAAGATAAATAAACGTGCTATGCGTACGGTGGCCAGTTCTGGGATACGCAACCCGTTGAATGTCACAAGGCATCGCCCGGTCCATGCAACAGCTCATCGGGCACTGCGACGGCTGTACTGCTGCACGACGCGACATGGCTCCCTATCGCTTATACGAACCCAGATACATCGTCAACACTCATAGATTCCACAGCTGGACATCATCGAATCTACGTCCCAATCTGCAGTAGTGATGTAACAGAAAACTGCACATTCGACGTAACGTTTGTACTCGTCGGAAGTAACGCGACACAAAGAATTCGAAACAATGAACAACACTGGCCGCAAGATGGAAGATTCTATGCAAAGATGCATCAACGTCCCAGAGATACTAAACCTTCCAAATTTATGTACTTTGTTTTTTTTTTATATGCTCTCGTTTTGACTTGTAATGAACGATGAACTCAAGATAAGAGGATGCTGCATTTTCAGCTAATAAAAAAGCCCTACTTGGCAGACTTATCATTTTGTAGTTTACTGTCTCATTTTGTATGTATGACGTGTTCTCCTGGATCTTTTCCTTCTTGACCTATTGAAAAAACGTTGATTTCTAGACAGTCCCCTGACACTGGCCTACTATTCCTATACGATCAACAAAAACGCATTTTGTCCCGGCTTTGTAGTTCTTGAAATCGCCACTGCCTAGCGTTGGCCGTTGTGTGATTCTAGACAAGACGACACGCGCTCTATGTGCCAAATAAAAGGTTATTCATTATAAATTAAAGTTGTTCCCATGGAAACTAGATACAGGAGCAAGGAGACTATAGGGAAGGAGTCCAATTTCGTATGGTGAGACGGTATAAGAAACGTCCGTAAGTTAGACCCAAGAGCGTGGTGTCAAATATGGTCTGTAGCGTCTCGTCCGTGTCCGCAGTGTATCAAAAATATAGTAATACAGCCAGTGCACAGGGTGAAACTGACTGTCATGGCGGCTAATTGTTGACGCTTGTCAAAAAACATCTATCGTGCACAAAGAATGTTTGCGATCTACGTCCTCTAATTAGTAATTAGTTTAATGTAATAATTGGTATGACAATTTTTACAAAGTTCTTATATTTTTGTTCAATTACGAAAAAGGTATTATGACTTCGTCAATAATTTCTATAATGCATTTTCGGGTAGTTACAAAAAAAAACCATCAACCATCAATAAGCACATTAACGTTAATAGCTTTCAGGAATTATTACTATTTTGATTTGCGTTATTATGATTTTTATGACAAATGTGATCAATAATCAAACTAATTTACCGATAAAAGGGGTAACAAATACTTTCGATAAAAAAAAATTTCATTTATAAAACAACTCTACGAGGAGAGAATCGAAAGCAGTACCTTGCACAGTACTATACAGTTTTTTCATATTGTGCGTAAAATTAAACTTAACAAACAAACGCATCTCAGTAGTAGATAGATTGTAGACTTTGGACTGTTGTTATCAGCATCTTTAAGTCTTGATATCATTTTAATAAATGTAAAATGTAAAATGATGGCACATGGTAGCGGTGAGTCAGGTGATGCTGCCGATGATGCTCGCTACTGTGTAGTGAATCTCTGTGTTGCTACCGTTGCTGTGGATGGTGCCATACCTTGCGCAAAGGATATTTCCGATGTGACTTTCGGGTGTATCGCTGCAGTTCTTTCCATGAGTTGTCATTGTCCAATGTCTGTTACTTTATGAGCTTGTATTGTATATGAACTTGTAGTATAGGCATCGCTTATAGTTCACTGGGTGGTCTAGGTTATTGCAATTTGCACAGCGAGAACACGTGCAAGTCTTGTGATGCTGTGTTTGATGCTCCCTACTGCGTAGCGAATGTCGGTTGCTACTGTCGCTGCGGATAGTGCCATAGCTTATGCAAAGGATATTTCCGACATGACTTTCGGATGTATCACTTCAATTCTTTCAATGAGTTGTCGTTGTCTAATGTCACACTTTATGAGCGTTTGTATATGACTTTGTAATATAGGCGTCACTTATCATCACTGGATGATCAAGGTTATTGCAATTTGCACAGCGGTGGAGCTGTTTATCTGATGAGTTATTAAAAGTGTGTTTTCCGTTTTCGTGTGAAGCACTACACTTGACGCAGTGGTATATGCGGTTGCAATTTACACTCGCGTGTCCCAGTCGTTGACATTTTCTACATATTTTACACACGATAATCTCGGCCACCTGACCATATTTGAATGGAATATATATTTACCTCGGACATAAATTGTTGTGGCATTTTTTAGGGTTTTTTTTTCTCATAATTAGGTGGGTTTTTGCGCTACGACTTAAGGGGTGTGGTGCAGTCAGAGGCGTGAAAAAACGAGCATTTTCAATCATTTTTTTTATAGTAATTAAGTTTGTTTTACAAAAGTGGTTACACAGACTTTTTACGTTATATTTCAACTTGACTTGTACAAATTTTCAAAGAAAAATATTGATTATTTATAAAAATATCACCATCTCTGTTGGACTTGTTTCGGCATGTAGTGCTTTGCGGTGACCATCATAAAATTTTACGGAGTCATCTGAAATAAATTAAAAAAAAGAAACAAAAAAATTATCAGTTTAATAATAAATCTAGTCCGTAATCGAAGCTTTTTTTTTTAATTAACAAAATGGCAGCTTCCGACAAATAACTTTCGATTTTCGACCAAAAAATCGCTCGTTTATTGTTAAAAAAAAATAGAAATGTTCAACAAAAATGAAAATCCTTCCATTAAGGACTAGTTTTTAATGCTATCAATAAGCACACCAAATTTCATCAAAATCCATCGAGTGTTTTTTTAATTATAGTGGTCACCGACTTGAAAAACATGGTTTCGAGAAAAATGCGTTTAAAGTTTTTCGATTTAAATAAGGTATTACATGTTCGTAAAATTTTGAGCTCGATGGATGAACTTTTTTTATGTATTTTGATCCGCTGAATCCGAATATCACAATTTTTGCCGAAAAGTCGAGCATTCAATTGTTTATAGCTAATTGTTAAAACAATTTTTCAAAAAATTAAAGTTTTTCGGGATATTTTTTTTTTTTTTAACATTTTGGGAAATTTTAGAACGAAAGTATTCTTTATAAAATTTTGCTAAAGTTCATAGTTTCTGAATAATAAATTTTGGAACATTTCTGAAAGAGTTTTCCAAATTTTACACTTGATTTATGTAGAGATATACTAATTTAAAAATTACTTACATCGAATCATCAATTCCTGGCCCATACAATAGGGCTTCTGCTGATGTGGAAGCTTCCAAAATATCAATTTGTTGTTGTCTTCGAAGCATTCTGCCTACCCGGGTATTGTCGGTTGCGCGTTTGTCAGTCACGTCTATACATTGAGAATCAATTCTTTCTGTCTACCGGTGAGAATTGGCTCCACAATTAATGCCAAGTGTATTCATGATCAGTAACAATGTGTGTGTATCTTGATTGAATACACAAGCAGCAACATATGCAGCAATTTCTACAATAGTACTGCTACTATACACTGTTTTTCGGCTTTTTTTTCAAATTAGCTGATTGAAGCTTTCGTTATTGTTTTGATTGAAGCCACCCATACACCTAGAAAGTAAATTATCATTACTCAGGTCTTCATACATTGGTTTTATGGCAGCCATAACATTGGAGGTAAAGGGCGATAATCTTGCTCGTAAGAATCGAGTTCCCCATTAGCTTCAGCGCGCCGATACGAATACAAAGAATCTTCACCTTTTGGGCACATCTCGTGATGTGATTTTTCATCAGTTGAGCTGTAGTGATAGAATGTTGCCCATATCGCGGTATTCATATTTTCCAGTGAATCACAATGCCGACGTATGGCTAAGCTATAGTAGACAGTTAATTTGTCTATCATCTTCCCTGTTACTTTACCTTTACCTCTAAGACCACCGTGCTTGGTTTTCAATGTGCGTAATCGACTCCCCGAATTCGACTAATCGAATCCATTGCTGTACGTGTCCTATGCACTCCTTATTTTGATAATATTCTCGTAAGGAGAAGCGTTTAAAAGTCCTGAATAAGTTTTGGAGTCACCATCTCCAATATAGTTTGTATATTTAACTCCATATTTTGCTTCTGACTGCTTGAAAATTTCCATAATTCCCTCGACCTCCATTTTTCCAGATGACCCCTCGTGATTTGCACTAGATTGATCTTTATGCATTTCACTCTATTCGTCAAATTCAGCAGTATTTGTTTTCGATTTCCAATATTCACACAGCTTACAATACTTACTCTTTATATTTAAATCAAGAATTTTTCCAGTAAAATAACCAACTATCGATGAAACTCCAATCAAAGATGTATAGCCACGCTTTTTTGCCGGGTTCTATCTCCAGATACAGTCAATTTATTCGTTTCCTTATATTCAGCTTTTGATGTTTCTGCTTTTTCTTCATCCACAGCTTTTTGAAGCAACAATTCTGCGACAGTTTTACTAGCATCTGATATTTGCTTCCCATTCCTAGGAGTCTCATTGCAAATATGAATCGTCGATTTATTTCATAGGAGTGTCCTATAAAAGAACACGAAGGAATGTTATCGTTGACACAACCGTCACATGATACGACAATTTTAAATCCCAGATCACGTGTGCTAGCTGTCTAAAATGCCACATCCCCATTACACTTTTTGCACTTTACAAGACTCGAAATGGCCGTAAATACAGAAATAAAGTTTATTATTCTATATTCAATACGACTATCTTCAAGTACATCATCTTCTATGTCACGTTCTAACTTTTTAGGTGATGAACTTCGTGACTTCGTAACACTTTCATCACGTTCCGCTGTGCTCGGATTGAATACATTTTTTTCTTTTCACGGTACGCGAGTTATGAAGATTATCAGAATTTCGACGTTCTCTAGAACCTCTGCTACGATTCATGATGAAATAATCGAATAAGTTTTTATATAAACACACAAGTATCGACCACTCCGTTCGACTGCCACGAATATACTGATGCCTAACCGAAAATTTTCAGTTACGAACGAGACTATTTATAAGATATAATAGGGGGGGGGGGGGGGGGGTTGAAACCGATTGCTTGCAATTGCCGTCCTCTACCTGCCACGGAGACCCGACGCCCCTTCACTAATTGTGGGATGTCCCGGAAACTATTCACCGAATTGACTTTAAATTTTCTGGGAATATTTTTGAAACATCATACTTCAAGAAAATGTAAAAAAATCGATTTTTTGAAAATTCTGACTGCATCTCACCCCTCAAATGTAGAAACATCTTAAGGCACTACTACAGCTACACGAAATTTATTCATAAAATTGATTAAGGTTAAGAAAATTAAAATTTTCTGCTTATGTGACAGCTAATAACAATACAGACAGCTGATAACAACGCTTGCGCACAACATACATGTATATATATCACACAATGACTAACTTCCCAAGCGCCGCTTATGCGGAACCCAACATTGTCTCACTTTTACGAACGCGCCAGAATACGGAGATTAGACTCCTTCCCTATAGTCTCCTTGGTGGCAAATTTCGGTCCTAGCGCCGCCACTAGTTGTCACTGCGATTCCGAAACCCGGACATAGATAACCTCAATATGTTGAGCAACGGAGTGAGCGGTTGAAAACGTATGTCACTGATAACTGTTGTTTTTTCTGCGTTTTGGACACAGTACGTTTTCGATAAATTGAAAGCATATTCTTTCAAAATAGTGAAGTGGCGCATGAAGGGGCAACATAAACAAATTTGAAAGGATTCATTCTGCTTACCGAGATATGAAAAAATGCACGTAAAAAAATAAACAATATCCGAGAACCTTTTGCATTTGTATTTTTATTAAATTGTATAAAAAACACGGCAATGAGGGATGGAAAAAATGGAAACAAGTGGCTTTGAACCTACAACAACGCGGGTATGAGGCGACTACGGAACCACTCTGCCAAAGTTCACATGCAATTTGACAGCTTCATAATGGTATGTATATACTTATTACGATCACTTGGATTTAGAAAATTTGTTTGTTCGATTCGATTGGGATCATTTTTTTATCGTATTAATCGAAATTCACAGGAATAACGCCTTTTCCTGGGTCTTTTGAAAGTGTTTCGAACTCATAATAAATATCCGCATAACGAACATGAAGGTGGGGCAGAGATAGAGAGATAGAAAAGCATGGCCAACTAGTGCTGTGTCTGTCTGACAGCACTAGTCAGACAGGCTAGACAGACCCCCTAGCCGCGCCATAGCGGGTATTCCTGATCGCGATGAACCTAGTGGCGACTAGTAAACTAGCAGCTTTCTTAAAGAAGCTACCAACCCCTCCCAATGGAGTTTCCAGACCTGGAAGACCGTGCCCTAGATGCGCTGGCAATCAGTTTCAACAATTATGCATATAATAAGTTTTTTCAATGCGGTTTGTTGTGGAAAAAACGACACTTTCGAACTTCATTATGTAGTTCGCAAATAAAGTTATATTTCAAATATAACTTTGTCAAATATAGCTTTCAAATATAACAAAGTTTTATATTTCTAAAATAGAAATTATTGCCGCAGAAAGTATTTCTAATTTTTTGATGCTAAATGATGATCAGCCCCCTGACACTGGTGGATAAATGCTGTTCGCAAAATGTCTTTGCCGCACTGTGGAGCTAGTAGTCGTGTGACAGGCATGCATATATATGTATGTTGCGCCGGTGTTTCGAATATTTTACGTGAATTAAAGTCTATTGATATATTTGGAATGATTTTTCGTTCTAATGATTTTCCGTTCGAACACAATAAATAACGTCGCAATAATGATAACAGGACGAAAGTATCGAATCGTTCAGATGATTGGAGTATTTAGAGCCGATGGCTGTCACATGACGGCCAACGCTAGGCAGTGGCGATTTCAAGAACTAAAAAGCCGGGACAAAACGCGTTTTCGATTATCGTATAAGAATAGTAGACCAGTGTCAGATGATGATCAAATTGGCAAAGAGATTATCTGTAATACCGTTTTTCCGCGTAATAAACAAAGTGTATGGAAAAACTTAATGAAAGTATAGAAGAAAACCACGAGCAAACATGTAAATCTTTTGCACTATAGTACTAAGGTTATGTATAACGAAAACTGTGGTACTT
Organism: Ophion obscuratus; assembly: GCA_964007375.1. Classification (NCBI taxonomy): domain Eukaryota; kingdom Metazoa; phylum Arthropoda; class Insecta; order Hymenoptera; family Ichneumonidae; genus Ophion; species Ophion obscuratus. Next base: position 6,539,529 of record OZ023315.1, on the reverse strand, counting down.
GAGGTTATGTATAACGAAAACTGTCGCTACCGAGTTACAGAATAGGCCTACCCTATTCCGTAACTCCTAACGTCAACTTTCGTTATCGTTAACTAGCGACCACCAATAAGAGGCTCGTTTTCTTCTGTAATCATGCATGCGATTGGCTGTCGCTAGCTAACGATAGCGAAAACTGTCGCTACCGAGATACAGAAATAGGCCTACAGTAGCGCGATTCTGTAACTCGTTATAACTCAGTAGCGACAGTTTTCGTTATCGTAAGCTAGCGACAGCCAATCGCATGCACGATCAAAGAAGAAAGGGAGCCTCTTATTGGCTGTCGCTAGCTAACGATAACGAAAGCTGTCGTTACCGAGTTATAACGAGTTACAGAATATGCCTACAGACCTGTATGTAAGACCGCGCTAAATATCGATTCGCGTGAAGTTAGCCGCGAGTCCCTAGTATTTTCTACCCAAGCTGGCGATCCTGGAGACTTCGGACAACTTCGGCAACCTCCGTAAAGCGCGGGAAAACCGGCTGAATTCAAACTCAGGTAACAAAAACGGCAGACGGCTCTTTATTGGATTTCAAAATTCATTTTCGAAATTATTACAAAAATCCACCCGGATAGAAAATCCATGACTTTTTTTTCAAAACCCCCGGATTTGAAAAAAAATTGCGTTTTGCCTTCATTCCTTGTCGTCCTGTTCGCTCCCCCGATCCTCAGCATTCAGCGGACCGAGAAAAATACTTTTGATACTGCCGACCTGAAAAAAAAATTCTAAAAAAAAACTTCCAATAAGCTATATAACATTTGTTCAATTTCGATGGACTTTTTTTACGTTCGGCTCTCTCGCCAAATCTTCGCCGAGAGCCTCCACGCGAAGACGCGTATATTCGTCATCAAATTTTTTCATTCTCGTCTCGTCGACGTGAATTCGCGGTGAAAGTTCCGGCTTCGTGTCTCTACCGGAAGAAATATCGCGATTTCCGTGTCCCTTCAACGCGACGGCGGTGGTGACGGACATTGACCGAGAATTCAGAGGACTTTTACTCAGCTCGTTGACATCGTAATCCAAGGCCTCGTGAGCATTGCACACTCTCGAGTTGATTAACACGATAAATAGAAGAAGAAAGTTCAATTTTGCCAATTTCGCCGACATGTTCGCTCCGAATGAAATATCACTTCCGGTTTCCCGATAATTTTAACTGTTCCCTAGATCACGAAAAGATTGATCTGCCTGAAGTTCTTCGCTGCCGTCAACGTACTTTTGTTTCTCATTTTAAGACAATGCGTCGACTTTCTCTCTGCTTAAGGAGGTACGGTGATGACCACGCTAGTAAACTAAGAGTCTATTTTTCGCCATAATACCGCTACGTTTTAGACATATGTGTGTGGCCTATATTTCGAGAAATATTTTTTAAGTATTGAATTTCAAGCTACTTATTATTTTTATAATATGGAAACAAACGTAATAATCTACTACTCGACTTCAGTAGTACGCCATATCGTCGACGTTTAGCATCGTTGCATTTTCGATAGCTGTCATCGGTCCCACGCGCTCGGCTTATTATTTTTGGTAGCCGGTAAACATGGAGAATGAAAATAAGTACTGTAGAAGTTTATCAAGAGAGTAACAGGATTGTACCTGAAGTCCAGTTTAGAGACAAAGGTAGATTCTGTCGGACAAGAATTAGAGAGTGAAAAGATGATATTGCGAATGCAAATGAAAAACGTCGCGTTGACGTTAACCTCAATATCCAATGTCCAATCTGTCCGAAGTCAAAACATATTTCATCGATTGTTATGTTATTTTTCCCTTTCCTAATTTTCACAATATTTGCAGATATAAAAACAAACGTTCATTTTATATGACGGTTTTTCCATGCTGAATTTACATATAAATGCGTTGTATGCATGTCGCCAGAAAAGTTGAGATGCCTTAGCTATACATAAAAGAACTTTGAGTAAATATCGACGAAAGGCCTTTTATAATCGATTAAAAAACGTACGGCTTCACACAACCATATTTTTAATTCGCGTTGAAAATATCCGATAGAAGAATCAAATTTGCGCGGGTATCCGGCGTTGCCACACTTCGAGCAAGATGGCTGCGGTTACGTCACGAGACGTCTCTCTCGCCGAATACTTCGGTTTTTCGCGACTTTATTTCTAAATTTATTGCTTATTTCTGCGGTGAGCTTTCCAATTCAAGTTGCCTTATTGATCACAACGAACCAACGAACGCAACCGTCAGTTTTTTTTACGCGTGTCTTGGCTCCAAGTAGCACAAAAAAATCGATATATGAGAGGACAGGCACATTTTGTCGTCTACGTGTGACTAATTGACCAACTTTAACAATTAATAACTCGAAAACTGTACGGTAAATCTCGTGGAAACTCCGCATACGCATGGACGAAGCTCTCGACAATGTTATTTAAAAAAATCGGGCTTTTATCTTGGACTCGCTCCAATCACCGTACCTCCTTAAAAAACTCGATCGAAAAATCGATCTATTTTTTTTCCTCCAAAAATACGAATATCATATTATTGAGAAAAATTCCGAAAACGTCGAAAACGTTGAAGAATTCGTAATTGCGCAATAATAATAATGATACAATTATTTGAACAGCCAGTCCACGAATAATTATATATTCTTAATTGATAAAATCCTTAGACAATAAAGCAACAATTATCATAATTATCGTAACATACAATATTAAATTACATATATAGAGCGGTTGTTTCCCTGTTTTACGTATTTACATGATTATCGAACGCGTATCGTTCGTTACGAATATCAAATTTATCTTCATCCTATCCGTATACTTGAATAATAATATTAAGTATAATAATAATAATAATAATAATAATAATAATAAAACCTGCGAGTGACAATAATCGAATGAACCGTAACGTGTTATCTCTTACGCGATATGAATTTTTAAAGCGAAGGAATTAGGACAAAATACTTAAAAAATAGAGCAACAATCATAATCAATTACAATTCCATTATTTACACGATCATTATCATCATTAGCGATTCGAGGTGGGACTTTATCCTGTCTTTTTTTTTCGTTTCCCCGACGTGAGCCGAAAAATTGTTTCATCGACTGCTGCAAAATGATCACTCGCAAATTCGAATTACGATTATTGGGGTTGAATAAAAAAAAAAAAAAAAAAAGGGTCGCGAAATTCGGAAGGGCGGGCAGAGAAAAAGAGGAATTGATTCGACGAAGCAAAACAGCGGGGGAGCGAAACGAAAAAGAGAATCGTTCCGCAAGCTACGTGCAATACATTTTTTCCCCTGTAACGTATTGAATTTGAGATTCGTGGGGCGGAAGCGGTTAATTGCCGATTCGCGTTTACATTACGGGCGAAAAGTTTGGATAGTTTTGACAAAAACAACATTTCTGTTTTTCCCATTCCTGTCTGACGAATTTTTTTGCTTCGATTCAGCTTTTCCTCTGGATTTTATTTTACACCTCGTAGTTCTGGAGTCACAGCGCATTTTTCGGAAATTTTCCTGCTTCGCGAAAAGCTTTTTTTTTCGCAAGGTTCGATAAGTTTCCGGCCCGTACGAAAAATCGAGAGGTGGACGTCCAAACTTTCCGCCGGTGTACGTGAACGCGTACATCGATCGAGTCGGAAGACGCCTCGGAGTCTTAACGTCTACCCGAAGCTCTGTTCTTTCTTCATTGATTAGTAAAAATCTATCTACTCTGATGCGTTAGTGACTCGCGCCTTGTGCCTTATTTAACTAACCTCCCGACGGAGAGGGCGAAACAAAAAAAATGTGTATACATATGTGTAGTTATCGCGGAAGACCTAACGCGTGTTTTCATCAGTGTTTTTCGTGCCTGTTTTTTTAACGGAGTATAATTTACTAATTTTGGTGGCCACGCGTCGTACCGATCGATTCTACGACGAAGAGCAAAATCGCACGAGGCTGCGAGTCCCTCGATTATTCCATTCGGTCGTTGCTGCACTCTTTCTCTTTGCTTTTAGTGTTTTCCTTTTCCTCGATTGTTTACGTTTGTTTGTTCGTTTGCTGGCTAATGGTAGATTCAGTTTCGGAGAGGATCGAGACTCTCTAGGGAGAAGTCGTCGGTGCCCATGGACAGACCCCTGCTGAAGCCGTCCTGTAAAGAGAAAAGATTGCGTCGAATATTTCTTCGATATTATGCCATAAGTAATAACATAATTAGACTACAAAGTATTAGGTGTACAAATAAGTTTTAGGACACTTCGATTTTGTATCATAACAGCTATTCTAAATTAATTCAAAGGTCCCGCTCACTTATCATAGATGGCGCTTGATATGTAGTATCGAAACGTAAAGGAGTCATAAACATAACCTATAAATTCTGTAAATTAAACATGCAGACCGATAAGCTATTTATTAGACACTGCATTCGCTATGAATTCCATCAAGGAAAAAGTGTTAGGAAAGCGTGTGAATCGATATGTTCTGTTCTTGGAGACAACATTGTATCTAAAAGTACATGTGAGTATTGGTATAAGCGATTCAAAGAAGGTGATTTCGACGTTAGTGACCATGAACGCACGGGGCCTCCTGTAAAGGTGGACGATCAGGAACTGCAAGCGTTGCTGGATGAAAACTCTTGTCAGACGGAGAAACAACTTTCGGAACAGCTTGAAGCAACCCAAACAAACTGTTTCTTATCGTTTAAAAGCAATGGGTAAGATTCGAAAAGGAACAAAGTGGGTACCACACTTTCTGACTCAAGAAAATAAAAACAGCCGTCTTAACATTTGTGTGAGTTTTTACAACAAGCAACATAGAGTCTTTCTTGTGGAAAATTGTGACCGGCGATGAAAAGTGGATTTATTTTGATAATCCGAAATGCAAATATCATTGGGTTGACCCCGGCGAGCCGACAACATCCACGCCAAAGCGCAATGTTCGTTGTAACAAAGTCATGCTGTGCATATGGTGGGATATGAAAAGCGTACTGTATTATGAACTTCTCAAACCTGGTCAAACAGTTACTACCGATCGCTATTGTCATCAATTGATGCAAGTGAATCAAGAAATTGAGAAGAAACGTCCATTTTCTGGTAAAGAAAAACGTCCAGTAAAACTGCCCCATGACAACGCGCGGCCTCATGTGGGTAAACCGGTCAAGGATACGTTACTAGCGCTTGGATGGGAAGCTGTACCACACCCGGCGTATTCACCAGACTTAGCCCCATCCGATTATCATTTATTCCGGAAAATGCAGAACGATTTGTCTGACGTGCGATTCAAAACATTTGAAGAAGTGGAAAAATGGGTCGCTAAATTTCTCACCTCGCAAGACGAAAGTTTCTTTGCGAAAGGCATCCGCGAGTTACCTGAGAGATGGCTGAAGGTCATTCAGTGCGATGGAGATTATTTCGATGAATAACTGTGTTTTACTTCTTTTTTAATAAAACTTGAATTTTTTGAAAACTGTCCTAAAACTTATTTGTACACCTAATATTTGAATAAATTCTAATCAGATTACTTTGCAATAAAATACATTATAAGAAATTACATAATATGTACTGAGTAATTTAATTGCAATGCAATGTAATTTTATTTAATTACGTGCAATTCAATGATATTACTCTGTAATTTAATTACTTTGTAACCAGATTAATAACCAAATGAAAATGTAATTTAGTTATGCCCATCACTGTCTGGGGGATAAGAGAGCGCCACAAAAGTTACCAGAGTGTTGATTATTTCGGGCATTATGAATCGAGGTTACAATCTCCAAAAAGTAACTAGGGAGTTACTCTTGTGCGGATAAGAGGTTCAGGGATCATTAACAGTTTGCAAAAAGTAACATTTCGTTTTACTAACGCTTATTGGGGACGAAAAAGTAAGTTCTGGTTACTTCCTAATTACTTTTTCACGAAAACTGCGTTCATAGTCATCTTTTTCGGGCCCAAGATGCAATAGTTACCTCCCCGGATGTGGTCGCCAAATTCATCATCCCCTAGTTACTTTTACGAAAAAGTTTCTAGTCATTTTTAACGAGGAAAGTCCCTAGTAACTTTTTTCGGCAGAAAGTACCCTAAGGTTCCGTCGTATCTTTTGGTGAAAAAGTATGTGGCAAGTAACCAGGAAGTTACAAAACTAATTCACGAAAAAGTAACTACGAAATTACTTCTGTCTCAAAGAAACCAGAAAGTAACTAGGATGCTCTCCGGGGAAAAACTGGGATGATTTTGTGAAAAAAGTAACTAGGGCGGTACTTTTTCTTGTAAAAAAGTAACTAGGGCGGTACTTTTTCTTGCAAAAAAGTAACTAGGGTGGTGCTTTTTCTCGCAAAAACGTAACTAGGGGTGCGTTTGGCGGGAATATTCGAGTTGCTTTTTCGCAAAAAAGTAACTAGGAAGATGCTTTTTGCGAGAAAATTGACTGGAATGATACGTTTGCGGAAAAAGCAACTAGGAGGATACTTTTTTTGCGAAAAAGTAACTAGGAGGAAAGTGAACTCCGTAGTTACATTTCGAGAGCAATAAATTTGGAAACTGCTGACCTACGTCCCATCACGAATAAGGTCGATAATGGATTTACCGATTAGCGATGCCCAAGGAAATTCGTAATAGTCCAGTCGAAATAGGATTTCACCTGGAATTAATTCCGGGCTTCGATTTTCTTTTTTTATACTTGGGGGGGGGGGGGGGGTAGTTGGTAGTGTAAATCTCCATTTTCGGGAAAATCCCCCTGGTGCGTTTGCCGCCATCTTGATTTGAAGAGGGATTTTTTTTGTTTTTCGAATAACTCGCTTATTTTCAACCTCAGAGTGAAAATGATTGTATTCAAAGTTGTGGGAAATGTAATTCTCCACAAGTTTGGTGATTATAATTTTTACCCTAGGATCGATATTTATAGAGTTAGACTGTTAAAAGGGTTAAAAAACTTTTTTTTAAAACTTATCTCGTTTATTATCAAGTTTATTGTAAAAATGGTAATAAATAATCACATAGGAAATTTTATTTCCTCCAACTTTGGTTATTAGTATTTTTACCCTCGGATCAATATTTTCGGACTTATACTCAATTTAGGGGTAAACTTTTTTTTTGTGTTCAGTTATTTCGTTTATTATCAAGTTTATTGTAAAAATGTTAAGGAGTAATCGGGTAGGAAATTTTATTTTCTTCAACTTTGGTCAGTACCATTTTTACCCTAGGATCAATATTTTCGGACTTATACTTAATTTAGGGGTAAACTTACTCCTATTTGCAGTGTAACTCTATAAATATCGATCCTAGGGTAAAAACTATAATCACCAAACTTGCGGGGAATTACATTTCCCACAACTTTTGATATGATCATTTTCACTCTAAGATTGAAATTAAGCGAGTTATTCGAAAAACGAAAAAATCCCTCGTCAAATCAAGATGGCGGCAAACGCACCAGGGGGATTTTCCCGAAAATCGATATTTACACTACCAACAACCCCCCCCCCCCCCCCCCCCCCCCCACCTAAGTATAAAAAAGAAAATCGAAGCCCGGAATTAATTCCAGGTTAAGGAGTAAGGCCACTGTAAATTTTTTGAAAAATCGATTTTTTTTTATTGGCTTAAAAAATAGTTTAAACCCTCTAGTTTAAAAATAGTTTAAATCCTTCTAACTTCTTTTTTTAATTTTTTTCCAATAAAAAACTATTCGCAAAACTTTAAACGCGTTTTTCTCGAAACATGGTTTTTCAAAATGGCACGCAGCATAACTCGAACAATTTTCATTTTTTTTACTTGAAATTTTAACCAGATGTGAACATTTACATTATCTTGAGAATGTCGATCGGAATTTTCAAGAACTTTATTTATTGATTTTTTATTAACAAAAAACTTGCCGTTTTTTTCGTCAAAAATCAATTTTTTTTTTCAAACGCACGCCAAATCCACAAAAATTGATACTTTTTAAAATCCGATCGACATTCTCTAGCTATAGCCCTCTAGATTAATGGTTTTTTTGTTTGTTCTAGATTCAAAAGTGCACCAGTGGTGCTGCGTGCCGCGGAGCCCTGGAAGCAAAACATGTCCCGGGAAGATAGCTGTGGAACCGCCATTTTGTTTTTTTTTACTGTAAAAAAATTTTATAATAAAGTTTAATGTATGCCCGATAACACCATTAAAAGTTTTTTTTCAAATACCTTCAATTTCGGGAGCAAAAAATTAGTGAAAAAACCTTTTTTTTTGGGCCGTTACAGTGGCCTTACTCCTTAATCGAATTTTAGATCTATCTCGACTGGACTATAAATATTTTCCATTACCTTCATCTCGAGGAGGCGTTTGTCCAGCAGGCCGATCGCGTTCTCGAGTTCCTGCTGGCTCGGATTCAAGACCTGGCTGTTGACACCAAACTCGCCCATCTCGAAGGGATCGTCGAAGTCGTTCTTCGTCGTCATGTTCATGGTCGTTGTGGGCGAGCTCGTCGTCGTTCCGGAGGCTGGCGTTGGCGGATTGAAGGGAACACTGCCGAAGAGATCCTCCTTGATTCCGTTCTGGCGCCTCGAGTCCTTCGCCTTTGGCGGCGGTGCCACTGAACATTCGGGGGAGGGAAAAAAAAATCGGTAGAGCGTTGCGGGGGACAGTGCGAGGAGAACGATGTGGAAGACATGAGGAAGAAAAATCAATGAACTCACGAAGCGGCGGGGAACTAATGGATCCGTTGGTTTGCGAGAACAAATTTGCGGAATTGGAGGACGACGTTTGACCGTTGAGGATCGGCGGTGAGCTCGTCGACGAGTGATTGCCGAAACCGTTCGAGGCGGTCTCGTACGCGCGGGGATTGAAGTCCTCCTCGAACTCGTCCATCAGCAGGCCCTCGAGCTTCGTGCCCACGCAGGGCGCCGGCGCAGGCTCGCTTCTGCGAGGAAAAAATTCATCAGCCACAACGCGCTCGACAACTCTTCGTTAATTTGCTTTTTTTTTCTTCTTTAAGGGAGACTTTGTCATTTGTGCCCAGCGGGAGATGTTAGCGGCTCAACATGAGCAGCTAGAAGAAGAGAAGGGATGCCTCTATGGACCAGGCATTGCCGATTAGCGGTAATTATAAACACATTTGTGTAAACACATTACAAAACTTTAAGGGGTAAGGCCACTGTAAATTTTTTGAAAAATCGATTTGTTTTTATTGGCTTAAAAAATAGTTTAAACCCTCTAGTTTAAAAATAGTTTAAATCCTTTTAACTTCTTTTTTAAATTTTTTCCAATAAAAAACTATTCGCAAAACTTTAAACGCGTTTTTCTCGAAACATGGTTTTTCAAAATGGCACGCAGCATAACTCGAACAATTTTCATTTTTTTTACTTGAAATTTTAACCAGATGTGAACATTTACATTATCTTGAGAATGTCGATCGGAATTTTCAAGAACTTTATTTATTGATTTTTTATTAACAAAAAACTTGCCGTTTTTTTCGTCAAAAATCAATTTTTTTTTCAAACGCACGCCAAATCCACAAAAATTGATACTTTTTAAAATCCGATCGACATTCTCTAGCTATAGCCCTCTAGATTAATGGTTTTTTTTTGTTCTAGATTCAAAAGTGCACCAGTGGTGCTGCGTGCCGCGGAGCCCTGGAAGCAAAACATGTCCCGGGAAGATAGCTGTGGAACCGCCATTTTGTTTTTTTTTACTGTAAAAAAATTTTATAATAAAGTTTAATGTATGCCCGATAACACCATTAAAAGTTTTTTTTCAAATACCTTCAATTTCGGGAGCAAAAAATTAGTGAAAAAACCTTTTTTTTTGGGCCGTTACAGTGGCCTTACCCCTTAAACGCGTTTTTCTCGAAAACACGTTTTTAAAAATGGCTGACATTCTCCTGACCGCTGTAATTAACATATCGACCTGAAATTTCGAGAGCATACTCAGAAAATATGTCTTCACGGAACGACGGATCGTTTTTTTCGATAGATACATTTTTGCATTTATTATTTATTTTTTTATGCGAAAAAAAACGCGAAAATTCGATTTTTTTTTTAAATTGCCGCCATTTTCCGAAATTTGTACTAAACGAAAAACCCATCCGTCATTCCATGACCAAAGGGTCACAGACTGATAATATGCTTTGAATTTGTGTTTCGGATCAACAAAGAGGGGGGCAGTGATGTCAGCCGTTTACCTCCCGCGATTTGAGGACCTGTTTTCGCGGAGCTGCAACGGCCGCCATTTCGGTTTTTTTTTTTTTTTAATTTTTAACGTTCTGTATATCATGAATAAAAGCAAGAAAAAAAACCGCACTCAAAAAGCTTTACTCGTTTCCTTTAAAAAAAATAAAATGTAAACACCTGAAATATGGCACTCCAAGGACAAAGTCTCCCTTAACGCCTAATTTCACCGTCGAGTTTGAGAATTTGAGGAATGAAAAAAAAAAAGAACGGAAGTACGGGGTAAATTACCCGATGAAATCATCGTCGAAGGACTTTTCGAAGGTCCTCGGCGGCACGGGCGGCGGCTGCTGAGGTCCGTTCGAACTGTTCCCATTCGTGTCGTTTCCATTCTTTCCGACAACTTTGCCCGCGGTCCCGTTAAGTCGGGGAGCGTCATCCGGTGAGGGGCTCGATGGGCCATTAGCGCTACCGGGCACGTGAAGAATGTCCGGCAAATTGTGCTGCGTCAAATAGGACGAGACGTCCGCCTGCGAAGGTTACAAAACACGTAAGTAGGTCGTAGTACACAGATTTTAACAAACAAAAAAAGGAGATTTCAGTCGAAGTAATCGAAGAAAAAAAGGAAAACACTAATGAGGATTTAGGTTCTTCCATCAACTACTTACAGTCACGTAACTCGAGATCGAAAAAAACGGTTGACAGTGGAGAGAAAAATTGAGAAATTAATAGAAGTAACTATAAGAATTATTTAATTTTCAAAGAATTGTTTATTTGTTATTTTAAATGCTTATTTGTTATTTGTTATTTGTTTGTTATTTTAACTTATTTGTTATTTTAAATATTTGTTATTTAACACTTATTTGTTATTTTAAATATTTGAATATGTAAATATACTAAAAAAAGAATTTTTATGCTTTTTCCGAACCGAATTATTCATTAAGGGGTTAGGCCACAGTAACGGTTATAAAATCATGTGTGAGTTTAACTATTTTTTTTTTTCGTATGAAAAAGTGATTCACTCGTAAAATTAATTACACATCTATTTAGTATGAATATACTAAAGCTGTTAGAAAATATATATATTTTTTTTTCGATGTACAAAATGGCGATTACTAATATTTTTTTTAAATTTTTTTAGGTGCTCCTTTTTATCTTTTAATTTTTTACCTATAACAAAAAACAAAAATTCTCGTCAATCTTCATTAAAATACCTAGAGAAGTACCTACGGAATTTAAAAAATATTGTTTTATTCAAAAGTTGTAGGTATTTGAACTTGAGAAATGAATTTTCAGTGAAAAATTTCGTTGTAACTGCTCACAAACTGCTCATAAAATGAAAAGTTTTCGATTAATCAGAAATTCCGTACGTACTGCTCTGCGAAATGCAATCAGGAACATGACTTTGAAATTTTAAATAAATCGAGTAAAAATTGTTGAAGCTATTTGTCACGCCAATTGGAAAAAAGCCGTTTCGAGAAAAAAGCGTTTAAAGTTTTACATATGCCTCTGGCCGTGCCAGAGGTGGGCTTGCGTTGTACGCTCAAAGTCGGTGAAAAAAAATGTCTTGCCATAAATCGAACAGTAACTTATACTTATGATGATGACAAAGCACCGTTTTAGCGAAAAAAAATCGACTTTGTTAAATTCTACTGTGGCCTTGCCCCTTAAAATATTTTTTCGATTTAATTTTGAAGGTCGCGAAAAAAAACCATTTTCGACACGCAAAATGGCAACCGGAAGTTTGTCGATAAAAACCGTTTTTCCTTCTTTTTCCGAAGTTAATGATTTTTTCAATTTTTTTTTTAGATTTTTTTTTTTCAACTTGTAGGGAGAAAATTATTTTTGGCACGTAAAATCGTTCGATCTGTCTCTAAAAGAAAGCAACGGGAAGTTTGTCGATCAAAAATCATTTTTTCTTCTTTGCCGAAGCTAATAATGTTTGTAAATTATTTTGACGATTTTCTTTCGATTTACTAGAGAATTAAAATTTTTGACACGTAAAATTGTTCGATTTTTCTCGTAAATATGGCATCTGGAAGTACGTCGATAAAAAATCATCTTTCTTTTTTTCTCCGAAGCTAATGATGTTTAAAAATTCTCTTTACGATTTTGATCCGATGTTCTAGAGTAAAACGATTTTCGACCTGTAAAATCGGATCGATTTGTCTCAGAAAGATAGAAACAGGAATGTTGTCGATATAAAATCATTGTTTCTTTTTTCCGAAGCTAATGTGTGTTTTCAATTTTCTAGAGAAAAACGATTTTTGGCACGGAAAATTGTTCGATTCGTTTCGAAAACATGGCAACCTGAAGTTTGTCGATAAAGAATCATTTTTCCTTTTTTTCCGAAACTAATGATTTTTGAAAACTATTTTTACGATTTTATCTCGATTTTCTCAAGAAAAAACCGATTTTGACACGTAAAATCGTTCGATCTGTCTCGAAAACATGGCAACCGGAAGTTTGTCGACATAAAATCATGGTTCCTTTTTTTCCGACGCTAATGATTTTTACGATTTCATTTAGATTTTCTAGAGAAAAACGATTTTTGACACGTAAAATCGTTCGATTGGTTTCGAAAACATGGCAGCCGGAAGTTTGTCGATAAAAAATCATTTTTGCTTTTTTTCCGAAGCAAATGATTTTTTTAAACTATTTTTACGATTTTATCGCGATCTTTTGGAGAAAAACGATTTTTGACACGTAAAATTGTTCGATTTGTCTCGAAAACATGGCAACCGGAAGTTTGTCGATAAAAAGAATAATGTTTCCTTTCGTTGCGAGGTTAACGATTTTAAAACGATTTTTACGATTTATTTCGAATTTCAGGGACAAAGAGAGAGTTAGCGAAACAGCCCTGAGAATGGAGGAAGTTCTTTACCGATCCCTTTATCGCCGATATGTCCTGGAGCCTCTGGCGAAAAACGTTGTTCTCGTGTTCCAATCGCCATATCTTTTGTTGCAAGACCATGCACCTTCGCTGTGCCTCGAGGTCCTTGCCGGAAGTCTCGAGGAATCGTCTGTAGGCGAGGCCAAACGCTTGGCCGATCGTGAGCGTTATCTCCTCGGCGAGTTTGTCGCTGACGAATACGAAGCACGTGTGGCTGTCGGCGTCCTCCTCCTTGGCGATAAAACTGAAAAACTTCTTCTCGCCCTTGTCGTCGGCGCAGTACGATATTCTGTGCAGCGGATATTGGTGCATGATTCGCTGCAAAAAAAATAATGTTTTTTGTTTTATCGACCCGTCGTTTTTTCTCGACAAAAGGGAAAAGTGGAGGAAAAAGTTGATGGGCAAGGTCGGACCTTTGGGGTAGTCTTGGTTTTTGGTTCCTGTATCGCCACACCGTCGATGCTTATCGTCAGCTCGACTTTCGGGGTCTTGGTCCCCTCGCTCTTGCGCAACTGCTGCGTAAACTTGAGCTTGCATATCGCGTCCTTCACCACCTCGATGCCCTTTGACTGATCGACTTCGGTGCTCCCCAAGTACTGCAAAATAAACATGTTTTTTGTTTCATTTTACATTTCGTATTTTTGTATTTTACATTATGTAAAATACAAAATGTTTGTATTTACATTTTGTATTTTGTACATTTTGTATTTTTTTGCGAAAGGTTTGGGTTTGTTTGGATTTTCTCGAGCCTGGAGATTATTTTACGCTTTAGGCTTATGATTACTTTTAAAAAGTTTAGGTTTGTTTGGGACAAGCGATTATTTGAAACATTTGATTCCTACTGACTTTAAAAAAGTTTGGGGTTATTTCGGTTTATTGGGGAGGAGCGATTAGTTTTAACTTTGAATTTATATTGACTTCAAAAAAGTTTTGGTTTGTTTGGGTCTCCTTCCGAGAAGACGATTGATTTTTTTACCCTCTAAATTCACAATTACTTTTGAAAAGTTTGAGCTTGAAAAGTGCTTATTTTAAACTTCAAATTTATAGTGACTTTTGAAAAATATAGTTTTGTTTGGGTTTGTTCCGACCAAACGATTTAGTATCTCAGACTTAAAATTTGTAATTATTTTATGAATGTTTTGGGTTGTTTGGGTTTGTTTGGGACGGAATTTTTTTACACTCGAGATTCATAATTGCTTTCGAAAAGTTTGGGTTTGTTTGAGGTTGTTAAGGCAGACGATTATTTAAATCGTGAAATTTATTGAAAAAATACTTGAAAAAAGTTTAAGTTTGTTCGTAACGGCCGATTATTTTATACTTGAGACTTATAATAACTTTGAAAACGTTTCGGTTTCTTTTACGGACCGACGATTGATTTTTTACACTCGAAATTCACAATTATTTAAAAAGTTTGGGCTTGTTTGGGTTTATTTAAAGACGAGCGATTATTTTAAACGTTAAACTTATAGTGAGCTCTAAAAGTTTGGGTTTGTTCGGCCAAACGATTGATTATTTTATACTTTGAACTTGCAATTACTTTTTAAATGTTTTGGGTTGTTTGAGTTTGTTCGCACTCAACTGTTAGTTTTTTCAAGTAACTATGAATTCAAAGTTGTAAATCACTATTTAAAACTTTGAATTTACAGTTACCTGAAATCCTTGAAAAATGTATAGTTACTTGAAAAAAGTTTGGTTGTGTTCGTATCAGCCGATTATTCTACACTTAAGGCTTATAATTACTTATTGGATGTTTGGGTTTGTTGAAGACGAGTGATTATTTTAAACGTTAAATTTATAGTGACCTCTAAGATTTGGGTTTGTGCAGATTTCTTCGCGCCAAATGATCGATTATTTTATACTGTGAATTTGTAATTACTTTTTAAATGTTTTGAGTCGTTTGGATTTGTCGAGGACGAGCGATTGACTTTTTTAAATTCTAAATTCACAATTACTTGAAAAAATTATCGATTTGTTTCGGTTCGATTGGGCCAAGCGATTGATTATTTTACATTTTAATCTAACAATAACTTTTAAAAAAGCTTGCGAGTCGATCTGTCAACCGTTAAGTACACTGAAAAAAAAAATTCGTTCATCCATCCAATATTCAGTTGGTTTAACAAAATTGTATCTTTAAATACGTTCAACTTGATTTTTGCTTGTCATAACAAAACAGTATAGTTGGGCAGTAATCAAAGATACATTTAAACTATCTGCTTATTCAGCATGTCTGAGCAACTGTTAAAACAATAAAATTTCGAGACAACAAAATGCATTTTGCACATTCAACGATTCTTTTTTCTCATTGTACCTTACAAACACCGATAATTGTCCAATATTTTACGTGTACAATATTTTCAACAGTGTCGAAAGTACGGCTACTAAAAATTCTCTCTCGAATTCACCAGTTTTCTTTTTTTTTTTTTCCTCGGAAAATAATTATATTACGGCAGCGGCAATAATTCGAATGCTATTTTTATGAATTAAATCAGGATTCTCCACTACAGGCTGCCATGACGTCTCGCACGGCGAGCGTAAGTGACTAAATTCAAAAAGTTCCTACAAGCGACCGAGCCCTAAAAACCGACAAACCGCAACGTCGCGTTATCAGTGCCAACATACACGTATCGCAAAAATTATCTGTCGACTCAAAAGTTGTTCCTCGTGTGACTATAAAAAAAAAAAAGCAAAGTGCCGAGTACCCGAGGAGCGGAAAATAAATTGTTAAAATTACAATTAAATTCGTAAATTCATTGAATCATGCCGGAAAAATTGTCGCGGAAATTGTCACGAAATTGTGCAATTATGAGTAAAAATAAATGACCATCATCCGTGCGATATTAACGGTAAAAAAAATTCCTCGCCAATTACGGCGAGTTTTTTTGCTTCGAATTCATTCCGGACGACATTCCGTTAACATCGGGAATAAAAGGAATCCGAGTCGCGAAGAGTTCCCAGCCCAATTACAACCGTCGAGCTTTTGCAATTAGCCAAGAAAATAACTCATTCTTTCGCGGATTCGCCGTTTGTCTTTCCCCGGCGGGTCATCCGTCTGTAAGAATTTTTTTCCACACTTTTTTTTTTATTCCGAAAGCCTGAGAACGTCGCGGTATGTCTTATTTTCCCTCGTGAACCCAACGCGATTTCCCATTACGGTGCAGTCGAGATTTCCACGCGTAACTTATGGATTTTAATTGGATCTGGCGAACGATCGCGCGTAGCTCTCCACACCTCCACCCCCCCCCCCTCCGCCCTGTTCCCTCCTGAAGAATATGAAAAAAGGGCAAAGAAAAATCCCGGTCTCTGTACCAGTGACGAAAAAAAAAAAGAAAAGGAAATTACGGCTTCGAATTAAAAAATACATAACGAATTTAAAAGGATTGCCAATTTAAAAATATTACAAATTAAAAAAAATTACGAATTAAAAAATATTACAAATTATTAAAAATTACGAATTAAAAAATATTACTGATTTTTTAAAATTGGGCATTTGAAACGAAAACGAATAAAAAAATATTACGAATTCAGAAAAATTTCTGATTTAGAAAAACTGGGAATTTGTAACGAAGACAAATTTAAAAAATATTACGAAAAAAATATATATTACGGATAAAAAATACACTCATTTTTTAAATACAAAAATTTAAAGAACGGAAAATTTCTAATAATTTCTTAGTGTTTTTTGAAGCGCTGTATATGTGTGAAAAATGAGGGTATCGAGATGAAAAAAAAAGCATTTTGAAAGGATCTTGTAGGAAATTTATTCAAGTTTTGAGAGCCGCCCTTTGATTCCCTGTGCGATCGTTGGTTACTGAGATATTGATGATAAAAAACGAAAGCATCTTTTTTCATTTAAAGTGTCGAATATCTCAGCAAAAAATTGTCATGGAGAGACGAAAAAAAAAAACTAAATTGGAGCTGAATAAACAAGCTAACTCGTACGAACAAAACTCGTAAAATCAATTTTTTTCGCTTTTCTCGAGAGAAAATATTTTTCAAACGAGCATCTCTCGGAAGTTCGTAACTTTGACGATTCGGTCAAAGCATAGACAGATTTCTCGACTAATTGGATATCGATTTTTTCAAAAGCCATCGAAATACGACTATTTTACTCGGCGTTGTGATGGAAAATCTGAATGGATTCCCACAAACCCGAGCGTGACAAGTACGTCCCGAAAAAATAAGTGTGGCATGCTAGGGTTAACTGAGAAAAAAATTCCCGAGCCCGTGGACCCTTGAAAGAAAACGAAAAAATTTGGGATATTTTTGTCTCGCGCTATTTCTCATGGTTGCGTAATAACCGTAGCTCATAAACATTTTTCGCCCAAAGATCTCAAAACTAGAAACTTGAAGCTTCAAAATGCTTTTTTTCCATCTCGATACGACCATTTTTTACACAGATACAGCGCTTTAAAAAACATTTTAAAAATTAATAAATTTTCTGGTCCTTTAATTTTTTGGAGTAGTGTATTGTGAATTAAAAAATATTACGAATTTGTAAAATATTACGAAGTAAACAAACATTACGGATCAGAAAACAATAACGAATTTTTAAATATAACGAATTTAAAAAATTACGAATTTAAAAAAATCACTACATTTTCTCTTTACGAATTTGACTAACTCAACGACTGAACAATATTTGTCAAATTCGTTTCAAGATTCTTACCTGTAGAAAAACCTTTTTTATAAATCTCGATGTTAATTTTTTTTTTGCCAAAATAAATTTTCTTTGAAAAGGTTTTTTTTCATATATTTCCACCGTACGTGGATTTTCAAAAAGTTGCAATTGCCATAAAAATAATGCTACCGAGAATGTCTAGAAAAGTATTTGCAAATCCGTAAAACTCGGGTTCAACGATTCCCGCCCAAATTTGCCATATACCAATAAACTTCGAGAATTATTCACGTTCGAAAGTGGTTCGTGAATTCTCCGTACAATTCCAGCGGGGAAAAAAATTATCGATGTATGTTTTTTTCATTTATTAACTCATGCTTTATTTGAGTCTATATTATTTATATGTGCTGGGGTTATTATTCATAATATGATATTAAATCAAGATATTCGTTTTATTAGAATAATTTTTTTAAATATGCCTATTATTAGAATAATTTTTAATTGTTCTTCTTTTTCATTAATAGGAATACCTTTTTTATCTGGATTTTTTTCAAAAGATAAAATTTTAGATTTATATATTTAATAGGATATATTAATCAATTTATTTTTATAATTTTATTTATTTCAATAGGGTTAACTAGAGGATATTCGATTCGGTTAATTTATTATTCTTTTATAAAGTTTCCGGAATTTAATATTTTTTTTTAATTGAATAGAATTTCTAGATTAATAGTTTTATCAATAGTAATATTATTTATTTTTACTATTTTTATGGGGTTTATTTTAAGATGAATTATTTTTTCTATAAAAAGTAAAAATTTTTTAAGGTTTAATATAAATATATTATTTTTTTTATTTATAATATTAGGGATAATTTTAAGTTTAATGTTATCAATAAAATTTTGAAAAATTAAAATTTTTAAACCACTGGCATTGGCAAAGTCAAATTCCGCCCGATTTTTTTTTTTTGGCAAACCTGAATCTGTCGTTGAGCGCTCGTGAGAATTTATTTATACCCCTAACCTCCCAATGACCCGCGCGGATGCGCGATGCCTTTTGCAAATTTCCTAGCCAGCCACGTGTGTCCCAGTGCGACGCGCCAATCGAAAATACTGCGTCGGGAAATTATCGTATCTGTCATCGCGCGTGCGATTCGCCAGACACTCGTGTTCCCGAGGAATAAACACAACATTACGAAAAATGTTTTGCGCGTGTCGTGATGCAACGCGTTTTCGTGCTCTTTGTTTGCGTCTTCGCGCAACGAATCGTTTTTTTTTTCTTTTTCTTTCCCTTTGCACACGTTCTTTCGTCATGTTGTCGCTAAAGAAGCGATGAATTGAAATAACAAATGAGAATGACAGAAAAAGAGTGCAAAAATGAAGAAAAGAAACACTAAAAAGAAGAGAAAGAAATAAAGCCGGAAACGGAAAAAAAAAATATTAAGAAAAGAGGGAAAAAAATTGTAAACGTAGGAGAAAGAAATGAAAACACAAAAAGAAAAATAAATATTACAGAAAGGAAGAAAAAAATCAAAAAAGAAAGAGAAAAAATTATTAACGAAAAGAGAGAAAAGAACGGAAATTGCAGACTTTCGGTACGTAAGCGGGGTTAAAAACAAAGTATTTTTTTCGCCTCTATAACGTGGCGCGTGGTCTTTGAAGAAAGAAAAATCAAATAAATATAGAACAAAAAATAAAACAAAAAGAATCATTTTGAAAAAGCGAACAAATGAAAGAAAAAAAACCAAAAGAAATCGCACACTTCGAGTAAATAAGCGAAGTTTTTTTGTTATCCTACGTTTTAAGGGGCTATACCAGTGTGACACTTTCACAAAATCGTTTTTTCGTGCCTTTGTCGACAGTTTATACTTTCAAAAATATCATTATCATTTATATAATTTATATCAATATCATTTTATCTTGCAAAAAATTATAGTTAAATCTTTAAACGCGTTTTTCTCGATATGAGATTTTTCAAATTTGCTCACATTGTAACTCAAAAGCAATTATCCGATTGACTTGAAATTTGAATTGAGCACTCT
Source organism: Ophion obscuratus (assembly GCA_964007375.1). Classification (NCBI taxonomy): domain Eukaryota; kingdom Metazoa; phylum Arthropoda; class Insecta; order Hymenoptera; family Ichneumonidae; genus Ophion; species Ophion obscuratus. The sequence goes on along the minus strand of OZ023315.1, from coordinate 6,519,881 downwards.
TGAATATATTTAGTCTACAATGACGTAGGATATTTTTGATTGGATGAAAATTGACGATTTGGGATTGAAAAAAACGACCATTTTATAGGCAAGAAAACAGACTTTTTTGGTTGGATCTCAATATTTGTTTATGAAAAAATTATGTAATATAGGCCAAATACAGCCAAATATATTCTTAATTTTTGCGAAACATTTAATTGAGTACTTTTCTTCCAAAAAATGTCCCGAAAATCACCAAAATTTTCAGCGTTCACACTGGTATAGCCACGTAAAATCATTTCCATCGCAGCGTGTCGCCTTTTGGTGGCGCTTATTTTCAAATAAAAGACAGAAAAAAATTGCAAAAAAAAACAAAACAAAACAAAATCGCACACTTGCAGCAGATAACCGGAATATTTTTTCTTCTAATTCTTATCGTTTCTATTTCAGCGTAGCGCGTGGTGGCTTGACATTCCTGGCGCCATGCGTTTACAGTGTGAAGATGCAAGCGCTGCAGATCTCTCTCGCACACACGCCCATTGAAATATATGCGTACGATGACGAAATCGCGGTACCGGGACGATCCATCGCTCTTGGACTTTGAGCAACCGAGATCGCACGCGCTTGTCTCGTTCTTTTTTCATTATATTTATTTATCTTTTCGTTTTCTAAGCGCCCGCATTCACCGAATGCATTTTGCACGCTATTCACTTCGTCGCGTTCGACGTTTTTCCGCGACCTCGCACGCGAAAACGAAAAATAAAGAAAATCGACCGAAAGTATTATAAAAAATACAACGAAAAAAGAAAAAAGGAAAAGAAAAAGATAAGAAGAGGTAAAACAGATAGAGCGAAGAGGTGAAACATCTGTGAGACAAAATTCTCCGTATTCGAGGCAAAATAGATTTGGAGGACAGCCTTATGCGTAAGCGAGTATCACGAGTATGAGAATAAAATGAAGGGTGACGTTATACCTTGACTAGGTAGGCGATGTGGCCTTTTTGTAACGCGTCCGGTGGGTGTATCCAGTTCCTATTTGTTCCTGCAAATTATCGGCAAAAAAGCATTACGTCACAGTATGCGTACGTACGTACAGGGTGTTCTGTTACGAATGGTTAATCGTGCAACTATCGATAGGTCAGATCGTGTCCTACTACACTGAGAAAAAAAAACCAATTGAATCAAAAAAATATATCGGGGGCCGTCCATATATTACGTCATTCTAAATTTGGGGGGGGGGAGGTTCGTCTGCGGATGACGGTAAATGATGGATGAGAGGGGGGGGGGCGTTTCGAAATTGACGTCATTCTTGTGATACCAGTTACTTCAAAATGTACAATAGTATATTGTACAACTAGAGTGGTTTCCCCGCATGAGTGATGAAAAATATTTTGCCAGTACCTAATGGTATTAATTATTGAACTCATTATTTATTTATTTATTACATAAGGTTTGTCTACATTATATTCGAGAACTTCAAATAACAGCGTACCTATGAAAATAGTTCGATCGAGCCAAAATGAATATGGGGAGGATACGGAGATATTACCCGTGATCCAGGATTTGCAAGAATGGGTGAAAACTCCGTGGGAGCTATCCAAAGAAAAGAATAGGGAAGAATAATATTATTATATTAATGAAAATTGCCAAAGTACAAAATAATAAAAGATGATTCTATAACAAAATGTGGGAGCTATCCAAAGAAAACTAAAGAATAGGGAAGAATAATATTATTATATTAATAAACATTGCCAAAGTACAAAATAATAAAAGATGATTCTATAACAAAATGTTTTAATGTTACCCAATTTTTCTCAAATCCGCAAATGTTTTAATTTTGCCAAACTGGTAATGACGTCAATTTTGCGAGAGGGGGGGGGGTCATTAGGAAATGACGATAGGATGATTGTGGGGGGGGGGGGGGGGGTCGAAAATCAGCAAAAATCGATGACGCAATATATGGACGGCCCCTCGGTTGATCGAAATAAATGTGCTGCTGCGGAGTGCCACCGATATATGAGATTGTTACAATAGTATAAAATATTGGAAAACGTGATTGATTCTAACGACATATTATTTTATTTGAAAAAGCTCTTCTGTTCTCTGAATATCTACATTATCCTTCAAATAAAATCATATTCTATTGAAATCATTCTATATAAAATCCGTAGATGGATGAAATAATTAAGGGGTTGCTACAAACATTTTTTATTTCGTACAAAAATATAATCAATGGAATTAATTATTTCTTCACTGCGTCGAAACGAATATGCCGTGGGACGTAAGTTTTTCAATTTGTTTTAAATCTTAAATAAAAAGTGAGCATTGGAATTGATCATCCACGATAATAGTGGAGAGAATATCAGATATCCAATGGAATATCCATGGAGAGAATATCAGATATTCAACTGATAAGAACAGATACTACACTTTGATCTTAGCCACAGGCCAAGAAGCGATACTCTTGAGACTTTCGCCGGCGTTTAAGTAGATTTTCGGTCCGCGCTACGCTTACGAGAAACGAACGCGCGTGCGACTTCTAGCGGTTACTCCGAGAACTAGGGGTTTCCTCGCACCTATAATTTCGGCGGCGCTCGGCCATGATTTGGTTGAATTTTTTCAACCAAACGAAAATTTTCATTTTCGCATAATTTTTTAACCAATTCAGACATTTGCTTAATATTTTTCAATCAAAGTAAAATATTAATATTTTAACGAATAATGTATTTGGAAATCAATATCGGACGTGGTGAAAAAAAATAAAATAACACATTTGCTCAATAGAAATTTTATCTGAATCAAACGAGCGAAATTCAATTTTTCTTGTGCACTCGAATCAACAATATTCGTGTGATGAATTGAAATGCTTTTTTTTTGTTCGTTCCAGAAAATGCATTCAAAATCATATTATTTGTTCGCGATCATTTTTTAGATAGTTTCAACAGTATATTGTTCTCGGCTAACAATATATCTTTTGAATAAAAAAAAAAACTTTCAATTTTATCATGTTATTAAAGTCAATAGCGTTTTTTTCAATAATAAATCCGATTATTTACACCAACAATTTTACAATTGAATCAACGAAATTTGATTCAATAACACCAATGATATTGGATCAATGATTTTTTTTTCTCAGTGTATATGCTGGAATTTCAGTTTAGGTTTAGCCCCACGGTTTTCGAGATAAAAATCGTCGGCTTTTGGCTTTTTGCCTTCCATTTCTACAAATGATAACTTTTTTCACCCGTTAAAAAAAAACACTCTTGGTTATTTGTTTCATCTAGAAGAGTCTTCTTTTTTAAGCCTAAATGTCGAGGAAACTTGATGAAAAAAGATCTTATGCAGAATTTTCATGCAAACCAATTCGAACAACTGACTTTGATAGCCTGCGGTGTGAAAAAAATGTACGACGCATAACGTGCCAACTACTTTAAAAATTGCTCAGTTATTGTCGATTCATATGATTTGTAGAAATGGCATGCAAAAAAACCAAAAGCAGATGATTGTTTTCGAAAAATAACGTAAAGCCCAAAATCTCGAAAACCGTGGGACTTTTATTAAACTGAAATTTCAGCTTGTAGTGGGACATGATCTGACCTATCGACAGTTGCAGGATTATCCATTCATAACAGGACACCCTGTGTGTGTGTGTCTGTGTGTGTGTATATATAAAATCGATCGAAAATGAATTGCAATTAAAGGATATTTTTTGATTAAGCTTCATCTATACTATTTTTTTTAACTAGGTATAAAAATAAAATTCAATAAAATAAAGAATAGAAAAAAATGTCTGCACTCCTTCTAATGCATTTCGTGCATTCCAATCGATTCGTATCCAAATTCATCACGAAATACCAACCTCCATTTTTGCTTGATTGCTGATTCTTGTTGTTTGTGGAATTTTGGGCCCATTTCAGGAGAGTCGAGTTCCTCATTATTTCCCAATTATATTACAATTCGACCCAGTGACTTTCTGAAAAAGAAGAGCGAGAGAGCAAAAAAATTAGAAACCGCAGGGCGACAAAGAATCGATGGATTAAAAAAATCGTCATAATCGCAACCTTCCCAATAACAATAATAATTTATTATTATACTATTATTGATGATAATAACAACAACATACTATAACCATAGCAATAATACTAGTAATTATTAGTAATAAATAATAATAACAGTAATTGAAAATGTATTATTATCATTGATCTCTAATAGTTATCAATAATGAATGATAATAGCCATTAATAATCTATTATTATTATTACTGATCTCTAATAATTATTAACAATCAAGGATACTTATAGTTATCAACAATTTATTTTTATTATTGTTTAGCCAATTTGTTATCATTATTATTAATAACCTATTATTATTATTATTACTGATCTGTAATAATTATTAATAATAAAGGATACTAATAGTTATTAACTATTTATTCTTATCATTATTTAACCCTGGTAATTGTTGATAATAATAATCGGTTCAAAAAATATCAATAAAAATATGTAACAAGAACAATGTGGCAACAATAACTGAATAACACGAATATACAGTGAATAATGGATGAAAACCGAGGCAACACAATTCGTAGACAAATTGAGAGTTGAGAGGACGATTTTCTCATTTGCGAAGGCTTTATTTAATAGAGCAGCGAAAAGGAACGGGTACGTCTCAATGTCTTCGTCCCTTTCTATGGCTCAAGACCTCCGATAATTTCGCTCGCCTTTTATGCACTGCCCGTGGCGAGACTACACACCACGACGACGAGTGAATAGTCTCTAAGTGATTCTGAAACGCCCAATAGTGGGTCAAGCCGATAACGCGCACTGCTCGGCATTACCGTTCATTCCGATCGTCCTATCTCGCGTTCTTTCATCTATGGGCTTGCTCTTATATACACTCACACATGCATGTGTGTGTGTGTGTATATATATATATATATATATATTCAAATTAACCGGAGCACTTGAAACGTACTGAAAAAATTGCAATTCGAAAAAAGGGTTCGTCGTCCTGATGCACAAATTTCAGGATTTCTTTAGCCCTAAGTGACATTCACATGATAGACATCGCGCCTGAATATAAAAGTTCGTGAAAACGACGAGAAGTCAGCAAACAAACATTTTTATTCTTCCCTTTTCATTGATTTTTCGTAATTCTCACGAATGTTTATTTTCAGGCTCGTTATCTATAAATATAAATATTTACTTGTTCACTTTTTGTCATCTTTATGTCAGTCTCGTTGTCCAGCGTGTAAATTTCCCACTCAGGACTTCGAAAGTCCTCGAGTGTCTGCACGAACAAGAACAAAAAGCTTTTTTCGAATGTTTTTATCTCTACGTTTCAAAAACTCACGTGAATTTTAAGATTTCTTTTGGAATTCGGGAACACCATAGCTTCTAGTTTACTCTATCAACATTTTCAAAAACGGTTGTCGAACATTCAAAATTTTCGTAGTTTTCTAGTGACCCGAGAGATTTTTTTTTAATTTTGGGAATCAGGTAAACGAAAAAGTTCGTTAAGTTTACTGTTTTCTTCATTAACGCTGTTAAAATCGTTTTTTTTTCGGAATATTAACGCTTTTGTACATTTATATGTTTATTATATTTGAACTTTATTTTCATTATGGTTTCACTTCAATTTTATTACTTTCATATTTTATTTTTATCACATTTTATTATTATTAATATATACATTTATTTTCTTCGATCTTACTATTCGAGGACAAATAACTTCGTGATTATTTTTATTTCGAATTTGCGCACTGAAGTGCGCACGAGTCCTATTTCTGTTTGCAGTACACGGATGTGCAGATCCTAGTTATGTTTATCCTTTTATGTTGTTTCTCATGTGGCGTGCCACGCGACTCACTTTCTACCGGTTTTTCCCGCCATATACACACGAAGGCCCGCGCGTCCATATGAATTTCCCTACGATTGGACGCGCGCGTGTACTTTCTATGCGTGACTGCGGTGAGAACGCTTCGTTTTCATAATATCGGCGGAGGTCATTTTTTTTTTCGGTTCCCCTATTCGTGTGGCTCGACGCGCGAAGATCGGAAAAGAAAACAATACCACGACAACTTTCTAGGAACGTGGTTGGCGCCTACAAAAAACGCGGTGAATTGTAGCTGTCGCGTGGAAGACTGTTGATGACATACAAAGCGTGAAATTTGACGCGGAGGAGAGTTTTCCTTTTTTCCCTTGCAATTTCCGTGGAAAGGTGAGCGAAAGTTGTTTTGGTGCTGTCTTTGCTCAATCTTAATGAGTTAAGGTCAGGAGTGTGGAGGTTAAAGTACGGGAGTCCAAAATCCATGGAGGAAACGGTACAAAAGGATCCACGACGAAAAAGTAAAGAGTTCAGGTACAAAATTTCACCACCAGAGTCGCTGTGGTAACGAAGGACTGACCAATAGTACTAGGCAGTGAAGTTGGCTGCGACACTCCGATTAGGAAGGATATACCTTATTTAGGCGAGGGAAAAATTTGTTGATTTTCATGTACTTTTTTACAAGGCAAGAATTTTTCATCATCTTTTAGACTCAGGGTATGTTTTATTACTACTTTTGGCTGTTACATGGTATTTTTTTAATAACCATTAAAAATGGCGGAGATATGGTTTTTGGTGCGCAACGTCCATTTTTGCAAGTGTGATGCGGAGTCGATCCCGCCGCTGTGCCGATAAGAGAGGACGTCGTGTACTATGCACTAATTTAGTGTTATACACATGCCGATAATGAAAAACACTAGGAAAGTACTACAATTTTCATTATAAAAGGTGATTTTTTAATCTTGAGACTGCTTAATATCTCAAAAAATAAGCCTTATACGATAAAAATGTTCGAAATAAACCTTCAATAGTTTCCAAGGGGCAATTTAATCCTACAGAAATTAACCACCTGCCGGCCCCCCTGGAGGTGGGGCGGGGAGGAACTTTGAAATCTTAAATGGGAACCCCTACTTTTCATTACAGATTCGAATTATACATAAAAAAAATACGTAACTTTTGTTTAAACTTTTTTTTGAATTCGGGATAGATGGCGCTGCACTCGGTGAAGATTGGGCAACCTTCCTTTTCTTCAAGGGAAATCCCCTATGTTTTATTGCATAATGGAGCTACGTCGAAGAAAAGTAACTTTTGTCGGAAACATGTTTTTTTAAAATTATCGTAAATATCTACTATAATTTTATATCCGTTCTTAGCTTTACCCAGGATTAAGGACGTGGACCTGACGGAAATGTAATCCCTTTGGGGTGCTTCATTATTGTGAGTCCCCTTGCCTCTCACATTCGGGGTGTTTGATTATCGTGAGTCCCCTTGCCTCTCACCATTTAATTCAATAAGTGTTAAAACTGATGACCTTTAACTTCGATGCATTTATTGATCCGTACTTCGAATGACTGTACACAACTCAAAAGTTTATTCGCTTTAATGTTTGCGCAAGCATTTCTGATTCTTCCAATCATGTTTTCACGAGTTGTTGGCACTTGTTGATAAACTACAGTTTTTAAGGGACCCAACCAAAAAAATCTGGCGACGTAAGGTCTGACGATCTGGCAGGCCAATGTATCGTTCCGTCTCTACCAATCCAGCGCTATCTATCCCGAATTTAAAAAAAAAAGTTCAGACAAAAGTTACGTGTTTTTTATGTATAATCTGAATTTGTAATGAAAAGTAGGGGTTCCCATTAAACATTTCAAAGTTCCCGCCCGCCCCAACACCAGGAGGGGCGGCAGGCGGTTCATTTCTTCGGGATTGACTTGCCCCTTGAAAACTATTGAAGGTTTATTTGGGACATTTTTGTCGTATAAGGCTTATTTTTCTAGATATTTAGCAGTCTCAAGATAAAAAAATCACCCTGTATATACATTGAAGTTTCGCTAAAAACATTATTAACTTTTCATTGTTATATGCTGTTTATACTTGGCATTGTTGGCTCCGTGCGCAACACCAGCGCCGCGTAGCGTTAGGATGTTGAATAAGTACTCGCTGTTTTCCAACAGATGGCGTTACCAGAACTGCGTGCGTGTAGTTTAAGACGGTAACGCATCTATGAAGAAATACTATAAGCTCGAAATTCATTGTATATCATTCCGCCCAATTGTAAACAAATTTTTTTCATCATAGTGTTGAACACGTCAAATTTCGTGCCAAAAAGAATATTTGCGGAGAACGTCACCGCACTACTTTATTCAAAAAAAATCTGCAGCTGAAGCACACAGGATTCATGTGAAGACTAACGGCGATCATGCTCTGTCAGACATGCAGAGATTGGTTTAGACCGTTCTAAAATAATGATTTTGATGTGTTGAATTGGAGGCATTACTTCGTCAAGACTCATGTCAGACGCTAGCTGAACTTGCAGAATCATTAGGAATTGATCACACAACAGTTTCCAAACGTTCGAAAGCATTAGGAATGATTTTTTAAAATAAAATATTAATTTTCACGAAAATATAGCGAGAACTTGTTCAACATCTCAATAATATTGTCAAAAGTTATAAAAATTAAAATCGCCCCTCAATTGCATTCAATGTGTTTGAATCAAATCAATTTTTCTGGCCAAATACCGTAAGAAGCGTTTTCTTTCGGTAAAGTAAAAAAAAGTAAGTAAAATTTCCTCAAAATGTATGTTTTTGTTTACTTGTAATTTTGTTATAAAACCGGAAAAATGAAGCTCTATAATAGTTTTTATTGAAATTTAATAAACCTATATTGTTGCTGCACCACGTTATAATATAATAAATAAAATGATGTTTTCAGACCGAGTCAGCATCATTTTTAAGACCGGCTCCGAGGCCATAACTAACAATATTAATTTTCAACCTCAAACTCAATCTAAGGGAAAACTGTTTGTATCTGCTGAACATGTCGGGGACGTAGAAGAGTTGTGGACAAAACATGACCCAAGTCTAATAATTCAAGCCCGTGCCATAAGGCAAACTTCTATTTCGTTGACGCCTTACAAAACTCCTTTAAAGGTAAAACTGCAACTATCCATTTGTTGCCTTCTACTAACTTCCAATCTACCGTAGGGAATCGAACAAATTTGCATTTACTATTCCTTCCGATATTTTTGCAATGTATTACATAGCAACTGCGTGGCCCAACAAATTGAGGTTATGTTCCTGTAAAAATAGTGTACGCATATACATAACATATCGGCTGAGATCTATACCAGCGCCGTGGAGTCTTCGTTGGCACGTTTTCACTGACGGATCAGAGCGCGCCAAATCCTGAAAATCGCAATTCCTATATGGGTCTATAATCATTTCGCAACTAGTGGAAGTGATTCGAGACGAGAAATCTCGCTCTCGTTCCACTTCGCCATCTCTTCGGAGATCATAAATTTCCCATCTGAAAATAATGACTAAGCCGTGCGCATTTGCTACTGGCGAACTCTCTCGGGTTCGTTCATTCCTGGCTGCACGTCTACGGTGTCAGTGTCTGCGCAGCTCGACACTGAGTGCACCGTTGGAATATACCGGGTGGCCAAGTTCCCCATTTTGTTCTGTACATTCCAGGCTGCGTTCATATGCATTGTGATGTCTTCTGCGCCATCTAGTGAGAATTGTATCCACCAAGGAGCGGAGCTAGAGTTGCAGATGCAGAAGACCCTCAAGGGGTGCGGTAGAAGGCCTGCCCCAAAGTTGGAACAGTCCTTCTTCTTCTTCTTCTTCGACCATTTTGGCTGGCTAGTTGCCAGCCTGGCCACTGGTGGTTACCGCGCCGGCCATTGGGCGATCTGCCTCCAACTTCAGTTGGGTGCGTATAGGTGTCGCGTACGTTAAGGGAAGGTTAGCTTGTCTACTAGTATCTTTGTCCCATCTCTTGGATTATTATGTCTATATGTAAAAGTAAGTTTCTCCTTGTGTTGCCAGTTTTCTCTTGCTTTCCTTTCTATATTTATTTTTATTTTGTTCACTTAGTTAATAACTTTTTTCTATTATTTATTTATTTATTTTTATTTTTATTATTGATGTTTTTTTTTCCTTTACTTTCATCCTCCATTGGATTACTAGAATGAGAAGGAGGGTTATGGGTATGTTAGCTTGCAGTAATCTGTAATTTCTTCTGTAAAATTGGTAATGGATCGGAGTACGTCCGAGGATTTTGAGAAGGCCAGGCTTCTTATTTCGAACGGGGACTTACAGCCCAATTTCTTGAGTCTTTCGATTAATTTTGTAGTTTTCTCCTGGGTGTTCCGGCATGCCCAAAAAAGGTGCTTCGAATCTTGATACATCGTGGCCGCATGGGCATTCTTCCGTTGTAGTTAGCCCAATTCTCTTTAAATGCGTATTGGTCCCTATGTGCCCGGCTCTGATCCTATTGATAGTTGTGATTTGTTTTTTGCTTAGAGGAGTATCTGTGAACTGTGGGTGTGTTTGGTTTGTAGTTTTCCCTTAGTAGGTTATAGACGACCCCCTTATGGAGGAATTCGTTTGCTTTACGGAATTTTTCTTCCTTGGAGAGGTATATGGTAGCTAGTTTTGCTACATTTTTTGGTAGCGCCTTGAGACTGAGTTCTTTCCCTTTGTTGCGAGCCTTTGCGGCTAGTCTATCTGCATTTTCGTTCCCTATAACGCCGCAGTGCGAGGGGCACCATATGTATATAATTTTTCTACCCTGGTCCGTTAGTCCGTCAGTCAAGAGTTTTATTTCTAGAGTTAGGTTGTGTGAATTGGGATTTAGTCCCACATGCTCTAGTGCTTCAAATACACTGAGAGAGTCGGAACAAATGGCTATTCTGGGTTGGGTGATTCCTTTGGTGTAGATGAGCGCCTCTCTTGTTGCCAGCGCTTCTGCCTCAAAGATGGTGCTAGCATTTTCTTTTATTTTGAATATTTTAGCGTGGGCGTTTTTGGGGCAGAAAAAGGCCAGGCCGTTGAAGGGTTTCCCCTCCTTTTTTGAGCCGTCCGTGAATATTGGAAAGTTCATCGGCCATTTTGTCTCAAGGAACAGTCCTAAGAGGCAATATTTCGACAATATGCGTCACGCCTGCCATCTTGAGGCGACACTCCTCACAACGTTCACGAGCGCCACCTGCAGCCACTTGCTGCAGTCTGCAGATTCGTTGGCGTCAGACGTATCGCGCGATGCAAGTGAAAATCTCCAAATACCGTGAATAAGATACAAGACATGGTGCATTGCCAGGCTTGTGGAATAACGGAAGCAGCTCAACATTGGAAGGGACTTCCGGTATCTCTGCCATGCCCAAGAATCCTTCAAATTGGGCGCCAGTGAGCGGCCATCTTTTATTGGAATGTTGAATAAGTTCTCGCTGTTTTTTGTGAAAATCGATGCTTTATTTTGAACAACATTCCTAATGCAGATTTCTTTAAACTAAAGAAGTAAAGAACAGTTGTAAAGTTCCCGCAAATGACGCTTAAAAGTCGACATTTTCGCACGAAAAAAATTATGTGATGCTGATACCAAATCGCTAATATTTCAAGGTTATGGTCTTGCCAGATGTCGAACCTTACCATATGACGTTTACATCTGACAATTTCAACCATAACCTCCTGGTGGGGCCATCTTTCGTCAAACGGCGAACACTTATTTGTAGTCCCAATACTTTTTTTTCAGCACGAAATTTGACATGTTTAACACCATGAAGAAATAAGTTTTTTGCACTTGGGCAAAATGACATACATTGAATTTCAAGCTTGCTTATAGTACTTCTTTATAGATGCGTTACCATCTTAAACTAAACGTACTGGGAACGCCATCTTAAACTACACCTCTGGTAACGCCATCTGTTGAGAAACAGCGAGAACTTATTCAACGTCCTAATACTTACGGCATCTCCGTCATGCCAGCGAGCATTTATCTTGAATCGGCACTTGTTATTACTGAACTTCCATCTAATTCGCTTAGGGGGCTATACCAGTGTGACACTTTAAAAACATTTATTTTTTTGCCTTTTTCGACAGTTTATACTTTCAAGAATATCCTGTAAAAATTTCAAGGCCGTATCTCTAAACTCCCCGAATGGCAGCCTTCTAAAGAGCAACCAAAGCAACATAAAGAGCAACCAAAGCTCATATCGCCACGCGGAAGCTGAAGGAATGGACGTATCAAAGTTCAACCATGATTATCTGCCACTTGACAAGGGTGTTACGAAAACTTTGGAACTTATTTATACTGACTTCAATTCAAGGGAATTACTAGAGCGATGCAAAGAAGGGAACCCGCAGAATAACAATGAAAGTTTTAACGGCTTGCTCTGGCACTTTGCTCCAAAGCATCTTCATAATGGATTCAAAACGATCAAGCTCGCTAATTTCCTCGCAGTCTCAAAATTTTTACGATGGTTTTTATGCTATTCTAAAAATCCTGCCAGTAATGGACGTCATCATCGGTCCTATTGCAAAAGAATATGCCATGGAGAGAGATGACAGTCGAATCAACCAGGCGGAGTTACGTCATGAAGCATCCTCAAAATAGGGACGAACAGCTCGGAGAAAAGCTTCAGCCTCTCAGCAGGCATTATTCGAGGAGGAGGAGGAGGGTCCGTTGTATGGGCCAGGTATAGCTGATCAGCAGTTTTTATGGTAAATATCATTTCATCTTGCAAAAATCGATAGTTAAATCTTTAAATGCGCTTTTCTCGAAATGAAATTTTTCAAATTTACTGACATTGTAACTCAAAGAGCAATTATCCGATTGACTTGAAATTTAAACTGAGTACTCTTGAATACATTTACTCTACAATGACGTAGGTTATTTTTGATTGGATGAAAATTGACGATTTCGCATTGAAAAAACGACCATTTTATAGGCAAGAAAACAGACTTTTTTTCATAACTACGCCATTTTGTTGGATTTTTATATTTTTCAAAAATCCTACGTCATTGTACAGGAAATACCTTCCAGTTTAACGACATTTTTTCCTTTTTCGGTTTCAGCTACTCAATCGGCCGCAATCATGTCAGCAGTGGAGGAACTTTTATTTTTGGCGCCTTCGAAGGCAGCGCATAAGTCGCTTGGATCTCAATATTTGTCTATGAAAAAATTATGTAATATAGGTCAAATATAGCCAAATATATTCGTAATTTACCGAAACATTTAACTGAGTACTTTTCTTCGAAAAAATTCTCGAATATCACCCAAATTTTCAGCGTTCACACTGGTACAGGCTCTTAACTTCCAACCCATGAAGGGTTTTTCGGCACACTCAATCCATGAAGGGGGGTCATTTTCGTCTGCGCGCTACCACACCAAGAATTATTGATAAAAAAATCTGTAAAAATTCATGGTTAATCCTTAGAATGTACTTTTAAAGGACGAACATGAGTTTTTCGGATATTGTTATTTTTAATATATTTTTTTAAAACAGATATCACGGAATGCGCGGAAAAAATGCATTTTTCTAATTTTCGCCCGGACAGATTGGACCCCCCTTCATGGATTGAGAAGGTCAACACAACATGCTTCCAACTGTTTCTCTTTGCTCTCAGGAATAATCCACCGCTGTAGACGTAATCCAGGGACTGTTGGGTGTCATCCCTACGTGTTCTCAAGACAAAGGCAAGACCTGTGTGGTTATTCTTCCCAATCCACATTTCGATGCGGTATGTCCATTTGGCGTTCTTCGACCGGAGACCCATTCTTCGCGTTGCAACAGTCGACTCTACGTACCGTTCTTTGTTCGTTCGTTTTTTTTTCCCTGGATGTTCGGGATGTCGTTCGAGAGGTTGGCAATTGTTATCAAGGCGGAATTCCCACGGTATTCAGCGCCACACGAGATATGCGCTTTCGTAAGATAATTTCGAGTCCGCGCGGTGCGTGTTGAGGCACACAGACACGCGACGTCGCGAGTCAGTGGAGACAATGAGACAAATGTATCGGGCGTAGCGGAGGTTTGGTTTTAATGCTCGACTTCCTATTCCTCCCACGTATGTGAGCGCAAAAACGCCGCGACTCTTTGACAAAGAGGTCGGCCCCGGTGTGTGGGTTGGATCTCGATTTGTGCGCGGACTCGTGCGAAACAAATGCGATCCTCGAATGATTTTGTGCATTGCGCACAACGATATCTCGCACGGTTTTCTCCTAACTCGCGTGTTCATTTGCATTGAACGCACGATTTTCCAGTCGCCGGAAAAATTAGTCGCGGATGCGAAAATCACAAGCTGATCGATCAAATTGCCGTCTCCATGCTGACAGCTGCTGATCCACGGGGTATCCCGGAGTCCGCGGCGTGATTCTAGGCTCTGCTCCCCGTGGATGAGAGTGCGAGCATCTCAAATGTCACTTCCTCGACGAAAGGTGCACTAACCTTTTCGCCAAGGTGTGCGCGCGCGTTGTCTGTTCTCTCGCGTGGCTCTCGCGGAACGTGTGGTGGGGAAAGAAAGGCATTAAGGCCCGTGGGACTGTGCTGCACGGACTAGCCGAACATTTCGAAACGAGATGAGCGATATGGCAAAAGCTCTCGGCGAGCCACGAGAGAGTTCCACCGGCGTGGTAAGACACGCGGCCCGCTCTTTCGTGAATTGAATTCGTAAGCAGCCCGTAGGACCGAAACGACCCGAGCCTGTTCGTGACTCGAGACCCAAGCTTCGAACGGAAGCGAAAAGGCAGAAAGAATCACGGAAAGAAAGAAACATGAAGAGGCGATACATTGCACTCTGCTCCACGCTCATGGGAAACACCCCATACCGCTGCGAAATGTCTTTCGAGGTCGTGTCCAAAGTTTTGAAGCTGTTCGGAAAGTCAAGACGTGCCGCACATATCCATGTGGTTCCTGAATATCTTTTCCTACGGATCTAATCTTCCTTTTGTCATTTTTGCATTCCGAGACCATTCTGGCCATTCCGATGTGAAAAACGGATAAGGCGAATTTATTAGGCTTACCAACGGGTACCAAACCCTAAAAAAGTCAGGGTCATCAACTTTATCAGCCACCTGGTATTCAAAAGTGGACGTTATCGTGACCTGCCGTCATCCAATGTCATCGGCAATTGACCGGAAAAGAAAACCAAGTCTATCCAACAAAACCACTTCCAACTAGCAGCGAAAACAGCCTCAAACTTCTACTACCAAGCCACCCACATATCAGTCTCCTGTACATCTCAAAACCTCAACACTTCCTATTTGCTAACAGCGAACTTGTGGGGTACAAAACCTCAAAAATCAGGATCTTTATCCTGGTGGAGTAGGAGTTAGGAGCCTTTATCAGCTACCTGGTGATCAAACGGTGACCACATGATCTGCCGTCATTGCATGTCATCAAAAATTGACCGGAAACAACATCAAGTCCATCCAATAAAAGCACGTCCAACTAGCAGCGATAACAGCGTCAAGCTACTACTAACTACTACTAACTAACAGCGTCAAACTACTACTACCAACTCATCCACCCATCATTCTCCTTAACATTGCAACACCTCAATACTTCGCATTTGGACACGGCAAGGTTATGAGGCTTTGCATCAGCTATCACACTCTAAAAATCAGGATCGTTACCTTTACCAGCTACCTGGTAACCAAAAGTGGACTTTGTCATCCGACTTGCCGCCATTTTATGTCATCACCAATCGACTGGAATCAAAGCCAAGTCTATCCGACAGAGCCACTTCCAACTAGCAGCTGAAACAGCCTTACACTTCACCTACCCATCCATCCCGAAGTTTTCCATAACATTTCAAAATGTGAACGCTTCACATTTGGTCAGGATGCTCGGCGATGAGAAATCAGGCCAACGTTCAGCGGACGTTTCGTGTTTGCTCATTTCTACATACAAAACAAACAGCAAATGTTCCGGCCTTCGTCAAACAACCAATCGCCGCATTGTTTAACCACGTATTTCGCAATATAGTACATGACCAGCGCTATTCCATCGCATTCCTTTCTCTCTGTCTCTCTCGACTGCTCATTGAAGCTGCGCATAAGAAAAAAAACTCGCGTAATAGAGCGCAAAAAAAATCCAATGAATATTCAAAGAGAATGAATCCTCATTCGTTCGAATGCGTTACGACATTCCCGCCTTTCCTTCACTTATTCGTTTTCCACTCTGTTCTCTATTATTAACTGCTCGCTCGGTACCGTTCGCTCTTTACAACCTTATTATACTTCGACTTGAATATTTGATTTTATACAAATAGATGTGGATATGTGGACTTCGGGGACCGATCCTGATGAACACCAATTGTCCCCATACTCCACATGGCATACAATACAGCGCCTTCAAAATCACCTCTGCGTGAATGTGCGCCTGTTTGTAAAAAGTCCCCTCCACGACCCTTTCTGTCTCCAAAGCTTCACTTGCTTAAGGGGTCTGCATAGGCTTGAAATTTCATAAATATGATTCGTGTTGCATATTTTTGTGGCGTAGTGTCTTAAATTAATGTTGCAACAAAGATTTAGCAACAATGACAATAATGGAGACGATTTTTCTAAAGGGTCGACCTCGCAGCAACGAGTTGAGGTGATAGCCAACGTTGCGTGGATATAACGGGTTCGAACGACCTCTCCGCATATACTCGCGTACACGCGACCGCGTCCATGACTCATTAGAATGTGAGGTTAGGTGTGACAATCGCATGATGAATAATTGAAGAATTGTTTTTTTTTTCTCGAAGATGCGCCCGTCGTTATACGTGACGGCGCATCACAAATGGATTGTAGCGACGACAACTTTCGCTCGCCAATTAGGATAAGCTCGCGATTGATTGTACGGTGACACACAAGTGGTTCACTAGGTTAAAAATCGAAGCGTATAGCAGCACGAATGGGGTTCATCGGCGATCTTATGGCCTTGAGGAGCCGAGCTAGTCGTAAAATAACGAGCGTCATATTCGCTTCGTTGCGGCGCGTCGAGTCTCGAGGTGAGCGAGACGAAGAACTGGCAAGGTATGACGCCATGTTGGATCTCGATACCGATCGGTGGGAACTCGCAACTCGCTGTACCACTATGTACCTTCTATATGAACGTACATGCACACCGCTCTCATCCGCGTATTCGTCTCGTTATTCCACTTGCTACCTCAATTTTACATGTACATAGGCATATTTGCTTCATCAGCCAGTTACATAATGTTCAAGGTGAAACTGCGTGCATTCTTCCCCCCCTGAACGCTCGTCACTTTTACAGCCCCCATTAGCAGGGCAGACGGCACTCGAGCGCGCGAACAATTAATACGAAAAGCGAAGTGTCTCGTTCTTACACACGTTGAGACGAATTGATGACTCTGCGCGTGCTGCTGTCCGAACACCTATCCCGCATTTCAATATCGACTCGTCATTGCTCTGCCCCATCAGCGTGTTCCATACCGTCATTGTGTTTGGGTTATTTATGGATGCAGGCTGCGCTCGACTGCGCATACCAAGTGGACCGCGGAAGAAACGAGCCATCGAGACTAGACTGCTTCTGATCCGTACGTAAAAGTGATCGAAATACGGGCTCCGTCCGAGCGGTGATGCTGTCAATCTGACAGCTGATTGGGCAGGATGGGGTACAGGAGTCCGTACTTTAAAGGGTCCGCAAAATTGTTTTAAAAAAGTGGTCCACTCATACGGCGCTGGTGTAGGTCGCGTCCGGTATGTTATGTGCACATGCTATTGTTACAGGGACATAACCTTAAATTGTTTTCGATATGGATCGAACGTATTGCAATATCAATACGGGTATGATGCCAAGTATAAAGAGTGTACAAAAATAAAAAGTCATTCATATAAATTACAAATGACTTTTCAGTATGTGTATGTGTAATGGAAATTTATAATACTTGGGTGTTGTAATCCATGTGTAATGGAAATTGGTCATACTTTTCTAGTGTCTTTCATTATCGGCATGTGTATATAGTAAATAATTGATCATTTAAAAAGTACCAACCTCAGTGCTAATTATTTACGATTGTGAATTGTTTTCTTTGTTCTTCAAAAACGATTTTCGTGCTACCGTTTCCGGTATTGCGTCAATTACGTTACGAAAAACGGTTTCGAGATTATTTTTATAGACGAATTGGTCCTTTTGTGGTCGACGTTGTGGTCTGGCTATTACTACATTCGTCGATCGCTCATCGGAGCGACACCGGCGGTAAAACGTTGTCTCTGAACGTTTTACTATTTCGCGAACGCTTTTTTACCGCTTCCCTTACGTTGTTTAAACTCCCGTAGTGTGACCTCTGCATGGCTGATGCTTGAATCTCAATTCATTGAGGTCAGTGCAAGATAGCAGTGCGATGTCTTCAATATTGCCGTCATATTGTAATTGTAAAAGGAAAAAGAAAATTCTCCGTCGCGGATTGGGAAACTAAAAAGTGTACGATACAGAGGCAACCGTTGGTGAGCTGTTAATCAGAGCGTGAAAATTTATGACGAGGAAGACAGCATTGCGAAGAATAAGCGTCCAGCAAAAAAGTGTACTTTATCAAGTGAAAATGTGTTGTAATGGAGTTGCGAAGAGAAATCGCAAGTGTTCAATGTGAAGAACGAGAGTTTTAGAAAAATATTTATATCTAATTGGAAACATCGAAAAGAGAGGCAGCAAGGACATGACGAAGGAGCGATTGGTCTTCGTAGCGACTTGGTGGTCGCTTTCGCCGAGCTATCGATCTCCGTATCGATATCACGAGTCCTGACCCTGATCAAAATTAGAACTATCAAATGTCCCAACAGACATCCCATGTCCTCATGAGTCCTCAACAGACATCCCATGTCATCATGAGTCCTGACCCTGACGAAAATTAGAACTATCAAATGTCCCAACAGACATCCCATGTCCTCATGAGTCCTCAACAGACATCCCATGTCCTCATGAGTCCTCAACAGACATCCCATGTCATCATGAGTCCTGACCCTGACCAAAATTAGAACTATCAAATGTCCCAACAGACGTCCCATCTACCATCTTTGCAGACCCAGGTAGCAACTTCCAAAAGTCGTCCAAACGGCAAATTGAAGTTGCCCATCGGCTGGGCTTGAAGCATCCAGAGACAACTGCATAACTTTTAGAAAATTGCTACCTGGAAAGGAACGCTGTGGTCGTTATGCAATAAGCAAGTCACCAATCACCCTTTCCAATTTCACTGGCCTAACGGGTCAAAAGACCAATTGTCCAAAGTTTCCACCAATCCTCGAGCAAAAATACATCGCAACGATAGAACCATCCGGAATCGAACGATGCAAGAAGCACGTGGCTATTCTTCCAAGCAGTCTGGGTCACTCTGCGCGACCTCCAATGCGTCTTGACGTATCGCGGATTGCTTCGAACCAACAAGTACGAGTCTTCTCCAATTCAATCGGCGATTCACGACTCGTGTCGCACAAATCACGTGAATTAGACGTGATAATCGAATGATTTAGCGATCATACTGTAAAATCATTGGTTATTATTTCGTTGTTAGACACGAAGGTCGAGTTTGAAAGAGTGCACAACGAGAGTGACACTCGACGATCCTAGTAGCGAGGGATCTCGTTTCGTTACGCGCGCACCAACTCACTTTTTATTCCACACACATACACAGGCACAACATGTATTTGTATGATAGGGTACGTCGTCACCGTCGTGTGGTTACGAGTCTGTTCCGCCTCTCTATCTGATCGGACGGATCCTCTCGCAAACCAGTTTCCATATACGAATGAGTTCAGTTCTCTTGAGAGCTCTGCTATCCTGTTATCACCGCAAAACTATCTCCACTTCGCTCGGGTCTCTCGCTGACTCCCTCTGTTCGTTCAACTGTGAATACTGCAACTTTTGCTATTACAATTCATTTGCAAGCTCGCGGCTCATGGAGGTCAACCATTTTTTGCTATGTCAGCGAGTATAATTTTAGAGCAGCGCCGAGAGACTAGAGCACTCGAGTGCGAACCACTGTGCAAATGTAGGGGCGAGAATAGCTGCGAAATTGGTGGTGTTCAGCGGTGCCAAATTTTCGAGCAGACTGATCCTATCGATGTATAGCGATGAACTAGTCCACTCGGCGAAAGTGACCGTCGTCACGAAACGTCCTGTCGTTACGAGCTCTCGCTGATCTTTGGTGATAATTCCCAGTTTAGTTCGGAAAAAGAAAGTCACTGCTTCTTTTTTGGGATTTGGGAATGTTTTTTTTGCAACTAATGAGTTGATGCACGAGTTCATTCCATTTCAGCAATGCCATCTGGCGTTGAAAACGAACTTCAGCATCAAGCCAAAACTTTACAGTACACTTCATCGTTACTTGACACTGAATATTCATTCTGATTTCTTCCTTCTCGTTGGAAATTTTCACGTTCTGATTAATCGTTCTCCAACGGTTGCGTGGGTGCTGTATACTTTTTATTTTGACCGTCCGCAGCGGATTTTCTTTTCCTTTCACTATATCAATATGGCGACGGTATTAAGAGATTTTTCACTATTTCATCGTAACTTCGATAAATTAAAGTTAGGACCAGCATGATACCAAATTTTAGTTATCTATAATTAAAACCCGCATTTCGATCATTTTCACGAACGCATCAAAATCTCAACATGACTTAGTTGCTTCAAAACAACACTTTTCCCGTTCGACACGTATTTTTTTTATTTCCTAACCTATAATTTTCTTTCGAGCGATGTTCTTGCGCGATCCTGGCGGCTAGACAGTTAACAATGTCGATTTTTTCCGCCCAATAACCCATATACTCCGAGGTCTGTATCAATTTATACTTTTGCAATCTTTCAGTCGCGAGTCATTAACCTGAACGTTGTCGGCGAGGATGAACGTCTCCCGGCTGATAAGGCCCGAGGCGATCGAGAACGACGTGGCGGAAACGCTTCGTCGCGCACACCGCGTTCCCTCGGTCGAGAGCGCAAACATTTTTACACACAACGGATATGCGATCGTTTAGAAAATCTCTCTCCGTCCCTGTCGCTCTTGCGCAGCTCCTCCCGCCTCGTACTTTCACCGAGACCGTGAGCCGCGGCAAACGCGAGTTTTGAGTTCGCCGGACGTTTTCGAGAATCTCGCGGCGTGAACGAACAATAGTATGACGGGGATAAGGCACGGGAGGGCCTCGTAGATGCGGAGGAGAAGAGAATTCGTTCGAGGCTTGTCTTCAACGAGCAACTATGCCCGGCGGCCATCTTGGGAAAACCCAAGAGTGGCCGAATTCACGAGAAGGTGGCCGCGTATCGCGCCGAATGTTTACGACGCAGAATGACGTGGCGTGTTTAACCAGGGTTTTTTAGACCTCTTTTTGCCCTGGACGGTTTCGATACGGGTTGCTCTCGTGGTGCGTCACGGATCGAAAACACTCGCCCGTAAGGATACGAACAAAAGAACGAAAGGTGAGGAATTGCGACGTTGGATCGACTGCGATCGAAGGTCAAGGGCGAATTGTCGGGTTGTTGGTATCGATCCGGGAAGCTGTCAATCTGACGGCTGCTTATGGAGGTTAGAATACAGGAGTCCAAACACGAGGTAGAAGTTTGCATCGTTGGAATACAGTGAAAAATAATATTTCCGAATTCCTTTGATTTCTTTAGGAAATTTTCCCCACAAAAAATCGTCAACCATTTTTTAAGATACTTATTGACCGATCTACAATATCAATGTACAAAAAAACATTTTGTATAATAATAAAAAAATGAAGAAATTGAAATATAAAAAAGAACTTTCGTTTTATTGCAACGATGCAAACTTCGACACTATGTCTAAACTCCTGACTTCAGAGGGTCCGCCAAATTGTGAAATATAAGTTCCACTCAGGCAGCGCTGGTGTAAATCGCGATCGATATGTTATAGGTGTATGTTATTTTGATAGAAACATAACCTTGACTCGTTCTCAATATTAACCGAAAGTATGCGATGTAAATACGGGTATAATGTCAAGTATAGTATAGTTCTTTATTTCCAAGTATACGCTTGTGGGTTTTTACACCGTCCCCCCCCTTTGTATATTGATACCCTTCGACACATGTCCTCCTTTTTTTTGTTAACGTTGACTTTCGGTCCTTTTGCTCCTTTATGCTCCCTTTCTAACCATGCATTCGAAGGCTCACACATACTCGCACAATTCTTTGATCGGTTTAACTTTCAATTCTTTATTCATTTTTCCTTTTAGTGCCTCCCCCTTGTAGCCTGTTCGCCACTTTTCCAAACCATCTACCGCTTCCTTATTCTTTTTTTTTTATTTTCCTGCCTTCAAGTACGTGTTCCAAACTTTCTTCTTCCTACTACAATACGGCATAGAGTATCGGCGTATCACTTTTTACCTCCTTTTCCTACATTTCCGCATCTTAAGGGGCTATACTATTGTGACACTTCTAAAAAATTGATTTTTTTTTTTGCCTTTTTCGACAGTTTATACTTTCAAGAATATCATTATCATTTATGTCATTTATATCAATATAATTTTATGTTGCAAAAATCGATAGTTTAATCTTTGAACGCGTTTTTCTCGAAACGAGATTTTTCAAATTTGCTGACATTGTAACTCAAAGAGCAATTATTCGATTGACTTAAAATTTGAACTGAGTACTCTTAAATATATTTACTCTACAATGACGTAGGATATTTTTGATTGGATGAAAATTGACGATTTGGCATTGAAAAACACGACCATTTTTTGGCAAGAAAACAGACTTTTTTCATAACCACGCCATTTTGTTAGATTTTGATATTTTTCGAAAAATCCTACGTCATTGTACAGGAAATACCTTCCAGTTTAACATTTTTCGTAAATGTTATGAGATGCTATTGTACGAGTCATCGCCATGCCACCATGACAGTTGGTCTGGTAATCGCCATGGCAACGTCCCACTAATCGTCACATGCGTTCAAACTGCTTTGAGGCCTTAGATAACTTTGAAAAAAGTTTTTTTTTTTAAATCGATTTCAATTAATCTATAATAAAATAATATGCAAAAGTTATTTTAGGTGGACATTTTTTTAATTACATGTTGAAAAATGATTTTAAAACTTTAAACGCTTTTTTTCATGAAGAAATGTTTTCAAAATTGTGCGGACTCGTGGGTGCTGCATTTTTTGACCGATTGACTTGAAATTTCCACTATAACTTCTTAGATACATTTTATAGCGAAGCACACACGATTTTTACTATCGTTTAACAATTGCGATTTTTGGAAACGAAAAAAGGCCGTTGTTTCAGTCGAAAATGCGACTTTCTTAAAAATCGGGCTAGATGTACAAAAATAAATATTTTACAATAATCGTGTGTACTTCGGTAGCAAAACTCATGTAGATTACGGGGAAAAGAAAATTCTTCTGAGTGCACATGTGCGACTGGAACGAGTCTGCTCGTTGGAGGTACCAGACATATGTGAAACAAACCCCCTAAACCTCGTTTTGATTGCTTTATAAGTATTTTTTTTTAAAATCCTAAAAAGCCTTGTTTTCCAACCATCCAAAGGTATATAAGGCCTTAACTAATTATGCAAAGGTTCGTAGGACTTTGTTGACTCGATTATGTCTGCATATAGAACGGAAGAATATTTTGTACGCACTCTGTCGCAAACTTTATGATTTTTATTAAAACATTTGATAAAGACTTTGAAAGATAAATTTCTCTTCCATGAAACTGTATTAATTTCAAAAATAAAACAAATTATTGTCTATTACGTCAAAATTAGAATTTTTATTTATTTGTAGTCGTTATAAATAACTATTTTTTCATAAAATAACTTGTAATATTATTTCGATCGAGTGCTGTTCACCTGTGTTCAAGACATACCCAGTTATCGACATGGTCACGACCCAGTAATCGACAACATTTATTTATACGTATATCTTTTTATTACAGCGAATATGTGTATGACGATTACTGATCCGTGGATCCTTCAGGCAATGCTAATTACGGCCCCAATATTTCTTTTCTGATTTTCTATAAACTAATATTCG
Source organism: Ophion obscuratus (assembly GCA_964007375.1). Lineage (NCBI taxonomy): Eukaryota > Metazoa > Arthropoda > Insecta > Hymenoptera > Ichneumonidae > Ophion > Ophion obscuratus. The sequence continues at coordinate 6,496,087 of OZ023315.1, read as the reverse complement.
ATTCGTAAGACTCTTTTTTTGCTAACATTGTCCCAGTTATCGACAGCCGTGGCGATCAATCGGTAGAGTGTTTATGTTGCTGAACCAGTAATCGTCATATATGAAAATTCGTTGAAGTTAACATAAAACTATAATTTTCTATGCTGAACGCAAAACTTGTTAATCACGTGAAGGAAATCTTGCTTCACGCAAGTCCACAGGCATTCTCAAATCACCCGAAATGTGGCGTGGTTCACGTTAACCTCCTAATGAAGGATTCGGCCGAAATGACAGCTAGACTTCGTAGCGGAATATATTTAATTTGATTATACTTTTATACGTATACATTAGACTGATTCAAAAAAAAAATTTCCTTCTGGATTCTCGTGCTATTGTTGGGCACTGATAAAACAAAATTTCTCTAAAAAGATGGGCGCGGTCACTCAATTTTTAGAGGTGGCTATCTCGACTTTTTTGTATTTGAATTTTTTTTAACGAACGTATTGCATTTAAGCATAGTCATGGCTTCGGATTACAGATAAAAATCGGAAAAGTTTTGAGTTTGTTCTTTTACAAACATAACAGAGAAAAACTGACCATACGTCGAAGTGCACACGAAACGATGAAAGAAATTTTCGAACAATGGAAATGTGCTGAAATTCCAACGCGTCGATTGAATAACGCAATCTTGAAATCAATAAAACTCCATCTAGTCCAGAAACAACTTTTAAAAAATCGAGTTAAAAAGAATTTGCCGTCACAAATATCGAAGGAGCGTAAATTTAAGAGAGATTTGGACAAACTGTTCAACGTTGCACATTTTCGTTCTGCCCAAAATGTTAACGAACTTGAGAATGGCTGGGAAGAAATGTAAATGAGTTTGAAGATAATATAAGCGTAGCATTTTGAAAATGTAAATATACGATTTATGAATAAAAGCTTATAATTTAATTTTTCGTAAAAAGTGCGAAATGTTAATGCGTATAAATAAATCTACATGAATAACGAGAGTAGTATAGACGCCATTATTGATCTACCTGGATTTGAATTGTGAATATTGCACCCTTTTCAAATTGTTAGAGTTTATTTTTGTTACGAAAAAGCTGCTGGATGTGATTTTTATCCGTAATCCGAAGCCATGACTATGCTTAAATGCAATACGTTCGTTAAAAAAAATTCAAATACAAAAAAATCGAGATAGCCACCTCTAAAAATTGAGTGACCGCGCCCATCTTTTTAGAGAAATTTTGTTTTATCAGTGCCCAACAATAGCACGAGAATCCAGAAGGAAATTTTTTTTTTGAATCAGTCTAGTATACCTACGGGTGTGAAAATTTAATACAACATAGTACATACCTCCTGGAAGCTAATATACCACAGATCTGCACGAAGGACTGATTTTTATCTTAAAATACTTATTTAATGCGCGGACATGACGATCACTATTACGCTGACGGCCACTGGGCCGACTACCTTAGGTCAAATATAGCCAAATATATTCTTAATTTTCCGAAACATTTAATTGAGTACTTTTCTTCCAAAAAAATCCCGAAAATCATCCAGTCAGCGTTCACACTGGTATAGCCCCGTAACGGTGTGACAACTTTGTAAAAAGCCGGAAAGGCGATGCAAATAAAACTACTACTACAAAATAACTTATAATTTAACAAAACTACCAATCTCAATGCCAATTGTTTACTTCTGCGAATTGTCTTCTTCGTTCTTCAAATACTTACGATTTTCGTGCTCCTTGTTTCCTATCTACGCATAATGTAAGTTCGCAATAATTTTCTAGTGTTTTTCTATCGTCGCTCGAGTGCGTGTCGTCGAATGTCGAGAAAACTAAGGCGCAATTAAGACTCGCGTTTTCATTCGCGCTAAAAGTCACCGGAACGTCCGAAACAATGAAGAAGAAAAAGTGATAAACAAAATACGACGAATGGTATCGGTTGAACCGTGCGCGCATCGATACACGGTGGTTCTCGTCTCGCCTTTCCGTGACGATAGAGAGCGCGCGTGCAAACGAGCATCGCGTATACGCCTCCGCGTGTTCGACGCGCCAAATCCTCGCGTGAAAGGAGATTATGGAGAATTTTATCTCGCTCGATGGAGAACACTATTGGCTCGCGTATCGAGCATATCGTGCAGTCACGTTTTATCCTTGGGTAAAAGCTCTCTCGAGACTGCGACTCGTATCAACGCTCACCGTATGCAAGGCCTCCGATTTGATTAATCGCTATTTTAGGTTAGGAACTTCGAGACGCGAAGGATACAGCGAATAGTAGGATTATTTTTTTCCTTCTTTGTTCCGGACATGGACGATATATTGACCCTGAAGCGCATCGTCTACGTCAGCGCTACTGTTTCTGCCACTTAACCTCAAGGACGTTTCGAACTATGGAGGTTTGGGTAGAAAAGGCCAAAGTCTACAAGGGAAGCGAGGGAAAACGAGTCGGCGAAAATGTAAAAAGTCCAGGTACAAAATTTCACCACCAGGGTCGCTGTGGTTACGAGGGACCGAACGATATAGTAATAGCCAAAGCACAAAGATTGCTTCTAAACAAGTAGAAATCGAAAATATACCATCAGGGGACTAATTCATCGATAGAAATAATCCTGAAAACAATTTTTGCAACGTAATTTCGTAACGAAAATCGTATTTGAAGAATAAAGAAAATACACAGTCGTTATTAGCATAGACATTGGTACTTTTAAAATTATAAATTATTTTGTATTATACACGTGCCGATAAGGATAGACAATAGAAAAGTATTGGAAATTTCCATTGTATATACATGGTTTGAAGTCTCGATAAATGAATATTAAGGGGTTAGGCTACTGTGAAAAAAAAACGATGTTCTCTTGAGGAAACGCAAATTAAAGAGGAAGGTCCAACTATAGTGCACAATTCGCATATTGAAGGTAAACTTATGACTACAACGATAGATCTGCTGGTGATACTTTAAACGTGCTTTTCTCGAAACTGTGTGTTTTCAAAACGGTGTACACATCTTACGAACGGATTGACTTGAAATTTGGAATACTTATTCAGTGTAAACTTAGGTTCGTCTTGACCGACGTTTTTTATATTAACAATTTTTTCATTAGTTATCAATAATAACGGTGTCATTGTTCCTCGAAAAATCGAAAAAAAATTGACTTCTTTTGTCGAAAGAATTGCAACACGATAACAAACGAAAGGTCGGTCAAGTCTTAGCCAATATCATTAAGTTTAAGGAGGTTGGAGCGTTAGCCACATAGGCCAATAAGATCGTGACGTAAATATGAATAGGCATAATTATAAATCACTCAAAATTTCATTGTGAATTGTATAAAACATTCGGTGTCGTAGTTTTTTCATAATAATCCTCGATAATGTTATACTTTTTCAAGTTAGTAGTAACCCAAAAGTTTTTCTACTTTACGTAATAAAAATATTAAAATGCATAATTTTGCCTTTTAATTGTATATTTAAAAAAAAATAGCATATACAGAATGAATCTGTACCTCGTATGAATTTTTTGAGGTTCACTGAAAAAAAAATGAATAAACCGTCATTTGACTCAACTGAATCGCTCCAACCTCCGTAAGTAAAAATCGTTTTGTTTTTGTTTTAGATCAACCGGGTGGCCAAAATCAAGTACACCGTTGAGCCTCTCACGTTCAAAGGCCCTACACGAGATTGTTCGCAACTTCTTTAATTATTAATATTTTAAAATGAAATTTGTTACACAACTTTGTCAATGTACATTCAAATAAATGTCCAAACGATTTTTCAATCATCTTATTTATTCCTTCAAAACTAATTTTTCTGAACAACCCTCATTTTCGGGTCGTTACAGTAGCCTAACCTAATGTCGCGAACGAATTCAGGTTACGTTTCTATCTACACCAGCGCCGCTCAAGTGGAACCCTAATTTTATACAATTTTGCGGACGCTTTAAAGTTGTTGCTAAATTATTTTCAAAGCAGGCAAGAAACAAAGTTCTTATGCCAATACATTGCGTGACGTCATCAATGCCAACTTATCGAAGCAAAATATTAACGACGTGTACGAATGAATATCGCGAAAATGTCCAAGTGTACGGTAGATAATGGTAATTATTATTACACATATGTATATTTGAGGAGATAGTATTATCGGAAAATTAATTTTCGATGTTTAAAAATGCTATGAAAATAGACACGAGCTTTGGCAACATCGCACGATTATCTCGCTAATTCGAAACATTTAGGTTGACTGCAGTGACTGTAACTGGTCACGTGTCCTATGCGCGTTTCGTGCAGGTGGGCGTTTTCGGAGGTTATGTCAGAGCAAAAGGAGGCAACAAACGATTGAGAAAAAAGATTAGTGCGCCGCAAAGTTTCCGATGGAAATGACGATTTGTCGTTGCTCGTGCCCACAATCATCGTACTATGCTCACCGAAGCTGGAAAATAGGAAATAGAGGAAGGTGGGGTACAGTGTGTCACTTTTTTTTCTAACGAATTTTCACTCCAACCAAGGTAGTCTGATTAGAAAAAAAAAGGTCATAACCGACTTTATAGACCTTTGGGCGTACAATGAAGATCCCACATTTTTTGCAAAAACATTGAAAATACCCAAATAATTGGATCGAAAAAAAATTGCCGCTTGGCTTATTGTACCCCATGGGTGGGGTACAATGTATCATATAGGTGGGTAGAGTGTGTCTACTACTGCGAAACGTAGGGTACAATGAGCCGGTTGAAACTCATATTTTTCTAACATAGATAACAGATTTTTACATATAACAGTACGAACCCGAACAAAATGAGTATATCGGTATCAGTATGAACGGTACCCATACTTTTCCCCGAATTACATTTCCCCGAAAACACTTCCTCGAAAACATTTCCCCGAATGACACTTCCCCGAAAAACAGTTCCCCGAATCGACATTTCCCCGAAAATGAGTGAAAAAGTTATTTATTTAAAGTCAAAGTCAAAATGGGTAAAAATTATTAATCGAAGGGTAAATAAGATGACAAGAAAAAATGAGTGAAAAAGTTATTTATTGAAAGTCAAAGTCAAATTGGGTCAAAATGGGTAAATGCGTAAATGGGTGTGAGCGCAGGGCACCTCGGATATGCGTAGGGAATAGTGGGGTCCGTGGAACACTGGTGTGGGCTCAGGGCACTTCGAATGTGCGTGTGGAATATTGGGATGCGTGAAACACTGTTGTGGGCTCAGGGCACTTCGAATGTGCGTGTGGAATAGTGGGGTGCGTGGAACACTGGTGTGGGCGCAGGGCACCTCGGATGTGCTTGGAATAGTGGGGTGCGTGGAACCCAAACAGACCCAAACAAACTGTTTTTCGGGGAAGTGCCGTTCGGAGAAGTGTCATTCGGGGAAATGTCGATTCGGGGAACTATTTTTCGGGGAAGTGCCGTTCGGGGCATGTCGATTCTGGGAACAGTTTTTCGGGGAAGTGTCGATTCGGGGAACTGTTTTTCGGGGAAGTGCCGTTCGGGGAAGTGTCATTCGGGGCAATGTCGATTCGGGGAAATGTTTTCGGGGAAGTGTTTTCGGGGAAGTGTTTTCGGGGAAGTGTTTTCGGGGAAATGTCATTCGGGGAAGTGTCATTCAGGGAAGTGTTTTCGGGGAAATGTACTGATACGGTATAAAATGAGTAATATCACAGGAACGTCTTATTTTCACAAATCGCACGTCGTTGACAGCGGCCCGTGACACATTGCGCTTCTTCGGAGCGTCGTCACTTCTTTGTTTCCTCATTGAGAGTCGGGGCACTGTGCCTCACATCTCGGTGATACATTGTACCCCACTAGTTAAATATTTGATTACTGATGAAAATAACTATTGATTAAACTACGAATGGAAGCACAAGTCACTGAGCTCAACATGAATAATGAAACTATCGATTAGGATCGAAAACCCAAGCCGCTACAGAAAGTGACGTTATCTTTAACGTTTTTCCAGCGAGCGATATATTTTTTTTCCAAGCCTCAAATCAATTGTTAATTTTCAATAATTCTTTCTGAGCTGCTATCGAATTCGTTTTAAGCCTGACGAAACCAAATATAAATCACGGTCCAACACAACAAATTGCGGAATTTACGAGCTACAAACCTCCGAGAAATCGCATCTAGCTCACAGTGCCCCGTGATACATTGTGCCCCCCCTCTCCCGTACATCATAATCAATGAATTTATAAGTTTGCCTTACTCGCATTTGACTTAAACGTATTTGAAATTGGTGCGCTAGGTCTTCAATTGATTCTGCTATTGCCACATTTCAATACATACGTCTCAACAAGCCTCACTTTTTCGTAAGCCAGTCACACACTTTTCATATTAGGACTTGGAATTAATACGTAGTTTTTTTAATGGAAAAAAATTGTTTTAAATGAAAATAAAAAAGTACATCAATGAAAGTCTTGCCCCCTGCTTTCTACTACTTTTGACCATCTTTCGGGCCAGGGTACGAATACCGTGTCGGAAGAACGCCTCGTCTTTAGATGCAATCCACGAATCGACCCATTTTTGACAATCTTCGTAAGGAGTGAACTTCTGCTCAAACTGGCTATGAGCCATTGAACGAAACAAATGGTAATCAGAAGGAGCGATATCTGGAGAAACGGCGGGAGGGGTAAAACTCCCTGCAAAAACACTTTATTCGGCACGAATGTTGATATATTCGATAAATTATAAAGCGTTGTTATTTACGATTCAAAAAGAGGTTATGTACAGCAAATGACATTCAATGATAGCTGTTTCACGATAAATACATTACTGTCGGTAACAACGAAATATTGTACTACCCACCTCTTGTAAAACGCTACGAATTAATTCGAACACCTAATACATTCTCATTAATTAGATCGGTAACGTGACTTTTTTTTCGATACTACTGTCCTGTACACTATCCTGCACACAATATTCGTTTTTTGGGTCACTTTCTTCACACATACGGAAGCTATTCGCGAACGCCAAAAAGTCTTGGCGCCTCTTGCATCCTAAGGCAGAATCTCTACTACCTGGGTTCCGAATTTAGTTGATAATCGATCTAATTCGGTGGGGGCAATAAGGCTAGTAATTTTGAGGACCCCGTATGTAGGTGATGAAATTACAGATCACTCTTAAAAAGCGTGGCGATGTTCGTGTGTAGGTAGGTGAGAAAAAATAAGTTTCCCTGACAGGTACTACGGGTAACAAGACTGAAAACGTCAGGAACCGCTGGTCTACTAGTATAGTAAACTTGCTCAGAATACATTGATGACAATGGACAAAATTTTAAAAACGAAAAATTACTCGAGATTCTGCTGTGTTCCATAAGTCACCTAAAGCCTTTTTAACCCTTTGAAGCATACATTTTTCTTTACGTGCAATTGGCTTGAAATTTTGTACTCGGGGGTTTTCGGGGTCGCTGATTACGAATCTGCATTCACAATTTGGGAATTCAAAATGGCGGATCCAATATGGCGGACCATAAATGCAAAACGTCCTTTGATAATAGCGAAAGTTGGTACTCGGGGGTTTTGGGGGTCGCTGGTACATGAAATAAGCTCCCAAAAAAATAGATCAAATTTTTTTTAAATCCTGTAGTTTTTACCGGTTACAGCCGCCATATTGGATTCGCCATTTTCAATTTGACGGTTTAGACTTCGGGTTCGTACTCAGTGGATGAAAAACCAAGTTTTTACCTATTTTTTGGTTTTGCTTTACCTTCGAGATTAGTCGTAATCAGATTAATGATGGAAAAAGTTCGTTTTTTTGCACTTTCCTTATTGATGACACCCGCTACGTGAAAAATAAAAATTGTATAGGTATCTTTTAGTAGGTATTGAAGTCCTAGGAACCTTGAAACGCTTTCACAACCGCCATATTTAATTAAAAAGCACTTTTGAATCGTCAAAATCTGAATTGAATTAGGTCTAACACCAGTGTTACACTATGCCGCAAAGGGTTAAAAAAGTGGCTGTTGGCTGTGAAAATGACTCTCATTGGGCCATCAAGGCGAGTTCGTAGTCACTCCATAAGATTTTTTCTTTCGAGGTTCCCCCATGGAAATTTATGTATGTAAAATATACGCAGAAAATATATGCTACATATATATATATATATATATATATATATATATATATATATATATATATATATCGGTCGCATATATAGTGACGAAAATTAGAATAATACGTATATATTCAGTATATATGCACCAAATATATGACGCATATATGATCCATATATTTTCGACATATTTTTCTGACCAAAAATATATGCTACGTATAAACACTATATATGATGCATATATGAGGCATATACGACGCATTTATTTTCGATATATTTTCAATCTATTTTTTTGTCAGGAAAATATATCAAACATGTATGCGTCATATATGACGCATACATTTTTGATACATATTCCTGACAAGAAACATATGCTGTGTATAAACACTATTACAGTTAAACTTAATAAAACTTAAAACTTAAACTTAAAAAAACTAAACTTACAGTTAAAGTACACTGTTACATATAAAAATTATATACAGATATGCTACGCATATCTGTATATATATGGCATATATGTACCATTTATGCAATATATATGTGGTATGTATGCAATGTGTATGCAACAGGTATGCTAAATATATGTGGTATATATGCAGGGTAAATGCTACATATATCATTGATATATGATACATTGATTTACAGTAATACCACGCATATACATCTCATATATAAAAACGTTACGAAAATTAGAATTTGGCACATATATGCAACATATATTTTCAATACATGGCATACATTTCACATACATTACAATTATTAATAAAATAAATTTGCAGTATATTTTTGCGTATATTAATTTCCATGGAGGTTTGCATCTCCATACACAATAAATCGAGCAATGTTAAAAGTTATTTCTGTTATATACAATATATAAATATAATTTCAGACGTCCCTTGTAAACAGTATGCTCTGAAAAATAGAATCACTCCTCGAAACCTGCAAGTGACTCTCATAACCTTAAAAATGTAAATCCAGAGCTGACAGAGCTAAAATAAAGAGCGGAAAATAAATTATTCACTGCAGTAGCATCTTTACAATCTACCATGGAGGTAAATCCAATATCCAACTCGCAGGAAATCAAGAACGAAGTAATTGTTTACGTTTAAGACTATACTTTGAGCGGCCATATTGATGAATCGCTGCGCCACCTCTAGGACGTGAAAATCACAAATAGGCGAGAAGCCGAAATGGTAACGACGCTGCTCCATACAACCAATGCGATAAAGCAAACGTTGACGTAAACTTTGACATTTAATATTCAACAAACAAGCGCGGAAGCCTCCGTTTTACTTTTGTCAGTGTATTCAGAAAACATGCCACAAAGACATGCCATAAAAACTAGTAAAATTTTCATTAATATCTATTCACCTCAATATTGTCGAGTAACAACCTCAAAGTACGAGATTTGGACCTACATATATAGCAGATCGGCTCACGTGAACAGCAGCGCCACTTATCAATCACAATCAAACGACCGCAACAAAATACGAAACCCTGACTCCAGTCCCCGTGGCGCGAAAAACAAAACAGGAAGACTCACTTTTTCAACGATTCTAACGCAAAACCGAATTTCGCGATGACACTGCCGTGCAGGCGCAGGCGCGACAGCGCGCGGGCCGGCACGGCGGCCCACCGTGCCAGAGGGAGCTGGCGAACGCGAAGTCGCAGGAGGGGATAGAGTAGGAGGCTGCGCATTCGCGCTAGGCGGAGGGCGAAGGGGGTCGAGAGCGACCGTCGCACGAGGATGGCGGTACCAGCCACCGCGCGGGCGTAGACCGATCTGCCGATTGAGAATCTCATCGCGGCTATAGTTATCGCGCACAATGCGCGTCTCCACCTACGCGGTTTCCACTCGGCAACCTCGTGAACATCCACAACGACAAAGCCGACAAACGCTAAAATGGAAAGCTTGTTTGTATCCGTTTCGGAATACTTTTCGAGTCTTGCAGCTTCGAAGATCTCGAAATTTTCAACCTCACGGAAAAATATTTTATTTTGGATAAACTTCCGAAAAGCCCACACCTCCGAATAATTTAGAACTTCGTGTACTTGTGTATTTTGACTCGCTGATCACGAATATTATAGTGAAAATACCCGAAAATTTTATTTTCAAGAACAAAACTGAAAACAACGGTATTTTGTGGTTTTTCTATTTTATTTTAACAAATGTTGATCGTGGAGAAAAATGCCTTCTACGAAAGTTGTAGCCCATCAAAAGACTGATAATTTATGTTCTGTGCAAATTTTGTCTAAAATCATTATGTTCCAGGAAAAATGGGATAATACTCCAATAAGTATATTTTGTTGAACTCCATTAGTTTCGATATTATCTACTTACGCACTTTAGTGCATTTGAGCCGAAATTAAACCCAAATGAAACAAACGCAAACAGCAATCAAAACAAACCCACACAAACTCGGGTACGTTGAATCGTGGGAGGGTAGTTCACTGGGGTGGGCGCAGGGCACCTTGGATGGGTGCGTGGAATCGTGGGGTGCGTAGAACACTGGATGGGATTCTTTCACTCAATTTATCACCGATCTTTAAATTTGATATGGGGCCGTCCATATATTACGTCATCGATTTTTGCTGATTTTCGACCCCCCCCCCCTACAATCATCCTATCGTCATTTCCTAATGACCCCCCCCCCCTCTCGCAAAATTGACGTCATTACCAGTTTGGCAAAATTAAAACATTTGCGGATTTGAGAAAAATTGGGTAACATTAAAACATTTTTTTATAGAATCATCTTTTATTATTTTGTACTTTGGCAATGTTTATTAATATAATAATATTATTCTTCCCTATTCTTTAGTTTTCTTTGGATAGCTCCCACATTTTTTTATAGAATCATCTTTTATTATTTTGTACTTTGGCAATTTTCATTAATATAATAATATTATTCTTCCCTATACTTTAGTTTTCTTTGGATAGCTCCCACGGAGTTTTCACCCATTCTTGCAAATCCTGGATCACGGGTAATATCTCCGTATCCTCCCCATATTCATTTTGGCTTGATCGAACTATTTTCATAGGTACGCTGTTATTTGAAGTTCTCGAATATAATGTAGACAAACCTTATGTAATAAATAAATAAATAATGAGTTCAATAATTAATACCATTAGGTACTTGCAAAATATTTTTCATCACTCATGCGGGGAAACCACTCTAGTTGTACAATATACTATTGTACATTTTGAAGTAACTGGTATCACAAGAATGACGTCAATTTCGAACCCCCCCCCCTCATCCATCATTTACCGTCATCCGCAGACGAACCTCCTCCCCCCCCCCCCCCCAAATTTAGAATGACGTAATATATGGACGGCCCCTATCCCGGAAAAACCACATAAGTTTTTCGTTTTTATATTGCTTATTCTTTAATATTTTCCTATATAACACTAAAATCACCAAAAAATAACACAAAACAAGATAACATACGAAATAAAAAATACAAAAAAAACAATAAGTAGAATAAAGTACAAAAAAACAAACTACAATACAAAAAAAAGCAAAAAAATAGAATAGAATACAGAAAAGCAAAAAATATGCACTTTAAAGACTAAACTGTAACCTCCCCGTAGTAAAGTGCGTAAGTAGATAAGATCGAAGCTAATGGAGTTTAGCAGAATATACTTATTGGAGTATTATCCCATTTTTCTTCGAAAATAATGGTTTTAGACGAAACCTGTATAAAACATAAAATATCAGTCTTTCAATAGGTTACAACTTTCGTGGAAGACATTTTTCTCTAAGATCAATATCTGTTAAAATAAAATAGAAAAACTACAAAAAACCGTTTTTTTTAAGTTTTGACCCTGAAAATAAAATTTGTGGGTATTTTCACTATCATATTCGTGATCAGCGAGACATAAGTTCACGAAATTCGAAACTATTCGGAGGTGTGGGCTTTTCGGAAGTACACCCTTTATTTTTTCTCACTTTCTCTGGAGTTCGGAAAACTTCGAATTCTGCGGGTTTGTTGAAGAAAAAAAAAACAAATTTGACGGGTTCAAAAAGCTGACTTTTCAACATTTTAGGATTTTTTTTCGCATTTTTCGGATTTTGGAAAATTTCGGGTCCTGCAGGCTTAAAAAATTTTAGTGTTCTACTTTTTGAGAAAAAAAATTGGAAGTTTCCGTATTTGAAAATCTTCGAAGAAAAAGAATGTTTTTCGGAATTTGTAATCTTCGAAGAGAAAAAATGTTTTGTCGGAATTTGAAATCTTCGAGAAAAAAGTTTTTCCAAATTTGAAAATGTTAGCATCCTGCAGATTTGTTTTGGTTTGCAAACACAGACCCCATCCTAAAGGTAAGGAAATCTCCAAGTTTCCTATATTAAAAAAGAGCGATGTTCCTTTTTCCATTTTTTATAAATTCGAAAAACTTCGAAACCGCACATTTTATGGGTTCGTTGTAAAAAATCAAATCTTGAAAATTCAAAAAAACCAGTTCTCAATTTTCAAAGAAAATCACAATTTTTTTCGTTTTCCACTAAATTTGAAGACTTGAGGCCTTCAGTTTTCAAAAACCTTCAATAACTTTCAACTTCTCGAAAAGTTTTTAAAAATCACCATTTCGTTGTCCTCCCGCATTTTTCGAGGTAACTTCACTTCATAATCGAACACACACACACGGGCGCGCGCAAACGCACACGAATATCGCAATAGTATTTCGCTACGCAAGAGAAAATATGAACGAGCCCGGTCCGCGAAAGAAATTCACATGTAAAGAGGGGAAAAAAATGAGACAGCGAAAGAGACAGAAGAAACAAGACGACGGAAAACAATGGCGCGGTGGTTCTCGAGGGAGATCCGGTCACGGTCGGTGGTCATTTCCTGCCTCTGTGCCTGCAACCACCTTGTACCGGTTTCGCGTGCACTAGCAGCCAACAGGTCTCTCCCCGCGCCCGTGTCACCCAAAGCTTCGTAAAAATTCAAATTCCCAAGGATAGATTCAAAAGGATTTACAATAAAACAAGATATCTCGATGGATCGCAAAAACTAGAAGTTTGAGGGCTACTCAAGCGCGTCACCCTTCCGACAGAATTGATTAATTGATTAATTATTGATCGAATTGATCGATTGATTGATCATTTCTTCCAAAGACGCGTCCACAGCGAATTGATTGATTGATCGATAATTTATTCCGAGCGAAGCGTTCGAAAGCTATTCTTTCTTTTTTTTTTAATAATCAATACAATTTTATTATTCAAATTTGCAATAATTTCGGAGGTTGAAGCGGCCCAGTTAAGGGGTGAGATGCAGGAAGAATATTAAAAAAACCGATTTTTTTACATTTTCTTGAAGTATGATGTTTCGAACATAATCCCTGAAAATTTCAAGTCAATCCGATGAATAGTTACCGGGATATCCCACAATTAGTGAAGAGTATAGACGCGGTTAACAAACGCGCAAACGATAATACCCGGGAAGGCAGAATGCTTCGAAGACAACAACAAATTGATACTTTGGAAGCTTCCACATCGGCAAAAGCCCTATTGTATGGGCCAGGAATTGATGATTCGATATAAATAATTGTTTGATTAGTATTTCTATACATAAATCAAGTGTAAAATTGGAAAAATCTTTCAGAAATGTTCAAAAATGTATTACTCAAAAACGATGAACTTTAGGAAAATTTTATAAAGTATACTTTCGTTTTAAAATTGCCTAAAATATTTAACGAAAAAATAATTCATCTCGAAAAACTTTAATTTTTTGAAAAATTGTTTTAACAATTGGCTATAAACAATTGAATGCTCGACTTTTAGGCCAAAAAATCGTGATATTCGGATTCAGCGGATCAAAATACATTAAAAAAAGTTTAGCTTTATCCATCGAGCTCAACATTTTACGAACATATAATACCGTATCCACACCGAAAAACTTCAAACGCGTTTTTTTTTTTCGAAACTATATTTTTCAAGTCGGTGACCAGTATAATTAAAAAAATCACTCGATGGATTTTGATGAAATTTGGTGTGCTTATTGACAGCATTAAAAACTAGTCCTTAATCGAAGGATTTTCATTTTTGTTGACAATTTCTATTTTTTTTAACAATAAACGAGCGATTTTTTGGTCGAAAATCGAAAGTTATCTGTCGAAAGCCGCCATTTTGTTAATTTAAAAAGGCTCCGATTAAGGACTAGGTTTATTATTAAACGAATGATTTTTTTTTTGTTTTTTTATTTTAGATGATCCAGTAAAATTTTATGATGGTCACCGCAAAGCACCACATGCCGAAGGGGTCCGACAAAGATGGCGATATATTTTTATAAATAATCAATATTTTTCTTTGGAAATTTGTACAAGTCAAGTTGAAATATAACATAAAAAGTCTGTGTAACCACTTTTGTAAAACAAACTTAATTACTGTAAACAAAAATCATTGAAAATGCTCGTTTTTTTTCACGTCTCTGACTGCATCTCACCCCATAAGTCAAATGACGGTTTATGCATTTTTTTTTTTCAATGAACCTCAAACAAATGCATACGGGGTATAAATTTATTCTGTACATGGTAATTTTTCATAAAATACATAATTAAAAGCGAAAAATATGCATTTTCATATTTTTATTACGCGCATAAGAGAATCTTTCGTGTTATTACCAACTTAAAAAAGTATAACATTATCGTTGGCTATTACAAAAAAAAAACTGCGTCAGTGAATGTTTTATAGAACTCAGAATGAAACTTTGAGTAATTTATAATGATGCGTATTTATATTTATGTCACGAGATTATTTATAATAACCATTAATTGATATTAAGTGTTGTTGAAATACGACGACTTCGCGGACATTGAGCTTGGCAGCCAACGCTCTTCATTCGCCAGTCAAGGTTCGTAATCTTTCATCAAACCTTGATGGTTCAGTATTGAATATACAGGGTCTCAGGAAGGTCGATACACAGCTTTAAGGAGGTTTTAGGTCACCTCCTTAGGAACATATCTAACCTAGGTTACCTTAGTCCAAAGTCCAAGGATTTCGAGTTATGGTAAGTATGATTTTTGGAAAATTTCCCAAAAGTAGGTACTAACTCGTTCATAATGTTTAAACGGACAATAATTGGTAACTAAAAACTCATTTGCGTCTTAGCTTAAGGGCTTACATATACCTAGGCATGTAATCACAGGAAATGAAAGGAAAATCACAGTATAGACCGCATCAAAAACAGGGTGCCATATTTCATTTTACAGTAAAACATAGTAATGTCAAATCCTGTCCTACAAAAATGACGAATTTTCCTGTACACACTGAGATTTTTACAGTTACACTGGCTTATTTGCAGTTCGGTATTGCGAATACATCAGTGTTTTCAGTAAAAATATTCAACTGTAAAATTTGCATGAGATCACTGATTTTTATACTGTACGCAAAGTGCAAGGGTTACAGTGTACGCTGTATTGAGTACAGAGTGATTCCTTAAATTGTACAGTGTGGCACGGTAGTTTTACTCTTTTTTCGATAGTTCGTGACGTAATCTGTGCACTCTGAGATTTTTACAGTTACACTGATTTATTTACAGTTTGGTATTGTGAATAAATCAATGATTTCAGTAAAAATCTTCAACAGTAAATTTTAAATGAGGTTACTGATTTTTATACTGTACGTAAAGTGCAAGGGTTACAGTGTACACTGTATTGAGTACAGAGTGATTCATTAAATTTCACAGTGTGGCACGCTAGTTTTACTCTGCTTTCGACAGTTCGTGACGTTATCTGTGCACTCTGAGATTTATACAGTTACTCTGGTTTATTTGCAGTTTGATATTGTTAATACATCAGTGATTTCAGTAAAAATATTCAACTGTGAAATTTAAATGCGATCACTGATTTTTATACTGTACGCAAATGAGGCACGAGGTGGGGCACGAGGCCGGGACACAAAGGGACAGTTAGTAGTGCGTGCTTGATGGGACGCGGACATCGAAATTTGGACGACAGAATTCAAGAAATTATAAAGAAAGAGAGAATTATTTTTAAGGGACAACACCACTGTGACGGCGTCAAAAAATCGATTTTTTGAAAACCATCTACAAAAATCTAAAATACATTTAAGATCAAGATACCGTTGGACTCAGGTCGAAAAAATAATTATTTTAGGAGATATTGAATATTTTGTGGAGCGGTGCAGCGCTCCGTGACGCTCGGGGTCCCGCGCAGCTGCGCGCCTCAGGGTCGGCAGGTATACCGGGCCTTTCCCAGGTCCTGCGGGTCTTTCCCAGGTATTCTTTTGTCTCCCTTCACAAAAACCGGCTATTGTTATAAATATAGTTTCGAAAAAAAGCCATAGGTGGCGATAATTGAAAAATGTTCAAGTCGTCAATCGTCAATCGTCGATATTGCAGTTGATATCGCGGTATTATTATTCAATGATGGCCTGAGAAGCCTCATGAAAGTTTTGGAGACGTTGGGGATAACTATCGGCCCAAATTGTTTCAATTTTTGCGTTGAAACCGACGCAGCGCGGATCGAGCTGGCGGAGCGCTCGCTCACAGACGCTGCAAAAGAGGCAAGAAGAGCCTCTACAAGTTCGAGAAAAGATGCTAGGGACAATGATTTGCTTCTTGAAGGCCAGCTATATGGTGCCGGCATCGCTGATTAAAGGTAAACAATTTTTTTCCAATTTATCGCATAAATTAACAAACCTAAAACTTTGCACGCGTTTTTCTCAAAACCACTTTTTTGAGTGCGGCACGTAGCAGAACTCGAGCAATTTTTATCCGATCGACTTCAAATTTGGACTGCATCGATAAAACTAGATTATCTAAAGAAGCACATAGGATTTTTTCGATATCTCAATAATAAAAAACGTGATAGCCTATTTTCGAGGAGAAATTTTGCTCGAAAATCGTCCTTTAATTTAAAAAGCGTGCCTATTTTTTAAAAATCAATATTTTTTCAAATCCCTATGTACTTCTCTTCAAAATATCATATTATTAACGAAAACACTCGGTATTTTTTTTCAGATCGACTTTGAAGAGAGCTCTGCTGCGTGCCGCGAACCACTGCAGAGGCAACAGTACCTGACGCGGGAGCTTCCCCAGCGTCACCATGGGGCGTGAAAAATTTGAAATTTTTTTTTTATGTATCTTCAATAAACAACGAACAAAACAAAAAATTTTTTTTTTCGAATATCTCTTTTTTTTCCGCACAAAAAAAAATTCTTGAAAAATGGCAAAAAAACAAGGGATCACAGTGGTGTTGTCCCTTAAGGTACGTTCTTGTCTAATTAGGACTTGTCTCGCGCGTGGGGTGAGGGCACGTGGCCAGGTCACAAAGGATTGCCATTTAGTAGTGCGTGGTCGATAGGATGCGAACGTTGAAATTTGTGCGACAATTCAAGAAATTATAAAAAAGAGAGAATTATTTGTAAAAAGATAAGTTCTTGTGTATGTGACTGAATTTTCAATATTTTCTACGCATTTTTTTCAAACTTCTTTTAAGGATAAACTTTTTTTTGTGTGTCTACATAAACTCTGTCGATATAACTGGCGCATTCGTTGTACATAATACAAATTAACCAACTGTTAAATTACGAATTTTGTTAAATTTATATTACATTGTCGAACTGTCAAAATTTACTTTTGACTACACTGCATTTTGGACTGTGTGTTCCAGTAAAAGATACAGTAGAGCGGTTCGAGTCCAAAGAGGACAGTATAGGAACTGTAATAATTTACTTTGAGCACACTGTATTTTGAGCACTGTGTTTCAGTAAATATCGCTGTGCAATCGCTCGAGTACAATGCGAACTGTGTAGCCCCTGTATTTTGTACTATTTCTTTTTTTCCGTGTGGCCCAGAAATAGACGGTTTCATGGAATTTCAAAACAAACCAGTTATTTCAGTGTAAAGTATACTCAACACTTTAAACGCGTTAGATGTGTTCCTAACGATGTGACCTATCATCCCCTTACGGCTCTGCGTCGACCTTCCTAACACTAATATGGTTTACGATGGACACGATGGGCTTGTTCTTTTTTTTCTAGATGTTTACAAAGGTTTAGTTTGCGTTAAGGAGGTTGGAGCGATTCAGTTGAGTCAAACGACGGTTTATTCGGTTTTTTTTTTCAATGAACCTCAAAAAAATGCTCACGAGGTACAGATTCATTCTATATATGCTAATTTTTTTAAATATACAATTACAGGGCAAAATTATGGATTTTAACATTTGTATTACGTAAAGTAGAAAAACTTTTGTGTTACTACCAACTTGAAAAAGCATAACATTATCGATGATTATTATGAAAAAAACTACGACAACGAATGTTTTATACAATTCACAATGAAATTTTGAGTAATTCGTAATTATGCCTATTCATATTTACATCACGAGATTATTGGCCCAAGGTTTACGATGGGCAAGATGAGGATTTCTTTTCTCTAAATGTTCACAAAGGTTCAGTTTGCGTTAATCCGTTGTTAGAAATGGTTTATCTTGGTGCTAAATAGCAATAAAAATTACATATCCTTTAGTGTGAAAGTCTTGCCCATCTAACCGCACGTTAAATTACACACATTAAACTATTTTTTATCTCTGGTGTTTGGTGGTGAAAAAAGTTCAAAAAATTCGTAAAGACTCAGTATAGTGTAAACAATAACATGTATTTTTTTTATTAAATTTAACCTTGGATTGTGGCTAACGCTCCAACCTCCTTAATTCGTTGTCAAAAACAGTTTACCTTGGTGCAGAGTAGCCAAAAAAATTACATCACCCATAGCGTGAACGTCTTGCCCATCTAACCGAACGTAATATTACATACACTAAACTATTTTTTTACTCTGATGTTATGTGGGGAAAAAATTTCAAAAAATTCGTACACACTCAGTATAATCTGGACGTTAACATATTTTTTTTATATTCCATCTTGGTTTATGGCTAACGCTCCGACCTCCATGACGCGAGAGTACTCGACAAATGTGATTTTCATGAATTGTTTCGGATCCGCGAGCTTCCGGGATTTCGTCGCACTTTAAGGGGGGTTTGTCTTTTTTTTCGCAAAATTTACCGCTTTTTGGGAATTTTTTTGTGAAGAAAGTATACAACGGAAAACTTGTGAAACTTGGCATATAGTTTTATTGATCTGTTTACTACATACAAACAAATTTTTAAACAATTTGATCAAAAAATCCGCCTCCCACCCCCCTCGACGCGCGATGGTCCTTTTTTGATGGTGTGCACGATTTCTCAAAAACTATTCAACCGATTGCCTTCAAATTTGGACAGAATGCTCAGCTGACATCCTTTTATCGTTTGATGAAGCAAAAAAGCAATACGTTTAATAATTTTTTATTTATAACAAAAAATCGATCAATTTTTTTCGAAAAATCGATACTTCAAGTTCAAAACGTCACCAAATCGTCAATTTTTTTTTCCCCTTCATCGAACGATAGCTATATGTGTCTAAAGTAAAATGCTTTTTGGGTTTTTGTTGCAGGATGAACGTGAAGGCTGTAATCGTGCACACCGTCAAAAAAGGACCATCGCGCGTCGAGGGGGGTGGGAGGCGGATTTTTTGATGAAATTGTTTAAAAATTTTTTTCGTATGTAATAAACAGATCAATAAAACTATATGCCAAGTTTCACAAGTTTTCCGTTGTATACTTTCTTCACAAAAAAATTCCCAAAAAGCGGTAAATTTTGCGAAAAAAAAGACAATCCCCCCTTAATAGTACAGAAAACGAGAGTATTCGTGCAATGGGTACGAAGATCCAAACCGGAAGTGTGTGCAGAGTGTATAGTTAAGAGGGACGAGCGAAGACATGCAAGCTCTCTCTCTCTCTCTCTCTCTCTCTCTCTCTCTCTCTCTCTCTCTCTCTCTCTCCCCCCCCCTCACCAGGCAATTTTTCACAAATCGTGTGATTATTTTCTCGCTGGAAACAAGAGGCCCGGGGAATCTAAGAACACAAGAATATTTAAGGAGTAAGGCCACTGTAAATTTTTTGAAAAATCGATTTTTTTTTATTGGCTTAAAAAATAGTTTAAACCCTCTAGTTTAAAAATAGTTTAAATCCTTTTAACTTCTTTTTTTATTTTTTTCCAATAAAAAACTATTCGCAAAACTTTAAACGCGTTTTTCTCGAAACATGGTTTTTCAAAATGGCACGCAGCATAACTCGAACAATTTTCATTTTTTTTACTTGAAATTTTAACCAGATGTGAACATTTACATTATCTTGAGAATGTCGATCGGAATTTTCAAGAACTTTATTTATTGATTTTTTATTAACAAAAAACTTGCCGTTTTTTTCGTCAAAAATCAATTTTTTTTTTCAAACGCACGCCAAATCCACAAAAATTGATACTTTTTAAAATCCGATCGACATTCTCTAGCTATAGCCCTCTAGATTAATGGTTTTTTTTTTGTTCTAGATTCAAAAGTGCACCAGTGGTGCTGCGTGCCGCGGAGCCCTGGAAGCAAAACATGTCCCGGGAAGATAGCTGTGGAACCGCCATTTTGTTTTTTTTTTACTGTAAAAAAATTTTATAATAAAGTTTAATGTATGCCCGATAACACCATTAAAAGTTTTTTTTCAAATACCTTCAATTTCGGGAGCAAAAAATTAGTGAAAAAACCTTTTTTTTTGGGCCGTTACAGTGGCCTTTCTCCTTAAGCCAACGAAGGGGCGATTGCGGTTCGGCTTTTGAACAAACGCAACATCGTCAATTCGAATATTGTACGCGCCGCACCGATCATGCCAGTCGATCGTGACAATCTCCGCACTATGTAAAATAGTCTGCCTCGGGCCGTCTCAATCTCGTCTCTCGTAACGTCTGCCATCTGGGATATACCTCGGACGAATTTTTCACGGTCATGGAGCGACGGAACGGGGGAAGGCTTGCGGAGCGAGGAAAAGTATAATGGTCGAAGGGCGTGGGGCGCAGGGGGACTGTAATGACGACGTCGCGTGAAAGTATTCAGGGAAAGTATTATTTATCTCAAATCGTCACATTTGTCGATATTATTTCTATTATTGGGTCTTTCTTATTACTTTCAGCGTTTTTTTTATTGTTATAGTAATAATAATAATTATGAATATTATTATTAATTGATAATCATTCTATCTTCGATAAGAGAAATAAATCGATAGTAATAATTATTATTATAGTTATAATATATATTATAACGATTTTTTAAAATTGTTCTGCTGAGACTGAATCGTCATCTTTGTTTGGGCTTCATTTCAATTATCGAGCATTCACGCGCACTGAATTTGCGCAATATGTGACAAATAAGAATATCGAGGCGCGATGGCGAATTAATCGTTGTTTATACACACCCCGGACAAGCGAAGCACTGATAAATCCGCAAATGTTTCGTACGTCAAGGCGGACGCATGTGCCCGTAAAATCCTCGTTGCGTATTTAGCGCAATAATTTGTATTGTGCGTGATTGAATATTTAAAAATAAGGGGAAAAAATAAAAAAAGGTAAATTAAAAGAAAGGGATATTGTAGTTTGCGAAAAAAAATTTGTGATTTGTGTATTCTTTGTAGGACGAAGGGCCATAAAATGGTCGTTTTTGCTGAGAATATTGGTAAAACTATAGAATCACGGCTTCAGACCAATTTCAATGCCAACATTTTTTTTGCCACGAACGCCTTTATAATGTCATCACTATTGATATTCAGTTGGGGGAGGTCGATATTTTTCATTAATTCCATAAATTATGGGATTTTGAAGTTTGCGGAAACGAGGGACAAAATAGCGCGTTATAGAGACACACTCCCATACGCACAAACACACAGACACAGTAAAATGTTTGAAAACTAAAAATCATGTTACGTATTTCTTTTTTACCCTCCACCGTAATGACACTTTCTGACGTTTTTTGCTTGTTTTTTTTTTCATATTAGGGCTTCCCCCACCTTAAGGGCCTATACCATTGTGACACTTTAAAAAAATCGATTTTTTTGCTCTTTTCCCACAGTTTATACTATCAAGAATATCCTGTAAAAATTTCAAGGCCGTATCTCTAATCATTTTATCTTGCAAAAATCGATAGTTAAATCTTTAAACGTGTTTTTCTCGAAATGAGATTTTTTCAATTTGCTGACATTGTAACTCAAAGAGCAATTATCCGATTAACTTAAAATTTGAACCGAGTACTCTTTAATATATTTACTCTACAATGACGTAGAATATTTTTGATTTGGTGCAAAATTGACGATTTGGGATTGAAAAAAAAAAACGACCATTTTACAGGCAAGAAAACAGAATTTTTTTCATAACTACGCTATTTTGTTGGATTTTGATATTTTTCGAAAATCCTACGTCATTGTAAGGAAATACCTTCCGGTTTAACGACATTTTTTCCTTTTTCGGTTTCAGCTACTCAACCGGCCGGAATCATGTCAGCAGTGGAGGAACTTTTTTTTAGCGCCTCCGAAGGCAGCGCACAAGTCGCTTGGATCTCAATAATTTTCTATAAACAAATTATGTAACATAGGTCAAATATAGCCAAATCGGTTCTGAATTTTTCGAAACATTTAATTGAGTGCTTTTTTTTTCCAAAAAATTTCCGAAAATCACCCACATTTTTAGCGCTCACACTGGTATAGCCCCTTAAGGGGTAAGGGGTAAGGCCACTGTAAATTTTTTGAAAAATCGATTTTTTTTTATTGGCTTAAAAAATAGTTTAAACCCTCTAGAATAAGAAAAAAAAGGTCCTGTGCTTCTTCTTTTTTTAATTTTTTCCAATAAAAAACTATTCGCAAACCTTTAAACGCGTTTTTCTCGAAACATGGTTTTTCAAAATGGCACGCAGCATAACTCGAACAATTTTCATTTTTTTTACTTGAAATTTTAACCAGATGTGAACATTTACATTATCTTGAGAATGTCGATCGGAATTTTCAAGAACTTTATTTATTGATTTTTTATTAACAAAAAACTTGCCGTTTTTTTCGTCAAAAATCAATTTTTTTTTCAAACGCACGCCAAATCCACAAAAATTGATACTTTTTAAAATCCGATCGACATTCTCTAGCTATAGCCCTCTAGATTAATGGTTTTTTTTTTGTTCTAGATTCAAAAGTGCACCAGTGGTGCTGCGTGCCGCGGAGCCCTGGAAGCAAAACATGTCCCGGGAAGATAGCTGTGGAACCGCCATTTTGTTTTTTTTTACTGTAAAAAAATTTTATAATAAAGTTTAATGTATGCCCGATAACACCAGTAAAAGTTTTTTTTCAAATACCTTCAATTTCGGGAGCAAAAAATTAGTGAAAAAACCTTTTTTTTTGGGCCGTTACAGTGGCCTTACCCCTTAATTAAACATGTAACATCGTTTTTTATCCATAACGATACCTCAAAAAAAATTTAGACCGATTTTGGGTTGAAGCCGTGATTCTATAGTTTTACCAGAATATTATATTTTTCAGGAATTCGCGATTTTTTTATTTTTTAATTACGAGAGAGAGAGAGAGAGAGAGAGAGAGAGAGAGAGAGAGAAGGGGCTTATTATTATTATTGGTGTACGGAACCCGGAAGTCACCGAGAAATGCAACCGCATGTACCGAGCTTGCTTACTCTCTCTCTCTCTCTCTCTCTCTCTCTCTCTCTCTCTCTCTCTCTCTCTCTCTCTCTCTCTCTCTCTCTCTCTCTCTCTCTCTTTGATTTCCGCGCATCGTCCGATTAGAGCTGTCTCTCGTGTATAATTTTCCGTTGTGCGCATCCTCTATGTCCCCGCGTGCACGCGCGAAGGTTACGGAATCCTCTCGTGAAAGGACGAATAATTTATAGCGGCGGAATTTTTTTTCAAATGCAAACTAAAAATTTCCGTCGAGCGTCGTTTTCTTTCTCTCTTGCGTATCGATGCGCACGAGCGGATTGATGTCAGCAGAAGGAGAACGAGAGAGAGGGCTAAAATAAGCAAATAGCAGAGGGAGAAAAAAGTGTGTGTGTCAAAGAGAGAGAGAGAGAGAGAGAGAGAGGCAGAGAGCGAGAGAAAGAACGCGTGTACAATAAGCAAAAACAACTACTTTATCTTTCGAAACTGTTCTCCTGAGAACGAAAAAAATTACGTTTCGTTCGTGACTAATTCACTCATTAGTCGCGAATTATCTTATCCCAACTAAGATATTGTACTCGTGTCCCGTAATGAAAACTTTCGCCGGGAGAGTGAAAAAAAATGTCAACTCTCATACTGTCTGGTGGAACTGCAAAAATTACCGTTCACCGGAAATCGATTCGAACATTAATAACAACAATAACAAAAATTTATGTTATATGCTAACAAAAGTAATAATCGTCATTTTTGATTAATGACAATCATCTCAATAATTGTTTATCATTATTTTATTATTTATATTCATCGTTTTTATTATTATTTCAACATGTATATTTACTTTTACTATTATTATTTCTCAGAGGCGGAAACCGTGTAAAAACCCGCAAGGGTGTACTTGGAAATAAAAAATCAAACTATACTATTATCATTATTATTATTATTATCATTATTGTTGTTGTATTCCACCCCGAGTACGAAAAATAAATAATAATTGGCAAGTTTTTCTTGTGGAACTGCACAAGTCACCATTCAACCGGAATTAATTAGTATAATAATGATAACAATACTGAAAATTGAATAATAAAACGCAAGCATAATCATATAGTAGTAATTTCATATAATAATAATATGCAATAATAATTGGCAATACTTTCTTGTAGAAGTAGTG
Source organism: Ophion obscuratus (assembly GCA_964007375.1). Taxonomy (NCBI): domain Eukaryota; kingdom Metazoa; phylum Arthropoda; class Insecta; order Hymenoptera; family Ichneumonidae; genus Ophion; species Ophion obscuratus. The sequence goes on along the minus strand of OZ023315.1, from coordinate 6,471,375 downwards.
GTATTTTTTATTATGGATATGAGCATAATTTGTACGATATATATACAGGGTGATTTTTTTATCTTGAGACTGCTAAATATCCCGAAAAATAAGCCTTATACAACGAGGTGCAATTTAGTCCTACAAAAATTAACCGCCTGCCGGACCCCCTGGGGTTGGGGCGGGAGGGAACTTTGAAATCTTAAATGGGAACCCCTACGTTTCATTACAGATTCGAATTATACATAAAAAATACGTAACTTTTGTCTGAACTTTTGTTTTAAGGGACAACACCACTGTGACAGCTTCAAAAAATCGATTTTTTGAAAACCATCTAGAAAAATCTAAAATACATTTAAGATTAAGATGCCGTTGGACCCAGGTCGAAAGAATAATTATTTTCGGAGACATTGAATATTTTGTGGAGCGGTGCAGCGCTCCGTGACGCTCGGGGTCCCGCGCAGCTGCGCGCCTCAGGGTCGGCAGGTATACCGGGCCTTTCCCAGGTCCTGCGGGTCTTTCCCAGGTATTTTTTTGTCTCCCTTCACAAAAATCGGCTACTGTTATAAATATAGTTTCGAAAAGAAGCCATACGTGGCGATAATTGAAAAATGTTCAAGTCGTCAATCGTCAATCGTCGATATTGCAGCTGATATCGCGGTATTATTATTCAATGATGGCCTGAGAAGCCTCATGAAAGTTTTGGAGACGTTGGGGATAACTATCGGCCCAAATTGTTTCAATTTTTGCGTTGAAACCGACGCAGCGCGGATCGAGCTGGCGGAGCGCTCGCTCACAGACGCTGCAAAAGAGGCAAGAAGAGCCTCTACAAGTTCGAGAAAAGATGCTAGGGACAATGATTTGCTTCTTGAAGGCCAGCTATATGGTGCCGGCATCGCTGATTAAAGGTAAACAATTTTTTTTCCAATTTATCGCATAAATTAACAAACCTAAAACTTTGAACGCGTTTTTCTCAAAACCACTTTTTTGAGTGCGGTACGCAGCAGAACTCGAGCAATTTTTATCCGATCGACTTCAAATTTGGACTGCATCAATAAAACTAGATTATCTAAAGAAGTACATAGGATTTTTTCGATATCTCAATAATAAAAAAAGTTATAGCCTATTTTCGACGAGAAATTTAGCTCGAAAATCGTCCTTTAATTTCAAAAGCGTGCCTATTTTTTAAAAATCAATATTTTTTCAAGTCCCTGTGTACTTCTCTTCAAAATATCATATTATTAACGAAAACACTCGGTATTTTTTTTTTCAGATCGACTTTGAAGAGAGTTCTGCTGCGTGCCGCGAACCACTGCAGAGGCAACAGTACCTGACGCGGGAGCTTGCCCAGCGTTACCATGGGGCGTGAAAAATTTGCAATTTTTTTTTATGTATCTTCAATAAACAACGAACAAAACAAAAAAATTTTTTTTTCGAATATCTCTTTTTTTCCCACAAAAAAAATTCTTGAAAAATGGCAAAAAAAACAGGGGGACACAGTGGTGAAGATTGGGCAAATTTCCTTTTCTTCAAGGGAAATCCCCTATGTTTTATTGCATAATGGAGCTAGGTCGAAGAAAAGTAACTTTTGTCGGAAACATGTTTTTTTTTAATTATCGTAAATATCTACTATAATTTTGTATCCGTTCTTAGCTTTATCCAGGATTAAGGACGTGGACCTGACGGAAATTTAATCCCTTTGGGGTGCTTGATTATTGTGAGTCCCCTTGCCTCTCACATTCGGGGTGTTTGATTATCGTGAGTCCCCTTGCCTCTCACCATTTCATTCAACAAGTATTCAAACTGATGAACCTTCAACTTCGATGCATTTATTGATCCGTACTTCGAATGATTGTACACAACTCAAAAGTTTTTTTCTAAATATTTAGCAGTCTCAAGATAAAAAAAATCACCCTGTATATACAAAAACATACAGGGTGTCCCTCTTATCTCTGCCACCCGAAATAACTAGGTTATTATTCGACGTGACAAAAAAATGTTCCAGACATAAGTTGTACGGTGTGAAGAGGGCCATCAAGCCGTATGAAAAACATTAGGGGGTCGAAGTCGTTGAAGGTCATTCAAGGTCATTTAATCTGAATATCTCCTTGAACGACTTTGACCCCCTAATGTTTTTTATGCGGCTTGACGTGCTCCACAAGATGGTTGAAAGAAAAATGTACCATTTCATTTAAAAAAGTGGAGGTAACCTTCACTGTGCGTAAGCGCCTCCATCGAAATAAAAAGAAATTGGTCGCATTTGATGGCCCTCTTCACACCGTACAACTTTTGTTTGAAATACTTTTTTGTGACGTCGATAATTACCGAGTTATTTCGGGTGGCAGAGATAGAAGGGACACCCTGGTGTAGAAGTATGATACCGGAATTTCCCTACAGATGGTGCTAGACATCAGATTAGGGACCGTAAGACCGCTTCTGCACCGCCATCATCTCCCTCTAACAACTAACAAAGATTTTCAACACACGGCAAACCAAGTTCCCTACACCGGTATATTTTTTTTATAACCTTAAACATGTCGACTTTTGTGCCTACGAACCACGATTTGCGGACAGCATTGGTTTTCTGTTATCATTTGACGAAAACTGCTGCAGAATCGCACCGAATGCTTGTCGAAGCTTAAGGAGATGCTCTTGGTAAAACGCAGTGTTTCGAGTGGTTCAAAAAATTCAAAAGTGGTGATTTTGACGTGAGAAACGAAGAGCGTGGGAAACCACCGAAAAAGTTCGCAGACAACGAGTTGCAAGCCTTATTGGATGAAGATGATACTCAAAGTCAACAAGAACTCGCTGATCAATTGAGTGTGACGCAGAAAGCCGTCTCCGTTCGTTTGAAAGACCGGAATATGGAAAAAGGCAACACAAAGTCATTTTGCTCCATGATACTCCCATGGAAGTTTTTGTATGTAAAATATATGCTATATATATATATATATATATATATATATATATATATATCGGTCGCATATATAGTGACGAAAAATAGAATACTACGTATATATTCAGTATATATGCACCATATATATGACGCATATATGACCCATATATTTTCGATATATTTTCAGTCTATTTTTTGGTCAGAAAAATATATCAAAAATGTATGCGTCATATATGACGCATACATTTTTGATACATATTCCTGACAAGAAATATATGCTGTGTATAAACACTATTACAGTTAAACTTAAGGGGGGGAAATCACAGTAGCACACAAAAAAATAGGCATATTTTCGGGAATTAATTTTGGCTGAATAAAAGTATCAATCGAAAATCTGTAAAGTAGATTTTATAGCAATACTAAAAAAGTACAAAATGTAATTTTTTCAATAAAAAATATTTAAAAATGGCGGCTGCGCAGCATATGCCCCAAGGCGCCTGTTTTTGAGCTCGCCGAAGACATAACTCGAGCAAATTTTTACCGATCGACTTGAAATTTTGACAGTAGCTTCGAAACATCTTTCTCCACGGAGCTACGTAGGATTTTTTCGACATATTGATTTTTCGCAAAATGGTGCATGTTTGAAAATAAAGTTAAATTTTTAACAAAAAAAAAACGCCATAAAATCGTCGATAAAAAAAAAGTAAGCCATAATAAAATGAAAAATCCTACGTAGCTCCGTGGAGAAAGATGTTTCGAAGCTACTGTCAAAATTTCAAGTCGATCGGTAAAAATTTGCTCGAGTTATGTCTTCGGCGAGCTCAAAAAAAGGCGCCTTGGGGCATATGCTGCGCGGTTGCCATTTTTAAATAGTTTTTATTGAAAAAATTACATTTTGTACTTTTTTAGTATTGCTATAAAACCTACTTTACAGATTTTCGATTGATACTTTTATTCAGCCAAAATTAATTCCCGAAAATATGCCTATTTTTTGTGTGCTACTGTGAGTTCCCCCCTTAATAAAACTTAAAACTTAAACTCAAAAAAAACTTAACACAATTAAAGTACACTATTACATATAAACACTATATACAGATATGCTACACATATCTGTATATATGTGGCATATATGCACCATTTATGCAGTATATATGTGGTATGTATGCAGTGTGTATGCAACATATATGCTAAATGTATGTGGTATATATGCAGGGTAAATGCTACATATATCATTGATATATGATAAATTGATATACAGTAATACCACGCATATACATCTCATATATAGAAACGTTACGAAAATTAGAATTTGGCACATATATGCAACATATATTTTCAATATATTGCATACATTTCACATATATTACAATTATTAATAAAATAAATTTACAGTATATTTTTGCGTATATAAATTTCCATGGGGGTAATGCTCCATCACACACGGCAAAACGAGTCAGGGAAACGATCGAGGCGTTCAGTTGGGAAATACTAGCGCATGCGGCTTATTCTCCAGACTTGGCTCCGTCCGATTGTCATCTATTCGCATCAATGGGACACGCTCTCGCTAAACAACGCTTCAATTCGCATGAAAATGTACGAAAATGGCTCGACAACTGGTTCGCTTCAAAAGAAGAACTGTTTTTTTTTTGGCGCGGCATTCATAAACTGCCGGAGATGTGGGAAAAATGTATAAACAGCTATGGAGATTATTTTGGATAAAATATTTTTTGTCAATTTAAAAAAGAACACATGTGTAATCTTTACAAAAAAATTCCGGTTTCATACTTCTGCACCTTGTATATGAGATCTCAAGATTGAGTAGACGGATCGAAAAATCATCCAAACAAGATCGATAGGAAAAAATCACATTTCATTGCGAAAATGTCATTAGATTTTCGATTTGTCGCTGCGTTTTCGCGCAATGTCGATTCAAAGTTAAAAAGTCGTCTGCTAAAGCCCATCTTACTGTAGAAAGAGTCGCGGCGTGTTCATCAGTGTCAGTGGTGCTCCGTGGTGTCAAATTTTTCTTTGTTACTTGGCGCTGAGACGTTGCCGCGTCTCTTGACATGGGACCGGGTTGAAGTTCCGAACTTTGAATGATCAGAACGCTCAAAACTCCGAAAGAATTTTACAGAAAGAATTTTACAGAAGAATTTTATCCGAAAATCTGAAAAACGTCAAAATAATTCGGCTATGGAAGTGTTAAAAGTTTCAAAATTTTCAATAAATCGACGAATTATTTCACGAATTTTTTTTATCAAGAAGTGATTTCACGTCAATTTCGAAATTTGTCTAGACAATGTTATACGTTCTGCATCATTTACAGTCAAGTGTGTAGACTTTCGCTGGCATGATCTTGACGAACCTTGTAATTTCGGAACATTAAAATGAGGAATGCTAAGCCGTCGGCGCATTCAAAGTTCGGAATTTCAGGATCATGCCAGCGAAAGTCTACACAGACTATAAATGATGCAGAACGTATAACATTGTCTAGACAAATTTCAAAATTGACGCAAAATCACTTTTTAATACGTTAGGCCACAGTAACGGATATAAAATCATGGGCGAATTTAACAATTTGTTTTCGTATGAAAAAGTGAATCACTCATAAAATTAATTACGCATCTATTCAGTATGAATATCAAGCTGTTAGAAAATATATATATATATATATTTTTCGATGTACAAAATGGCCGACTACTCGAAACTCCTCGAAACAGCTTTTTTCCAATTGGCATGACAAATAACTTCAACAATTTTCACTCGATTTACTTCAAATTTAAAAGTTATGTTCCTAATTGCATTTCGCAGAGAAGTACGTACGGAATTTCTGATTAATCGGAAAACTGTTCATTTTATGAGCAGTTTATGAGCAGTTATAACGAAATTTTTCACTAAACATTCATTTCTCAAGTTCAAATACCTACAGCTTTTGAATAAAACAATATTTTTTTGAATTCCGTACGTACTTCTCTAGGTATTCCAATGTAGATTGATGAGAATTTTTGTTTTTTGTTGTAGGTAAAAAATTGTGGATGCTAAGTGTCACGCCGCGGAGCGCCGAAAAAAAAGATGACAAAAGAAAATATTAGTAGACGGCCATTTTGAATATCGAAAAAAAAAAATTCTAACAGCTTGATATTCATACTGAATAGATGTGTAATTAATTTTATGAGTAAATGACTTTTTCGTACGAAAAAAAATTGTCAAATTCTCACATGATTTTATACCCGTTACTGAGGCCTTAATAAAACAAAATTCTTGAAATAATTCGTCGATAAATTGAAAATTTTGAAACTTTTAAAACTTCCATAGCCGAATTATTTTGACGGTGTTCAGATTTTCGGAGTTTTGGTCTTTCGTGTAAAATTCTTTCGGAGTTTTAATCTTTCGGGGTAGTATTCTATCGGAGTGTTGAACGTCCTGATCATTCAAAGTTCGAAATTTCACCCGGCCCCCTTGATATATATAAACTCAGGGTTAAAAATTCGACCTGGAGAGAAGAAAAAATAAACAATAATTGGCAATACTTCCTCGTGGAACTGTGAAATTTACCAGCCAGCCGGAATTTATTAGAATTATTATTCTAATATCAAAAATCAAATACTGAAAAGCAAGCATAATCATGAAGTAATCATAATAAAAAATAACGTGTATATATATATATATATATATATATATATATATATATATATATATATCTATTAGGGTGTCCCTTGATATGGGTAAAAAAAAATTAATCGCGCCGCCCTCCAAAACGGTTCCAAATAATAAAAAAAAAAATCTACGCGAAGCCCCAGCCATGTCCGTTAAGAGGAAGGCGTGCCTGTAAGCATGAACTTAAATTTAAATATCAATTTTTCTTCGTGTTTGGAGAAATTTCGATTTTTTAAATCTAGTTTATTTGTCAATTTTTCAACGCGATATTTCTGTGGTTTAAATAAATAAATTCGTACTGAACGAACTAGTATCGGTATCTTATGTGTACATTTTTTAAATATTATGTTTTTTCCGACCAACTGGATGACTTGTGCAAATAAATAATTTCTTTGTTTTCAATAAAACGAACAAGCTCGCCAAATTGAAAATCCTGCCAAGTTCAAAATGTCCCTTTGCATTTTTGCGAAAGTAATTTTCAAATACATGTTTTATCCACAGCACTGGAAGTCTGACCTTAGTGAAATATTAATATGTTTGTATCTCAGCACGCAAGGAATATTTCTAACAAAATAAAAAAAAAAAAACATTTCTGGCCAATCCGGAAGTTCGATGTGAATGGTTTATCGTGAATTTATATCCTTCGTACTTAATAGATTTTTCTGACAAGATGCAAATTTAAAGTTTGATTTTGATGTGATTAAAAGCGTTCGACAGCAGCTAAATCGAACTATTGTTCCAAAATAATAGGATGGTAAAACTGAACGCTCGTCAAATCTGGTATGGAGGACCTTATTGTTTGGTCTGTATATTGAATACCAATATACAATAGCTTCGGAAAGTAAATAAAAAAAATTGACAAATAAACTAGATTTAAAAAATCGAAATTTCTCCAATCATGAAGAAAAATTGATATTTAAATTTAAGTTCATGCTTACAGGCAGGCCTTCCTCTTGACGAACATAGCTGGGGCTTCGCGGAGATTTTTTTTATTGTTTGGAACCGTTTTGGAGGGAGGCGCGATCAATTTTTTTTTTACCCATATCAAGGGCCACCCTTATATATATATATATATATATATGGTAAGAAAAATGGAAAGTGATAAATGAGGTGTATTCACATCGGAGCGCGAGATAAAACGAAATGGAAAATGGGAATACAGGCGTTCGATCATTTCCTCGGAATATAATTCAGTTGTTCCATGGCTCGACTCACCATTCCCGTCAACTATGTGCTTTCACGCTACCGCACACTGGCAATATCCGATGCACTTTACGTAAACCGCACATGGGCGTGCGCTCGCGCGCGCCCGTCTATATGTACCTATGACACTCGTGCGAGTTTCCTATATCGTATGTGCTCGAAGCTACGAGCAAAATTTCACTCTCAAGTTTATACAAATAATATCACTGCCCATATGTGTTGATTTCATGATACGACGAATGTTGCACGACCGCGATCTAATTGGGAACGTTTGGTTTACGATGAAAACAAATAAATTTAAACTGTCATAATAACAAAAAGACTTTCAAAAAACAAAAAAGCAATAAAATAAATAAATAAATATTGTGTTAGTGTTGATTAATTCTTTTGTTATTTATATTTTCTTATTCGTTTAAATGTTTAGTTTTTAAATATTTTTTTATTCATTTCAATGTTTATTTATTCATTCATAATCTTGTTTTTTCATTTTCTTATAAATTTCTTATTTAAATGTTAAAATTCAAAGAAAAAAAATAAACATTCGTCGCATTTGGCAAAATCGAGGATTCGTTGAATTTTTTTTTTTAAACGTTCTAAAAACATTCAGATATACCGATAGCCAACATTGCACAGACGTAACGGGTTTCACGTATACTTTCCCGACATGTATATACATAAATTGCACGAGTGTGCGTTGCGAATAAGAAGAACGGGAGTTCGAGGTTCGAGGCAAACGAGAGACACAAAACTATCTTTTGTTCGACGCATACAGGCATCACAGAGGCGGCAAGTCGTGCAGGTAGAGCTTATGTAGGTACAGACCGGTATAGAGGTTCTGTATATCATTTATACAGGGTGACAATTGTACGGTGGCCGTGTATTTTCTATGCTCCTTGCGCGGCGATTTAGCGACTGAGAAAAATATGATTTTTAAGTAGGCTGCTCAGGGTCTTGGTCACCTATTTAGGAAGCCATTTTGAAAAAAAAAAAAAACGTCTTTAAGGAGAGTGGAGCGTTAGCCACAATCCAACATTAGGTTTTTTAAAATATATGTTATTGCCTACACTATGCTGTGTCGTTGCGATTTTTTTTTGTATTTTTTTCAACACAAAACACCAGAGATAAAAAATAGTTTAGTGTATGTAATTTTGATTGAGGTAGAATATCCATAAGTCGAATATCCATAAGTGAATATCCATGAGTCGAATATCCGTAAATCGAATATCCATAAGTGAATATCCATAAGTCGAATATGGATAAGTGAATGTCCATAAGTGAATGTCCATAAGTGAATATCCATAAGTCGAATATCCATAAGTACGAATATCCATAAGTACGAATATCCATAAGTGAGTATAGAGTAGAAATGAGTGCCAGAAATGGCGGGAGGTAGAGGAAAAGTGAGTATAGAGGAAACCCAAAAAAAAACCCAAACAAACTCACTTATCTCTACCTCCCGTCATTCCTGGCACTCATTTATACTCTATACTCACTTATGGATATTCATACTTATAGATATTCGTACTTATGGATACTTGACTTACGGATATTCAATTTATGGATATAAAGTAGAAATGAGTGCCAGAAATGGCGGGAGGTAGAGGAAAAGTGAGTATAGAGGGAACCGAAACAAACTCGCTTATCTCTACCTCCCGCCATTTCTGGCACTCATTTCTACTCTATACTCGCTTATGGATACTTAACTTACGGATACTCGACTTCCATAAGTCGAATATCCATAAGTCGAATATTGAGTATTTTTCATTTTGTTTCAAATTATTATTTCATTTTGAGTATTTTTTTCATATATTCATTATGAATCAATGATACAAAAGAACATATATATATAACTTACAACTAATAATCATTACAGCCTTTTGGAATTAGCGCTATAAATTTTTTTCTTCAATTGTCATCAGTATGCACGTATTTTTAAAATTGTCTGGTTTATAAACGCACAATTCCCCATTTAGATCGCATGCTTTTATGTGCTGTATGTCACTGGTAAAAATTTGAAAACAATAGTTACGTATTGCGTAGAAACGCTCAACGAAAACCACTATCATCCGACCGTTTTCTTCGGTGACTACGTGACAAATATTTTCAATTGCACCTATTTCATCGACATCGTGCGCAGCTACGGAATTGTTTATTTTTAAAAAAAATTGTTTTTGATATGCTGTTGTCGTATATTTTATACTATTGTGATGTCATTTCTGGCACTCATTTATACTCTATACTCACTTATGGATATTCATACTTACAGATATTCGTACTTATGGATACTTGACTTACGGATATTCAACTTATGGATATAAAGTAGAAATGAGTGCCAGAAATGGCGGAAGGTAGAGGAAAAGTGAGTATAGAGGGAACCGAAACAAACTCGCTTATTTCTACCTCCCGCCATTTCTGGCACTCATTTCTACTCTATACTCGCTTATGGATACTTAACTTACGGATACTCGACTTCCATAAGTCGAATATCCATAAGTCGAATATGGATAAGTGAATATCCGTAAGTGAATATCCATAAGTGAATATCCATAAGTCGAATATCCATAAGTACGAATATCCATAAGTGAGTATAGAGTAGAAATGAGTGCCAGAAATGGCGGGAGGTAGAGGAAAAGTGAGTATAGAGGGAACCCAAACAAACCCAAACAAACTCGCTTATCTCTACCTCCCGCCATTTCTGGCACTCATTTCTACTCTATACTCACTTGTGGATATTCGACTTATGGATATTCATACTTATAGATATTCGTACTTATGGATGTTCGACTTCCATAAGTGAATATCCATGAGCCAAATATCCATAAGTGAATATCCATAAGTCGAATATAGATAAGTGAATATCCATAATTGCGAATATCCATAAGTGAGTATAGAGTAGAAATGAGTGCTAGAAATAGCGGGAGGTAGAGGAAAAGTGCGTATAGAGGGAACCCAAACAAGCCCAAACAAACTCGCTTATCTCTACCTCCCGCCATTTCTGGCACTCATTTCTATTCTATACTCAGTTATGGATATTCGACTTATGGATATTCATACTTATAGATATCCGTACTCATGGATACTTGTCTTACGGAGATTCGTAATAGATAATCCTAATACGGATATTCCTAATAGATATTCGACTTATGGATATTCGACTTCCATAAGTCGAATATGGATAAGTGAATATCCATAAGTGAATATCCATAAGTGAATATCCATAAGTCGAATATCCATAAGTACGACTATCCATAAGTGAGTATAGTGTAGAATTGAGTGCCAGAAATAGCGGGAGGTAGAGGAAAAGTGAGTATAAAGGGAACCTAAACAAACCTAAACAAACTCACTTATCTCTAACTCCCGCCATTTCTGGCACTCATTTCTACTCTATACTCACTTGTGGATATTCGACTTATGGAAGTTCATACTTATCGATATTCACTTATGGATATTCGACGACTGTGTAATTTTACGTGCAGTTAGATGGGCATGACGTTAACGCTACGGGTCATGTAATTTTTTGGCTATTTAGCACCAAGATAAACCATTTCTAACAACGGACTAACGCAAGCTAAACCTTTGTAAACATTTAGAAAAAAAACTCAGCTTGCCCATCTCAAACCATTTAAATTCAATGTGAACCATCAAGGTTTGATAAAAAATTACGAATCTCGGCTGGCGAATAAATAGCATTGCTAAAAACCTCAATGTCCGCGAAGTTGCCGTAATTCGGCAACACTTAATATCAATCACTGGTAATAATACATTTTTTTAGCTTCCACTTGTACGGGTCCTCCTTCTCCTTATTATATTCCCCACCATATTCCACTTCACATACTAATAAATAAGTATACTATAATCATAAATTAATAGTAATAATAAATAATCTTGTAATGACATAAAAGCAACTTGGGCAAGATTAAGGTGTGGAAATGTGGGGAAAGAAAGAAACAAGGTGTATAGTGATACCAATAGACTAAACTCCAACCTTCCCGCGGTAAAGTGCGTAAGTAGATACTATCGAAACTAATGGAGTTTAGCAAAAAGTACTTATTGGCGCATTATCCCATTTTTCTCGAAACGGAACGGTTTCAGACAAAAACTGTACGAAACATAAAAGATCAATCTTTTCATAGGCTACAACTTTTGCTGGAAACATTTTTCTCTAAAATCAACACTTATAAAAACAAAATGGAAAAACTTTTAAAAAATCAGATTTCGTGAGTTTTGACCATGAAAATAAAATTTGCGGGTACTTTCACTATCATATTCGTGATCAGCGATCCAAAATACATGGGTACGCGAAATTCCAAATTAATCGGCGGTATTTTCCGAAATTCCAAATTAATCGACGAATTTTTTCACTGGCTTTATAGTTTCGTCAAAAAAAAAATCAGAAAATTCCCTTTTTTACGCTCCAGATAATACGCCTTGAAGTTCGCCGGCTTGTGTAACCTATAAACGCCCATAACTACCTCAATTTTGGGACCGACTTGAAATTCTCCGAGAATATTTTGCAAATGTGATATTTTGGAAATCCGTCGAAAAGCTAGTCGATATTTTCAAAAAGTTCATCCAGTCGTGAACTCTTAAGGGGTAAGGCCATACTAGAATTTAAAAAAAAAAAAAAAGATTTTTTTTTCGCTAAAACGGTGCTTTATCATCATAAGAATAAGTTACTATTCGATTTATAGCAAGAATTTTTTTTCACCAACTTTGAGCGTATATCGTAAGCCCACCTTTTGCACGGCCATAGAGTACCTATAACTTTAAACGCATTTTTCTCGAAACAGCTTTTTTTCAAATTGGCGTGACAAATAACTCCAACAATTTTCACTCGATTTACTTCAAATTTAAAAGTTACGTTCCTAATTGCATTTCGCAGAGACGTACGGAATTTCTGATTAATCGAAAACTTTTCATTTTATGAACAAGTTTATACGAAATTTTTCACTCAAAATTCATTCAAATACCTACAACTTTTGAATGGAACAATATTTTTTGAAGTCCGTCACGGAATTTCCGCACGGAATTTCCGTGCGTACTTCTCTGGGTATTCTAATGTAGATTGACGAGAATGTTTGTTTTTTGTTCTAGGTAAAAAATTGTGGATGCTAAATATCACGCCACGGAGCGCCGAAAAAAAATATAACAAAAGAAAATATTAGTACCCTGGTGGAACTTTTTTTTAATTGATAAAAATTGGCAGAATATATCAAATATGATAAATTCGTAGAGATTATTGCATCTTTGGTAAAAAAAACATTGACAATTTATAACAAAAATTATTACCATAGGTCAATAAATAAAAATGATATAAGTGAACAGATACTGTATTATTTTATCAGAATTAATATGAAAAGTGTCAATAATTATTTTAAAAAATTGAAACATTTTTATGAGAAATCGTCATATTTGGAATGAGGTTGAAGTTTGCATCGTTGGATCGCAACGAAAATTAATATTTGTATATTTTTTAAATTCATTTTAGCAAACTTTGCTCACAAAAAACGACCAACCATTTTTCAAGATATTTATTTAGTGATCTACAATATAAATCTTGAAAAAGAGATTTTTTGTAACAATAAAAATATGGAAAATAAAATGTAAACAAGAGCTTTCGTTGCGTTCAAACGATGCAAACTTCAACAGCATTATTTGGATCAATTCTGTGCAAAAAAAAATTACATAATATAATATAATCTCGCAGACAACATCAAGAAATGCAATATAACCTTAAACATAATCGAACATATTATTACATTTTACTATATATTTTGAGAATAGCTATTTTTCATAAAACGTCTTATTATTGATAAAATCGAATAAATAGTATAATAATGTGTGATAATTTGATAGATATATATTTTTATGACACGGACATTTATTGTAATAATCAGTAATTACATGAATTGACAATAAATACGATATTCTGATAATTCAAGGTTATGCATTATCATATATATATTTTCTAAGTGATCGTGCATTTTGTGTTCCAACGCCAGCATATCACTATTATTTTATTGTTATCAAGTAATTCCACTTTTTATTGAAATGTTTCAATGTTTAGTAGGTGCTTGCAAAATTACAAATAAAACACATTTCATTTTCAGTATTTTTCTCATATATTCATTATGAATCAATGATACAAAAGAACATATATATATAACTTACAACTAATAATCATTACAGCCTTTTGGAATTAGCGCTATAAATTTTTTTCTTCAATTGTCATCAGTATGCACGTATTTTTAAAATTGTCTGGTTTATAAACGCTCAATTCCCCATTTAGATCGCATGCTTTTATGTGCTGTATGTCACTGGTAAAATTTTGTAAACAATAGTTACGTATTGCGTAGAAACGCTTAACGAAAACCACTATCATCCGACCGTTTTCTTCGGTGACTACGTGACAAATATTTTTAATTGCACCTATTTCATCGTCATCGTGCACAGCTACGGAATTGTTTATTTTTTTTTAAAATAGTTTTTGATATGCTGTTGTCGTATATCTTATACTATTGTGATTTTAGAGTAGCATTTGCACGTTCAAAAAACAACGTAACTTAAGTAAAGAAAAAATAATAAAAAAGTTATTGTCCGGTAAAAATGCATTCATTCATTTTTAAATACCAAAATGGAATAAATTAAGAAATCATTTTTTAGGACAAAATATATGAAATCAGGTATATTTTACGAAATAAAAATACAGAAAATATAGTAAAATATCCTACGATGTCATTATATTGCTACTATACTTATCAAAAAGTAACAAAAAAATTCCTAATATATTAAGAACTGACGAACATAATCTTCGGTATTTGATATAAAATTCCAAAAAATTATGATTTATTTTGACAATTACTGAGGAAATATGACTTTTGGTTCCAATTCCTGATCATCTAATTGAAAAACTGGGCAATATTTGTTAATATCTTACACATTTTTTCACAAAATTTATTAATTTCCGTTTAAATCTTGGAAAAAATCTGAACAAATATGTTCAATTCTTACAAAATGTGACCAGAAAGTTCCACCAGGGTAGTCGGCCATTTTGTACATCGAAAAATATGTGTGTGTGTGTGTTTATGTATGTATGTGTATGTATGTATGTATGTATGTTTGTATGTAATATATATATATATATATATATATATATATATATATATATATATATTCTAACAGCTTGATATTCATACTAAATAGATGCATAATTAATTTTAAGAGTGAATCACTACTTCATACGAAAAAAATGGTTAAATTCGCACATGATTTTATACCCGTTAGTGTCGCCTAACCCCTTAAGAAGCGAACGGCCACCTGATAATTGTCACCCGTTATATGAACCCATAAGCGCGCAGACCTGTACATGTATAGAGATGTGGTTACACGTCGGGAGCCAGAGAGCAAAAGGCAGCAGCGCAACAGCGGTGCTTTTATACCGAGTCCGGCGCGGGGCACCGCGACCGCGGGACTCGGCGGCGCGATCGCCGTACGGTCGCTCGCTCCCTCTGCGCTCCCTACCCCCGCGCCCTCGTCCAACTAAACCGGAGACTATATACCCAGGAGCATAGCAGCTGAATGCACCATACGGTCACTGTTGCTCATTCCCGCATACCGGGGGCCCCGAAAAAAAAAAGAGAAAGAAAGTCGATTCGAACAAAGCTCTTCCGGTAGGTGAAGCCCCACCACGAAATGCCAAAAATGGTCGGAATATGCGCAAACTGTGTGTACGACGTTAAAAAGGAGCGCGACATTTTGTTCCCCTAATTTCGATTTATTTTTGTTTGTTCCGTAAATGAAAAAAAAAATACAAATATTAATTGGTTTCGTCATTTTGTTTTCTTTGTTTCGTAATTTTGATTTTTGTTAAATATTTTTTTACGGAATTTTATATATTCCGTAATTTCGATTTATTCATATTTATTCTGTAATTTTTTTATATTTTTCTACGAAAATTAATGTTTTTTTTTCTCGTAATTTCGAATTATTTTTATTTATGCCGTAGTTCGAATTTTTTTAACGTGTTTTTACGAGAAAAAAAGATTTCCGTAATTTTCGATTTATTTACACAATTATTCCAATTGCTTGACTCATCGTTCGGGATTTATTTTAATTGCGAGAGATTCGACGTGAGCCGCGCACGGGGAGAGAGAAAATTGCAGGACGACGATAAAAGGATTGGTGGGCGTTGATACGCTGAGATACGCGTCTTATCTATATACATAAATATTAAAATTAATCACGACCCTCTGCTGTTGTGGGATTCACGCCTCGTCGTTTCGAGATACGATAATCTACGTCCTGTATACATTTAATATATATATATATATATATATATATATATATATATATATATATTCATTCTCGTGATCATTAACTCTGTACATCAACATTGGGAAGAACAGCTCTGTATATATCCAGCGCACCAAAATACCTCCGGCAGTCAATGATCCGCGTATCTTTGTTCTTTTTTTTCTTTCCGATATTCCCTGTACGACCTTGACCGTGGCGATGATCAATCAAAGTCGGGACAACAATTAAACGGGGACGCGCGTATTCTCGATGGAAACATCATCTTCCTTACGCGAATGAGAATCGCGCGCGATCAGAAGCGAAAAACGAAAGACGCGAATGAGACGACGGAGACGCGTCAAAGTAGAAAGTAACGCTTCGTCGATGACTAGATAAATCGCGAAAGTTTTGCTACCGATTTTCTTGCCGATTTCGAAGCTTTTTCATTGTTCGCTTCAAACGAATTTTTTCGTTCTAGACAAAGTCGGTGTACGATTCGAGATCAACTTTTGCCATCCATTTCGATCGGTTTCTTTTCTTCGTATTATTATTCTTTCGAGCTTCTCTTTCGAGCTTATTGCGAACTTTCACTCACCCGACAAAGAGTATCGTAACAACGTTGCGATTCGGCGAGTACTGACGTTTCGTATAAACACCGGAGAAAGAGAAAGAGAGCGAGCAGAATAAGCAGCGGCGGCGGCAGCAGCAGCAGCAGCAGCAGGGAACACTTATGGCCGCGATTTATTTCCCCGCGCGCTCTAAAAGTAATCCACCTGTTATTCCGACACCGAACACACTGAGCGCGGGCCGACCGCGAGAGAAATGTGTACAGTCGGAAGAACGCGGTAGGGAGAGAGAAAGAGAGAGAGAGGGTGACCAGGGCGAGCGCGACTCTTCGGGGGCTTTGGACTAGGCGGCGGGAGTTTACGGAAAAAAATAAAGACACGCTCGCGGCGTGGGGATATTACGGTGAACGGGTATATGGCCTTCGCATCCTCGTTTCGCATCCTACCGCCATCTCTTGGCGTTCCCTCGAAACTTATCGCCGAAACCGTACAACAAAATCGGGAAAATCACGATCTTTTTCTTTTTTTCATTTTTATCGTACGAAAGCATTCGTACACTGAAGAAAAATCATTGATCCAATCATTGGTGTTGTTAAATGAAATTTCGTATATTCAATTGTAAAATTGTTGGTTTTTTTTTAATTCGAAAGATATATTGCGAGCCGAGAACAATATATTATTGAAACTATCTAAAAAATTATCACGAACAAATTGTATAGTTTTGAATGCATTTTCTGCAACGAACAAAAAAAGTGTTCCAATTCATAACATAAATAGTAATGATTCGCGTACACAAGAAAAATTGAATTTCGCTCGTTTGAATCAGATAAAATTTCTATTGAGTAAATATGTTATTTTATTTTTTTCACCATATGCGGAATTTATTTCCAAGTAGATTATTCGTTAAAATATTAATATTTTATTTTGATCGAAACATATTAAGCAAATGTCTGAATTGGTTAAAAAATTATGCGTAAATAAAATTTGTTTCTTGCGCATTTAGTTGAAAAAATTCAACCAAATCATGACCGAGCGCCGCCGAAATTATAGGTGTGAGGAAACCCGTAGTTCTCGGAGTAACCGCTAGAAGCCGCACGCTCGTTTCTCGTAAGCGTAGCGCGAACCGAAAATCTACTTAAACGCCGGAGAAACTCTAAAGAGTATCGCTTCTTGGCCTGTGGCTAAGATCAAAGTGTAATTTTAACGTCAAAGTGTAATTTTAACGTAATTTTAATCTGTTCTAATCAGTTGAATATCTGATATTCTGTCCATGGGTATTCCATTGGATATCTGATATTCTCTCCACTATTATCGTGGATGATCATTCCAATGCTCACTATTTATTTAAGATTTAAAACAAATTGAAAAACTTACGTCCCATGGCATGTTCGTTGGGACGTAGCAAAGAAATACTTAATTTTATTGATTAAATTTTTGTACGGAATAAATGTTGTAGCAACCGCTTAATGATTTCATCCAATACACCTACGGATTGTATATAGAATGATTTCAATAGAATATAATTTTATTTGAAGGATAATGTAGATATTCAGAGAACAGAAGAGCTTTTTCAAATAAAATAATATGTTATTTAAATCAATCACATTTTCCAATATTTTATAGTATTGTAACAATCTCATATATCGATGGCACTCCGCAGCAACACATTTATTTCGATCAACCAATATATTTTTTATTCAGTTGGTTTTTTTTCTCAGTGTATGGCGTTTTTAAAAAATCACGTGTTTTCTAGTTATATTATTTAGTTTATTATTATTATATATTTCGAGCGAATTTCTGCTCGGGCCCGGATAAAAAATAACCCCTTTGTTAAAAATCTTTAGGACGTTCTCCTCGAGCATTTTGTGCGAGGGGCGCATTTTGTTTTGACGATTGTGACGATCCCAGTTCCCAGTCGGAACTTTGAAGCGCATCCATCTGCCATCTTGCGGAATTGTCCCGAGCCTCGACTTCAGCGGCTGGCGGGATGAGCAGCGCGCACACCGATAGATTTCAATTGGGAAGAAATTGTGAGCAGTGCACGAAAGTCATTTGTTCAAACCCCATACAATTTTCGTAATCGTCTCGTAATAAAAAATTTAATAAATATTCGGCCGGAAATTCGAATTCTCCATTGACTTTTTGAAAAACTTTTTTAGGATATCCATTGGCCAACGTGTTTGGTTTGTACTTTCGTGTACTCGAGGCAAACTTAGACAAACCCAAACCTGACGAATCCTACAATCTGTTTAAGCTTGTCGTGACGCCATCTTGAAAGTATTTGGGTTCACAGATAGTACCGTTTTGGAAAATGTTTGGGTTATCGACGACGCCATCTTCATAAAACGCTTGGGTTCACCGATGACGCCATATTAAATGTGTTTCGGTTTGTTTGGGTTTACGCGTGACGGCATGCAAAAAATATTAGGATCTGTTCATAATCGTAAGTATTTGATTTTTTTACCTATTAATTATTTTATCGTTCAATTACGAATCATTTTTTTATATTTTTCTTAATGCATTGATTGTCTTTCAACGACTATTCTGGGTTGTCCTCACAATGCGCTCACAAACGAATGACAAACAACAAACTATCCAAAAACCCGGAAGTATTCCAAGCCGAAAGACGCGACTCAAATATTACTTTCGACCGTCTAGATATTTATTTATAACAAGAAAAAAGACGATTCATCGTTCGCGCCATCTGCGTATAAAAAAACACGACTGCAGCGCCATCCGGATCGATGTGACCCGCTGCAACGCGCCGATACGCCTGATCCGTGGCGACTCAACAGCGCGCTCAATCTAATTTCACTACATCGAACAGATGCGACCTATGTCCCTCATATACAATTTGCACAGCCAGCAATTTTGTCGACGATTGCAAACTTGGCCCCGAATTGTTCCTCGAGCTCAATGCAAATCTCGTCAAATGTAAATTTGTCCGGCGAATATTGAGACACGATTGTATTGCCGAATTCTCGTGCGAACAGTCGTAAAGAGTACTTCCGGATAAGGAGAAAAAAAAAGATCGCGAGCATCAAAGTAATCCGTCTTATCGGAAATTTCGTAACGTCCTTGACCGTAATCGCCTAAACGAGCACGGTACGTGCACACCTATCACTTTTTTTTTTTTCGCAAACGAAATAACATCCAAGATGGCGGTCGGATAGGTAGCAGACGATCGCAGGTGGCTATGAGTATTTTTCACTGAAGAAGGTGCTCCCCTCGTCGCGAAAAGATGAGCGAAAGGGTGGAGACCGATTGTGCCGACGACGCGGATCGTATCGACGACGCGGTCGATCCTCGGGTTCAGGTAACACGCGCGTCTCAAATTCCCGAAATTTCCAAGTGACACGAGTTTGCCATGCACACGCACACCTGTGCATTTTGACGTTTATCCAAAACCGAGTGGCAATGTTCCTTCGCTTCTCGGTTTTCGTCCGTAAAATACGTCGTTTTCGTTATTTCACATTTCAGATCGAATTGGAGCGTCTAAACACCGCCACGGACGACATCAACAAGCTCGAAGTCGATTTGGACGTGAGTAGCGTATTGTACTTTATTCCTGATCAATATTTCGTGTCCTCTTCGCACGTTTGCGTTTCCACGAGAAACGACGAGCCGAGAGGCTCAACGCGATAATCGCGACGAAATTGCCGTCGTACTTTTCGAATTGAGCAGCCGCGCTCGCGTTTAGCATCGGTGAAAAGACCAATCGGCCGTTAGGCGTCGTCGAGCTCGATTGCCTCGCAGGCGTGACAAATGGATAATGGCCGTTCCTTGATCTTCCACCGTCGGACGATGGAAAAAGTTTCGCCCGACTCATTAGCACTCTTCTTTTTGTTACGCCGCGCTCCAAGGAGGCCAGAGCCACCTTCAGGGAATTGCTGTGCGAGTCGACCGTGAACATCGACAACTTGGCCAAGAAGCTCGGAGCTTGCATAGAAAAGTCAAGGCCTTACTACGATGCGAGATTCAAGGCTAAGGAGGTGAGAATAAGCGCGTCTGCCGTCGGCTTTTGCGACGATTCGAGCTTTGATTTTTTTTGGGGCACAGGCGCTGCGGGAGGCACAGAAAGCCGCCATCAGGTTCGAGCGGGCGAACGGACAGCACGCCGCCGCCAAGGAGATGGTTTACCTCGCCGAGGAGGGCCTCAAAACGGAAGGCAGGTGCTTCGATCATGCCTGGCAGGTGCGATTCTCGAGAGATTCCCAAAAATCAGCCGATCGGCGAGACACCTCTCAGGGACGATAAAAGAATCGTTCTTTTTCCCAGGAAATGCTGAACCACGCGACCTCTAGGGTCAACGAGTCCGAGCACGAGAGAGCGCTCTCCGAAGCCGAGCACAGGCACACAACCGCCGTTTATCACAAAGCCGAGCACAACGTGCAGCGTCTTCAGGGCGAGCTCAAACGGGTCATCGCCAAATCCAGGTGAGCAGCGGATGATTTTCTCGCACGCACGACCCTTGGTACAGTCGTGCTGTCGCTGAAAAAAACCCGGAATCGGAGAAAATTAGGAGAAGGCTAGTTTTTTGACAGGTGATTTTGTTGGTGCCGCGGGTACTAAATCCAAGTTTGCCTAAAAATCGGGGTGTAGGGTTCTTTTTTAGGGGATGAAAGGAGATGGGGGTGGATTAATGCCAAACGACAACCCCTACGAGGTCGGCGCCGTGAGACAAAATGTTCAGAAAAATCCGGGCTTTAGTTTTGTCCAACTTGTTAAAAGTAAATGACCAGCAATTATATTTGCTGTTAATCGAATGGATAAAGTTAAAGGGCGAATAATATTTCTAATAGATTCAATAAGAACTATAAATGGTATTAAGATGAAAGGGGTTCCTTGTGGGATTATGTGAGCAAATGCAAAATTTGTATTATTTGACCAAAGAAAAATTATTAATGCAAACCATAATGGCAAAGAAATTCTAATTGAAAAAATTAAGTGTCTTGAACTTGTAAAAATATACGGAAATAATCCTATAAAATTATTTCTTAAAATTAATATAAATAAAGTAATAAAATAAATTATATTAATATAATTATATTTATTTAATAAAATAATTTTAAACTCTTTAAGTAATGTTATTAAAATAAAATTAAAAAATTTAATTAGACGAGATTCAACTATTCAAAATGTTAGAGGAATAATATATAAATTTAATACTGATGAAATTCAATTTAAGTCAATTAATGAATTTTAAGTTTTGTGAAAAAGTGGGGTGAAATTTTGAAAAATCGATTTTAATTCAATAACTCTTTGGAAAAAAATCGTACACTTTTTGTTCAAATGGGAACGTTGTAGCCCTTGAAAAGACGCGTCGATCGAGTATTCGATCATCACCCGATAATATCTTCACCCCTAAAAAATGGTTAAAAACAAAAAAAAATTGTTTATTGAATAACTCAAAAACAATCGGTTTTTCGAGTATGGTTCAAATGTATGAAATGTAGAGAATATTTTTCTCCATATTTTCGTTGCTATGGACCACCCTTGAATTTTGATTTTCCAACCCCTCTCAGGGGTTGAACATTCAAAATGAAATTCTGGAAAAACTATTGACGGCACGAATTCGCCGCCGTGGAAGAATTTGTAGCTCGAACCCTCAGCTACATTTTTGTCCACAGCGCCAAACTCGTATCTCTTTAGTTTCGGTCGATAGTTTTCCCAGAATGTCATTTTGAATTTTCAACCCCTGAGAGGGGTTCGAAAAAGCAAAATTCAAAAGTTGTGCACAGGAACGAAAATGTAGAGAAAATTATTCTCTACGTTTCGTACATTTGAACCATCCCCGAAAAATCGATTGTTTTTGAGTTATTCGATAAACAATTTTTTTGTTAATTCTTCAACAATTCTTTTGGGGATGAAGATATTATTGGAGAGGGTTGATCGAATACTCGATCGACGCGTCTTTTCAAGGCCTACAACGTTTCCATTTGAACAAAAATTGTATGAATTTGTCCTAAAGAGTTATCGAATGAAAACTGATTTTTCAAAATTTCACCCCCAAAATGAACTTCCACGACTTCGGCGCTATGGACAAAAATAAAACCCGGATTTTTCTGAACATTTTGTCTTCCGGCGCCGACCTCGTGGGGGTTGTATTTTGGCATTAAACCACCCCCATCCCCTAAAAAAAAACCCTACCCCCCGATTTTTAGGCAAACTTGGTTTTAGCACCCGAGGCACCTACAAAATCACCTGTCAAAAAACTAGCCTTCTAATTCTTTCCGATTCCAATATACAGCGCGACTGTACTACCACCCGATCGATCGAAATTGAACTTTTCGTTTTTTTCTTCTTATCTTTGTTCGATCTGTTTGTGGATGTGTCCTTTGAGTTTTTCGATACGGTCGCGGAAAGGGGGCATACTTTGGGCCGGGGAAAAACGCCAGGCCTTTAAGGATTTAGGATGAAAAAAATATATTCGATGCTGTGGATATCGCTGTATGCCTCTTTTCCGCGGAGAGAGTTGTTTTCGGTAGTCTTCACTCGAGCATCCGTGCATGCATTTTTGGAAGAACGTCGTCTAGTTAGGATCGTAATGAAAGTACGTTTAGATATGGTACCTTAGCGCCAAGTATCCAGGAGCTAGTTTTAATTTTGAATTTTTCATTTTGATGGCTTTTTTTTTTCTTCCGATCCGTAGAGCAAGAGATAGAGAATTTATGTCACTTTTTGGTTGTGTGTTCATGTTGGCAGTATGGGTGCACGTCGCAGCTTGCTTCTGATAAACAGTATCGCCTACAGGCACACCTTACTCATGTTGTAAGTAGTTTTAGTATTTAATTTTTTTTTTAGTCTTTCTCTTTTCATTTACGCCCGACCGTGTCGAAGCGTCTCGTTTGTTGCGACCTTTTTTCTTTTTCGTTCGAGTTTCATCCACATTTTTTGCATGCAATTATCACTCGGTCAAGTTTATTCCCTAGAGCGCGTTTGGTTTTTTCAAACTCAATCCGTCTAACGATATTTTGAGGTGCCAACAAAAATTCACGCCAAATTTGAGCTCTGTGACTTGAGTTTGAGAGAATTTCTTTTTAATTACTCGATAATATCGTTCGAAGGGATGAGGGACGATTTTTTTGACGCCCCCTGGTGGTAGGCTGTCGCAGTCGAGAATAGTTATGGCTTTCCGAAAGTACGTCATTTCCGGAGCATGACGTTTCTAGATTTCGACAGCCTAATGGCCCTGCTACACGCGTAACGAGCGCCAGTCCGCCCGACATGGCCGCCATTCGATTTTGAGGTAAGAATAGCGTGCGCACGCCACGGTAAAGTTCACGCCGCCATTTCGCGTTTGATGTGCACGGCAGCACACCTCGAATGTTTCCCATTACGCAACTCCGCGAGACGGCATAACTTCGAGGCTCTCGAGGTCACGTTCGATTCTACAAAAGTGAACGATTCCATTGATACCCGTATAACTATAAATATAACGTACGATTGTTACACGCAGACCTTACTACGAAATGAAAGCACAATTCAACCAGATGCTCGAGACGCAAAAGACGCGCGTTAGCGTCCTCGAGCGGTCAGTGGGCGAAGCGAAAATGACGTACGCCGAGGCGCTGAGAAATCTTGAGAGAATAAGCGACGAGATTCATCGAGTACGTACAATGATATAACTACTTATACCAATGCATAACCTCAAAAATAGCACGTACGTGAACTTACTAGAGTACTTGTGTTAAATAAATAACATTAAAAAAAAAAAAAAAAAATCAGACGCGGCGATACGACGGGCTGGACGACTTTGCAAAGCGCCAAGCGGAAGACGGCACGGAAACGAAAAAATCGGACGACCAATCAGTGAAGAGAAACTCATCGGATTCGAGTATAATGGGCTCACCCGACAGCTCTGATTACGTCAGCGACGAGTATCTTCGTCTTCCTCAAAAAATGAGCCCCAACGCACCGTGCCCGGTTTCAAAAAAAGTGAGAAAAAAAAACATTTCCAATTACTAAATTTTTTAATTACGAAAAAGAGTGTTTTCACTTTTGGATATTTTTTTTCTTCAAATTCCATAGACAAGATAAATAAAACCAAATGAAAATAAGAAAAAAAAATGGCTTACAGGATGCAGAGAGTGTATTGCCAAAAATTAAGAATAAAAACACTAATTTTTTTTTTTTAAACTGTTCAAGTTATCGCGCAGACCGTACAAGTGTGACGAATAAAAACGAACATTAAGGGGCTATGTGAACCAGTGTGAACGCTGAAAATTTGGGTGATTTTCGAGAATGTTTTGGAAGAAAAGCAATCAGTTAAATGTTTCGGAAAATTAAGAATATATATGGCTATATTTCGACTATATTATATAATTTTTTCATAAAAAAATATTGAGATCCAAGCGACTTATACGCTGCCTTCGGAAGCGCCAAAAAAAAAGTTCCTCCACTGCTGACATGATTCCGGCACATTGAGTAACTGAAACCGAAAAACGAAAAAAATCGTTAAAATGGAATGAATTTCCTGTACAATGACGTAGGATTTTCGAAAAATATCAAAATCTAACAAAATGGCGTAGCTCCAATGAAGAATATCCTACGTCATTATAGAGTAAATATATTCAAGAGTACTCAGTTAAAATTTCAAGACAATCGAATAATTGGTCTTTGAGTTACAATGTCAGCAAATTTGAAAAATCACATTTCGAGAAAAACGCGTTTGAAGATTTAAGGAGTAAGGCCACTGTAACGGCCCAAAAAAAAAGGTTTTTTCACTAATTTTTTGCTCCCGAAATTGAAGGTATTTGAAAAAAAACTTTTAATGGTGTTATCGGGCATACATTAAACTTTATTATAACATTTTTTTACAGTAAAAAAAAAACAAAATGGCGGTTCCACAGCTATCTTCCCGGGACATGTTTTGCTTCCAGGGCTCCGCGGCACGCAGCACCACTGGTGCACTTTTGAATCTAGAACCAAAAAAAAACCATTAATCTAGAGGGCTATAGCTAGAGAATGTCGATCGGATTTTAAAAAATATCAATTTTTGTGGATTTGGCGTACGTTTGAAAAAAAAAATTGATTTTTGACGAAAAAAACGGCAAGTTTTTTGTTAATAAAAAATCAATAAATAAAGTTCTTGAAAATTCCGATCGACATTCTCAAGATAATGTAAATGTTCACATCTGGTTAAAATTTCAAGTAAAAAAAATGAAAATTGTTCGAGTTATGCTGCGTGCCATTTTGAAAAACCATGTTTCGAGAAAAACGCGTTTAAAGTTTTGCGAATAGTTTTTTATTGGAAAAAATTAAAAAAAGAAGTTAAAAGGATTTAAACTATTTTTAAACTAGAGGGTTTAAACTATTTTTTAAGCCAATAAAAAAAAATCGATTTTTCAAAAAATTTACAGTTGCCTTACCCCTTAACTATCGATTGTTGCAAGATAAAATGATATTGATATACTAGGTGCGCGTCTAAGTTCCCGGGTTTCACACATGGATGGCGCTAGCGACGCATGTAGTCGGCATACAGGTCTGAAATTGGGTGTCTTTATAGCTTGGACCTCTGTTAAGAATACCCAGTCGTAATACAAACAAATATCGCAACACAACGGCCTTTTTTAACCTCGAAAATGTCAAAGTTCGTGCCAAATAAGCAGCATTTGCGGGAAGCATTGCTTTTCTGCTTGAACCTAAAAAAACAGCAGCTGAAGCACGTCGGTTACTTGGGGAGGCCTACGGCGAACATATACCATCGAAAACAACGTGTGAAGATTGGTTCGAGCGGTTCAGAAGTGGCGATTTTCCGACTGGCGACAAGGAGCGCTCGGGACGACCGCAAACATTTGCGGACGCCGATCTGCAAGCGTCATTGGATGAAGATGACACTCAAACAGAAGATCAACTTGCCGAGGCATCAAATGTGACTCGGCAATGTATTTCGAAACGTTTGCACGCCATGGGAAAAATTCATAAGAAAGTAAAGTTGGTGCCGCATGAGTTGACTGAGAGACAAATGGAAAATCGAAGAGCCACTTCCGAAATGTTGCTTTTGCGGCAGAACGGAAAGAGTTTCCTGCATCGAATTGTTACTGGCGATGAAAAATGGATATATTTCGAGAATCCCAAACGCAGAAAATCGTGGCTTTCACTTGGCGAAGCGTCAACATCGACGGCACGGCCAAATCGCTTCGGAAAAAAGACAATGCTCTGCGTTTGGTGGGACCAGAACGGAATCGTGTACTACGAGCTGCTGAAACCGGGCGAAACTGTCAATGGGCATCGCTATCGACAACAACTGATCAATTTGAACCGCGCATTGCTCGAAAAACGGCCAGAATGGGCCACGAGACACGAACGTGTGATATTGCAGCACGACAACGCTCCGTGCCATCGCATTTCCATCGTCCAGGACACCGTAAAAACACTGAAATGGGATCTGCTACCGCACCCGCCGTATTCGCCAGACCTGGCCCCTTCGGACTATCACTTGTTCCGGTCGATGGCGCATGGCTTGGGTGGGCTACACTTGGCCAATTACGACGCAGTACAAAATTGGTCGGACGAATGGTTTCGGTCCAAAGACGCGTCTTTTTATCGTCGCGGTATTTACGTATTGCCAAAGAGATGGCAAAAATGTGTAAATAGCGAGGGACAATACTTCGAATGAACCATTTTTTGTATTTGTCTTGAAATTTTCGATTTTTTATTGGCAACAAAAAACCCGGAAACTTAGTTGCCCACCTAGTAAATAATACAAACGATAATGATATTCTTGAAAGTATGAACTGTCGAAAAAGGCAAAAAAAAATCGATTTTTTTTAAGTGTCACACTGGTATAGCCCCTTAAAAAAGTATTAGGAGTACAACTTTGCAGTGACCGTTTTACTTAGAGAGCCACTGCGGCCGAAGTAGTGGCCCTAGCTCAATAAAAAAGTGGCATTTTAAACTAGAGGCTCTGCCAATGTAAACAATTTAAAAAAGCTAACGGATACGTGTATGCATTATAAAGTTATTGGCACTCAAACATGGCAACCTACGAGCCGAATTCTCAGCATTTGCGGGAACTGCTCCAAAGACAACAAAGGAAGGGATTTTTGCACCGGATTGTGACTTGAGATGAAAAGTGGGTTTACTACGATAATCCTAAACGCCAAAAATCATGGGGACTGCCTGGTCATATTCCGTCATCGACGCCCAAACCGAATATTCACGGATCCAAAGTGATGCTGTGTATCTGGTGGGACCAGCTGGGCGTTGTGTACTATGAGCTGCTCAAACCATCCGAAACCATCACAGGGGAACTCTACCGACGTCAGTTGATGCGCTTGAGTAAGGCACTCAAAGAGAAACGGCCACAATTCAACGAAAGACATGACAAGTTGATACTGCAGCATGACAATGCCCGACCCCATGTTGCAAATGTCGTGAAAAAGTACTTGGAAACGCTGAAATGGGAGGTTTTATCCCACCCGCCGTACTCTCCAGACATTGCCCCTTCCGACTATCACTTGTTCCGGTCAATGGCACACGATTTGGCTGACCAGCACTTCGGTACTTACGAAGAAGTCAAAAATTGGGTCGATTCCTGTATTGCCTCCAAGGACCAAGACTTTTATCGACGCGGGATTCGAATGCTACCTGAAAGATGGGCCGAGGTCGTAGCTAACGACGGGCAGTACTTTGATTAAAAAATACGTAGCCACTTTTTTATAATAAAGCCTTAAACTTTTGAAAAAAACGGTCACTGCAAAGTTGTACTCCCAATACATTTTTAAACAACTCTAGAAAAAAACCCTTCGATTCAGGGGAAAGAATTTTAAAAAAAGATTCTTTATTATCAGATGGAAAAGGACGCGTGCTCGGAGTACCTGGGTCTGAGTAATCTGAATCTGTCGTCGATCGAGCCCCGGAAGTACATAAAGCGCGAGAGGCCCCGAAGTATCGCGAATCCCACGGACACGAAGAAGTTCCCGGCGACCAAGGAGACACGTACGACGAGCACCTCGTCCCCGAGGCTCTCGGATCTCGGGAAGCCGGTGACGTCACCGCCGAGCGAAAAGCGCGTCAAGATCATAACGCCCAGCGACGAGCGCGGCAAAACGATGAGCGCGGGCCGAGCGATGAAGAACGGCAATATGGCGTCGAACGGGGGTACCGCGTGCTCGCAGAACGGCGACGAGTGGACGGAAATAAGTTTGAACAATTCGCCGGACGAGGTTTTCTACAACAACGACACTTATTCCGACGACGAGGATCAGATTCCGTACAAACCGCTGCCGAGCGAATTGAGCCCGGAAGTGATGGCCGGCCAACCGGGCATCATAGGCACCGTCACCACCACCACCGTAGCGCCAAAAGCAATGGCCGCGGTGACGACGATCGCGCGCGGCAACGGCGACGACGCCACTCGCGAACGAAGACGAAAACAATTGATCAATCAAAAGTCTCTGCCCGCCATGATGGAGAACAACGAACTGGGCATCAGCGACGAGGCCAAGTCCGAGGTCACCAGGAGCCCTTCCGTCAAAACCACCAAGGGCAAACTGGACGGCGGACTCGCCAATTGGATATCCAGAAGCTCCGCTGCCGGCGATACCAGCTGCGGAGATTCCGGTAAATATCGCATATGACATTTTTTTTTCTTGTTATAATCGTTTTTTTAAATAGTAAAAATTATTTTGTTTCACAATTCTTAATTTTTGAGCGCTTTTCATGATTACTTTTAACTGTTAAACTTGTTTTTTCACGAAGCGGTTGAAAATGGAGGTATGACATTATTTTTTGTGATTTATTATTATTATTAACCCTATAGCTCATGAATAAATGTTTGTACCTTCAAACTCATAACTGGGGTTCGAACGAACCCCACGCGTTTCTCGATCATAGAACCGGCCCTATGCTGATAAACAGACTTTTCCGTACGTCATTCTCTTCATTTTTTCATAACGACGAGAATGTTGCTCGGGAAATCTAGTTTTGTGCACATTTGGTTCATGAAAAACCCGTTCGAAGGCTGAAAACCGGAAAGAATCAGCAAAAAGCTCATTTTTTAAATAAAAATTTGTTATTTTTTAACAGCTCAACCGATCTTGAAATATCAAGCGGCGTTTCAAAGGGGATACATCGGACTATTGAAAAAAAATTATTGTCACTTTATTCAGTTAAGGGGTAAGGCCACTGTAACGGCCCAAAAAAAAAGGTTTTTTCACTAATTTTTTGCTCCCGAAATTGAAGGTATTTGAAAAAAAACTTTTAATGGTGTTATCGGGCATACATTAAACTTTATTATAAAATTTTTTTACAGTAAAAAAAAAACAAAATGGCGGTTCCACAGCTATCTTCCCGGGACATGTTTTGCTTCCAGGGCTCCGCGGCACGCAGCACCACTGGTGCACTTTTGAATCTAGAACAAAAAAAAACCATTAATCTAGAGGGCTATAGCTAGAGAATGTCGATCGGATTTTAAAAAGTATCAATTTTTGTGGATTTGGCGTGCGTTTGAAAAAAAAAATTGATTTTTGACGAAAAAAAAACGGCAAGTTTTTTGTTAATAAAAAATCAATAAATAAAGTTCTTGAAAATTCCGATCGACATTCTCAAGATAATGTAAATGTTCACATCTGGTTAAAATTTCAAGTAAAAAAAATGAAAATTGTTCGAGTTATGCTGCGTGCCATTTTGAAAAACCATGTTTCGAGAAAAACGCGTTTAAAGTTTTGCGAATAGTTTTTTATTGGAAAAAATTTTAAAAAGAAGTAAACAGGACCTTTTTTTTCTTATTCTAGAGGGTTTAAACTATTTTTTTAGCCAATAAAAAAAATCGATTTTTCAAAAAATTTACAGTAGCCTTACCCCTTAAAAGAGTATATTTATTTGGGATATTGAAAACGAAGAAAATCCGAAAATAAAAAGCTGTTTTTCAACAGTTTATTTTATTGAGAATTCGTAGAAAAAGGATATTATTTTATGAGTTTTATCATAAATTTGTTAAATTTGTTAGAGTACACGGAAAAAAAGAAATAGTACAAAATACAGGGGCTACACAGTTCGCATTGGGCTCGAGCGATTGCACAGCGATATTTACTGAAACACAGTGCTCAAAATACAGTGTGCTCAATGTAAATTATTACAGTTCCTATACCGTCCTCTTTGGACTCGAACCGCTCTACTGTATCTTTTACTGGAACACACAGTCCAAAATACAGTGTAGTCAAAAGTAAACTTTTACACTTCAACAACGTAATATGAATTTAACAAAACTTGTAATTTGACAGTTGGTTAATCTGTATTATGTACAATGAATGCGGCCAGTTATATCGACAGAGTTTACGTAGACACACAAAAAGAAGTTTATCCATAAAAGATGTTGGAAAAAAATGCGTAGAAAAGATAAAAAAAATCAGTCACATACACAAGAACGTACCTTTTTGTAAATAATTCTCTCTTTTTTACAATTTCTTGAATTATGTCGTACAAATTTCCACGTTCGCATCCTATCGACCACGCACTACTAACTGGCAATCCTTTGTGTCCTGGCCACGTGCCTCACCCCACGCGCCAGGCAAGTCCATATTAGACCAGAACGTACCTTTAAAAAAAAGTTCTCTCTGTCTTTATAATTTCTTGAATTCTGTCGTTCAAATTTCGATGTCCGCGTCCCATCAAGCACGCACTACTAACTGGCAATCCTTTGTGTCCCGGCCTCGTGCCCCACCTCGTGCCTCATTTGCGTACAGTATAAAAATCAGTGATCGCATTTAAATTTCACAGTTGAATATTTTTACTGAAATCACTGATGTATTGACAATGTCAAAATGCAAATAAACCCGTGTAACTGTAAAAATCTCAGAGTGCACAGATTACGTCACGAACTGTCGAAAGCAGAGTAAAACTAGCGTGCCACACTGTGAAATTTAATGAATCACTCTGTACTCAATACAGTGTACACTGTAACCCTTGCACTTTACGTACAGTATAAAAATCAGTGACCTCATCTAAATTTTACTGTTGAATATTATTACTGAAATCACTGATTCATTCACAATACGAAACTGGAAAATCAATCAGTGTAACTGTAAAAATCTCGGAGTGCACAGATTACGTCACGAACTTTCGAAAGAAGAGTAAAACTACCGTGCCACACTGTACAATTTAACGAATCACTCTGTACTCAATACAGTGTACACTGTAACCCTTGCAGTTTGCGTACAGTATAAAAATCAGTGATCTCATGTAAATTTTGCAGTTGAATATTTTTTACTGAAAACACTGATGTATTCGCAATACCGAACTGTACATAAGCCAGTGTAACTGTAGAAATCTCAGTGTGTACAGGAAAATTCGTCATTGGGGCCGTCCATATATTACGTCATTCTAAATTTGGGGGGGGGGAGGTTCGTCTGCGGATGACGGTAAATGATGGATGAGGGGGGGGGGGGGGGGGGCGTTTCGAAATTGACGTCATTCTTGTGATACCAGTTAATTCAAAATGTACAATAGTATATTGTACAACTAGAGTGGTTTCCCCGCATGAGTGATGAAAAATATTTTGCAAGTACCTAATGGTATTAATTATTGAACTCATTATTTATTTATTTATTACATAAGGTTTGTCTACATTATATTCGAGAACTTCAAATAACAGCGTACCTATGAAAATAGTTCGATCGAGCCAAAATGAATATGGGGAGGATACGGAGATATTACCCGTGATCCAGGATTTGCAAGAATGGGTGAAAACTCCGTGGGAGCTATCCAAAGAAAACTAAAGAATAGGGAAGAATAATATTATTATATTAATGAAAATTGCCAAAGTACAAAATAATAAAAGATGATTCTATAACAAAATGTGGGAGCTATCCAAAGAAAACTAAAGAATAGGGAAGAATAATATTATTATATTAATAAACATTGCCAAAGTACAAAATAATAAAAGATGATTCTGTAACAAAATGTTTTAATGTTACCCAATTTTTCTCAAATCCGCAAATGTTTTAATTTTGCCAAACTGGTAATGGCGTCAGTTTTGCGAGAGGGGGGGGGGGTCATTAGGAAATGACGATAGGATGATTGTAGAGGGGGGGGGGGTCGAAAATCAGCAAAAATCGATGACGTAATATATGGACGGCCCCATTTTTGTAGGACAGGATTTACATTACTCTGTTTTACTGTAAAATGAAATATGACACCCGGTTTTTTATGCGGTTTATACTGTGATTTTCGCTGTTTCTGGTTTTTCCGTGCAAAGAAGTAGTTAAAAAAAATTCAATCGATTGCCGCACAATCGACACAAAAGATAAGCTTATGGTGTTCGCACACGCTAAACCGCTCCAAGCTTCCTCATGGTCTTTATTTTCTGATGGGATATCGGGTGCTTCAATCCTCTCTTTTTCTAGTAGAGTATCGACAACCTCCGATACGGAGCGCAAATTGTAACGGCGAGCTATTATCTGTACAATTTTTTAAATTATTATTTATTGTAATTTATAAATAATATATTTGTATATTTTCCTCACATTCCGGAATGATATATACAAAATAATGATTCCAGTATAAAATATAAAATTAACTTACCGTCAGGAAAGTAAAACGTTAACTCATGACTGGGGTTCGTACACAGTCCACACGTAATTTCAAAGCGCACAGCGTGACAACCAACGACGAAATAAAGCTCTAATCGGCCTGACACTACTCTTAGACCTTCGAACCTGAATTAAGGTTCTGACCATTAGTCGATAATATCGCTCCTTACTTCAGGAGCGTAGTTCAAAGTACGCGTGGGGTGCGTTTGGACCCCGCTCGTGAGTTCTAGGGTTAAGGGATCGTCTCAGTGTGACCCTCCGAAAAATCACTGATTTTCGCGATTTTTTTTTTTAAATGTTCAAATAAACTAATCGGTGCGGTTTTTTTAAAATAAATAAATACATTCATGACGAATACAAAATGATTTTTTTTATGTTTATTTATTGGATGTACAATAGTTAAATAAATTGTTGAAATGACACGTAATAAAAAAAGGTCCTGTACGGTTTCCACGATTGCGGCCGCAATTTTGATCTGAAACAAAAATTTCAAAAAGATTATTAATCTGTAGGAAGGTCGCTATCGCGCTATGGAAGGGTTTTTTTTTTATTTGACGAAATGGCGGCGGTTTGAACAAAAAGTATCGAATTTGGCCCTTTTTCTCGACAGTTTTTCGTAAAAAAAAATAGGAAGATATCCAAAAAAAAAAAGTTTCCATAGCGCTATGAAGAATGACGTTAAAAATGTTCTCTTCAAAGGGGAACTAGATATCTTCAAAACTCTTCCTTTGAGAGTGGAAACCGTTTTGAAAAACACTATTCTGAGAAAAACGCGTTTAAAGATTGGCGAGGCAGATGTCTCGCTCCGTTCCCTTTCTACAAGAAACGTTGTAGCGACCGTAATAATTTGAATTTCGATTTAAAAATTTGAGAGAATGTTTATTACAGTGTATACTATTCGATAATGCAACAAAAAAAATCGATTTTTCGAAAATTTCACACTGAGACGATCCCTTAAGGGAGACTTTGTCCTTGGAGTGCCATATTTCAGGTGTTTACATTTTATTTTTTTTAAAGGAAACGAGTAAAGCTTTTTGAGTGCGATTTTTTTCTTGCTTTTATTCATGATATACAGAACGTTAAAATTTTTTTTTTGAAAAAAAAAAAAACAAAATGGCGGCCGTTGCAGCTCCGCGAAAACGGGTCCTCAAATCGCGGGAGGTAAACGGCTGACATCACTGCCCCCTCTTTGTTGATCTGAAACACAAATTCAAAGCATATTATCAATCTGTGACCCTTTGGTCATGGAATGACGGATGGGTTTTTCGTTTAGTACAAATTTCGGAAAATGGCGGCAATTTAAAAAAAATCGAATTTTCGCGTTTTTTTTCTTCACATAAAAAGATAAATAATAAATGCAGAAATGTATCTATCGAAAAAACGATCCGTCATTCCGTGAAGACATATTTTCTGAGTATGTTCTCCAAATTTCAGGTCGATATGTTAATTACAGCGGTCAGGAGAATGTCAGCCATTTTTAAAAACGTGCTTTCGAGAAGAAACGCTTTTAAAGTTTTGTATTGTGTTTACAAAAATGTGTTTATAATTACCGCTAATCGGCAATGCCTGGTCCATAGAGGCATCCCTCCTCTTCTTCTAGCTGCTCATGTTGAGCCGCTAACATCTCCCGCTGCTCAATCCGGGACAAAATCTCCCTTAAGGAGGTACGGTGATTGGAGCGAGTCCAAGATAAAAGCCCGATTTTTTTAAATAACATTGTCGAGAGCTTCGTCCATGCGTATGCGGAGTTTCCACGAGATTTACCGTACAGTTTCCGAGTTATTAATTGTTAAAGTTGGTCAATTAGTCACACGTAGACGACAAAATGTGCCTGTCCTCTCATGTATCGATTTTTTTGTGCTACTTGGAGCCAAGACACGCGTAAAAAAAACTGACGGTTGCGTTCGTTGGTTCGTTGTGATCAATAAGGCAACTTGAATTGGAAAGCTCACCGCAGAAATAAGCAGTACATTTAGAAATAAAGTCGCGAAAAACCGAAGTATTCGGCGAGAGAGACGTCTCGTGACGTAACCGCAGCCATCTTGCTCGAAGTGTGGCAACGCCGGATACCCGCGCAAATTTGAGTCTTCTATCGGATATTTTCAACGCGAATTAAAAATATGGTTGTGTGAAGCCGTACGTTTTTTAATCGATTATAAAAGGCCTTTCGCCGATATTTACTCAAAGTTCTTTTATGTATAGGTAAGGCATCTCAATCTTTCTGGCGACATGCATACAACGCATTTATATGTAAATTCAGCATGGACAAACCGTCATATAAAATGAACGTTCGTTTTTATATCTGCAAATATTGTGAAAATTAGGAAAGGGAAAAATAACATAACAATCGATGAAATATGTTTTGACTTCGGACAGATTGGACATTGGATATTGAGGTTAACGTCAACGCGACGTTTTTCATTTGCATTCGCAATATCATCTTTTCACTCTCTAATTCTTGTCCGACAGAATCTACCTTTGTCTCTAAACTGGACTTCAGGTACAATCCTGTTACTCTCTTGATAAACTTCTACAGTACTTATTTTCATTCTCCATGTTTACCGGCTACCAAAAATAATAAGCCGAGCGCGTGGGATCGATGACAGCTATCGAAAATGCAACGATGCTAAACGTCGACGATATGGCGTACTACTGAAGTCGAGTAGTAGATTATTACGTTTGTTTTCATATTATAAAAATAATAAGTAGCTTGAAATTCAATACTTAAAAAATATTTCTCGAAATATAGGCCACACACATATGTCTAAAACGTAGCGGTATTATGGCGAAAAATAGACTCTTAGTTTACTAGCGTGGTCATCGCCGTACCTCCTTAAGGACTCAGGCCACAGTAACGGGTATAAAATCATGTGCGAATTTAACAATTTTTTCTTCGTATGAAAAAGTGAATCACTCGTAAAATTAATAACACATCTATTTAGAATGGATATCAAGCTGTTAGATTTTTTTTTTCGATTTACAAAATGGCCGACTAATAATATTTTCTTTGGTTATCTTTTTTTTTTAAGCGCTCTGCGACGTGACATTTAGCGTCCACAATTTTTTTACCCAGAACAAAAAACAAAAATTCTCGTCAATCTACATTAGAATACGTAGAGAAGTACGTACGGAATTAAAAAAATATTGTTTTATTCAAAAGTCGTAGGTACTTGAACTTAAGAAATGAATTTTCAGTGAAAAATTTCGTTATAACTGCTCGTAAACCGCTCCTAAAATGAAAAGTTTTCGATCAATCAGAAATTCCGCACGTACTTCTCTGCGAAATGCAATTGGAAACGTAACTTTTAAATTTGAAGTAAATCGAGTGAAAATTGTTGAAGTCATTTGTCACGCCAATTGAAAAAAGTTCTTTCGAGAAGATTCGAGTAGTCGGCCATTTTGTACATTGAAAAAAAAAACATATTTTCCAACAGCTTGATATTCATACTAAATAGATGTGTAATTAATTTTATGAGTGAATCACTTTTTCATACGAAAAAAATGGTTAAATTCGCACATGATTTTATACCCGTTACTGTGGCCTAAGGCCTTAAATTACAATTTTAGTAATACATTGATTTTTTAAATTATAATTAATAGTAGTAGTAAGAAGTTTTATTTGCATCGCCTTTTCGGCTTTTTACAAAGCTGATACACCGTTTAACATCGCTCTCTTACAATCTAACTTACGTCTTTCCTCTTTTATTATTTTTAATTTTCGTCCCACTCTGCATTCTCTCTAGACTCTTTCTATTTCCCTGCAAAAATTACACATATTTATATCTACTCCCTCTACCTCCCCTCTTATCCCTTTCCCCATTTACCCACTGCTCTATATGTGTTTTCGCTTCCTTAGATATTACCCCTCTTACTGTTTCTCAAGTAATCAGGTGCTCCATTGTTTCTCTTTCTCTTTTACATATCCTACAAGTCCATTCCACGGCCCCCTACATTATTATTAATATTATACAGTATTTATTATTATTATTCAACCATTCTTATTAAATTAGTATTTAGACTGTTTATCCAAACTTTTCGGTTTTATTAAAATTTATACTATTTGCGTGAACCAAAAAAGTAGGAAAAAGAAAATTAAATAAGTGACACGCTTTTAAGAAACAGTTTGAAACATAAAATGTTTGAGTTATTGCGCAATGAAAGTATACTTTTTCAAATGACTTTCCAAAACGTATTGAGTACCAATTAACATTGTTATTAATGTGTAAAATTTGAAAATCATCGTCTAATTATTTTCGAATGATTAATTACGCCTCTCGAAAATACAATTTTCAGAAAAAAGCGTTTAAAGTATTGATAAATGAAATTCCAATGATGTCGGTAACCTATCGACTTGTGGCGATATTCCCGAATATTCTATTTAACTTTACAGAATGCGTACGTTGGCAGTAACTACTTTCAAATACTAAATCAATAACTTTACCGGAGTAGTAACTATGTGATGTATTTCCCTGCTGAATATGTTTACGTTGTGATTCTGATAATCGAATCGTTCCGCAGCAAATTCGAGTCGCCGGCAGTCGCTGGATATGCTCTGGAGCACCGGAACCGTCGAGAGGGCCGCCGAGCTGTTGAGCCACGGCATAATGATGCTCGACATCGGCAATCTCTCGGAAAGATTTCGGGGCGACGGAAGCAAGAACGTCGAGAAGGTGGAGAAGGTCGAGAAGACGGAGAAGCTGGAAGTCAAGGGGAAAAAAGTGCCGAGCCCGCTCGAGAAAACGTTGAGCTATTTGAATCCCGACGAGGAGACTTCGGACAGCGAAAGTTTGGCAAGGTGAAAACATTTTGAGCGCTCTTCAAAAGCATTCTCCCTTTATTAGGAAACAGAAGTTATTCTTTTTTTATGCTCAGGATGGGCCGAGGTGCCACGGTCCATGCTCGTACAAAAGCAGGCTGAAAAGTTCTCGGCCCTGATGCTCGCGGCTATTCCGGGCCGAGAACTTTTCAGCCTGCCCTTGTACCGCTCCTGGCTGAAAAGTTCTCGGCCGAAGTAGTACTCCGCGGCTACCTCTATTAGAAGGCTAGAAATTATAGCCTTTGTTGCTATAATTTCAGCCTGCCTTTGTTGCTACAATTTGATGATCGATTATATGAGTACTCAGAACTACCTCATTCGAGAGATTGTTGTAAACCGACCAACAAAATTTCAATTTTAACCTATCGGACGAATTTCAGCGTCGAGATGCTGAGCGAGGATCAAATATCGTCGCTGATGATGGAGCAGGACATGAATCAAGTGTGCCAGGACATTTTGGGCACCCCTCTGGTCGAGGTGTGTCCTTTGTTGCAACAGCTCCAGCAACAACAATAACGAAAGCCCGCTCTCTATTCGTTAAATTGAAGGCGCGCCCTGTCTCCTCCGAGAAAAACCGTAAAGATGCAAAATTCACTGATAGTTCCTTTTCTTGAGGTATATGATAGTTGCTTCAACGAGTCAGAGTTTCGTCGGTCGCTATGTTGCATTCCTACATACATATTCCGTTTTTTTTGCCGCGCTCTCTGCGCAAGAGCGAGCGTACCAACGTTACCTTCCCCAATTATTTATAATAATTTATTATTGTTGCCGTTGTTAATTTTGTTGCTTATGTAGTACGATTCGTTCGAAGATAAACGCCGAGCGAGACTGACGACGAGAGCCTAAAGAGACGCGACGAAAAATCGCGTTCTCACAAATGGTTTAGGCGCCGATTTTGGGCGGCTGCATTTCTGTATATACTTGTAACGAGCTCGACAAACGACCGATCGTCGCGAAGCATCAAAGCAATATTTAAATATATACGTAGATTCGTAGAAATTCCCTTAGGCCAATAGACCGAGATATTTCCAAATAATTACAGGGGGTAAATGATTATACTCAAAAGGTTCAATATATTCGTAGATTTTTTCTCGCGTATTTATTGATTTACTCGGTCGAGCTGCACGTACGAGAGGAGGCTGAAAAGTTCTCGGCCGCAATGCTACCGCCCGTGCTCGAGGCTACCTCGGGCCGAGAACTTTTCAGCCAAGGGCGGTACGGAGGAAGGCTGAAAAGTTCTCGGCTCAGATGCTACCACGTCGCATTCGCTCGCGTCTACCGCGGGCTAAGAACTTTTCAGCCTGTCCTACGACTAGCAGCGGACAATTTCTTTTGTTTTTTTTTTTATTACAAATTCGCAAACGGTCGATTAACATTCATAGTTTTTCTACGACATTGCTTTCTCATCGATTATACAGGGTGTTCCATTCGTTGCAAGCTTCTGTCTCGCAAAGTTCGCATCGTAAAACCGAATGTCCCAAGTCAAACTCCGAACGATTTTAATTCGGACCATTTTTTGTTACAATGTGTAATGCCTGAGATTGCAGTAAACGCCCTGTAAGTATGGGTACACGACTGTTCTCTACACTCGTAAAACGAAACATGCTTGATGCACCAAAAAAGAGGAGGGGGATAGGAATTGAGAAAAATTTGCGATACAACTCTTGCCTGTTCTCGAGTCAAATCGACTTCGCGTCGTGTTTTATGAATCCAAAGTACCTAGATAAATTTTAGGAAAAAAAAGACGAATTATTTACGTCTATAATTCGCGGGAATCGAAAGAAAAAAAAATAATATATTTGAAAAATATATATATATATATATCTTGAATTTTTAATTTTAAAGGTTATATACGAAAATGGCGCGTTTCTGAACGAGTGCTATGTGTACAATGAAAGAAAAAAAATGAAA
This sequence comes from Ophion obscuratus, assembly GCA_964007375.1. Taxonomy (NCBI): domain Eukaryota; kingdom Metazoa; phylum Arthropoda; class Insecta; order Hymenoptera; family Ichneumonidae; genus Ophion; species Ophion obscuratus. The sequence goes on along the minus strand of OZ023315.1, from coordinate 6,431,520 downwards.
CTCCGATATCTTCCATTATATCACCGATCGCGGAGAAGGAAACTCGCCGTCGATATCCAATCAATGCTCGATTGCGCATAATTAATTGATAAACGAGCATCTTATCGATACCCATCGAGCGTTCAACGATAATTTTTTTCCCCTTCGTAATCGTAGAAATAATCGGAGTTATTGCGCACGCGGCCAATTCGACTAGTCAATGAAAAAAAAATCGCCTCGTTCATAATCGCATAATCAAATTCGGCTTTTGGTTCGACCGTGTGAAGTATTCGATTTTTCTTTGGATATTAGATTTTCACTCTGTCGCCAATTGCTACACACTTTAGCGATTCACAAACGCGCGGGCTTCGCCCTTCGACGGCAAAGAAAAAAAGCGTTGCGATCTTATCGAAGGACTTGCGATCACGTTTGTAGCATTAATTAATTGTAAGTGTAAAATATTGTATATGTGACTGTACCTATATGTATATATTGCCACTCGTCATTAAAAAAAAAATCATTACGGAATTGGCTCATTGTTTTAAAAAAATTGATTTTTTTTTATTTAGACAATATCGTGGCTGAATAATTAATGAGTAAAGCCACTCGACGATTTTGAAATGTAAAGAAAAGTCAAGGAAGAGTTAATTTTGAAGGCCAAATGGATTGTGCTAACATTGCAGGTTGAAGGTAAATCGACAATTCTTATTGCTGATTGTTAGTTATAACTTTAAACGCGTTTTTTTCGAAACCATGGTTTTTAAACTGGCTGGAAACGTAATTCAGCCAAATATCCACCGATTAACTCGAAATTTTGAACATATCTTCTCAGATGCATTCTTCATGGAGCTGCGTACGGAATTTGCGAGTCGTTGATAACGTTTTTTCAATAAAGAATTACTCATCTCATTTTTTGCTAAAAATGAAAGTTTTTATTCAAATCTGCACTACCTTTAAAAAAACATATATTTCCATACACAATCCCATAGCTTTTTGTGTATATTTTTGAGATTTTTTTTCGTTTTTTGTTGTAGGGCTAAAACTACACGAGAAATCTTTTCGGCCACGGAACACTGCACGAGAGGTACTCTGCGCTCCTCGACTCTGACGCCGCAATTTTCAATTGGGAAAATTGCAAAAAAAAATGTACACTTTAAACTATGTATAGTAGAGGTTTCCAATATTGCCTTCTTTATAAACGAATATGTGCGCCGAGAAAGGCCTTTTTTCGAAACTTCGCGTTCAAACTCGCGGCAAATTCAGTAGAATGGGTTTTCCACTTAATTCTGGCACACGCGCGCAGAACAGTAAATGGGCAGGCTGAAAAATTCTCGGTCCACGGTAGCCGCATGGCCGGTAGCATCGCGGCCGAGAACTTTTCAGCCCGGGGCAGTTAGGGAGAGATATACACCTAGATAGTCGAAAAAATCGATTTGGAAGCTATGAACATTCCGTCGACCGTAGAAGACCTACACTATGGGCCTGGTATCGATGATTCCATGTAAGTTGACAAATTTCATGATTTATTCATTCACAAATTTTCAAACGCGTTTTTCTCAAAACCACGTTTTTCAAATCGGTACCCAAAATTTCACTAAAACCAATGAACCGATTATTCTATACACCATTATCTAGTACTTGTCAGAGGATTTTTATTCCGTTACTTAGTTTTTGTTTTATAGGCAAAATAATAACTAATTTTTGGCCCAAAAATCACTATTTATGTTCAAATGTCCGCCATTTTGTCAAATCAATATTTTCAAGAATGGGCTATGACAAGTACTAGATTATAGTATCTAATTTAATAATCTTTTTGGTTTTTCTTTTTCAGATGATTTTTGAAGAAACGCCAGTGGGTACCGTATACGCAGATTTTTTACGACGCTCCAAGGATCACAAAATATCCTTGTTTATTTTTGATATTTTTAAATAAAGAAAATTAAACATATTTTTGAATGTATATACTTTTAGATAATTAAAACCCCAATCCGAAATTTCAAATAGTTTTCCTTGAAAAAATTCCCAAAAATGACCTTTTTCCGGCTCCTAGGTGTATTATATCTCCTCTTCAAGGCAAGCTGGAAAGTTCTCGGCCCAGAATTCTTTCGTGGCCACCTCGGGCCGAGAACTTTTCAGCCCTGTCTTGTCCGTGGATCAGCGAACAATTACTCTTCTCATTGACAAAAGCTCAATCAACATGTTTTCGTCATTTAACCCAGCTGGAATGTGCGTGAGCCCAAAATAATTTTTTTACGCTCCAGCATGAATTAGCGAAATCGAAAAAACGCATTTTTTCAATCGTTTCGTGGCAAGTGCGCCTTCGATAAGAATTCCGTCGTCGTTTCGAAATTCGCAATGTCCCTCGATTTCGCGATCTTCGGGAATTTTTATCGTCGCTTTTCTCCGCTCATTTTTTTTCGCGCGATAGGAAAAATATTCGAAACCGGGCGAGTCCGGCGCGCTCGACGTGCGTTGGCGCCACCGGCGCATCCGCTCGGCGGAGCGCGGTTGCCTTTCGTGCCGCGACGCTCGCAGCGCCACAGTGAAAACAAAATGGCGACGGTTGCGGGTATCGCCGATTAGTTCGTGAGACCGTGTGCGGTTAAAAAACGACAGAACCGAAGGAACAAAATTAAGTGTATGCCAAGAAAATTTTCTCAAAGACTCTTTTTCCACGTGTGTGCTCATCGTCGCTGTAGCTCGTGTGTCTCGGCTGGAAAAGTGTAAATAAAACTTTACGGACTTTACGACCCGCGTGTGTGTGTATGTGCTCTGGGATATAATAATAATAAATCCAAAAAAAGCAAAACGTTGACAGAAACTCTATGAGTGCGTGAGGACGTGCAAAAAAAAAGCAGGGTAGGAATATTATATTAACGCACGGCGTGCGGCACCGCCGCGCGAATCATCGCGAAACGGGGGGTGGGGGGAGAAAGATTTTCAGTTTCGCGATCAACTCTCCTTAGGTACACACCTATATTTGTTATTCGCATCAACCGCCATCTCGCCGTTTTTCTCTTTTTCTCCCCTCCCCCCGCTCTTTTCGTCTTTTATAATCAAAAACGAAATAAATCTCGAGAGTTCGCGAGTTCATTTTCCGTTTCCCCTGACAGGAAAAGCTTTGTCCCGAAGACAGCGGCCAAAAAGGAAAAACTCACTTCAAAGTCCATTTTTGGCAAAATGTGCTAATCTTTCGTACAAAAAAAAAAATCTTTCGAAACGTCAAATTTTCGCGATTTTAGTGGAGCAAAAAATTGATCGGTCCTGAAATTGTTGCAAATTTTGCGTGAAGCGAATGATCGTCCCGATTCGGAAGGTGAGAAAAAGGGGAAATAAATCAAAGTAAATCGTTAGTTTTCCTAACCTCTTCGAAACTTTGCGGAACGGTGGCGACTTTTTCGGCGGGTAGGGCCAACGAGCCAGGGGCGTTTCTTGGGACCTTTCAGCCGCGTCAAAATCCCTGATCTTTTCGTTATTATTTATTATTATGATTATTTATTATTATTTATTGGTATTATTCGTTATTATGATTGTGTATTATTATTATTGTCAACACGCTTTTGCACGATGATAATAATAACGAAGAGATAGGCGATTTTCACGCGAACGAAATGTCCCTATTATTATTATTATTATTATTGAGTTCGAATTTTCGGGAGAGGATTTTTTTCCGAAAATTCGAGAATCGCATTGTTTCCGAAAATCACATTTTTCCCGCAATTTCGAAAATCACATTTTTTTCCCGGAAATTCAATTTTTTTCCGAAAATTCCAAAATCACATTTTTTTTTTCGAAAATTCGAAAATATTTATTTTTCCGAAAATTCGAGAATCAGATTTTTTGATGCTGGAAATTCGAGAAACATGTTTTTTTTCCGAAAATGCGAAAATCATATTTTTTTGTTCAGTTCAAAAAAAATTCTCGCGCAATTGACGTTAAACTGAAAAAAAAGCGTCGAGCTCAAAGCCCGTTTTTTTTGTCTTGCCTGAAGTTGGCGTCCGGACGGCCGAAAGTTGCGCTAACACAGAGCGAGGAAAAGACGAAGGGCTCTCGGACGTTGGTAGCGGAGCGCAGAGACGCGTTATGTGACGACGAGCGCGACGTCACGCCGAGAGTCCCGTAGACTTGACAAGTTCGGAGCTAGCATCGTCGACTCGTGACAGAGAGGATTAGTTCTCTGGCTATCGATCCGGAGACCTCGAGGTCTAGAGGCGCGGCGACATGGCGTTGAATCCACGTGACATGGACGCCTTCATGGCCTTGCTCTCGACATCCGACATCAAGAAGAAACTCACCGTGGGCAATTTGCTGCTCAATTATCTCGGCGATCCCTCCAAGAGCATAGAGTGCCAGGACATCGGACTTTTCGTCGATCATATTATACCCTGGCTCAGCAATGGGAACGCCAAGGTGAGAGACACTTTTACGCCTCTCGCGGCGAGCAGAAACGTCTGGGAATTATTCTTGGAGAGTTTGATGGATGCGAGGCAGGAATTATTGAAAATCGTTTTTAACGAGAAAGGAATCGCGATGGCGAGGTCCGGATATTATACAAGATTGGCGTGTAGCCCTGTCGAGATGGAGGTTTTTTTTATTGACAAATATTGATAGACAATGGAGTTATTAATGTTGGATGAAAGTGCTGACTTTGCTGCATGACCAAGCGGCGTGGCTGCTTCCAGTCAAAATCTTCCAGTCACACGACGGAAAATGTTACTTTCTGTCCGAATTTGAAGTGAATCGGATGAATAGATTTTGCGATACGATTTACACGGTTTTACAGTGACAATGGAATACAATGAAGATGATTATTTTTTCATTGCTCGAATTTCTTTCGGCGAATATTCGCTACGAACGGCCGTCAGTCATTTTTTAAGTTGCTTTTTCGAATATCCGGTACTTAAATCTGAAAAGAAAAACATTTAGTAAATTAACGATAATGAGAGAGAACAAATATAAAAAAGAACGATGAGATTGAAGTTTGCATCGTTGGAATGCAATGAAAATCATTATTTGTCCGTTGTTCGAAAATTAGTTTTTTAAGTGCACACAATTTTGGATGATTGAAGCTTTAACAGTCACTCAAACGTTTATACATATCATTAGAAATGTACGACTTCAATTTCCCCCAAAGGGCGCTGAAAAATGATAAAAATAAAAATTCAAAATGAAAAAGGAACAATCGATGCGTCCCAACGATGTAAATTTCAACGTCTTTTTTTACAATATTGTTCACACGAAGAATATTCCCATATAATTCGATACGTTCGTCTGAAATAATTACTAAACCAACACAAAGTACTTTCTCATTCTTCGCTGTCGGTTTTTAATCCCACGTGGCCTCGAGCACGATCGTATTTTTTTGCGGTTTTCCTGCTCGCGAGAATCCACGTGCAATTTGTTTAGGAAACGTCGATAGATATATGAGGTTGAAGTGTGCATCGTTGGAGTGCACCGAAAATTAGCATTTCTTAAGGGGAGGTACCTGAGTAAACGGTGAGAAAAACAGGTAAACTTCGGGAATTTTGATCTCAAAAACTAATGTTTCGATTCGATCCGGGGTTGTTTTTATTGGAAAATATGTACATTGAGGTATGTTTAAGAATTTTTTAAAAATAAATTCGTTGACTGGAAGCGATTCAAACGCGATTATGTCGAAACATAATTTTCAAAGTCGGTGCCAGATGTATCTCGAAAACGGCTTGTCCGATTTTGTCCAAATTTGGATACAATATTCTTCGATAGTTTTTCTCGTTCGCCACGTAGGATTTTTTTGAAATTTTCATTTTTGCCGGAATTTCGATCGTTTTAATTTAACATTCGTTTTTCGTTCGCAATTTCCGACGATTTTGGATTGCATACACATTGCATAAAAGAGCAATGGTTCAATCAAATGAAAAACCCCTACGTGGCGAACGAGAAAAAAACTATCGAAGAATATTGTATCCAAATTTGGACAAAATCGGACAAGCCGTTTTTTCGAGATACATCTGGCACCGACTTTGAAAACTATCTTTCGAGATAATCGCGTTTTAATCGCTTCCAGCCAACGAATTTATTTTAAAAAATTCCTAAACATGCCTCAATGTACGTATTTTCCAATTTAAAAAACCCGCATCCAGTCGAAACATTAGTTTTTGAGATAAAAATTCCCAAAGTTTACCTGTTTTTCTCGGCGTTCACTCAGGTACCTCCCCTTAAGGGGTAAGGCCACTGTAACGGCCCAAAAAAAAAGGTTTTTTCACTAATTTTTTGCTCCCGAAATTGAAGGTATTTGAAAAAAAACTTTTAATGGTGTTATCGGGCATACATTAAACTTTATTATAAAATTTTTTTACAGTAAAAAAAACAAAATGGCGGTTTCACAGCTATCTTCCCGGGACATGTTTTGCTTCCAGGGCTCCGCGGCACGCAGCACCACTGGTGCACTTTTGAATCTAGAACAAAAAAAAACCATTAATCTAGAGGGTTATAGCTAGAGAATGTCGATCGGATTTTAAAAAGTATCAATTTTTGTGGATTTGGCGTGCGTTTGAAAAAAAAAATTGATTTTTGACGAAAAAAACGGCAAGTTTTTTGTTAATAAAAGATCAATAAATAAAGTTCTTGAAAATTCCGATCGACATTCTCAAGATAATGTAAATGTTCACATCTGGTTAAAATTTCAAGTAAAAAAAATGAAAATTGTTCGAGTTATGCTGCGTGCCATTTTGAAAAACCATGTTTCGAGAAAAACGCGTTTAAAGTTTTGCGAATAGTTTTTTATTGGAAAAAATTTAAAAAAGAAGTTAAAAGGATTTAAACTATTTTTAAACTAGAGGGTTTAAACTATTTTTTAAGCCAATAAAAAAAAATCGATTTTTCAAAAAATTTACAGTGGCCTTACCCCTTAGGTGTTTTCATTACTTTGTATAATTCCTTTCTATAACTTTTTCTCGCTTAATCAACGCGAAACGAATTGGCAACGTCGTAAATCAGATTTGTATAATTCCTTTCTATAACTTTTTCTCCCTTAATTAACGCGAAACGAATTGGCAACGTCGTAACGCAGATTTTGCCTACGAGGATTCTTCAACCATTTTGAAGAAAATTTTGAAGAATTTTGATGAAAATATATATTTTTTTAACTTTTACAGCGATAAGAAATGAAGAATAAAATGTAAAAATGAATATTCCTTGCGTTCCAACGATGCAAACTTCAACGCTATATAGAAATTTCTTCCCAGAGGGACGCAATTCGACCAAGTGGATCTCTGATTCGTCGCTGAAATTATTTATGCCTTTTTCCGAGGACTCAAAACCGCGGCGCTCGAGAGAGAATATCCGGAGGGAAAAAAAGATCGATAAAAAATAACAATAAACAAACGAGTCTTACGAGAAGTGTAAATTTGCGAAACGTCGTTTTCGCCACGACTTCCGGTCGAGAAATCGCGAAAGGAGTCACGGAAGGACGCCTCGGAGGGAGATGTTTCGAATTTTGGAAATTCGCACACGCGCTCCATTCTCGTTTTATTTCGAGACCGGAAGCGACTGCTGAAAAAACGCGCTCAATGCAGGTTGAAAAAAAAACACACACACGCACAAAAAAGAAAAAAGATCGTGCCAGCAAAGTGTCTCCTTGCGTTGCATTTCTTGGTCGCACGTTGCACTCGAGTCGAATATCGTACCTGTCCAACCGGCATCTCGTTTTCCGCCTTTAAGGGCAACGAAACTTTCACGCCATTTACGTTTCGGAAACGTTCTCTTCTCTCGCGTACCGTGCGTTCGCGAGAAAAAAAAAACGAAAAAAAAAAAGGAAAAGGAAAAGAAACGAAACATTTTGTCGCGTATATATTTGATACGAGCGAAGCAAAAAGAAAAAGAAATAAAAATAAAAGACATTTCCACGTCTCCTTTGGGTTTGTTCGGTTTTAATCGTGCCAGTCGTTGCCACTCGGTCAAGCAAATGTCACCAGATTCCTAAATTCGTTTTTCCATTCCAATGGAACGATAAAAACCGACGGAAAAATCCTTTTGGGGTAAAAATAAAATAAAAACGGAGTTAAAAAATTGGTTCGAGCATCTTTTTTTTTTTTTTTTTTTCGTGGGAGGAAAAAAAAATCATGCAAAGGTCCGTGGACAGTTTGTTGGATTTTCGTGAGAGATTCGAGATGTCGAGGAAACGTGCGAAAGGCCAGGTGAGACGAGACGGCCGAAAAAAAAGAGATTTTCATAATTTTGTTTTACGAGGAAAGATTTCTTCACCATTTTTCAGACTTCGGGTATGTTTTATTGCTACTTTTGGTTCTTGGATGGTATTTTTTACAATGAATCTTTAAAAATCTTAGAGCTATGGCACGATCTTCTAAACGGGTTGCGGCGGATGTTGTGAGACGGTGTGACGTGCATCGGCGGGATTAATCGGAGAAAAGAAATACTCACACGGAACGAACAACAAAAACAGTTCATTTTACAAATTGTAAGAGAATATCGAAAAAATCATCCAGACGCAAGAAAGGAGAAAATACTTAAGAATTTGTAACTCGTTTAGAAAATTATTCTATTTTAAATACATTTATAAAAAAAAAACGAGGAAGCAAAATAAAAAAAAAAATATAATTATTATGGTGATGTTATACAATATTTTGAGGGTAGGGGTTTTGGAATTTTTTTCCATGTAGCAACATGCTTGTAAACTAATTTCTGAAAATTTCACGATTTTACAAACATATTTAGGCCCACAGTAAAATAGTGACGGCAAACGCAGGAAAGCCCCGTGTATTTTAAATGAAAAACTTCAACCCCTGTGGTCAAGGGTTAAACATATTTTTTTTAATTTAAAAAAATTACAGCGTTACTTTTTACGTATTTCGAGCCGATTTAGGGGGCGGAAAGGGTAAAATTAATTTTGACCCCAAATAAAGACCACCCGTACATTACGAAAAAAAAATCGATCTTTGGAAAATTTTAACTGTATATACCCCCTTAACATTCATATGCAGAATATGAATCAAGAAAAAGTGAGAAAGGTTGAAAATAGATTAAACGGTACGCTTTGAAACCAAAAGATTGAATTTTTCGAATAAAATGGCTACATTTAAAAAAAAATTCTTTTTTTTCGTGAAACTTCAAAAAAAACATTGAGGGTTATGTTTTAGACAGTAAGGTGAGAAGATTTATACCAAATTTCATCAGAATAGGTCGATTAGTTTTTTAGCTTTACGTCTCGCCAGTTTTGAAAATGCAGTTTAGAAGACCATGTCATTTTTAAAGTTTAAGGCGGGAGGCTGAATTAAAAGGTCAGAAAAAGCGTTTTTTTGAGAATTTTTTTAGAAGGGAAAATTCAATTGGGCGTAGTAAACGTGTAGGGATTTTTTCATGTGTATTTGAAATGTATAAAAAAAATTCAACATAAAACAATAAATGGCTGCAGATTTATCAGTCTATTCCATGTGCGTCTTGCCACTGCAGTGCAATGGGCGGGAAATATGCAGCAAGTAATTCTTGACTGAACCAAATGAGCCAAAAAAAATTTCAGTTGTCATATATTTTTCTTCTGGGTGAATGAAGGAAAAGTTGAAAAAATCGTGGAATTATAACTTTTCTCAGGTTTGGAAAAAAAATTTAAACACTTCAACGTGCTATAAAAATTATTTAAAATAACTTTTTCAACGACTTTTTTAATTCACTTTGAAGAGATTTTCATACTGAAGAAAATAAACTTTGGTTTGATTCAATAGGTCGTTTAGTTTTTTTTGCCATCACGCCCGCCAATTTGGAAAAATCGTGAAAATGAAAACTGGAGAAAACGCGCTTCAAAGTTTTCAATAGGAGGAAGTATCAATATCAAATATCAATCGCTCCTCTGCTTTTGGCCATCTTCGAAAATATTTACAATTGGCCTACGTAACTTTGTAAATATTTTCTTGGATATATCGATTTAAGCAATAAAAAAGAAACGATTTTTCGGACCTTCTAATTCAGGCTCCTGCCTTAAGGGGCACCACTAAGGTGACATTAAAAAAAAATCGATTTTTTGTTGTTGCATTTTACAATAGTTTATACCTTCAAGTATAACTTACTACTATACTATACCTCATATTTTTATCGATTCATAACAATAAAATCGACAATTAACATCGCCATTTCAAATTTTGGGTCAAAACATATTATTTTTAAGGGGCACCACTAGAGGGACACTTTCAAAAAATCGATTTTTTATTGTTGCATTTTTCGATAGTCTATACCTTCAAGAATAACATACTAAAAATTCAAGTGCAGATCTTAAATAGTTTTTGAACTACAGCCTTTTAAAGAGCAGCTGCTCATCAGAAGGCGCAGGCTGCTCTTTTATTTTTCAACGCGTTTTTCTCAACACATTTGGCGAATTTGCTGCAGTTCTAACTCGAATAAAAATCATCCGATCGACTTGAATCTTGTTTTACCGTACTTAGTATTTGTTTCTTCATACAATGACCCTCCAGTTTTTTAAATGGATAAAAAAAAATTTCAATTTTCAATTGGATCACAAAAAATATCAATTTGCCATGCAAAAAACCATCAGATTTTTAAGTGTCATTTGGAATTTTTTTTTCAAATCTCCGCCATTTTGTTGGGTTTTAATTTTAATTTTCACAAACCTGCCTCATTGTACAGGTAATACCTTCTAGTTTACCGGACTTTGTCAATTTTTTTATTTCGGGCATTCTGAAGGCAGAATCACTGCAGCAGTGGGAGAACTTTTTTTTTTTTGTAGATTCGGGCGACGGCGTATAAGTCGCTGAAAATTGGATATTTTCATACGAAAAAATTACTGTATATACATAATTTATACACAAATATATCCTCGAAAATTTCAAAATATTCGATGCAATACTTTTCTTTCAATAAATTCCCGAAAATCACCTTATTGGGCAGTCACACTAGAAGCGCGCCGTGATAATTTAAGGGGCTATACCAGTGTGAACGCTGAACATTTTCGTGATTTTCGGGAATTTTTTTTAAAGAAAAGTACTCAATTAAATATTTCGGAAAATTAAGAATATATTTGGCTATATTTGACCTATATTACATAATTTTTTCATAGAAAAATATTGAGATCCAAGCGTCTTATCGGCGGGGTAAAGTTAATTCGGCGAAAAAAGGGCATGTTTTTAAGATTTTTTTTTTGGCGTAACGAATAGTGTTCGTTTATTGAAAAATTTACATATAATAAAGTAACATTTGAACAACATTCTCCTAAATTTACATTGCAAAATATTCCAAATTGAGCGAGTGAAAATTAAACCCCGGAGGCGCCTCGAAAAAAAGTTGGTTTGCGGTGTGCACCATAACTCGCAACAGAATCATTTGAAACAAAAAAATCAAAATGCATTTGTTGAAGGAGATGTTTCTCGAGGTAATGACGGGAGGATTTTTTTTCTTTCGATTTTTCGATTTTTCGTAGCACTTGGGACCCAAAAACCCGATTTTCGCTAAAAAAAATCGGCTAATTTGTTGTTGAAAAATTAGTAATTATTAAAAAAAACAAAAAAGCTCTCGACAATACCTGGTGAATTATGTGAAGAAGTACTGTGCAAAATTTCAAAGCGATTGGTCCAGTAGATTTTGAGTTATCGTGCACACGGACTTCAAATATGACAAGTCTCAGAAAAACGGTTTGAAAAACGCAGAAGAGAAGAGAACGGCATGGAGCAATAGACGCTCAAATACTCATAACTTCGTCAATTTTACTCCGATCGACTTGAAATTTTAACACAATATTCTTGATATATTATGCATTCATTTTAAAAAAATTTTAAAAGTGAAAAAAAAATTAAATACTGCCCTTATGCGCTGCCTTCGGAGGCGCAAAAAAAAAGTTCCTCCACTGCTTACATAATTCCCGCCGATTGAGTAGCTGAAACCGAAAAAGGAAAAAAATGTCGTTAAACTGGAAGGTATTTCCTGTACAATGACGTAGGATTTTCGAAAAATATCAAAATCTAACAAAATGGCGTAGTTATGAACAAAAGTCTGTTTTCTTGTCTATAAAATGGTCGTTTTTTTCAATGCCAAATCGTCAATTTTCATCCAATCAAAAATATCCTACGTCATTGTAGAGTAAATATATTCAAGAGTACTCAGTTCAAATATCAAGTCAATCGGATAATTGCTCTTTGAGTTACAATGTCAGCACATTTGAAAAATCCCATTTCGAGAAAAAACGCGTTTAAAGATTTGACTAACGATTTTTGCAAGATAAAATGACAAGAGATACGGCCTTGAAATTTTTACAGGTTATTTAAACACTTAAAAAATCGACTTTTTTTAAGTGTCACACTGGTATAGCTTAAAAAAATACCATATGACAGCCAAAAGTAGTAAAAAAAAGAACATACCCTAAGCTCAAAAGTGGTGAAGAAATTTTTCGTTTTAAAAAAAAAATATAAAAATCAGCAAACATTTGCCTCGCCCAAGGTATCTCCTCCCTTAATTCAAATATCTTTAATTGAAAAAATGCGCGATATTTAAAAAATGTCGGCACATCTACAACCGATTATTTCGTATTTGTTTTATTGTGAAAAACGTCGCTAATTTTTCAAACTCAAGATATTTAAATTAAAAATATATTAATTTTTTTCATCATCTCCAATCTAAAACGACATTTAGACAAATTTATCGTTTTACCAATCACGTGCACTCGTCAAAACTTTCAACAAGCAAATTTTTTTCCCCAACCAACTGCCCGCTCCATTTTTATCGAAAAAAAATAAAAAATGAAAAAAAAAAAACTTCGAACCTTTCGTCATATTTTTTTTTCCTCGGAGCCTGGCTCATTTTTGTCGAAATTCTGCGACGCTGTGAAAAAGTGAGAAAAAAAAAAGTTGAGCGCGTGTGCGCGTGTTTTTCGTTTCGACTGGAATATTGAGATTGTGAATTCGATCGGTGTCAAGGACACAAAGTGCACTCGTTGATCCGTTGCTCGACAATCTTCTTCTCGCTTTTTTCCTTCGCTCTCTTCTCTCGCTCTTTCCCTCTTCGTTTTCTCACTCCCCACTGGCCCCCTGCGCCCTTCTCCTCGTCCTCTTCTAATTCAGCTCGCACAATTCCTTGTTTGGGTTGCCACCGGAGTGACGTCATTATTTCGACTCGAGTATAAACTGGACGGTTACATGTCGCCTGGCAATGGGCAGATAATTTCTTTATTTTTTATTTTATTTTATTCTTCAACGTGACGACAAAAACGCGGCTAAAGTTCACAGTTTGTGGATAATGCTGACACGGGAAGCTCTGAGATTTAAAAATAGCTATTGCACATGCAATACCAGATTGGAGGGGCAATATTTATTGGTTTATTTCGGAGTTTGGACGAAAAGAAAATGAGCATTTTTGGGGAGAAAAATATTGTTTTGTGTGCTAATTAGTTCACTAAAGAATTGGAATATTTATGGGATTGAAGATTGCATCGTTGGAATGCAACGGAAATATTTCTTTACACATTGGCCAATTTTTTTCGCATATTTCGGCGACGTTATTGCTGAAATATTTTTGGAGACCCTTATTAGGGATTGATATTAGGACTTTTCGGAGCTTGTGTAAGGGAAAGGAGGTTGCTCATAGTCCAGTCAAATTACCGAAAAAATAAACACAAAATTATGTAGTTTGGAGATTATGAAGGATCGATAGGGGGGTATATTCTGAGCATACATTCCAATTTGAGGCGTTCTCCGAAGGTCAGCTCAAGGTCATTTCGATGAAAACGCGTTTAATTCAATATCTCGAGAACGGTTAGTGTTAGGCCAAACATTGTAGAGACCTTTTCTCTTCTAAATTAAATTTACCAACTTTTTTATCTGAAACTTTTTTTTTATCATCAATACTTTTCAATTTGTTACTTCCAAAAGGCAAAAATTTACTTTTTTTTCTCCCTATTTTTCATTTTTCGCCATTTTCTCCCCAACCGTTCAATTTTATGAAATTTTACCATTTATCAAAGTTGTAGATCCTTTAATTATGAACAACTTTTTCCGATAACTTCTTTTTTTCTAATACCAATATCTTCGGAGTTATATATTACTTTACCGAGCGAAATCCGCGCCATTTCAAGTACTTCGTTTGCGCGATTGTTGAGAAATTAATTATTGAAGTTAGGCTCTTATACACGGGCGACATAGGAAAAGCTTCGTGAAAACTCTAATACGACTGTCGCGACATAATAAAAATAGCAAGAATTGAATGGAAATAGGCGGAAAAAAAATCTTGACATTTTTATGAATCATTTCAACGAAGAGTACAGCGTTTTGTCTGTCTCGTTATCGAGATATTCGTGAAATAAAACAGGAAATTTCAGCTGATTCGCGTAAAACGACAAAGCGCCCTACGGCACGTGGCAACGCTGCTGTCAAGTCGGCCATTTTGAATAGGCGCCAAAATTTGAAACGCACAAACTATTGCTTCCTTGCTATAAATTTCTTACCGCGGTTTCGTAAAGAGTATTCAAATATTTTGAATCATTCTTTACAGAAGCTGCAGTGCATGTGTTTCGACATAACCTTCAAATCAATTACGCGTCGTCCCTCGACTGCGCATTCATTTTCCGGCTCAACTACTTTTTTCCGCCGCTTTCCAGGCTGTACTTGCTCCAACCGTCGATTGTATTGTTTTTCGGTGTGCATTTTTACCTTCCATCTTTTAATTTTGGCCGAACAAAAAAAAACGGAATTCGCGAAGGATGTTTGACAGCTGCGCGCTCACGATGTGGCGTTCGTATCTGAGCTCGGTGATACCAATTACTGAGAACTAAATTGCGCGTTTGCCACATTTCAACTTGGTTAATAACGCTTTCGCGATGTAAGGCATTTATATATCGATATTTATATCGCGATCTACAATATAAATCTATACAAAAAATCTTCTATAATAATAAAAATAATGAAAATAAAATGTAAGCCAAGCGCTTTCGTTGCAATGATGCAAACTTCAATGCCATTCTTCAAGGGTGTTTACATAAATGACCCTGCCTTCTCATTTACACAAATTATTTTACATTGGTTTTCGTATATCTATCCTAGTTGCTAGTTTCTTAAGGCCTTAAGCCACTCTAGAGGCCGAAAAATAGGCTTTTTGGGGATTTTTTTTCAGAAAAACTACAAAATAAATCGAGATTACAAAAAAGGTGTTCATCATACATATCAGTGACTGTATACAATAATTTTTTTTAAGCGATCAATTTCAAAATGGCGGCTGTGCAGCGTTTATCTCAAAACTGCATTTTTTTAGTTGGCCGGAAGCATAACTCAGGCAATTTTCAACCGATTCACTTGAAATGTTGAATATATCTTGAAAAATAGATTGTCTACGGAGGTATATAGGATTTTTTTTATACTGCATAGTTTATTTGTTATTAACAATTACCTGACGATTTTTAGGGAAATTTTTGGAAAGTGAAACATTTCGTCAGATAGTTGTTAATAACAAATTAACTATGCAATTTAAAAAAAATCCTACGTACTTCCATAGAAAATGTTTTTTTTTTTCAAGATATATTCAACATTTCAAGTGAATCGGTTGAAAATTGAGTTACGTTTGCCGCCAAATTAAAAAATACAGTTTTGAGATAAACGCTGCACAGCCGCCATTTCGAAACTAATCGCTTAAAAAAAAATATTGTGTACAGTCACTGATGTGTATGATAAACACCCTTTTTGTAATCTCGTATTTTGTAGTTTTTCTGAAAAAAAAAAAAAAATGCCCAAAAAACCTATTTTTTCGGCCTCTAAAGTGGCCTGGCTCCTTAAGGGGAGATATCCACCTAGGAGCCGGAAAAAGGTCATTTTTGTAACATTTTTTCAAGGAAAACTATTTGAAATTTCGGATTAGGGTTTTAATTATCTAAAAGTATATACATGTAAAAATATGTTTAATTTTCTTTATTTAAAAAATCAAAAATATACAAGAATATTGTATGATCCTTGAAGCGTTGTAAAAAAATCTGCGTATACGGTACCCACTGGCGTTTCTTCAAAAATCATCTGAAAAAAAAAAACGAAAAAGATTATTAAATTAGATACTATAATCTAGTACTTGTCATAGCCGATTTTGAAAATATCGATTTATGACAAAATGACGGACGTTTGAACACAAATAGTGATTTTTGGGCCAAAAATTAGTTATTATTTTGCCTACAAAACAAAAACTGAGTAGCGGACAAAAATCCTATGACAATTACTAGATAATGGTGTATAGAATAAACACAAAAAACCTCAAGGCAATCGGTTCATTGGTTTTCGAGAAATTTTGGGTACCGATTTGAAAAACGTGGTTTTGAGAAAAACGCGTTTGACAATTTGGGAATGAATTAATCATGAAATTAGTCAACTTACATGGAATCATCGATACCAGGCCCATAAGTGTAGGTCTTCTACGGTCGACGGAATGTTCATAGCTTCTAAATCGATTTTTGCGACCATCTAGGTGTATATATCCCCTTAAGGAGTAAGGCCACTGTAACGGCCCAAAAAAAAGGTTTTTTCACTAATTTTTTGCTCCCGAAATTGAAGGTATTTGAAAAAAAACTTTTAATGGTGTTATCGGGCATACATTAAACTTTATTATAAAATTTTTTTACAGTAAAAAAAAACAAAATGGCGGTTCCACAGCTATCTTCCCGGGACATGTTTTGCTTCCAGGGCTCCGCGGCACGCAGCACCACTGGTGCACTTTTGAATCTAGAACAAAAAAAAACCATTAATCTAGAGGGCTATAGCTAGAGAATGTCGATCGGATTTTAAAAAGTATCAATTTTTGTGGATTTGGCGTGCGTTTGAAAAAAAAAATTGATTTTTGACGAAAAAAACGGCAAGTTTTTTGTTAATAAAAAATCAATAAATAAAGTTCTTGAAAATTCTCAAGATAATGTAAATGTTCACATCTGGTTAAAATTTCAAGTAAAAAAAATGAAAATTGTTCGAGTTATGCTGCGTGCCATTTTGAAAAACCATGTTTCGAGAAAAACGCGTTTAAAGTTTTGCGAATAGTTTTTTATTGGAAAAAATTAAAAAAAGAAGTTAAAAGGATTTAAACTATTTTTAAACTAGAGGGTTTAAACTATTTTTTAAGCCAATAAAAAAAAATCGATTTTTCAAAAAATTTACAGTGGCCTTACCCCTTAAATTGTTCGATCTAATCGCATGGTTGCTTTACCGGTTGCATTTTCAGTTGCGTTTCTATTTTCCGGTCGATTTTTAAACCCCTGCTGTTCGCAATCATTGCTCCAGTTTATTTACTATTTCCCGGTTTAGTTTTCCCTCAAGGTAATCCTATCGCCAGGCTTCAATCCATAGGATATTCATAATTTTTTTTTGAGCTTCACTAAAAATATTGCTAATCGTCTCTGTAAAATTTCAGGGTCGGTTATCGACCTTATTACGGAGAATAAAAATATTAAAATAGCGTGTTTTTGTGAAGGAATTCCGAGACGACGTACAAAAACCCAATTTCCGGTCGCTGCAAAAGTGTATATAATAGTGGGAGTCCGTCAGATTCTTAAAAATAATCAGATTTACATACTTAACACTTGTAGTAATCCAATGCTCTCGGAAAAAAATTACGCTCATTGACCTCATTTTGATGTAATATCAAGTTTAATTTGAACTTCCGGTATTGGATTTATCACCACTTGTTACGATATAGAGACGTGACAGCAAGGCAACAGCTGGCTGTAGTCCTAACCTCATCTCACTCGTTCGAATTTCCACGCATATTTCATTTTTAACCGACATATTTCGCCGACACAAATTTTCCACGCTTTTTCACCAGTCGTGGCCCGAATACAATGCTTTATATTTCCCGCACCTGACATTGTTTTGACAGATCGACGTTGAAAAGCATGGAGGTTAAACTCGCCTGGTTGAGTAAAAAGAGACGGGCATAGAACCAATGTTGCCAAATATCAAACCTAGAAATACTTCGCGAATCGTTGGAATAACTATTTATTCATTTTTTCCAATTAAACGTGAACATTCGTTAAACAGTTTACACATGGAAAATTGTAGTTGTTACAAATGATTTTGTTTTGCATATGTTAAAAATATAAACTGTACAAGTCTCAAGTATGATCAGTGGTATGACTAGTATAAAGCGATAGGATCACCTTAACTTCCGTACACTCGCAAATATGTCTCACATTTTCAAATGCCCGCTTGCATATTCTACATTTGGCGTACCCTTTTTTCCCGTTTTTACCAAGGTTTCCACATCTTATCCTCGCCCACGTTTATTTTAATTCTCCGCTGATCATCTTGTCCTCCCAATATTTGTCCACGTGTATACCTGTTTTCCTGTGTTTAATTTCCTTGCAGTATGTTGACTCATCGATTTCCATTCCATACGACTCGCCAGATTGCCTCCTCACCTACGCTTTAACCCTGCTTCTTTTATTCCTTTTCCTCATTTTGATGGTTAGCATTTGACGGCTCTGCTCTCCGTAGGCATCTTTTTGGCCACCTAATGTCTCCATCTTCGTTATTTCAGCAGATACCTTGCTGTCCCTTTCTCTACTTCGACTTCCATTGCCCTGCACGCCGTTTCTATTCCCCAAATATAGTTTTGGGTGTTTCTACTAATTCCCATGACCATTTCAACATACCTTGGTAAACTTTTCCACCTCTTCCCTCCTCTTCCAGGCCCAAATTTTGGATCCATACAGCATGTCACTTTTCACGAATAATACGATGTATTTATCTATCAACTTATATATATATATATATATATATATATATATATATATATATATATATATATATATATATATATATATATATAATTATAAACGCAAACGAAATTTCTGTCATGAAAAATGAATTATAAATGAATTTATGATGATTTACGCCATGGGTCGGCAACCTTTTGTTGTAAGAGGGCCAAATATTTTACGTGAGGATTAGTGCGCACCGCACATTGGCCATATATCATAACAGTATACCTACATTGTAGGTATATGATACACTATACAATATCGTCCGACACATGCAGGGGTACCAGACGTCCATTGTTTTAAAGGACGTCCCCATTTTCAGACCCAAAAATAGATCTTGTCCTCTATTTTGAAATCGAGAATAGAGGACAATACTTCGTCCTTTATTTTGGGAATAATGAACGCATGCGTATGGCAAATACGTCGACTCGCGTCAGCGGCTGCGTATGTATGGAGAGTTCTGTATAATAAGGCGTTAGGCCATGGGGTTGAAGTTTGCATCGTTGGAATGCAACGAAAATCCTTTCCAATTTCTCATTTTCATTATTATCTCAAATCATAATTCGCAAATTTGTTGTAGATCGCTAAATAAGAATGGTAAAAAATGTTTGCGTTATTTTTGCAGCTCAAAATCTACCAAAGAAATTTCGAAAATTAAAAAAAAAACACTTTCGTTGCATTCCAACGATGCAAACTTCAACGTCATCGTTAGGCCACAGTGACGGGTATCAAATCATGGGCGAATTTAACCTTTTTTTCGTATGAAAAATTGATTCACTTATAAAATGAATTACACATCTATTTAGTATGAATGTCAAGCTGTTAGAATTTTTTTTTTTTTTACGTACAAAATGGCCGGATACTAATCATTTTTTGTCATCTTTTTTTTAGGCGCTCCGCGGCGTGTTATCTTTTCACAATTTTTTACCTAGAACGAAAAACAAAAATTCTCGTCAATCTACATTAGAATACCTATAGAAGTACGTACGAAATTTAAAAAATATTGTTTTATTTAATAGTTGTAGGTATTTGAACTTAAGAAATGAATTTTCAGTGAAAAATTTCGTTACAATTGCTTATAAAGTGCTCATAAAATGAAAAGTTTTCGATTAATCAGAAATTCCGTACGTACTTCTCTGCGAAATGCAATTAGGAACATAACTTTTAAGGGGTAAGGCCACTGTAACGGCCCAAAAAAAAAGGTTTTTTTCACTAATTTTTTGCTCCCGAAATTGAAGGTATTTGAAAAAAAACTTTTAATGGTGTTATCGGGCATACATTAAACTTTATTATAAAATTTTTTTACAGTAAAAAAAAAAACAAAATGGCGGTTCCACAGCTATCTTCCCGGGACATGTTTTGCTTCCAGGGCTCCGCGGCACGCAGCACCACTGGTGCACTTTTGAATCTAGAACAAAAAAAAAACCATTAATCTAGAGGGCTATAGCTAGAGAATGTCGATCGGATTTTAAAAAGTATCAATTTTTGTGGATTTGGCGTGCGTTTGAAAAAAAAATTGATTTTTGACGAAAAAAACGGCAAGTTTTTTGTTAATAAAAAATCAATAAATAAAGTTCTTGAAAATTCCGATCGACATTCTCAAGATAATGTAAATGTTCACATCTGGTTAAAATTTCAAGTAAAAAAAATGAAAATTGTTCGAGTTATGCTGCGTGCCATTTTGAAAAACCATGTTTCGAGAAAAACGCGTTTAAAGTTTTGCGAATAGTTTTTTATTGGAAAAAAATTAAAAAAAGAAGTTAAAAGGATTTAAACTATTTTTAAACTAGAGGGTTTAAACTATTTTTTAAGCCAATAAAAAAAAATCGATTTTTCAAAAAATTTACAGTGGCCTTACCCCTTAAATTTGAAGTAAATTGAGGGAAAATTGTTGAAGTTATTTGTCACGCCAATTGGAAAAAAGCTGTTTCGAGTAGTCGGCCATTTTGTACATCGAAAATATATATATATATTTTTTTTCAAACAGCTTGATATTCATACTAAATAGATGTGTAATCAATGTTATGAGTGAATCACTTTTTCATACGAAAACGGAATTGTTAAATTCGCACGTGATTTTATACCCGTTTCTGTGGCCGAACTCCTCAATTGGAAGATCCAAAAAAAGCGTTTTTTTCGGGAATTTTTTTGAAAGAAAAAAAAAACAAGCGAGCTCAGTAAACATTGAGGTACTTTTTTATGTATATTTGGAATGAACACTGAAAAAAAATCGGTCATCCAACCAAAATTTAGTTGGTTTAACAAAATGTATCTTTAAATACGTTCAACTTGATTTTTGATTGGCATAATAAATGTTTTGTTAATCTAACTGATAGTTTTAGTGGTGTGAACTGTAGCTTATTCAGCATGTCTGAGCAATTGTTAAAACAACAAAATGCACTTTGCACATTCAACGATTTCTTTTTCTCAGTGTGTAAAAAAAAATTCAACGCGAAACAATAAATGACTGCAGATTTATCAGCCTATTCGATGTGCGTCTTGCCACTGCAGTACCCATCGGCGGAAAAGATGCAGCTCGTAATTCTTGACTGAAACGAAAAACCAATAAAATGTTCAATTGTCATATATTTTTCTTCTGGGTGAATTAAGAGAAAGCTGAAAAAATCATAAAATTATATAATAATTTTTTTCAGGATTGAAAAACAATGGGGCCGGGTTGAAATTCCGAACTTTGAACGCTCCGACAGTTTAAAATTCCGAATTTTAATGTTTCGAAATTCAAGGATGGGGCCGGGTTGAAATTCTGAACTTTGAATGGTCAGAACGCTGAAAACTCCGAAAAAATAATACCCCGAAAGATAAAAAATCCGAAACAATTTTACACGAACGATCAAAACTCCGAAAATAACACCGTCAAAATAATTCGGCTATGAAAATTTTAAAAGTTCCAAAATTTCCAATAAATCGACGAATGATTCGAAGAATTTTTTTTTCCATTAAGAAGTGATTTTGCGTCAATATTGAAATTTGTCTAGACAATGTTATACGTTCTACATAATTAACAGTCAACTGTGTAGACTTTCGCTGGCATAATCTTGACACGAGGGCCGGGTTGAAATTCCGAACTTTGGATGCGCCAACGGTTTAAAATTCCTAATTTTAATGTTCCGAAATTACAAGGTTCGTCAAGATTATGCCAGCGAAAGTCTACACAGTTGGCTGCAAATGATGTAGAACGTATAACATTGTCTAGACAAATTTCAAAATTGACGTAAAATCACGTCTTAATAAAAAAAAAAAAATTCTTAAAATAATACGTCGATTTATTGGCAATTTTGAAACTTTTAAAACTTCCATACCCGAATTATTTTGACGATGTTCAGATTTTCGGAGTTTTGGTCTTTCGTCTAAAATTCTTTCGGGGTAGTATATTTTCGGAATTTTGAGCGTTTTGATCATTCAAAATTCGGAATTTCAACGCGGCCCCAAAAAAAAATGTGTTAAAAGAACATTTTAACGTGCTATATAAATGATTTAAAAAGACTTTTCCAACGACATTTTTAATTCACTTAGAAGAGATTTTCATACTAAAGAAAATAAACTTTGGTTTGATTCAATAGGTCGTTTAATTTTTGTGCTATCACGCCCGCCATTTTGGCAAAATCGTGAAAATGAAAAACTGGAGAAAACGGGCTTCGAAGTTTTCAATACGAGGAAATATCAATATCAAATATCAATCGCTTCTCTGCTTTTGTATATATATACAAAAGCAATATATTAATATATTAAATATAATTATTATATTAATAATTATTTAATATTATATTAAAGATTACTATTAAATTTAATATTTGAATATATTAAATATATTCTTGATAAATATATTCTCGATTTGAGTAATTGAGAAAAACGATTTTTCGGGCCTTCCAATTCAGGCCCCGGCCTTAAAGCCTCTCTTGACGAAAATCATAAAAGAAAAGAAGCGTGAAAATGTTCTTGAAAAGTGGATTCAGATTCTAAAATCGCATAAAGTTCCGAAAAGGTCCGATCCGGTCGGGCTGAAGTTTTGCACAGACCTTGCTCGTGGCGGACAGGATAACTCACGATAGCTTTATCTGAAATTAAAAAACCAATTTTTTCTGTTAATAGATGAGTATAGCTCGTGATTGAATGAAGGATTTTAAAAAAATTGAAATTTGAATTTTTGGCAGAGTTGTATTGCAAAATAGTTCAATTTTTTGTACAATTTCCACTGCGTATAGCTTTGTAAAATTAGTTGTAATCGAAAAAAAACCTTCGTTCAATCACTAGTCAGTGCTATTTTGAAGAAGTGTGCAAAATTTCAATAAGATTGGTGCATTAGTTTTTGAGAAATCGTGTCCACCGACTTCAAAAATAGTTTTTTGAGAAAAATGCGATATATCTGCGTCGTTCCCGGCCGGTCTTTCCCAACAGGGGGAAATTCCCAAAGGCTCTCTCTCTCTCCTAGACTTTTACTCCGATTGACTTAAAACTTTGGGAAAATATTCAAGACATATTGTACTATTAGATAAAAAAATAAAAAAAAATGGATTTCTTGAAATTTTCAAACCCACGTAAGCCCTTAATAACACCCACTATATTAACAAAATTCATAATCATTAATTTTCCAGATATCCGCATACACATGCATGTACACATGAATGTACATGACAACAATTAATGAATTAATACAAATAACGATATTATTATAAATAATAATAGTACAAGGACTGCGATAGCCTGGGAGAGCGAGAAAAGTAAATCGGCACCAGCCAAATCGTGTTTTCAATTCAGGTCCCGAGTGCTTCAATACGCGCCAGTCCAGGCCGTTCGCCAACGCACATAATGTAACCACACACTGACCGAATAATTGCCCTGATACGAATCTCGCCCACCCTGCTCATCGTTGTCACCGCTATATTTTGCATCTCGTCGAACGATGTTTCACAGACGACATTTCATTCCTCAGACATTGCACGCTAGAGATTTTTCGTTATAATTCCAATAATAAATAACATCGGCATTATTGCATTATAAAATTCTCAATGAAGCTCACAACAGTTACGGCACCAGGGGATAAAAAAACAGAAAGATAAATCGGCAATGAGAGGGGGAAAAAATTCTCTACGATTAATAAGGATTAATGAAATCAATTTTTTATCAAGTTAATCAAATTTTCATCAATTAAATTGTATTTTAATGAATTCAACTAAAGCTTAATAGATTAAACGAAATTTTTATCAATTAAACCGAAAATTAATTAATTGAATCAAAACGTAATTAATTGAGCAAAATTTCAATTAATTAAATAAAATTTCAATCAGTGAAACGACATTTTTATTAATTAAACCAAACTTTAATTAATCAGATCAAATTTGATTAAGTTAAACTGAATTTAACTTAATTGAACAACATTTTGGTAATTTAAACAAATCTTAGAAAATTGAATTTTTTTAAAGAAATTCAAAGTGAACAAAAATTTTAACGAAATTTTAAGAAATTAAATCCAAATGTAATTAGTTGAGCGAAATTTCAATTGATTGAATGAAATTTCTATGAATTAAACGACATTTAAATTAATTGAATCCACTGTTAATTACGTAAACTGAGTTTTCATTAATTTAACCAAATTTCAATTAATTAGACCAAATTTTAATTAATTAAAGCAAAAGATAATACAAAGACTATTTCTCGAAGGCAAACAAAGCAAAAATGTTTACAAAATTTTAATGAATTAAATCCAACGGTAATTAGTTTACCAAAATTTCAATTGATTAAATGAAATTTCTATGAATTAAACGAAATTTGAATTAATTGAATCCACTGTTAATTAAGTAAACTGAGTTTTCATTGATTTAACCAAATTTTAGTTAATTAAAGCAAAAGATAATACAGAGAGTATTTATCGAAGGCAAATTTTGTCTTTTCCCATGAAAACAATCAAATTATCATCGTATTACGATCGCGAGCCAATTAATCGTTACCTCGATCGCATAACGAAGCACCTCGAAACGCCTCGAGGCAATCGAAAAGCTTGCACGTTCCACTCGGTAATTTCCACTCCGTCTCGCGTCCTCCTCGTAAGCCTAATTTAAGGTTCACGTGCAAAGCATAGACAGAGGAAGAGAGAGAGAGATGGATAAAAAAAAATAGAAGACCGTCATCAGAGTAGAAAAAGACTCCGGCAATGCCGGGAGTCACGATGTCACACGCGGAGTTTGCGGCCTCAACGGCCGCGAGACTACGTAGACAGAAGAACGTTTACCCCGGTTTGCAACTACTAAAATAGTTTTCCCACTCTTGTACGCCTATAGTGTGCACCGAAATGGCCTCCGTTGCACTCCTCCCGATACACACGCATGGGACACCTCCTTTCAATCGCGTATTCATTCAAACGCTTTCTGCTCATTGTTGATGTCATCGGACATCATTTATTCAACACTGGCGGCAGCTCTGTTACTGATAATCATAATTATAATAGCAACGGTACGAACGGTAATCATTACAACGATGATAACGGCAATAATCATAACAATATAAATCATAATTATAATAATATCTATGGTAGTAATTGTAAGCAGTTGTAGTCGTAGGAATGATGATAATAATAATAATGTTTAAAAATATTTACTTTTTTAATTTTCGAAAACACTTAGGCTCATGTTTTAGATAGTAAGGTTAAAAAGATTTGTACCAAATTTCATCAAAATCGATCGATCAGTTTTTTAGCTATACGTCACGCCAGTTTTGAAAATGCAGTTAGGAAGACCGCGCCATACCATCGCCATTTTTAAAGATTAATAAAAAAAATAGCATATAATTGCCAAAGGTAGTCATAAAACATAACCTCAGTCAGAAAAAATGGGGAAGAAAACTTGCCTTGGAAGATACTTGCTCAAGGTATCTACCCACTTAAGGCGTTAAAGTGACTCACGCATATGATTAATGACACATCTATTTAGAATGAACATCAAGCTGTTAGAAAATATATATATTTTTTTTCGATGTACAAAATGGCCGACTACCAATATTTTCTTTTGTTATCTTTTTTTAGGCACTCCGCGGCGTGACATTTGGCATCCAAAATTTTTGACCTGAAACAAAAAAACAAAAATTCTCGTCAATCTACGTTAGAATACCTAGAGAACTACGTACGGAATTTAAAAAATATTGTTTTATTCAAAAGTTGTAGATATTTGAACTTGAGAAATTAATTTTTAGTGAAAAATTTCGTTACAACTGCTCATAAACTGCTCAAAAAATGAAAAGTTTTCGATTAATCAGAAATTCCGTACGTACTTCTCTGCGAAATGCAATCAGGAACATAACTTTTAAATGTTAAGTAAATCGAGTGAAAATGTTTGAAGTTGTTTGTCACGCCAATTGGAAAAAAGCTGTTTCGAGAAGTTTCGAGTAGTCGGCCATTTTGTACAATAAAAAATATATACATATATTTTCTAACAGCTTGATATTCATACGCAATAGATGTGTAATTAATATTATGAGTGAATCACTTTTTCATACGAAAAATAATTGTTAAATTTGCACATGATTTTATACCCGTTACTGTGGCCTAAGGCCTTAAGGGGTAAGGCCACTGTAACGGCCCAAAAAAAAAGGTTTTTTCACTAATTTTTTGCTCCCGAAATTAAAGGTATTTGAAAAAAAACTTTTAATGGTGTTATCGGGCATAAGGTAAATGTCCCAATTATTGAACAGCTAAGGATCTGGGGGATTGAATTCGGTGAGAAAAAAATATAAAATCAAGAAAAAACCATCGCTTTCAGGTTCACATGATACTTTGATATTTTTACTTTCGAAAAATCACCCTTTAAATTATTTTAAAATGATTTCAAATGAAAAAAAAGAATAACAATGTGAAGAATGCAAATGTCCCAATTATTGAACACTGGAAGTGCCTATGTCCCTAATATTGAACAGGCATGTCCCAGTTATTGAACGCTCTCGAGAATTCTTTTTCCGTTCTAAAAATATTATTTTGGGTACAATATTGAGAAATAAAAGCAAAATGAAACACTTAAATAATCTTTTGTTAATCATGTAAAAATACAAAAATATATATTTAGTCTCTTTTAACAGGTTTTTGGTTCATTCGCATTTGGTTTATTTTTGCTTTTCAACTCGAACTTTATTTTATTTTTCTTTTCAGCTTCCTCGTTTTCATATTCTGTTTTTGTTTGATTTTGCCGCAGCTTGGCTCCCTGAAATATCGGAGAGCAAAAAATATTGAACAGTAAATTCGTATTTTTAGGTTACATTTAGGTTATATTCTCTTTTTACTTTCCTTTTTATGTTTATTGCACGAAAATACAAATGAAAAATATATTTGACGATCTTAGAGTTATTATTAAAAGAATAGAGGTAAGTTTATTCAGGAACTTACAGTTTTTGTTTGAATAAATCCGATTCACACGATCTGTCACACGTTAACTGTCTCGATGTTTTGATGGGTTTAATGACGCCAACTTGGAGAATTCGAGTGTTCAATAATTGGGACACACTGCATTTTCTATGTCCCAATGATCGAACACCGTATTTTTTAACAAATAATTAAATAAAGTTTTTTCATAAAAATTGTAATTTGTAAGAAATTTTCTGAGGAACCTGAAACGCCTTTACTTTTTGAGATGCAACAGTTTTTGAATTTTTTATGCCCTTGCGCATGAAGCGGCGCGTCTTAGCAAAAACGATAAGCAGTTACCACGAGATGTCAAAACGAGTCACCGTTGCTGACTAAATAATTTTTTTCTCTATTAATTAAAGCTTTTTTTGCATAAGTAAGGTAACATTTCGATAGCTAAAAGTTCCATATATGTAATGAAATTTTATAAATAAGTAAATGCATGCAGGTGAATGAGAAATAATTAGAATACAAGATAGTGTTCAATAATTGGGACCTGTTCAATAATTGGGACATTTACCTTACATTAAACTTTATTATAAAATTTTTTTACCGTAAAAAAAAAACAAAATGGCGGTTCCACAGCTATCTTCCCGGGACATGTTTTGCTTCCAGGGCTCCGCGGCACGCAGCACCACTGGTGCACTTTTGAATCTAGAACAAAAAAAAAACCATTAATCTAGAGGGCTATAGCTAGAGAATGTCGATCGGATTTTAAAAAGTATCAATTTTTGTGGATTTGGCGTGCGTTTGAAAAAAAAATTGATTTTTGACGAAAAAAACGGCAAGTTTTTTGTTAATAAAAAATCAATAAATAAAGTTCTTGAAAATTCCGATCGACATTCTCAAGATAATGTAAATGTTCACATCTGGTTAAAATTTCAAGTAAAAAAAATGAAAATTGTTCGAGTTATGCTGCGTGCCATTTTGAAAAACCATGTTTCGAGAAAAACGCGTTTAAAGTTTTGCGAATAGTTTTTTATTGGAAAAAATTTAAAAAAGAAGTTAAAAGGATTTAAACTATTTTTAAACTAGAGGGTTTAAACTATTTTTTAAGCCAATAAAAAAAAATCGATTTTTCAAAAAATTTACAGTGGCCTTACCCCTTAAGGCAGGAAGCCTGAATTAGAAGGTCCAAAAAAAAGTTTTTTTGGGGGTATTTTTTAGAACGGAAAAAAACAAGTGAGCCCGTTAAATATTCAGATATCTTTTCATGTATATTTGAAATGTGTAAAAAAAATGTTTCGACAAGTGAGAATAAATGATTGCAGATTTATCAGCCTATTCTATGCGCGTCTTGCCACTGAAGTCCCCAATCGGCGGGAAAGATGCAGCTCGTAATTCTTGACTGAAACGAAAAAACCAACCAAATTTTCAATTATCATGTATTTTTCTTCTGGGTGAATTAAGAAAAAGCTGAAAAAATCGTGGAATTATAACTTTTCTTTGCTTTGAAAGAAAAAAATGTGTTAAAAAAACACTTTAACGTGCTATAAAAATTATTTAAAAATACTTTTTCAAGGACCTGTTTAATTCACGTAGAAGAGATTTTCATACTGAAGGAAATAAACTTTGATTTGATTCAATAGGTCGTTTAGTTTTTTTGCTATCACGCCCGGCAATTTGGAAAAGTCGTGAAGATGAAAACTGGAGAAAACGCGCTTCAAAGTTTTCAATAGGAGAACATGTCAACATCAAGTATCAATCGTTTCTCTGCTTTTGGCCTTGTATCTTCGAAAATATTTACAATTGGCTTCTGTAACTTTGTAAATATATTCTTGAATAGTTGATCTATTGATTTAAGCAATAAGAAAAATCGATTTTTCGGAACTTCTAATTCAGACTCCGGCCTTAAGGGGTATCCCTCTCTGGAAACTTCAAAAAATCGTTTTTTGCATATTGTTATAGTGTGAACTCTGAAATACTAAAAATTGACGAAGTTACACCTATTTTAGTGGAACAGTGGGCGTCGGGTTTACCGCGATCCGTCGAGTATGAACGCGATTATCTCGAAGCTATATATCTTGACACTGCGGGATTGATATCTTGAGTAACTTTCACACTATCGACTGGAATTTGCACAATTAGCGCTCAAACAATAATCATTTTCGGTTCACGATCGCATTTTTAATTGGATGAACCATTTGTTAATAACAATGACTTCGACATGCTGTTGTTCAAGAAAAAATAGACGTTTTCTTTGGAGAAGCCGTCATTTTTCGTATTTTTCGAAATTTCGAAAAGTGGATCGTGAACCCAGAGCCAGTTGAATACATTTGAAGAAAACATTTTTTGTTTTCGTTTCATATTACATTTGAGCCTGGTAGAGATCCCGCCGTTTCGGCACTCGCCGCTGGAGGACTGGAACGCCAAGTGCAGCACCACGAACACTTTGAAAGATTTTCTTCCGAAAAAATTACATTGTAACCACAAACATATGTACAACATGCTGGGAAAAAATAATTTATTCCAACCAATGTGTTCGCAGAAAAAAAATCATCATTCTGACCCTTCAAATTGGGGTCTTCCAGAGAGGGATACCCCGTTAGCGTTTTACTAGCAATTATATCGGTGTAATAATAAGTTTACCTTCAAATCTGTAAGCGAACTGCGACGAACGATTTTGAGACATTTTCACAGTAGCCACTATCACGGTAGCCCTTAATAATACAAAAAGCCTTCGGATGATGATAAAAATGAAGAAATGAAAGAAGAAAAAAAATCGCTGGATCCCAACAATGAGAACTTCAACGTCATAGCATTTAATTTCATCATAGCATTAATGGAATTTGGAGGTTTTATTTGACTTGGGAGGCGGTTGATAATTATCTTTTGCGTGTCCATTAGATATCGATCCGAGCGTTGGGAACGATACCCAAGTTCGTTCACCCCTTGGGCAGCCCTTGTTGTTTTTTTATCCTGACAACAAACCAGAAGACTGCACTCTCTCTCTCCCTCT
>OZ023315.1:6194870-6401263 GCA_964007375.1 Ophion obscuratus | reverse complement strand
AATTATTTCGCAAGCTTTTTCCGCCCCTAGCGTTTCGAGGGTAACATATGCGGTTCAACTCGTGGGGCACTTGAACTACTCGGAATTTTATCGCGACGTTTTACTCTCGTTATGCGCCCGTGTCTGAGTGCTCCGAGACAAAAGGGCTCGTTCTTAATTATGAACGAGAGAGGAAAAGTTAAGTCTGACGGAAAAACGAGTGCCGTTGTAAAGACTCGTGTAGGCTTTGCGAAGAAAAAAAAACTGCGAAAACACTACGATTTGTTTAGCGATTTTTTGCCCCGTTGGGTAAATGATTTTATGCGCGTGGAATATTGCATTTTTTTAAAATCTTTTCACGCTAGTTATTTAAACTGAAAAATAATGATAGAGAATTATTTTTTGCACAAGGCAAGAAGAGTTTTATTTTGTTTAGAGAGGGGTATGCGTTGCAACATTTTTATTTGTCGTCGTGCGGTATTTAAACATATGTCTTTACTTAGCGCCCTGCAGGAAATCCTTTTTATGTCGGCTTTACCTGTAATGGTAAGGAATCATTTTAAAATCAATCAGGACTCTAAATCGCGGAACTTTTCTTATCAGGTGGTACAAAATGGCCTCGAGGTGCTTACGTATCTTGCCGATCGGATGGGTCACGATTTCAAGCCGTACGTCTCCACCATTCTTCAGCCCACCATAGACAGGCTAGGTGAGTGCAATGTCCTTGATCGAAATTTTTAGAATAAATTTTTTTTATTTGGAATTTTTTAAATTATAATAATTATTTAATGATACTTTTTTAATTTCAATAATAGAGCCAATTTTTGGTAATTCTTTAGATAAGTGACTATTCCGAAAAATTAGCCTAAAATTATTTTTTTGCTATTTTCTCATTTATTCGGTTATAAGTGATTATATTTAGTCGGGGGAAGCTGAAATTCAACCCCCCCATAAAAAGTTATGGGGTTTTGAAGTTCGCCAAAATACGTGATAAAATTGGACTTTTCTGAACATTTCGACGCCTATATTGGGTTTGTTTTGGGTTTTTAAAAAATCCGAAAATATTTCTAACGATTTTTTTCTCGTAAAAAATATGTTAATGAAAACTGTCAGCTTCTTCCGAATGAACATCATCATTTATAACTCAATAAATGATGTTTTATCGGAGAAATCGGATAATATTTTTCGAAAAAGTCACTTATCTAAAGAATTAACAAATTGTTTAATAAAGAAGTTTTTAAAAATAAATTCTCAAAGTAAATACATTTGTTGTCAGAAAAAAGTAATTAGAAAATGGTTTTTGTTTAAATGCAAATAGGGATTATAGTTTTTAAATTTATTCCCATGGTATATAACACCCCTTAAAGGGTGTTTACAGATCCCCCATCACATACTATCCCCCTTTACATTTTTTCTTACAAATTGTGATTTTCTTACACAATTCTTACAAATGAACTTCCATTTTCATAACATTTTATACACTGGAATTTTCTTCTCTTTGCACCGCACGTTTTATCAATACATCGAATTTCTTTACATACGCAAATAGCTCTTTGTTCGGATTATTTCCAACCAGGTCCTCTACTTTTGACCGTCCTTTTTCCACCAGTTACGTTCTGATTTCTGCTTTCCCTGCATATCCGGCAGCTATTGTCTATATCCCTTATTACCTTTTTTCCATATATTCCCGCACCTTATCCTTGCCCATAAATCCTTCGTTTCCCCTTTGAGCTTCTTTACCTCCCAGTATTTTTCCATTTCTGCATTCCCTTTTCTGTTCCTATACTCTTTGCGGGGTGTTGACTTGTCAATCCTGCACCAGTCGTTCTGGATTTCCTGCTCACTGTTGATTTGTATTCCCCTTTATACTTTTTTCTCCGTTCCTCCCACATCCTCGATTCTTATTGCCTGCCATATTCCTCCTTCGCCCACTTCTTGCATGGCTTCGGCAAGGTCCTTGACGGGGTCCGTTTATAATTCCTCTTACCTCTTCTTTTCTACACACCTTCATGCGGTTGAAGTTTGCATCGTTGGAATGCAACGAAATGACATTTTTTGTACTGCCACTTTTTGCTATTGCCCAAATCAACTGCAATCTTTTTTTCGACTGCTCGCCCTTTTAAAAATACCCCAAGTTGCACTCGTCACTTTTTTCATTTTTCCAGCTATGATTTTCAAATATTCGTCAAATGAATTTCTCATGGAGAAAAGTATTTTTTGTCTCTAAATAAGTTATGAAAATGCGTACGTTTTTATCAATGGAAAAAGAATGAATCAAAAAAATTGTTTTACAAAAATAAATAATACAAAAAATTATTCGGTCATTGGGTAGGTGACAGCAAAGACCTGACGCGCGAGAAGGCTCGCCTGGTGCTGCTGAAAGTCATGGAAAAGGGAAGTATGATACCCCAGCACCTGCTCGAGCGTCTTTCCCCGGCGTTCAGTCACAAAAATGCCAAACTTCGCGAGGAGTCTCTCGTCCTGCTCGCCACAACGCTCAACGAGTAAGCAAAAAAAAGCAAACCGATCTTACCGACCGATCGTGCCGATATTTGTGCCTTCCGAGAAAAAAAAGCAATTCGAGAAAAATTCTCAACTTCTCGACCGATCGTTTTCAGACACGGGGCAGACGAGATGCAGCTCTCGGCCGTAATACCGAGCATTGTCAAGTTGCTGTCGGATCCAAACGAAAAAGTTCGCGAGACTGCTGTCAACACGGTTGTCACGATATACACCCACGTGGGCGAGAGATTCCGAATGGATCTACAGAGAAAGCACAACGTACCACAGGCCAAGTGAGTCATCGCTGATTTATAAATTTCCTCACGTTCTTACTTGTTGTCCGCTGGCTTGTGCGTCGCGTGGTTCCGAGATTTTGAGGGTCGACAATCTCGGCCACTCGGTCTGGAGTGACAATTTTCAATCTACGTAGTTGGTAATGTCGTGGAAAAAATCGTGGGAGACGCGGAACTACGTGTGCTACTCTTTGGTCATTGAATCGGTCGTGGTTGCATGGTAGAAGAATCCCGATTCTATGCAAAAATCTGCAATTTTTGCGTCATTCCACGATAAAATCGGCAATTTTTGCGTAATTCCACGATAAAATCGGCAATTTTTGCGTAATTCCACGATAAAATCGGCAATTTTTGCGTAATTCCACGATAAAATCGGCAATTTTTGCGTAATTCCACAATAAAATCGGCAACTCTAGCGTGATTTCATGTTAAATCGGCAAGTTTGGCGTGATTTCACGATAAAATCGTCGAATTTGGCGTGGTTTACCGAAAATCGGCAAATCTAGCGTGATTTCATGTTAAAACCGGCGAGTTTGGTGTGATTTCACGATAAAATCGGTAAATTTAGCCCGATTTCATCCGGAAATTGGCACATTTGGCGTGATTTTGCTAAAAAAAAATCGGCAAGTTTGGCTTGATTTCATCCTTAAATCGGCAAATTGGCATGATATGCTGAAATCGGCAAATATGGCGTGATTTTACGATAAAATCCGAAAATTTTGCGTGATTTTACCGTTAAATCGGCAAATCTAGCGTGAATTCATCTTAAAATCGGCAAGTTCGGCGTGATTTCACGATAAAATCAGTAAACTTAGCGTGATTTCATCTTAAAAACGGCAAGTTAGGCGTGATTTTACGTTAAAATCCGCAAATTTGGCCTGATCGACCCGAAAATCGACACATTTGGCGTGATTTTACGATAGTATCGACAAGTTTGGCTTGATTTCATTCTCTGGAAGGCATATTTGGCGTGATTCAATGCTGAAATCGCCAAATGTTGCGTGATTCTATGCTGAAATCGCAAAATTTGGCGTGTTTTCACGCTAAAATCAGCCAATTTGGCCTAATTTCACCCGGAAATCGACACAGTTGGCGTGATTTTGACCCAAAATCGGCAAGTTTGGCTTGATTTCATGCCAAAGTCGGTAAATTTAACGCGATATTAGCTGAAATCGGCAAATTCGGCATGATTTCACACTAAAATGGGCATATTGAGGATGGCTTCACTTTAAAATCAGCAAATTTGGTATGATTTCACGCTAAAAACGGCGAATTTCACATCGCTCTGCGCTGAAATCGGCAAGCTTGGCGTGATTGCACGTTAAAATCGGCAAATTTCGCAGTATTTTACACTAAATTCGGCAACTTTCGCAGTATTTTACTCTAAAATCTGCAAATTTCTTAGGATTTTACTCTAAAATCGGCACACTTGGCAGGCTTCACGTCCAACTTGGCACATTCAAAGCGCCTGACGGACGTTTCATATTAAACCGTTGTTGCCACGCCGGTAGCGTTAGGGACAGGATAATCGTCATTTCGAATCCGAAGAATAAGACCAAATTCATATTCATCGAGTTCATTCGCGAAGAATGGGAAAGTGTGCAAACGCTGCGTGGTTCCGCGATCAG
Organism: Ophion obscuratus; assembly: GCA_964007375.1. Classification (NCBI taxonomy): domain Eukaryota; kingdom Metazoa; phylum Arthropoda; class Insecta; order Hymenoptera; family Ichneumonidae; genus Ophion; species Ophion obscuratus. The sequence goes on along the minus strand of OZ023315.1, from coordinate 6,396,861 downwards.
AGCGCTTGAAAAGTAAAATCCTATCATGATTCCACGCTACGCGGGCTTCCTCACTGACCGATTGACACGTTCTCCTTTGCCGCAAATTCTCGGCAGTGTCGCCGATTATAATATCTTAGGAAAAAAAAAAAAAAAAAAAAACCTCGGCGTCACACGTAGTCCTGATTTCTCTGGCACGTTTGCGCGAACGTTAATAAAAACCGATTTTCTCTACCGTATTCAGGTGGGCCTTGCTCGCTGAACGATTCGACCAGGTGAAAACCGACGGGGACATCTTACCACTGGCGTTGTCTGCTGATGGTGAGTGTTGTAACGAAAGAAACGAGGCGAAAAAGCATCGGAATTATTCGTAACCAATAGAGAGACGGAGAGAAGGAGAGCGTGAGAGAGAGGAAGAGAGAGAGAGAGAGAGAGAGAGAGATGGGAGGGAGAGATTAATTGATTCGTGTATTGACGCCTCGCAAGCCAAACACATGACATCATCACGTGACAATGACGATTAACATAAAAAACAAAAAATCAAACTAAGAAATAAACTCACATGGCGCAAAATGAAGAGGAAGAAATAATAATGCAGCGCAAAAAGTAGGATACAGTTGCGGATTGATGTAACGGTAGATTAAAATAATAATTAACAGTAACAATTGAAATGAGAATTGAAACTAATCCGATAGCGCGTTTAAAATAAAAGTTCCAACAATAATAATAATGAAGACCATAAACTATTAATAAATAAGGAAACTAAGCAGTGAAAAAAGTAAAATGTTGGTACAAAAGAATATTTTCTTACGCTAATTGTAATTTACAAAATAACTATGTTTACAACAACTAATTATAAACTGATTACAACTAAAAGCTGTCGTTACATTTTTTTTTAAATATTACATAATCAATACCATTAGTTATCAATAATTAATCCGTGAATATTAGCCATCCATATTAATTAAACGCTTAATTCTTATGAAAATAAGTAATGACGAAAATAAAAGCTCAATGTAACGGATGGACACTGAAGTGAAAATAACAACCGCAGATACCTTACAATTTAATAACAAATTACAAAATAACTAATTAACAAATAATCACAATAATGAATATTTATAAACCAATTACAAAATAAGAACAGTTAATAACATTTTTATAGAATATTACAATGTAAGAGTTATCAATTTTTAATCCATTAGTATTATCCAACGATATAAATTAAACCCTTAATTGTTGTGAAAATAAGCAACGACGAAAATGAAAGCTCAATATAACATCACAACCTCAGCTACCTCACAACTTAAACCTACTTACGTATAAGCACTGGATGTAGCACGCAGGTAGCTGCAAAAAAAGCAAAAAGATATCTTGAATACTAAAGGTGTATTTAAGGAGTAAGGCCACTGTAACGGCCCAAAAAAAAAGGTTTTTTCACTAATTTTTGCTCCCGAAATTGAAGGTATTTGAAAAAAAACTTTTAATGGTGTTATCGGGCATACATTAAACTTTATTATAAAATTTTTTTACAGTAAAAAAAAAACAAAATGGCGGTTCCACAGCTATCTTCCCGGGACATGTTTTGCTTCCAGGGCTCCGCGGCACGCAGCACCACTGGTGCACTTTTGAATCTAGAACAAAAAAAAAACCATTAATCTAGAGGGCTATAGCTAGAGAATGTCGATCGGATTTTAAAAAGTATCAATTTTTGTGGATTTGGCGTGCGTTTGAAAAAAAAAATTGATTTTTGACGAAAAAAACGGCAAGTTTTTTGTTAATAAAAAATCAATAAATAAAGTTCTTGAAAATTCCGATCGACATTCTCAAGATAATGTAAATGTTCACATCTGGTTAAAATTTCAAGTAAAAAAAATGAAAATTGTTCGAGTTATGCTGCGTGCCATTTTGAAAAACCATGTTTCGAGAAAAACGCGTTTAAAGTTTTGCGAATAGTTTTTTATTGGAAAAAATTTAAAAAAGAAGTTAAAAGGATTTAAACTATTTTTAAACTAGAGGGTTTAAACTATTTTTTAAGCCAATAAAAAAAAATCGATTTTTCAAAAAATTTACAGTCGCCTTACCCCTTAAATGAGTGTGCAAATGGACGGCATTTAAAAGGCGCCATGGTGGGGGCTATAGTTCCCTGAGAGAAAGGGAGAAGGAGAGAGAGAGAGAGAGAAAGAGAGAGAGAGAGAGAGAGAGAGAGAGCGCTCGTTTCCTTAAGGAGGTTCGAGTGGTCCAGTTGAGTCAAATCACAGCATGCGATTTTTTTTCTTCAAAGGACCTCAAGAAATTTCATACGAGGTATGCATTTATTCTGTAGATGCAAATTTTTCATAAAATATATAATTACAGGGCGAAATTATGCATTTTTATATTTTAATTACGTAAATAAGAAAATCTTTCGTGTTACTACCAACTCGAAAGAAGTATAACATTACCGATGATTATTATGAAAAAAACAGCGTCAGCGAATGTTTTATACAACTCAGAATGAAATTTTGAGTTATTTGTAATTATTATTTATATTTCTGTCGCGAGATTGTTTATTATTGCCATTAATTAATATTAAGTGTTGCCCAAATACGGCAAATTCGCGGTCATTGAGGTTGGCAGCAATGCTTTTCATTCGCCAGCCAAGATTCGTAGTCTTTCATCAAACCTTCATGGTTTAATATTGAATATATATGGTTTACGATGGGCAAGATGAGGTTGTTTTTTCGAAATTTTTACGAAGCTCTAGTTTGCGTTAATCCGTTGTTAAAAAAGGTTTATCCTGCCGCTGAATAGTCAAAAAAAATATATCACTCATAGCGTGAGTGTCCTGCCCATCCAACTGCGCGTAACGTTACGTACATTGAACTATTTATTATCTCTGGTGTGTTGTGGTGAAAAAATGTCAAAAAATTCGTAAAGACTCAGTATAGTCTAGATAATAATGTATATACTGTTGCATGCAAAAGTGTCCGGCCAAAGATAATTTTATGGTCAAGTAACGTTTAAAGAATGCAAAATGGTAACACAAATATATCATCGTAAAGTTCTTTCATTATGCAACCAAACATGTAGTTCAAAAATTGTTCATAATGATTAACAATTATTTGTAAGAAAAATAACACGTTTTGCTGCTTCATAAATGTCCGGCCAAATTCCAAGAAGATATAATTCGCTTCGCTTTGTTTACGTGATCACTCGCGAAATCATGTAAACATTGAGAGCTCTGTTCCTTTTGCATTGTACGATCAGTAATACTCAGTCGAGATGTCGAAATGCACGTCTTTAGATATACGTAAAGTGTTTATCAAGTTGCACAACGAAGGAAAAGTTTCACGTAAAATAGCTAAAATGTTGGCATTACATACACTGAGCATCAACTCCACCCAAAAATGGGAAATATTGAGTCTTACATGTACGAAACTCGAAAAGTGTCATCCGTGGCACTACTGACGACTGAGAAGTTTTCTAGCGTCAAGAGTTAAAAATAAACCCGAGCATGCTTGTTGAAGCAGCCCGAAATCGATACTACTACTACTAGCTAAAATGTTGGCGATTGGAAAATCGACTGTTAACGATATAATAAAGAAAATTCAAGACTACAGGTACTCTAGAAGATAAATACTGTCCTGGGAGACCTAGGAAAACAACTAATCGTGTCGATAAAGTGATCAAAAGAAAGACCGTCGCAGACGTAAAAAAGAACGCTGCAATCATCGCACGTGAATTACGCTGAAAAAATTTGGCTGACATTAGCCAAAGTACTGTTTCACGTAGACTGACAAAAGTGGGACTTTTTAGACGTGTTGGAGTTAAAAAACCGCTCATCGGTAAAAAAAAGTAAGGCCGGATTAGAATTCGCGAAAAAATACCAGAGCTGGACTGTTGAAGATTGGAAAAAGGTGCTGTTCTCAGACGAAACTAAACTTAATTTGTTTGGAAATGATGGGAGAAGATACGTTCGACGACCAAAAGGAACTGGAAATGATTCGCGATATCAAACACGAACTGTGAAACACGGTGGAGGTAGCATTATGCTATGGGGTGCATTCTCTTGGAAAGGCGTCAGTCCAATCTTTAAAGTCGAAGGCACTATGAACTCTGCTATGTATAGAGATATTATATTAAGGCGTTACCCCCACTTGTAGCGCAAAAAAAGGCCTTTTTCATGATTTTTTTAAAAGAAAACTACAAAACTTTTTTAATCGATCAATATACCGTCTTAAAGAACACATCTTGAAGAACTTTCAGTAATTTTTTTATTGAAAAATATTACATTGTTTAGTGGCAAATGGCCGTCAATGAAATAATGTTTTTATATACACGGTTTGCGGTGACCAACATTGCGGCGAAGTGGATCATCTGAAAAAAAAATGCGGATGGATTTAGTCAAATATAAGTATTAGGTGTACAAATAAGTTTTAGGACAGTTTTCAAAAAATTCAAGATTTATTAAAAAAGAAGTAAAACACAGTTATTCATCGAAGTAATCTCCATCGCACTGAATGACCTTCAGCCATCTCTCAGGTAACTCGCGGATGCCATTCGCAAAGAAACTTTCGTCTTGCGAGGTGAGAAATTTAGCGACCCATTTTTCCACTTCTTCAAATGTTTTGAATCGCACGTCAGACAAATCGTTCTGCATTTTCCGGAATAAATGATAATCGAATGGGGCTAAGTCTGGTGAATACGCCGGGTGTGGTACAGCTTCCCATCCAAGCGCTAGTAACGTATCCTTGACCGATTTACCCACATGAGGCCGCGCGTTGTCATGGAGCAGTTTTACTGGACGTTTTCCTTTACCAGAAAATGGACGTTTCTTCTCAATTTCTTGATTCACTTGCATCAATTGATGACAATAGCGATCGGTAGTAACTGTTTGACCAGGTTTAAGAAGTTCATAATACAGTACGCTTTTCGTATCCCACCATATGCACAGCATGACTTTGTTACAATGAACATTGCGCTTTGGCGTGGATGTTGTCGGTTCGCCGGGGTCAACCCAATGATATTTGCGTTTCGGATTATCAAAATAAATCCACTTTTCATCGCCGGTCACAATTTTCCACAAGAAAGACTTTCTATGTTGCTTGTTGTAAAGACTCACACAAATGTTAAGACGGCTGTTTTTATTTTCTTGAGTCAGAAAGTGTGGTACCCACTTTGTTCCTTTTCGAATCTTACCCATTGCTTTTAAACGATAAGAAACAGTTTGTTGAGTTACTCCAAGCTGTTCCGAAAGTTGTTTCTCCGTCTGACAAGAGTTTTCATCCAGCAACGCTTGCAGTTCCTGATCGTCCACCTTTACAGGAGGCCCCGTGCGTTCACGGTCACTAACGTCGAAATCACCTTCTTTGAATCGCTTATACCAATACTCACATGTACTTTTAGATACAATGTTGTCTCCAAGAACAGAACATATCGATTCACACGCTTTCCTAACACTTTTTCTTTGATGGAATTCATAGCGAATGCAGTGTCTAATAAATAGCTTATCGGTCTGCATGTTTAATTTACAGAATTTATAGGTTATGTTTATGACTCCTTTACGTTTCGATACTACATATCAAGCGCCATCTATGATAAGTGAGCGGGACCTTTGAATTAATTTAGAATAGCTGTTATGATACAAAATCGAAGTGTCCTAAAACTTATTTGTACACCTAATATAAACTAGTCTTTAATCGAAGGATTTTAAAAAATATTCATTTTTCACAAAATGGCGGACAGTCAAAGTTAATGGTTCAATTTTAACGAAAAAAACGGCCGTTTTTTGGCCATAAAACGGCCATTTTTTTCGAAAAAAAAATCGAACGATTAAAGACTACATTTTTATGTATTAAATAAGCCTGCAAAATTTCGAGAAGATCGGTTCATTAGTGTTCGAGTAATCTTGGTCACCGACTTCAGAAATGCCATTTTGAGAAAAACGCGTTTAAAGTTTCAATTTCCGGTCGTTTACACAACGGATTCTTCTCTTTCAACGCTCATATCTCAGTCAATTTTGTTCGGATCGACTTGAAATTTTCAGGACATATTCTCCGATACTTATACTTAAAAAAATGCAATAAAAAGAAAATCGATTTTTTCAAAATCGCAAGTGGGGGTAACCCCTTAAAAGAAATGCTGCCTTATGCTCGTCAGAATATGCCACGAGGATGAATTTTTCAGCAAGATAATGATCCAAAACATCGATCACAGCTCCTTCAGCAGGTTTTTAGGAAGAAAAATATTCGAGTTTTAGAGTGGCCGAGTCAATCTCCGGACTTGAATCCCATAGAACATTTATGACAAGAGTTAAAACTAAGAGTAGGAACTGAACATTGTGCCAATAAAGCTGCTTTGTGGGGAAAAGTTCAAGAAGAGTGGAAAAATATCTCTCAAGATTGAATCATCAAACTTATTGAATCGATGCCTCACCGATGTGCCGCCGTGATAGCTTCGAAGGGCATGGCTACCAAGTATTGATGAAAATCCTACATTTATTACCGTTTTCAATGATTTTTCTTGAGTTACTATATTTTTTTCTTTGTATATAGTGCCTAATTCGTACTTGGCCGGATAGTTATGAAAATGCGAAAATTGTTATTTTCGTTATAAATAATTATGAATATATAATTTTGCAATAACACGTTTCGATTGCATAATAAAAGAACTTTACGATGATATGTTCGTGCTTCCATTTTGCATCCTTTAAACGTTACTCCATCATAAAATGATCTTTGGCCGGACACTTTTGCACGCATATATATTATTTTTGTAAACCTTGGAAGTTCTAGTAAATATGAGATCTCTTTCTCTTTCTCGCCGTCATTTGGCAGCTAGCCCGGACCCTGCTGCCATCTTCGCCATTCGCTTTTGCCCCATAACCAGATTAGAGAGTTCTCTCCGCCACTGATACGAATACGTGAAAATAGAGTTCGATGAAGCGATTCGGTGTACACACCGTGAATATTTATCATCGTCCAAAGCACGGAGATCGGCACGAAGAATCGTCGTGACTAAACGTGACCGTGGTAACAATTCAATCGGGACGTTCGAACGACATTTTTAAAATAACTCGGAACGTCATTGAGCGCGTCGGTTCGAAGGGTCACGTACTCACCTCCTTCTACTTCGCGTCGTCGTCGCTGTTTATTTTTTTGCATTTATTATCATTCGGTTTCTTTTTTTTTTTTTTTTTCAATCAAAAGCGACAGACTTTGCTGCACTCGCTCGTGCAGCAATATCGCGACACGTATATCGTTACGGGATTTCGTATCCACAGACATCGTAATCGATACGGGTGCAATCGAGATCGATAACGCTCCGGATCGGCCTTGCGGAACTTGCACGATCGAAACTATTGTATATACCGGGTCTCCTATTTCAATCTTACACCTTATGTATCTCGGAAAATGCTGCTCCGATCGAGGGTTAACACCACTCTGCCGGCAGAAAATGAGGCCTAACTTTGACAATTTATTTTGGGAGTGTAAAAAAGGAATGGGATTCGTTTTGAGAGGATTTATTTAAGGGGTAAGGCCACTGTAACGGCCCAAAAAAAAGGTTTTTTCACTAATTTTTTGCTCCCGAAATTGAAGGTATTTGAAAAAAAACTTTTAATGGTGTTATCGGGCATACATTAAATTTTATTATAAAATTTTTTTACAGTAAAAAAAAACAAAATGGCGGTTCCACAGCTATCTTCCCGGGACATGTTTTGCTTCCAGGGCTCCGCGGTACGCAGCACCACTGGTGCACTTTTGAATCTAGAACAAAAAAAAAACCATTAATCTAGAGGACTATAGCTAGAGAATGTCGATCGGATTTTAAAAAGTATCAATTTTTGTGGATTTGGCGTGCGTTTGAAAAAAAAAATTGATTTTTGACGAAAAAAACGGCAAGTTTTTTGTTAATAAAAAATCAATAAATAAAGTTCTTGAAAATTCTCAAGATAATGTAAATGTTCACATCTGGTTAAAATTTCAAGTAAAAAAAATGAAAATTGTTCGAGTTATGCTGCGTGCCATTTTGAAAAACCATGTTTCGAGAAAAACGCGTTTAAAGTTTGTTTGGGTTTTGACACGCTTGGCGGCGACCTTCATTTCCTAAGGACAACAAATTTTTTTTCTCACAGGACCTTTTTTTTCTTCTTATTCTAGAGGGTTTAAACTATTTTTTAAGCCAATAAAAAAAATCGATTTTTCAAAAAATTTACAGTGGCCTTACCCCTTAACACATAGTAAAGTATTAAAAAAATGTTGTTATAATTTTCATACAAAATGGCGGCGACAGAGCCTATCTTGGAAGGACGGTTTTCTCGTGAAGTATAAGACCTGGAACAAAAACCAAAAAAAAAATTAATTTATATATTATTAGCTATGGGACTACGTAGGGATTTTTTTTTTCAAATTTTTAAAAAATCGCGCACTTTGGAAGAAATTAATCGATGTTTTGCCCGAAAAATAAGCAGTAAATTGTTTATGAAAAAAAAAGTTTACATTTAATTGAAAAAACGGCTTCGTACTCCCATCGGGAATGTAATTGTGAAGCTATTATGAAAATTTCAAAATAATCCATGGAAAGGTGTTCGAGTAAACCGTCCTCTCAGGTTGAAAAAAGCGCTCTCGAGAAAAACGCGTTTAATGTTGCACGAGGCGCTGCGGCAAAGTCGATAATTGAACCTTAAGGGGCTATAGCAGTGTGAACGCTGAAAATTTGGGCGATTTTCGGGAATTTTTTCGAAGAAAAGTACTCAATTAAATGTTTCGGAAAATTAAGAATATATTTGGCTATATTTGATCTATATTACAAAGTTTTTCATAGAAAAATATTGAGATCCAAGCGACTTAAGCGCGCCTTCGGAGGCGCCAAAAAAAAGTTCCTCAACTGCCGACATGATTCCGGCCGTTTGAGTAGCTGAAACCGAAAAAGGAAAAAATGTCGTTAAACTGGAAGGTATTTCCTGTACAATGACGTAGGATTTTTGAAAAATATCAAGATCTAACAAAATGGCGTAGTTATGAAAAAAACGTCTGCTTTCTTGTCTATAAAATGGTCGTTTTTTTCAATGCCAAATCGTAAATTTTCATCCAATCAAAAATATCCTACGTCATTGTAGAGTAAATATATTCGAGAGTACTCAGTTCACATTTCAAGTCAATCGTATAATTGCTCTTTGAGTTACAATGTCAGCAAATTTGAAATATTTCATTTAGAAAAAAACGCGTTTAAAGATTTAACTATCGATTTTTGCAAGATAAAATTATATTTACCATAAAAACTGCTGAGTATAAACGTAAAGTATAAAGTATAGACTGCCGAAAAAGGCAAAAAAAATCGTTTTTTGAAAGTGTCACGCTGGTATAGCCCCTTAAGAATAGAGATGTTACCGATACGAAATATTGTGGAATGGAGATAGTAGTAGTAGTAGTAGTTTTATTTGCATGACCTTCTCAGTCTTTTACAAAGGTGTTACAATCCCGCTTTTCTTTTTACTTAGCCGCAGTTCTTCGCTATTCCTCGCATTCACCTTCATATTTATTTTCGTTCTTACATATTGTTTCTATTTCTCTAAAGTATTTACATAGGTTTATATCCACTTCGCCTCTTATTGTTCTAATTAACTTCTCTTTTACTCCTTTTTCGTTTGTCAACTCTTTCGTCCACGATTCTATGTACATTTTCGCCTCCCTTGAGTTCATGTGGAATGGAGATATTTAAGAGCAGTAATACGAGGGTGGGGTGAAAAGTTTCCGGCCTGACCAAGAAAAACGATGTTTAAAAATTTTTTTCGCTTTATTTTTCAACATAATCTCCATCAACACTGATACATTTCTCATAACGGTGTTCTAATTTAGTTATACCAGTTTTAAACGTAGATTCGTCAAACTCCTCAAAATACTGATTTACAGCTTCGATAACTTCTTCGTTGCTCTTAAATCTTTTTCCGCCAAGCCATTTTTTGAGGTTAGGAAACAGGTAATAGTCGCTAGGGGCTAAGTCTGGAGAGTAGGGAGGATGCGGCATCAATTCAAACTTCAATTCGTGGATTTTGGACATGGCAACAATCGACGAATGCGCTGGTGCGTTATCGTGATGAAACAAAACTTTTTTCTTCGCCAAATGAGGTCGTTTAATTTGCACCTCGTGCTTCAAACGTTGCAATAACTCTGCGTAGTATTGACCAGTGATAGTCTTACCGTTTTCAAGGTAATCAATGTATATAATTCCTCTCGCATCCCAAAAAACAGTAGCCATAACCTTGTTTGCCGATAAAATTGTTTTTGCCTTCTTTGGGGTTGGTTCCCCTTTTCCAACCCACTGTTTTGACTGTTCTTTATTTTCAGGAGTGTATTGGTGGACCCATGTCTCATCAACAGTTATGAATCGACGCAAAAATTCGTTTGGATTACGCTTATACAGCGTCAAATTGTCGGTAGAAATGGTTTTTCGAAACAGTTTTTGGGTCGAGCGTTAGCAAACGCGGCACCCACCTTGCACACAGCTTTTCCATGTTCAAATGGTTGTGCAAAATATTTCGCACACGTTCAGCTGACATCCTACAGGTCTCAGCTATCTCGTGCACTTTCAACCTGCGGTCTTCCAACACTATTTTATGGATTTTTTCAATCATCTCTGAAGTTGTGACTTCAACGGGCCGTCCTGAGCGAGGCTCGTCAGAGGTGCTCACACGACCCATTTTAAATTCAGAAACCCACTGCTTAATAGTTGAATATGATGGGGAGGAGTCCCCTAGTGCTGAATCCATCTCTTCTTTCATTCGTTTTGGTGTAAAACCTTTCAAATGGAAGTATTTGATGACAGCACGTTTTTCCAATTTTTCCATTTTTACGAAAACAACGGAAGCGTCTCGCGCAATGTGCTCTCAAACGCAAACGTAGCGATTGGGCTGAAACTGTACATACAAGCTCGGTAGGAATGATACTGTAGGACGCCGCTCCAAAACTAGACCTAGTGGCACCATCTCTTGGTCAGGCCGGAAACTTTTCACCCCACCCTCGTATTTCAGAAGTGAATTATTGTAATATTGCGATCTTTTCGAATAGAGATGTTTCGGCAGGGAAATGTTTTGGACATGAAATATTGTGGAATAGAGATGTTTCTGATTGAGCTTGCTCCAAAATAGAGATATTTAAGAAGAGAGATGTCTGAGAATAGAGAAATAAAGAATCGAGTTGTCCTGCTTTTTTTTTACCCAAAATTCGAAAGTGCGACGTTACGATGGCCGACATGTTTAAAAAAAATGGGATTATGAATTTTATTCAACAAAACATTTATCAGGTCAAAACTAACTTTTTTAGGAAGAGTTTTTTCAATAACGTTCTTAATTTCTTGGGTAGAATGCCATTTTTACAAGCTTTTATTTAACTTGCTTCGTTCGTATGTTTGTCTTTCGGGTTCGAAATTTGTAATCCATTTTTCAAGCACTCGCTGGCATCCGATTGTGGTGAAACTTGGCATACCTATGAAACTTCGGTGAAAATGCAATAATATGGTACCATGGAGCTGATCTGATGGTGGTGGGAGGTGGGCAATGCAACTCCTTAATAGCATATACTAGGACAGTCGAGTTTGTGCTCATTTGTTGTATCATGAGCACTCTGAATTACACATGACAACGAGAGTTTGATCATGCTGGTGGGAGGTGGGAATTGAACTTTCCTAATGGCAAATGGTAGGACAATCGGGTTTGGGCTCATTAACTTTGTTGACTTGGGCACCATTTATAATTACACTATTATAAAGTTTCGCGCGAAACCTTCACAACGTAAGGCACGTTTTTTTATTCCGCCGATGTCCGAATGGCATGGGGGTCTGGCATGGCAAATAAATAAACAAATTCTAATACTGAAAAGTATAAAATAAAATAAACGTCAGAAAACTTTGTAAAAACAAGCTTTTATTCAAAAGGTACTGTACGAAAAAGTAAAAAATAATGTTCAGTAAAATTGGTAATCAAAACAGTATAACTTCAAAAACAGTATACTTAAAAGGCACATTAACGTACATATTTTAAAAATATGAAATATAAATTCCAAAAGTTTGAGGCGTCTAACGTCATAAGTACTAGTATTACATTAAAATTTCTGAAAAAAGCCTCAAGTTTTTTAAATTTATATTTCACATTTTAAAAATATCCACATTTATGTACCTTTAAAGTTCTCGCACCTATGATGAGTGACCAAGGAAGGGACTTTTTAGTACTTACACTGTTTTTATTATCAATTTTACTGAACATTATTTTTTACTTTTTAGCACAGTACCCTTTGAATAAAAGCTTGTTTTTAAAAAGATTATTTTCTTTTATCCTTTAGTATTTTCGTGCTATCCAGAATGTACCACGAGGAGGTAGGGTCTTCAACATCTCTAGTGTAAGTGTGTGCGGGTGTGAGTTTCTCCCTTTGTTCAATAACCCAAACAAGGATTAGGTCTCTGCAGCTCGTTCCTTCGGCTAAAAAAGGTATTCTAACCTAAAAATTATTAACGGTATCAAAAAACTTTTCTTACAAAAGTTATTAGTTCTGGCCTGATAAATTTTGTCGAGAAAAAAAAATCTCGATCCCATACCGCCCCCTGACACTGGCCTACTATCCCTCCACGATAAACGAAAGCGCGTTTTGTTCCGGCTTTTTAATTCTTGAAATCGCCGCTACCTAGCGTTGGCTGTTACGTGACAGCCTTGGGCTCTAAATACTCTGATCAGCTGAATGATTCGATACTTTCGTTTCGTGCTGTTCGTGAATCCATCGTACACGCAAATAATGGTTTTCATAAAGTTATCTACACTAGACTTTTATTCATGTTAAATATTCGAAACACCGGTGCAAATTACATATATATGCGTGCATGGCACACGACTACTAGCGCCACAGTGCGGCAAGAACATTTTGCGAACAGCATTTATCTACCAGTGCTGACACTGGTAGATAAATGCCCCTATCTCATGAAAAAAATACATATCGGCCATCTTAACGTCGCCATTTTCAATTTTGGAGGAAAAAATATTTTTTTAACGTTCCCCTTTGAACCTTATAAATTTTATTATACTTAATACTTGATCGGAGCAGTATTTTTCGAGATAAATCAGGTGTAAGATTATATATATATATATATATTCACGTTAAGAATTGGCCCACTCGAATTACCGATCGCAAATATTCGATACTCCGCGAGTTATCCGAGACTCTCGAATAACTGTCTCTCTCCCCTCGTCGATCTTTAATGCACAACTTGAGGGGGGAGATCCCTTCAGGGGACCGAAAATAGATCATTTTTCACAAAATGGCGGACAGTCAAAGTTAATGGTTCGATTTTAACGAAAAAAAAATCGAACGATTAAAGACTACATTTTTATGTATTAAATAAGCCTGCAAAATTTCAAGAAGATCGGCTCATTAGTGTTCGAGTAATCTTGGTCGCCGACTTCAGAAATGCCATTTTGAGAAAAACGCGTTTAAAGTTTCAATTTCCGGTCGTTTACACAACGGATTCTTCTCTTTCAACGCTCATATCTCTATCAATTTTGTTCGGATCGACTTGAAATTTTTAGGGCATATTCTCAGATACTTATACTTCAAAAAAATGCAATAAAAAAAATCGATTTTTTCAAAATCTCAAGTCGGGGTAACTTCTTAAGGTAATGAAAAAATAGTTTTTCAGAATTATTTTTGAAGAACTTTAGGTTCACATAGACGGGAATTACGTTGTCTAAGAGTGTGTAAAATTTCAAAATAATCGATCGGATAGTTTTTGAGCTATCTTGCACGAGGTTCACGAAGAAGAGGTTTTCAGGATAACGCGTTTTAGGAGCTATATATATACCTATACAGAGTCCCGAAAAAAATGGCCAAATTGCGATCTTTTCTGGGAAACGGTGGGTGATAAAGAAACGCATTTTTTTTAACGCGAAGATACATATTTTGAGAGCCTTAAAAAAAATCACTAAAAATACATAAAAACAACTAAAAACATGGCCGCCGGCAGATGATGAAATTTGACGAAAACCACTTTAAAACTGTTTTTCCAGCTATATACGAATATGCATCGGACTTTAGAAGGTTTAAAGGATTTTTTAAAAGTGTTGCCAAAAAAAAAACGATTTTTCGGGGCCGGGTTGAAATTTACGGTTTCCTCCGACGGAATAAAAATCCGAATTTTAATATTCCGAAATTCAAGATGGGTCCGGGATGAATCTCCGAACTTTGAATGATCAGAACGTTCGAAACTCCGAAAGAAAACTACCACGAAAGATCAAAACTCCGAAAGAATTTTACACGAAAGACTAAAACTTCGAAAATCTGAACACCGTCAAAGTAATTTGGCTATGGAAGTTTTAAAAATTTCAAAATTTTCAATAAATCGACGAATTATTTCGGGAATTTTTTTATTTATCAAGAAGTGATTTCGCGTCAATTTTGAAATTTGTCTAGACAATGTTATACGTTCTACATCATTTACAGTCAACTGTGTAGACTTTCGCTGGCACTCCCTTAAGCGGTCCATCTGAACTCTAAAAACCAAACGGATTATTCAAGTTAACAATAAATACGAGTCGTTGACGATCGGCAAATTTTAAAATAATTCTTTCTAACACAGTGGCGAAGCGTTGAAATTCGAGCATGCAAAATCTATGAAAAAATCGTGACTCAGTTGTCATTTTTACGTAACTAGTGAAAAAATGAAGATCGATTTTTGAAAAAGTGAGATCGTCAATGACCTTTAAATGTTTCTGATCGTATCTCCTGGAAATTTGGAAACAATCCATCAAATGGGTCTCGAGATATCATTCCCACCGATTTTGAAAACGCAAAATTCAGGGATTTTTTAAACTGAAAAATAATGATTCTACAATTATCAAACTTTAGGTATACTTTAATAGTACATTTAAGTATACGAAACAATTTTTTTTTAATGAATTCATCATCTAAATGACGGAGCTGTGGCAGAGTGTTATCTAAAAAAAGCAAATCGATTTTTTGATCGTTGTAAATGAATATCCCACCTTAAACTTTGAAGTATCGCTGCCGCTAGCCCTCCGACTGTTAGAAGTCGTAGCTCATTCAATTTTAGAAATATTTCGATAAAGTTTTTCCGGAATACAGCTAAAAGGTGATCGAATAAAAATATTTTTGGAAAATGCAATTTTTTGACCCACCTAGTTACACACAGAAAAAAATCATTGATCCAATATCATTGGTGTTATTGAATGAAATTTCGTTGATTCAATTGTAAAATTGTTGGTGTAGATAATCGGATTTATTAGTCCAAACAAAACGCTATTAATTTCAATACCATGATAAAATTGAAAGTTTTTTTTTTTCATTCAAAAGATATATTGTTAGCCGAAAACAATATATTATTGAAACTATCTAAAAAATTCTCGAGAAGAAATTATATAGTTTTGAATGCAATTTCTGCGACGAACGAAAAAAGCGTTTCAATTCATAACATGAATATTGTTGATTCGAGTACACAAGAAAAATTGAATTTCGCTCATTTGATTTAAATAAAATTTCCATTGAGTAAATATGTTATTTTATTGTTTTCACCATATCCGATATTGATTTTGAGTACATTATTCGTTAAAATATCAATATTTTATTTTGATTGAAAAATATTAAGCAAATGTCTGAATTGGTTAAAAAATTATGCGAAAGTAAAATTTGTTTCTTGCACATTTGGTTGAAAAAATTCAATCAAATCATGGCCGAGCGCCGCCGAAATTATAGGTGTGAGGAAACCCGTAGTTCTCGGAGTAACCGCTAGAGGCCGCACGCGCGCTCGTTTCTCGTAAGCGTAGCGCGAACCGAAAATCTACTTAAACGCTGGTGAAACTCTAAAGAGTATCGCTTCTTGGCCTGTGGCTAAACAAGGGGACAGTACGGCAGTCGGATTTTTGTAATTTTTCGTACTCATGGTACGCGAAGTTCAGAGCTCGAATATTAATATCCCAAAGCAGTTCGACGCCATATTCAGAAATTTTCGAGAAAATTGACTTTGAAGTTTTCGAGCGCACTCTTATCCCACAAAGATGCAACGATATTCGAACCGGGCTCGTGGCGTACCCGGTAGCGCTCGAGTCTAGTAATCGCGGGGTCGCTGGTTCGAGTCTCACTTCGATTTTTTTTTTTTTTTTTTTTTTTAATTCGCATACCTCCGTCATTTAAATATCCCGATAAATTTTTGTTGTTTATAATCACATATTATTATATATAATTAATATAATCTATCTATATATGTTTATATATGTACAAAATTCATTATAGTTATACATAATTATATATTTTCTCATATATGATCATATATTATTTATATATAACAATAGGTGATTATTTATAAAAAAAATAAATAAATAATCCCGGGATAAAAATCATAAAATCTATGCTAATTCACATATATATAATTATAATTGTCAATGATAAATGCAAGTCTTATTTTTGATTATCTCTTGCTTGAAATTGCGAATAGGCGACGTAAAAATATCCAGTAATAATATTTACATAAACTCCCTTTTAGATTAATAGGAATATAAATAGAAGAATAAATGTTGAAATATGTGAATATAACGCTTGCTTTGGCAACCGTCGATATTGTGAATAACAGTTCTGCGTACATCGTTTGCCTTTGTCCTGATCAACTACCTGCGAAGCGGGTAGTTGAACCTAAAAATGTTGTTGGTTATAAATATTGATACTTGAAAATGTATGTTTATAATCAAGAGATAATTAAAAATATGACTTGGGTTTTTTCATTTAAAAAAAATGAAAAAAAAAAAAAAAAATCGAAGCGAGACTCGAACCAGCGACCCCGCGATTACTAGACTCGAGCGCTACCGGGTACGCCACGAGCCCGGTTCGAATATCGTTGCATCTTTGTGGGATAAGAGTGCGCTCGAAAACTTCAAAGTCAACTTTCTCGAAAATTTCTGAATATGGCGTCGAACTGCTTTGAGTATTTCGTACCATGAGTACGAAAAATTACAAAAATTCGACTGCCGTACTGTCCCCTTGTAAGATCAAAGTGTAGTATCTGTTCTAATCAGTTGAATATCTGATATTCTCTCCATGGACATTCCATTGGATATCTGATATTCTCTCCACTATTATCGTGGATGATCATTCTAATGCTCACTTTTTATTTAAGATTTAAAACAAATTGAAAAGCTTACGTCCCACGGCATATTCGTTTCGATGTAGTAAAGAAATAATTAATTCTACTGATCATATTTTTGTACGAAATAAAAAGTGTTTGTAGCAACCGCTTAATTATTTAATCCAATACATCTACGGATTGTATATAGAATGATTTCAATAGAATATAATTTTATTTGAAGGATAATGTTGATATTCAGAGAACAGAAGAGATTTTTCAAACAAAAAAATATGTTATTTAAATCAATCACATTTTCGAATATTTTATAGTATTGAAACAGTCTCATATAACGGTGGCACTGCGCAGCAGCACATTTATTTGGATCAACCGATATATTTTTTTGATTCAATTGGTTTTTTTTCTCAGTGTACCGATTAATCTCCGATACTGAAAAAGTTATTCCTCAGCTTCCTCATAGACGTCATTTTCAGCCATAAACTCTTTACCCTATAGAAGAATCTCTCCCTTGTAAAAAAAATCGGCTCGATCGGTAACTCTGCGATCGCCGTTACCGACCCTTAGTCTTTCCGGCAAATTAGTGCCGCAATGGAATTGCCCTTACGTCGCGATTCTTTGGATCTCGCGTAAAAACGTGATCGATTGACTCGTACGTGATCCAGTAGGGTGCGGGCCTAGATGGATCGGTAAAAGTGCCATGGCCGTCGTTCGTCACGACGATTTCTCGGAGGTCGCAACAGTGCGGCCGAGGAGAGATTCCTCCAGCCGGTTTTCGCACCGCGGACACGTTTCTCTCGCTGTTTTTCCATCGCGCCACACGGCGGACGTTTCGCTAATTTGACCCTGGCGAGAGAGCGACGCGCACTGTAGGCTAGAAAAAAAAAAAACAGGAGAAAAAAGAACCGGCGATTATGTCACGAATTTTTTACACCGTCGCGAAGCTTCTTCGCGTCTCTTGAGAATGAGAAAAAATAACTGTTGCGACGTCGTTACGACGCGGTGCACGAAAAAAAAAAAAAATTCTCGAGATTGCCGGTGAAAAAAGATAAGGTGGAAACTCCGATGGCTCGGATATGATTTGTTCGTTTTTATTATTATTATTGAGGAGTAGCACAACCGATGTTAGGCGGAAAATTGATCGGCGAGTGCCGAGTTGACTTTTTTGCAAGCTTTTATATTGAGGGGTTAGGTGATTACGTGTTTCCTCTATTAAAAAAAAAACATAATATGTAAATTATTTTATTCAAAATGATAAGGTACTAATATCGCTTCACACTAGTCAGACTTGTACTGATTCACACTGATCATACTTGAGACTTGTACAATTTATATTTTTAACACGTGCGAAAAAAAATTGTAATTACTAAATTTTCCATGCGTAAACTGTTTAACGAATGTTTACATTTAATTAGAAAAATGAAAAAATAGTTATTCCAACGATTCGCGCAGTATTTCTAGGATTGATATTTGGCAATATTGGTTCTATCTCCGTCTCTTTTTACTCAACCAGGCGAGTTTAACCTCCATGCTTTTTCAACGTCGATCTGTCGAAACAATATCAGGTGCGGGAAATATAAAGCATTGTATTCGGGCCACGACTGGTGAAAAAGCGTGGAAAATTTGTGTCGGCGAAAAATGTCGGTGAAAAATGAAATATGTGTGGAAATTCGAATGAGTGAGATGAGGTTAGGACTACAGTCAGCTGTTGCCTTGCTGTCACGTCTTTTCATCGTAGCAAGTGGTAATAAATCCAATACCGGAAGTTCAAATTAAACTTGATATTACATTAAAATTAGGTCAGTAAGCGTAATTTTTTCGGAGAGCACTGGATTACTACAAGTGTTAAGTATGCAAATCTGATTATTTTTAAGAATCTGACGTATTCCCACTATTATATACACTTTTCCAGCGACCGGAAATTGGCTTTTTGTATGTCGTCTCGGAATTCCTTCACAAAAATACGCAATTTTAATATTTATTTTCTCTGTAAGTAGGTCGATAAACGACCACGAAATTTTACAGAGACGATTATTAATGTATTTAGCGGAGCTCAAAAAAAATTATGAATTATGAAGCCTGGCGATAGGACTACCTTAAGTACATAAAAGAGCAACATTTCAACAATATTTTTTTTTTTATTTGGGAAATTCAGCCGGTGGGACCGGGTTTCCGGAGACCCCTATAAAAAGTGTCCTCGTGGTCGTCAGGATAACTCATGAGCTTTATCTGAAATTAAAAAACGAATTTTTTTTGTCAGTGGATAAGTATAGCTCGTGCTTGAACAAGGACTTTAAAAAAAATGGAAATTTGAATTGGCTCTAAGTGGCATTGCTCAGTCGTTAAAAGGGTCCATTAGGTAAAACAGGTTAAACGGTAAGGTCCAATAGGTGGTGAGCCAGCATCTATAGTACATACCACCTATCACAGTTCTCCAGGATTTCTTCTATCAATCAATAATACCGCCGTTTTGATTGCAAGGATTAATCCCTCTTTCCAAAAATTTCTGAGCTGTAGTAAAATCAATAAAAGACTAAAAAGTAGGAATCAATTTATGTGTAAACAATTTTTTAAAACAAGCTTTTTTTAAATTTATTGTAAAGTAGAAAACAATTTTTTTTACCAAGTCACTTGTATGTGACTATCAATAAAAGCTTTGGGCGCTCAAAATTTAGACATATAATCTTTACTTTACGTAAATCCGTATACATATCGAATGTATTTAATTTACTGGTAAACAACCTTAGATTTCTTAAATAAAAATCGTTAAACTGTGTATCAACGTATGATAATCATTTTTCTAATTACTATTGTGCCAAATCAAATACGGTTAATGAAACTGAATTGATCATATTTATTAAACATTTAAAAAGTTGAGCGCCCCAAACTTTCATTTATAACCACTGGTAAAAAAAATGATTTTCCACTTTACATTAAGGGGAGATATACACCTAGGAGCCGGAAAAAAGGTCATTTTTATTAATTTTTTCAAGGAAAACTATTTGAAATTTCGGATTGGGGTTTTAATTATCTAAAAGTATATACATTCAAAAATATGTTTAATTTTCTTTATTTAAAAATATCATAAATATACAAGGATATTTTATGATCCTTGGAGCGTCGTAAAAAAATTTACGTATACGGTACCCACCGGCGTTTCTTTAAAAATCATCTGAAAAAAAAAAAACCAAAAAGATTATTAAATTAGATACTATAATCTAGTACTTGTCGTAGCCGATTTTGAAAATATCAATTTATGACAAAATGGCGCACGTTCGAACATAAATAGTGATTTTTGGGCCAAAAATTAGTTATTATTTTACCTATAAAACAAAAACTAAGTAACGGAAAAAAAATCCTATGACAAGTACTAGATAATGGTGTATAGAATAACCACAAAAAACCTCAAGTCAATCGGTTCATTGGTTTTCGAGAAATTTTGGGTACCGATTTGTAAAACGTGGTTTTGAGAAAAACGCGTTTGAAAATTTGGGAATGAATAAATCATGAAATTTGTCAACTTACATGGAATCATCGATACCAGGCCCATAGTGTAGGTCTTCTACGGTCGACGGAATGTTCATAGCTTCTAAATCCTCGACCTCGACCATCTAGGTGCATATCTCCCGTTAAATAAAAGCCTATTTTTTAAAAAAATTCATACAATTTTGCTAATTGATTTTATTGGATATTTACAATTGGTTTCTCAACATGTAGATTAATATTGATATTTGGTATCGAAAGAAGTTTTTCACGGGTCTGCATAAACTTTGGGCCCGGGAAGCAGCTTGATTTTCAGTATTTTTTTGTGATGAGAGTTTTGGGATGACGAGGTCGGCATTTTTCACTCAATTAATACCTAGTCTTGGCAAGTTTTAGTTTTTTTTTAATTGAAAAATATTAATAAGCAATGAAGTTATGATTTGAAGAATGTACCACCGTCGCTGCATGACTAATCGGTGTAGGTGCTTTTGGCAACTAAGCGGATCCGAAGTAAAAAATAAAAAAATATACTTTTGGTATAATAATAAAACTTTCATATGACCGGAAACTTTTTTGAAATTTGAAAAGGACAATAATGGTAAGCTGTAGAAAAAAAAAGTCGTTTTTCGATGAAAAAACAACTTCAATAATTTGTTGTAAAAATCATAACTTGGTCAATTTTTAGATATCTTGATAAAGTCTTTGTTTCCAATTAAAGTTAAGGCCCTAGCATATAAAGCTCCGCATGAAAAATGATTTTTTTTTGAAACGTCAAGTTTGTGTCGCCCCTTTAGAAAAATGATACTCTATTATGTGTATATTCTCAGAATCGGACGGTCAATTTTCCACGAAGTTTGTTAATAAGAAAAAAAAAGGTCTGAGTGGAACAACGTGGGTGGCCAAAAAGGAGAAAAATACAATCCCTCCAAATGGAGCAATTTTGTAAATCGCGGGTTGAAGAAAGTTTCGAGATATCGTGCGCTCTCTCCCACTCTCCGCACGTTTTACTTTATTTCCCGGAAGTCAGGTATGCTAAGTAGTTTCGCGTGCGCAGCTGCGCCGTCACGTGCGCGTTAGAATTTTTTTTCCGCTTTCGGCGCTCCCGTTGTGCCCTTTTCTCGGGGCGTACTTCGAGAAAAAAAAATCAAACCAAGGAACGAAAGGAGATTTTTTTAAAATGCGCCCTCCGAACACGAACGTCGTTTATTGCGATTAGGTCATACATGGGCTTGGCAAGGGGACATAGATCATCGTTGTAGCTCCGTCGTGTCTCCCGCGTCTCGCTCGATTACAGACGCGTTATTTATAGAACTCAAAATAACCGTGAAGAACAATAATCGCAGGCTGATTAAAAATCGTGTCGTCCATCTTTAATGGACCACTTCCAGGAACATCGTCGTCAAGTTCGAACCCTTTTTTCTTTTCTTACCCTCTCCATCGCTATTTCTCGAGGCTCGTACTCGCAATCACCTAAAAGATACTAGCCAAAAGTCTTTTGGTTATTAATTACAATTCAACACAACTCTGTAGTCTTGTACCAAAACTTCAAATTCAGACATCCCCGCTGCGAATTCTAGAAAACCGGAAGTGACGCTGCGAATTCTAGGAAACCGGAAGTACTGCTGCGAATTCTAGAAACTAGAAGTACTCCCGCGATTTGAAGGCAACCCAGAGTACTTCAGCTATTTCAAGGCAACCGGAAGTACTGCTGCAAATTCTAGAAAACCGGAAGCCCTGACGCGATTTCAAGGAAACCGGAAGTACTGCTTCGAGTTCGAGGAAACCGGGAGTACTGTTGCAAATTCGGGGACACCGGAAGTACTGCTTTGAATTCGAGGGGTACTCGATTGAAACCGGAAGTACTGCTGCGAATTCGAGAAAACCGGAAGTACCGCTGCGAATTAGACGAAACCGGAAGTGTCATCGTGATTGCAAGGGAACCGGAAGTATCGAATTCTAGAAAACCGGAAGCGCCTCTGCGAATTCTGGGAGACTGGAACTATCGCGGCGAATTCTTGGAAACCGGAAGTACTGGCGCGATCTCGCGGGAACCGGAAGTACTGGCGCGATTTTAAGGAAATCGGAAGTACCGCTGCGAATTCGAGAACACCGGAAGTACCGCTGCGAATTCGAGAAAACCGGAAGTGCTGCTGCGAATTCGAGGAAACCGGAAGTGCCTCTGCGAATTCTGGGAGACCGGAACTATCGCGGAGAATTCTTGAAAATCGGAAGTACCGTTGTGAATTCTAGAAAACCGCAAGTACCGTCACGACAGCACGGGGACCGGAAGTACCGCTGCGCATTCTAGGGAACCGGAAGTACCGCCGGGATTTTTCGTCGACTCGGTCGGTAATGCAGGACTCTAACGTTCCTCGCGCGCGAGGGCGTTCGTCTCGTCGCCGTCAGGGCGCGTCTCTCGCGCAATTCTCGTACCGCACATCCACGTGCGTTTCGCGCTGGTGCGAACATCACGATATTCGATACGTATCCTCGATTCCGAACGTCAGTAAAAAAAAGTGCCTTCACTCTCACGCTCGTTCTCTCTCTTGCTTTCTGTTTCTCGTTCGTACACAACCGGCGTTCGTATCCACGTGGTAGAGCCCACAGTTCCCCCTCTCCCGACGCCTCGTAGCTGTTCCCCCTCTTCGCGCAATCCCCCCCTCCGCGTCGGCACTTCGTAAACACAGCCGGCGCGCTGCTCACGTGCTGAAAGTGAAAGGTCTCGAGCGCCGCAGGGAGGGGCGACACGGCGATCGGTCGTGCGATTGGGGGGGGGGAGGGGGAAGGACTCGAGGTGCGAATGCGTCTGTGCGTGGCGCGCAGTAAATAGGAAGTTGGCCGCAAGAGGGCAAAGAGGGAGGGGGAGCTTCCAACAATTTATCGGCGTGATTGATCTTCGCAAAAAAACGACAAGCCAATTATGGAAATTTAAGGGGGGTTGTAATGTACATTTAAGGGTCGTTGTAATGTACATTTACAACGATCGAAAAATCGAATTATTTTTTTCTTCTTTAAACGATAGAACTATATATGTAGGATATTTTCCTATAGTTTCAAAGCGAAATTCGAAAAACTTCAAACGTTACAGCCCGTCAACGCTGTGCCTCATCGCTCGGATTCGGAGCGAGCGTGAACTTTAAACGCGTTTTTTCTCAAAACTGCATTGCCGAAATTGGCGTGCAGGATTACTCGAAAACTATTAAGCCGATTGAGTTGAAACTTGGTAGAAATAAAAAAATGTTTTGTATATTTAGATAACTATGAAAATATACCTAAAGTTTGATAATTGTAGAATAATTATTTCTTAGTTCAAAAAATGCCTCAATATTGCTTATTCTTTTCCTGTCTAAATGTATATCCCGCATTAAAAGAAGGGTAGGGGTTTCAGCGTGAAAAAAAAACACTTTTTGCGATTTTTTTTTCATCTATATGGATAGAGTAAATTTATTGAAACCTTTTGTACATTGTTAAGTGTCATTTCAAGAACATTACGTGAAATTTGTACGCGAAAATATCCGCAAGCAAGCCGGTGACAAAGCTTTTCCAAGAACGCGTTTGGAAAAACACGATTTGCGGTGTTCACTGTATCTCAGCTAGAAATTATCTGAAATCAAGTACCATTAAAGTTTAGTCAAAGTATCATCAAATCCTCCCCCCAACGGTCTTTGATAATTTTTTTTTTTTTTTTTCATTTCTAAATTTTTGGTGGACATGTAAAGTGAAAAGTGCTATTTTTCACGAAAAATTCCGCCATTTTGGGGGTGGAAAACCCCCTCAATGTGAAAAAAAATATCAAACTAACCGTTGGGGGAAGGTATTTTATATGTAGAAAGTGTGTACCAAGTTTGAAATAAATCGGTCATGTAGTTTTCAAATGGCAGTGAACACGGACTTTGAAAAAGGGGCCGTCCATATATTACGTCATCGATTTTTGCTGATTTTCGACCCCCCCCCCCCCCTACAATCATCCTATCGTCATTTCCTAATGCCCCCCCCCCCCCCTCGCAAAATTGACGTCATTACCGGTTTGGCAAAATTAAAACATTTGCGGATTTGAGAAAAATTGGGTAACATTAAAACATTTTGTTATAGAATCATCTTTTATTATTTTGTACTTTGGCAATGTTTATTAATATAATAATATTATTCTTCCCTATTCTTTAGTTTTCTTTGGATAGCTCCCACATTTTGTTATAGAATCATCTTTTATTATTTTGTACTTTGGCAATTTTCATTAATATAATAATATTATTCTTCCCTATTCTTTAGTTTTCTTTGGATAGCTCCCACGGAGTTTTCACCCATTCTTGCAAATCCTGGATCACGGGTAATATCTCCGTATCCTCCCCATATTCATTTTGGCTCGATCGAACTATTTTCATAGGTACGCTGTTATTTGAAGTTCTCGAATATAATGTAGACAAACCTTATGTAATAAATAAATAAATAATGAGTTCAATAATTCATACCATTAGGTACTTGCAAAATATTTTTCGTCACTCATGCGGGGAAACCACTCTAGTTGTACAATATACTATTGTACATTTTGAAGTAACTGGTATCACAAGAATGACGTCAATTTCGAAACGCCCCCCCCCCCCAACCATCACTTACCGTCATCCGCAGACGAACCTCCCCCCCCCCCAAATTTAGAATGACGTAATATATGGACGGCCCCAAAATGGTTTCGAGAAAAAACGCGGCACCGGCTTGTTTGTGGATATTTCCGCGTACAAATTTCACGGAACGTTCTTGAAATGACACTTAACAATGTACAAAAGGTTTCAATAAATTTACTCTATCAATATAGATGAAAAAAATTCGCAAAAAGTGTTCTTTTTTTCACGCTGAAACCCCTACCCTCCCCTTAAGGGGCTATACCAATGCGAACGCTGAAAATTTGGGTGATTTTTCGGGAATTTTTTGGAAGAAAAGTACTCAATTAAATGTTTAGGAAAATCAAGAATATATTTGCCTATATTTGACTTATGTTACATAATTTCTTCATAGAAAAATATTGAGATCCAAGCGACTTATGCGCTGCCTTCGTAGGCGCCAAAAAAAGTTCGTCCACTGCTGACATGATTCCGGCCGATTGAGTAGCTGAAACCGAAAAGGGAAAAAATGTCGTTAAACTGGAAGGTATTTCCTGTACAATGACGTAGGATTTTCGAAAAATATAAAAATCTAACAAAATGGCGTAGTTATGAAAAAAAGTTTGCTTTCTTGCCTATAAAATGGTCGTTTTTTTTCAATGCCAAATCGTCAATTTTCATCCAGTCAAAAATATCCTACGTCATTATAGAGTAAATCTATTCAAGAGTACTCAGTTCAAATTTCAAGTCAATCGGATAATTGCTCTGTGAGTTACAATGTTAGCAAATTTGAAAAATCTCATTTCGAGATAAAGGCGTTTAAAGTTTTTTTGCAAGATAAAATGAAAATGATATAAATGATAATGATATTCTTGAATTGATAATATATTGATTGTGTTATTTACATTTAATATAATATATTATATATAAATATTATATTATATATAAAATTTATATATTTATATCTTGATAATATATGATAATATATTTATATCTTGATAGTTTATTCTTGAATTGATAATACAGTACTACCTCTCTAAGAGAGCGGTCTAGGGCGGTTAGGGGAAGAAATTCTCGAGAAATTCGTCGCCGAAGCCTTCCCCCACCGCTAGGTTAGCGCCCTCGAAAATCGCGCATGTGGTTAGCGTGTATGTGTTTCTCCACTCGAACTCGACAAGAGAGCGCCAGCTGGATCACGAAAATGAAGCTGTCTCTACGATTCTTGCGGACGTCAACAGGACTCTATACTCTTATGTATAGTATATATGTTATGATACATACATATTGTATATGCTGTACGATATTTGCATTTATTACTACTACTCATAAACATATCTCTAGTATAATGTAGCCTCGATAATTTTTATCAATATCAATAATATTCTATGCTGTGTTAATGTCTATTAAAATATATTTTACTTGCATTAAATTACTACTTGAAATTTAATTATGGTGCATGTTTTTTTCTCCGACTTTACGGCTTAAACGTATATATTATTATACAACGGAATATTATCCATTTGACAATCGTGCGACGTGCGATTTTCTGAAATCGCTCGCGATCTCTTATCGAGTTGTCCGCGACAAACTCGAGAGGCCTCGGGTACACTGGACAGCTCGAGCTAGGTAGGGGAAGCCATAAAATGCGCTCAAGCGGAACGGCGGGGAAATTCTCTCTTAGCGAGGGCTCTCTTAGAGAGGTAGTACTGTATATTCTATCGATTTCTGCAAGATAAAATGAAAATGATATTCTTGAAAGTATAAACTGTTGAAAAAGGCAAAAAAAAAATCCATTTTTTGAAGTGTCACACTGGTATATCCCCTTAAATGGAGAAAAATACTTTAAAACCACATTTTCCTTACAATTAGTGTTTTTATCCGTTTATTAATTTGTATTATGACCTTTTTCCCTCGTCATTGCCAAATTCTTGGAGAAAAAATTCTTTTTGCGTTGTCCACGAAAAAAGAATATTGCAGGAATGATAATTCGACGGAGATGCTTTGCGTTTGTTGCTTTTTTTTTCTTTCGTCAAGCGAGATCGTGAGTCAGACGAGGAGAAAAATGTCGGGACTCCGTTATTTGCGGTTGGAGAGGTAAAAATTCAGGTCGTCTGGCCAAATAGGCGAACGATGATTCTTTTTTGTTTGCCCTCGTCGCTTCGACCTTACGAAGTTGTACTGATTAGAGCTTCCTGGGGGCTAGGGGGGACGGGGAATTATTTGTTTGGACGTTAAGACCTTCTGAAATCGGAGGGTTTCGTCTCGCAGCCATGGAATACAATAAGAGCGTGGTTTTTTTTTTTTTAATTATAACGGAGAGAAAAAGTGTGCGGAAGGCTTGTAAAGTTTTTGTCGTCAAGTTAATTATACGACGTTTAGGTTTGCCACGTTGCAGCAGCCTTTTGGAATGGGTGGGCAACTTACAATAACAATAATATCAATACTATGGTACAATATTGAGAGGAATCATAGTACTAGAATAACAACACTAATAATAAAAATTATTATTATTGTTATTTGTAGTAGTCGTTTTTTATTTGTATGGTATGCCCTTAAGGGGGGGCTCATAGTCCCCCCTTACATAATATTCGCCTTGAAATTTTTTCTTAAAATTTCAAATTATTATTATTATTATTTCAAATTTCAAATTTCCAATTATTTTTTTAATTATTTTTCAAATATTTTATTATTATTTTTCAAATTTCAAATTATTATTATTATTGTTGTTGTTGTTGTTGTATACTAATATACTAAAAATAATATAATATTATCAATACCACCGTCAATAACTATTATTATGATTCCGAATAATGTTGTTAATAAAAGTGTATTGAATAATAATTATACAACCACGATAATAATAATGGATAAAGTTCCGAAAAATCCATACCGACGAATAATTTGGACTTTCGTGTATCCGTGTATTTTGACTCGCCGATCACGAATATGATGGTGACAATATCCACAAATTTGATTTTCAAGGTCAAAACTCACAAAAACTGATTTTTCAAAAGTTTTTCTATTTTATTTTAACAAATGTTGATCTTAGAGAAAAATGCTTCCTACAAAAGTTGTAGCCTATAAAAAGCCCGACCTTTTATCTTATATACAGGTTTTGTCTAAAACCACTTGGTTTCGAGAAAAATGGGATATTAAAAAAATTAAAAATAATTTTAAAAAAGCCGGAGATAAAATACCAAAAAAATAAACAAGCATTTGAAAGACTCAACTGTAATATACCGAAACTAATAACAACATAGTATCGAAACTAATGGAGTTTAGCAAAAGGTACTTATTTGAGCATTATCCTATTTTTCTCAAAACAGAATGGTTTTAGACAAAAACTTTATAGGACATAAAAGATCAATCTTTTTATAGGCTACAACTTTTGTAGGAAACATTTTTCGCTAAGATCAACATTTATCAAAATAAAATAGAAAAACTTTTTAAAAAATCAGTTTTTGCGATTATTGACCTTGAAAATCACATTTGCGGGTATTTTCACTATAATATTCGGGATCAGCGAGTCGAAATACACGAGTATACGAAATTCCAAATTAATCGGCGGTACGGGCTTTTCGAAACTACACCCATTATTATTGTTATTATTATGCAATTAGCACGAGGCATAATAATAATTATTGGATTAATACCAGTAAATAATTACCATTACCAATAGTAGTAAATAATTACCAATTATTACAATAATAGCAGTAAATAATAATTGTTGGAATAATAGCAGTAAAAATAGTAAGAACGATAGTAACAATAATGACAAAACAAAATAAAAGATTCCAACACGAGGAAAAGTTTTCCAGATGTTTTTGCGGTCGAATTTTTACAATTCTCCGGCTGACGTCACTCGCTCGATCATGAATTAAATATCAGCCTCTGTGATATTTAACTCGGCGAGAACGTCTTCGCAAAACCCGTTGACATTTTTCACCCAATCACGAAGTAGCGATTGTTCTTCCGTTTTTTTCCCACGTTAATCGTACTTTCAATTGTATTTACGCGGACACTTTGCGAATTTAAATGGCGCGTTTTATTTTACAGTAGAACCTCGATTATCCGAATTTTCGGTTATCCGAACGCTTCGGTGCCGTATCCGAACTCAATGGTGGTCTTTTTTTTCAGTTAAGGGGTTATGTACAGTCAGGAGGCCCAAAAAGAACGATTTTTTCAAGATTTTTTTTTTACAAGACTTTTAAATCTATTAACGTAAACATTTGTACACATATTATGGTAACTCTTAACTGTATTTTAACATTTTTTATTTGTGAAAATAATTATTTTCTCTAAAAAAAGGCGTCTTGCGGCGAGCACGATATCTCTGGACTGGATCATCTGAAATGAAAAAACCAAAAATATTTCGTTAATATAATGGATTATCTTGTAATTGATCGAAGGAATAAGCAAAATAATAATTTTTGACAAAATGGCGGCTTCTCGAAAAAAAAACGTTTATTGAAAAAAAATTAGGCCTTAAATTGTTTATAAAATGGAAAATAGCTATCGGTGAAATTTTTTGTGTGTGTACTTAAATATATGTACATTACGAAAATTAAATAAATAAAAATCGATTTGTCGAAAATTTTAACTGTATATAACCCCTTAATTGATCGAAGGAATAAGCACGATAATATTTTTTGACAAAATGGCGGCTTCTCGAAAAAAAAAATCGATTTTTGACAAAAATGTAGGCCTTAAATTGTTTATAAAATGGAAAATTTCGATCGGTGAGATTTTTTGTGTGTGTACTTAAATATATGTACATTACGAAAGTTAAATAAATAAAAATCGATTTGTCGAAAATTTTAACTGTATATAACCCCTTAAGGCGGGAGCCTGAATTAGAAGGTCGAAAAAAGCGTTTTTTCGGGATTCTTTCTAGAAGGGAAAAACACAAGTGAGCCCAGTACACATTGTGGTATCTTTTCACGTATATTTGAAAAGTATTAAAAAAAAATCAACATTAACTATAAATGACTGCAGATTTATCAGCCTATTCCCTTTTGCGTCTTGCCAGTGCAGTCCCCAATCGGCGGGAAAGATAGAGCTCGTAATTCTTGACGGAAACAAAAAAACCAATAAAATTTCTAATTGTCATATTTTTATCTTCTGGGTGAATTAAGAAAAAGCTAAAAAATCGTGAAATTATAACTTTTTTTATGTTGAAAAAAAATGTGTTTAAAAAAACACTTTAACGTGCTATAAAAATGATTTAAAACGACTTTTTAAATTCACTCACAAGAGATTTTCATACTGAAGAAAATAAATTTTTCTCTGATTCAATAGGTCGTTTAGTTTTTTTTGCTATCACGCCCGTTAATTTGGAAAAATCGTGAAAATGACAACTGGAGAAAACGCGCTTCAAAGTTTTCAATAGGAGGAAATATCAATATCAAATATCAATCGCTTCTCTGCATTTGGCCTTGTATCTTCGAAAATATTTACAATTGGCCTCTTACTTTGTAAATATATTCTTAGTTAATCTATAGATTTAAGCAATTAAAAAAAAAAACTTTTTTCGGACCTTCTAGTTCAGGCTCCGACCTTAAGGCGGGACGTACATTTACACAGGAAAAAAATAAGGAATATTGAGGGATTTTTAAAACTAATAAATAATTATTCCACAATTATCAAACTTTATGCATACTTTAATAGTATATTTAAGTATACAAAACAATTTTTTTTAATTGATTCATCAACAAAATGACGAAGCTGTGGCAGAGTGTTATTCTATGTGACGGTAATGAAAATGAAGAAAATGCAAATTTAAGAAAACGGCAGGTATTTCCAAAAAAAATCAACATTTCACGCAACATTTGTGTAAAATGTGGATTAAAAAAGTCGTTTTTTTTTTCAATTTTTCAAAAACAATTTTCGTCAAGTAGAAGGTACCGATATTATCGATATTTCTACCAAGTTTTAACTCAATCGGCTTAATAGTTTTTGAGTAACCCTGCACGCCAATTTCGATAATGCAGTTTTGAGCAAAACGCGTTTGAATTCGTTAAATTTAATAAACGGAATTTTCGATTAACCGAATTTTTGATTATCCGAACGACGTTTGATTATCGGTCCCGATTAGTTTGTATAATCGAGATTCTACTGTAGTGTCTTTTTATTTGAGTGAGTTGCAAACTCGTGCTGACCGAATAAGAAAGCAAAAATTTGGATTAGACGAAGCGATGATTTTGTGGCGATAAAAAAAAAAAAGTTGATGGAAATTTTGGAAAATTGTGAGGACTAGCAGTTCGCAATGTTCGATCCGCGCATTATTCTCACCGATACACCTAACTCACCGGGACGTAATGGGACGTTAACCTTTGCGCGATCGGCACTTCGTGAATTCCACGATTCTTTTTTTTTTTTTTATGCCATCGAACGTGTCGTGTGCGGCGCGAAACAATATTTGCCTTCATCGCGAATGAACAATTGGTCGAGGTGTGTGAAAACCATGCAGGTTTTTAATTTTGAGGAACTTCATTTGACCGGTTGATCGTTTGCTCTTCATTTGCCAGAAATATCGCTCGGTCGATCGGATAATCTTCCTCGCTAAATTTACTTATTTTTATTCGTGTTTGTTTTTTTTTCTCGTGTGTTTATCGTTTTCTAGATTTCTTTCATTCTATTTTTATTTTTTCTATATTTTTTATTGTTTTTCAAAAGATTTTGCCTAGTTTTATCTTATTTTTCTATATCTCTTTCGTTTTTTTCTCCAATTTTCTTGTATTTATCATTAAGAAAATAAAAAAATTTAAGTGAATGTAAGAAAGCAAACTTTAAAGTTATCAAAACTAGAAATAGATACAGAAAAATTAAATAATAGATATCGAAAAAAAAGTTTTCTATATTTATTTATGTTTTCTTCTGTTTATTTAACGTTCTCTGCATTTTTTTCTTCTATTTTTGTGTTATTTTGTACTTATTTCATTTTATTTAATTTTTTCTTTAATTTCATTTGATTTAATTTGTACTTATTTCAATTTATTTAATTTTTTCTGCATTTTTTTCTTCTATTTTTGTGTTATTTTGTACTTACTTCTTTTTTTCTATATTTATATTTTGTTTTCTTATATTTATATTTCTTTTTTTTTTTAATTTAAATATATTTATGGTAATGACAACAAAATTTAGGATATTCCTCATTCCAAAAAAGACTCGACGATAGCACGTGCGAAGTTATTTATAAAGAAGAAGCGAGTGTATTGTAGCGTAGAGCGTGAGGGGCGAGGGGGGAGAAAAAAGATCCGCTTACGAATCGCCGAATTATTAGCCGTCGTAGGTCACATCAAACGACCCGAGAGTAACACGTCGTGAATTTTACTACTCGTCGGCCTTTAATTAGTCGTGTCCCCGCAGCGAAATGACTAGAGAGCCCGAGTGAACGAGAGTGCGGGAAAAAAAAACAGCAAAGAGAAATTATATCCTCGTGGTATAATGCACGACGGAACGCTAATCCTGACGACCGTCACCTTCGACAATTTTCACCAAAATTGTCGTCCTGTGTTCGTTAACGATTTACTGCAAATAGGGATTTACCGAGCGAATCTCAAACCCCAATTATTCCTCGATTCCATTAAGGGTTTATGTACAGTCAGGAGGCCCAGAAAGATCGATTTTTCAAGATACGGATAGTAACGGGTACAAAATCATGTGAGAATTTAACATTTTTTTTTTCGTATGAAAAAGTGATTCACTTATAAAATTAATTACACTTTTTTTTATTATTTTTATTTAGTATGATTATCAAGCTGTTAGAAAAAATATATTTTTTTTTTAAATGGCCGACTACTAATATTTTCTTTTGTCTACTTTTTTTTAGGCGCTCCGCGGCGTGACATTTAGCATCCACAATTTTTTGCCTACAACAAAAAACAAACATTCTCGTCCATCTACATTAGAATGCCAATATTGTTTTATTCAAAAGTTGTAGGTATTTGAACGTAAGAAATGAATTTTCAGTGAAAAATTTCGTTACAACTGCTCATAAAATGGAAAGTTTTCGATTAGTCAGAAATTCCATACGTCCTTCTCTGCGAAATGCAATTAGGAAAAGAACTTTTAAATTTGAAGTAAATCGAGGGAATATTGTCGAAGTTATTCGTCACGCCAATTGGAAAAAAGCTGCTTCGAGAAGTTTCAAGTAGTCGGCCATTTTGTACATCGAAAAAAAAAAAATTCCAACAGCTTGATATTCATACTAAATAGATGTGTTAAATTTTATGAGTGAATCACTTTTTCATACGAAAAACAATTGTTATATTCGCACATGATTTTATACCCGTTACTGTGGCCTAAGGCCTGAAAGTGTCAAAAGCACTTTCAAACGCTCTGACACGTCATTACAAATGTGCATCTAACTTCGAGAATATTCGCCGGATTGACAAGAAATTTTCTGTGTGTGTACTTGAATATATGTACATTACGATAAAAGAAAAATCGATTTTTCGAAAATTTTAACTCTATATAACCCCTTAAGGCCCCCAAGGGAGCCTGAATAGAACGTCCAAAGAAAGCGTTTTTTCGGGAATTTTTTTAGAATGGAAAAAACAAGTGAGCCCAGCAAACATTGAGGTATCTTTTCGTGTATATTCGAAATGTATTTTATAAAATCGTGAAATTATAACTTATCTCAGGTTTGAAAAGAAAGTGTTTAAAAAAACATTGTAACGTGCTATAAAAATGATTTAAAAAAGACTCAACGACTTTTTTAATTCACTTAGAAGACATTTTCATACTGAAGAAAATAAACGTTGGTTTCATTCAATGGGTCGTTCCGTTTTTTCGCCATTACGCCCGCCAATTTGGAAAAATCGTGAAAATGAAAACTGAAGAAAACGCGCTTCAAAGTTTTCAAATTCGAAAATATTTACAATTGGCCTCCGTAACTTCGTAAATACATTCTTGGATAGTTTACCTAACGATTTGAGCAATGAAAAAAAAAACGATTTTTCGGACCTTCTACGCATCTCGAAAGGATCTTCATACATTTCGTTTCGCTCGCAGCGCCGACAAATTTGCCAACCCGGCAGACTCGAGAGGTGCCCTAGGGCCGAAGAAAAACACTGAAAAAACTTGCAACAGAAACGAAGATGGTAGCACGGATTTCATCGTATTCCCGTCGATTATCCCCCCCTCCCTATTGTCAGCTGCTGGCGACAAAAACTTTTCTCCTCGGCATTATGGCATCGAACTATTCGCGACGAGAGCCCCCCCTCTGGTTCTGGTTGCCCCTACTCGGGACGACGATAGGGTAAAACTGCGTCCCTTCTCTCTCTCGTTCTCTCCCACCATGATTTTATTTTATCTTTTTCTCCAGTTCGTATGTTTATACTTCTGTCTCGCTCCCGAACTCTCGCTCTCTCGCTCTTTCGAACGCGACGTTCTACGAAAGAGGCGAAACGTCGAGCGTCCCAACTCGCCTGAAACGTTCTATAGTGTACTAGCTTGCGTCGTTGCGAGCGCTCTTACCGTCTCCCTGCACCGTAGTTTCGATCGAATCGGCGCCCCCCCCTCGAGTCTTTTACTTCCACGTTCGCGAACGTGTCGACGAAATATCGTGTTCTTGAAACGTTTTTTTTTGTCATCCCTCTCGTTCGCGGCACTCTTCGTAGGGTTATGCGAGACCGGAAGTGCCCCGGCCGAGAGTTTTATCCGACACGACACGACGATCGGTAGTGCGCAAAAGTTACTTCCTACATTGTATCGGCGATTTTGTTCGTTTCGTTTTTTTCTGTCCATTCGGCAGGGCAAAATTACGGTGGTTCCGTAGTGTTCGGAAAAAAGAAACGTTTTTGCTGCGACTGTCGATACTTTTTCTCGCGCGCCGACTTACTTTGGTTCCTTCTTGCAACCCCGCGTTGTCTTTCCCACGAGCGTTTCGATCGATCGCATATGCAGAGTGCGCCTCGTTCATCGCGGACGAGCGCGATGGGGAACACGTACTGCGATTTTTGAAGGCTCTCGAGCTGAGATACTTTTGCGTCGGATCGAGTTGGTGGAACCATTGGGGCGAATCCTGTGGTTTAGGGAGAACGCGAAAGAGACGGTGCCGAATTCCGTCAAACTCTACTCATCACGGGGTTGGATGAACAGATCGACAGTCAAATTTTACTGTGAATTAAGTTATTTTGGTGATAGCTGATGGTGAAATTATACAGATGATAAAATTATCTTATCGATCTACAGATGATAAAATTATCTTATCTATCTACAGATAACGCAATTATCTCATTATTCAAGTCTACAGATAATAAAATGACCTTATCGAAAATGTACGGATAATAAAATTATCTTAACAACTTACCGACAATAAAACTATCTCAGCAATCTACTGATAACAAAATGATCTTAACAATCTACTGATAACAAAGTGATCTAAACAATCTACTTATCATGAAATTATCGGATTAACAATTTACTGATGGCAAAATGATCTTACCAATCTACAGATAATAAAATTATCTCATTGAATTTCAATTAAATGATCTCAAAATTAACTGATAGTAAAATGCTCATTACCAATCTACTGATAATAAAATTATCTCAACAATCTTTTGATAAAATAATCATCTTAACAATCTCCTGGAAATAAAATTATCATAATAATCTACTGATAATAAAATGATTTTAATAATCTACTGGTAATAAAACAATCTTAATCTACTGATAATATAATTATCTTAAGAATCTACTGAAAATAAAATGATCTTAATAATCTACTGATAATCAAATGATTCTATCTACTGATAATAAAATTATCTTAACAATCTACTGGCTATAAAATCATCTCAACAATCTACTGGTAATAACGTTATCTTATTAACAATCTACTGATAATAAAATTATCTTAACAATCTACTGTCAATAAAATCATCTCAACAATCTTTTGACAATATAATTATCTTAACAATCTATTGAAAATAAAATTATCTTAATAATCTACTGATAATGAAATGATTCTAACGATCTACTGGTAATAAAATCATCTTAATCTACTGATTATAATCCGAGTTAATCTACTAATAATAAAATTATCTTAATAATCTACTGATAATGAAACGATTTTAACGATCTACTGGTAATGAAATCATCTTAATAAATCTACTGATAATATAATTATCTTAACAATCTACTGAGAATAAAATTGTCTTAACAATCTACTGATAGTCAAATTATCTTGCCGATCTACTGATAATACAATTGTTTTAAAATCTACTGACAACAAAAATATCTTAACAATCTATTGGCAATGAAATTATCTTATCTATCTGCTGATAATATAATTATCCCATTGTCAATCTACTGATACTAAAACAAACTTGGCTCTGATTCGTGTTAAAATATTAATCTTCACGATTTCACCTCGGTACCACAATCTTTCGGAATAACGTAGCATAATTCTTATCGCGCGTCCTCAGCCGCCCCTCGACCGAACTCGATCTTTCCGGCACCAAGATGTGATCATTCTGAATCCGTTTTTCTTTTCTTTTTTTTTTTCGAACCGCAAATGATCGAGGGTAGGTCAGTTTATCGCGAAAACCTAACACAACCTGACAAACATATTTGAATACGCTCGACTTTGAGGAATATGCTCAAGGGGGCACATATTGCAACATTTCAGAGTCCTACAGGACTTATTACATTGTAGTAAAATGAAAATGTATTCGAGCGCGGTTTGAAGCTCGTCAAACTGGCGGATTCAAACATTCACGCATTTATTTATTCACTTATTCGTTTGTTTATTTATTTATTTCCATACTTGTTCATGATATATTATTTATTGATCTACTTGAGAGCTACTCGAATTAAACGAAATTGCCTAATCTCCCTTAGCGTACATAAACAATGGAGGTTAACACACTGCATGATTTATGGGGCCGTGAGGGGGGGGGGGGGCGTACGCTTGCATGTGCGGTACAGCGACCGTACCGCTCGTTTCGTTTCCCCGCGTCATATATAGGTCAGTCCAGCTACTCTCGTGTATCACGCGACAACTAAATCTGAGAGTTCGAACCGGACCTGATTTGTCTTAACACGATAATAATGACCGGTCTTTTTTACGCTCGTACAATTGCGTAGCCCTGTAAAACTTTGCTTTCGTAATAAACTTTGACGTTTAACCCTCCGATAGCCCACGGGGCCATTTTGATACCAAGGCTGTCTGGCGCGGCTACGAATGCGAGGACATTTCTTGAAGAATGATTTTTTTTTTATTTGTGCAATTAATCAATTGTATACTCTAAAATTATTTTAATAAAAAAGGGCATCGTTTGCGAGTTATTTGAAGGAAAAAAAATCGATTGGGGTCAATATGGACCATGGGGTCCGTGTCGACTGTGGGGTCAATATGGACCCCAAGCGATTCGCCCTCCAGGGCTTAAAATAAAAATATACAATTTCACGATATTCATGGGGTCAGGATTGACTGAGGGGTCAATATGGACCATGGGGTCAGTTTCGACTGAGGGGTCAATATGGACCCCAAGCGATTCGCCATCCAGGGCTTAAAATAAAAATATACAATTTCGCGATATTCTGACATTCTCAGACGTAAATATTTGTGTGAAATATCCACGCCTAAAAAAATCAGTATTCTTTACGGACTCGAAACGCTTGATTTTTTTACCCGTCCGATGTTTTCTCTCGATTCGTTCTCGTTCACTCTTTTTTTTTCCGCTCATTCAAATTCTCATCACGAGCAAAGTGTTCTTTCTCTTGGCTTTCCACGTCGAAAGAATTCGAGTCTCTCACAGTTCGCTTTATTCCACGTTCTTTCGAACGAGCTGAGAATCCACGTGAGAAGATAAAAAAACGTATACACGTTGTTATCGGGATGACCTTGGATCGGTTTGTCGTATTGTGACTGAAAAAAAACCGCGTTCTCTGTGCCTACAAACTATATGTGGATACAAGTGTGTACGTACACACGTAGGTCTCGAAGATAGCGTTGCTTTTCTTTTCCACGAATCCGAAGAAAATTGTTTAGGAGTCGAGAATACCGTGAGGTAATTCTAGAATGGTCTAGGGACATTCTAAAATTGCCTAGGGCAATTCTAGAACGACCTAGGGACATTCTAAAATTGCCTAGAGTAAATCTAGAATGACCTAGAGAATTTATAGAATTTCCTAGGGAAGTTAGAATGTCCTTGGGAAATTGTAGAATGCCTTAGGGAAATCCTAGAAGGCCCTAGGGAAATTCTAGAATGACCTAGGGACATTCTAAAAGTGCCTAGGGTAAATCTAGAATGACCTAGAGAATTTATAGAATGTCCTAGGGAAGTTAGAATGTCCTTGGGAAATTGTAGAATGCCTTAGGGAAATTCTAGAAGGCCCTAGGGAAATTCTAGAATACCCTAGGGGAATTCTAGAATGTCCTGG
Source organism: Ophion obscuratus (assembly GCA_964007375.1). Lineage (NCBI taxonomy): Eukaryota > Metazoa > Arthropoda > Insecta > Hymenoptera > Ichneumonidae > Ophion > Ophion obscuratus. Next base: position 6,358,306 of record OZ023315.1, on the reverse strand, counting down.
GGGAATTCTAGAATGCCCTAGGGGAATTCTATAATGCCCGTAGGGAAATTCTAGGATCCTCTAGGAAACGTCTAGAATGTCCTAGGAAACGTATAGAATAACCTAGGGAAATTCTAGACGGCCCCCAGAGAAAGTCCAGAATGCCCTAGGGTAATTCTAGAGAACGGCAAAAACTACAAAAAAAAGTCGGAGAATATCTTAAAACAAATTCAGAAAGTTCTAGAAACTTCGAATACTTCCAGAAAATCCTGAGGAAATTCCAAAAAATATCAAGGAAAATTCTGAACAATCCTCTCGAGATCCTGAACAAAAATCATGACGAAATTCCCGAAAAACCTTTAAAAAAAACCGGGTGGTCCATATTCGCACCAATTGCTCCAAGTCCATTTTACCGGACTTAAAACAATATTTTTTCCAAGTTTTAATTTTTCTTTCTCGTCTTCGTCCGATATTTTCATTCGTCCAAATTTGCGGATTTGTTTTTCGTTTGTTTCTCCAAGAGGATATAATATATTGCCAATTAGCGAATTCCTTTCGTGGGAACTTTGCGGAACGTTCGAAAAAAATTGATGGGACGTCGAAATAATCGTGGAAACGCACTTTCACCCTCCGGCTTTTTTCTATCCTCCCCCTCCCCTCTAACCTCCCACCCTCCATCGTATCGCGACGCGCACACGAGGGATTTCATGCGATAAATAATACGGGGCTGGCCTCCGATGCATTTATCGGTATATTTTGCGAGTGTTTTCTCCGTTCTACGGAGGCTCACTGCAATAATGCCTCGTACGGAATTTTATCATCGTGAAATTTAGCCGACTGTACGAACCATGGGAATTTCACACTTTCTTCATTCCCTCGATCGACTCGACACGCTCGTAAGGGAAAGTCACGTAATAATAATGCGATTTAACACTCGGACAACGTCGGGCCATTTTACCCCACGTGTGCCGCCTCGTCTTCGTACGTGGAAAAATTGAATCGTTTCGTCGGAAAAATCCACTCGCGTTGGGCGGAAAAAAATCCTTTCGTATTGAGCTTAACGTTTTATCCTTGTTTTTCAGTTGACAAAAAAAAGTATAGAGCGATTGTTGAGGTTTTTTTGAAAATTGTTTTGACAAAAACGTCAATGCGCGAACAAAGAATTTGAGTGAAAGTGTGCGCGATGAACAATTCGGATATAATTGTGCCGAGCGGGCATCGATGCTCGCATCGCGGCCTCGTCAAGTACCCGAGCATCGACAAAAAGTTGTGGGATCCGTCGAGCACCTGGATCCTGCAGTGGGACAACATCGTTAAGCATCCGGGTGCACGGGCTCGCGGATGCCACTGCGACATCCACAAGCCCCCGTGGTTGTATCCCGATTTAGGTACTGACGCGTACAAACTAAACGAAACAAAAAGAAAAACTCGTTTTTTGAAATTCAGTCCCAGGCTGCTGTTGACGCCGCGGAAGGCAAACGAAAAATCGACACAACCGAAGAATGAGAAAATTCACTTTTGCTCGTCGTTCTCGTTTCACAATAGGGTATCACACCCTTTTTTGAAAGGTGTCTCAATTTGATCCTTTGGTGCTGACAAATTACTAGAATTTTTATTTCCGTTTCGTGAATTCGATAAGTGCCATTTAAATGCATTTAAGGGGCCAGTGTGAACGCTGAAAATTTGGGTGACTTTCGGGAATTTTTTTGGAACAAAAGTACTCAATTAAATGTTTCGGAAAATTAATAATATATTTGGCTATGCTTGACCTGTATTACATAATTTTTTCATAGAAAAATATTGAGATCCAAGCGCACTTATGCGCTGCCTTCGGAGGCGCCAAAAAAGAAGTTCCTCCACTGCTGACATGATTCCGGCCGATTGAGTAGCTGAAACCGAAAAAGAAAAGAATGTCGTTAAACTGGAAGGTGTTTCCTGTACAATGGCGTAGGATTTTCGAAAAATATCAAAATCTAACAAAATGGCGTAGTTATGGAAAAAAAAGTCTGTTTTCTTGCCTATATAATGGTCGTTTTTTTCAATGCCAAATCGTCAATTTTCATCCAATCAACAATATCCTACGTCATTGTAGAGTAAGTATATTCAAGAGTACTCAGTTCAAATTTCAAGTCAATCGGATAATTGCTCTTTACAATGTCAGCAAATTTGAAAAATCTCATTTCGAGAAAAACGCGTTTAAAGATTTAACTATCGAATTTTTGCAAGATAAAATGATATAAATGATAATGATATTCTTGAAAGTATAAACTGTCGAAAAACGCAACCAAAAAAATCGATTTTTTGAAAGTGTCACACTGGTATAGCCCCTTAAATTTTACGTTTCAAATTTCCGCGCGAAAACGCTAGCCGCCATGCTGCTTCGGTTCGTGACGTCACTTGCATAGTTAACATCGTCGCTGCGGCACTTGTGAATACGTAAATTTTTTTGGTTAAAAGTGAGTTACGTTCCCTATCATCGGTGTGTTGTTCCTAAATGTAAGAATACTAGTGTAAAACAGAGTTGGGCGTAATTCTATTTATAAATACGAATACGAATTTATTCACATCGTGATTTTCATGTGAATACAAATACAAATTTATTCATACTTCACTTATTGTAAATACGAATACAGTACTACCTCCCTAAGAGAGCCCTCCCTAAGAGAGAATTTCCCCGCCGTTCCGCTTGAGCGCATTTTATGGCTTCCCCCACCTAGCTCGAGCTGTCCAGTGTACCCGAGGCCTCTCGAGTTTGTCGCGGACACCTCGATAAGAGATCGCGAGCGATTTCAGAAAATCGCACGTCGCACGATTGTCAAATGGATAATATTCCTTTGTATAATATATACGTATATATATAATATATACGTATGTCGTATATATATATACGTATTATACGTATATATATATACGTATAATATATATTGTAAGTTAACGATACAACTTAACTTACAATACGTATATTATAATATACGTATAATATACGTATATTATACGTATACGTATAATATACGTATACGTATACGTATTATACGTATACGTATATTATACGTATACGTATAATATACGTATAATATACGTATACGTATATTATACGTATACGTATAATATACGTATACTTATATATATATACGTATATATATACGTATATATATACGTATTATATATATATACGTATATATATAATATATACGTTTAAGCCGTAAAGTCGGAGAAAAAAACACGCACCATAATTAAATTTCAAGTAGTAATTTAATGCAAGTAAAAAATATTTTAATAGACATTAACACAGCATAGAATATTATTGATATTAATAAAAATTATCGAGGCTACATTATACTAGAGATATGTTTTTGAGTAATAGTAATAAATGCAAATATCGTACAGCATATACAATATGTATGTATCATAACATATATACTATACATCAGAGTATAGAGTCCTGTTGACGTCCCCAAGAATCGTAGAGACGATTATCCGAACTTTTGATTATCCGAACTAGTCTCGGTCCCAATTGGTTCGGATAATCGAGGTTCTACTGTATATGTTCGAGTTTCGATAACGAATATACTACGTATATTTTTGCGAACAATAAGATAATTCAACAATTATTGAAAGTTTTACAAATGTTTCCTTCATATGTGTTATAATATTGCAACAACAAAATATACCAAACAGCAGAATAAAAAAAACGCAAAGAAAAAGAAAGATTTACACATCAATATTCAATGAGATATACTTACGCATGAAACGACGAAACGCCAGTACACTTTCCGCAACTTGTTTACAGTTTTCTCAACACTTTCGTTCGCGCTCTCTCATAGAGGACGAGTGGAGAAACACATACACGCTACCACATGCGCGATTTTCGAGCGCGCTAACCTAGCGGTGGGGGAAGGCTTCGGCGACGAATTTCTCGAGAATTACTTCCCCTAACCGCCCTAGACCGCTCTCTTAGGGAGGTAGTACTGTACAAATAAATTCGTATTCGCACTTGGGAATACGAATTTCACGAATATTCACATGCATGTGTACAAATACAATTGTATTCACAAATATCCTGAACATACAAATAAATTCACAGAAAAAATTGTCAATATTCACAAAAAAATGTGAATATTTACAAAAAATCCTGTAAATAAAAAAAACACCAAAATCTGCGAATGCAAATGTATTCACAAAAAATTGTAAATACAAAACAATTCATAAAACAAGTTGTGTTTTTTTTTCGTATTTAAGACAAACTAAAATCAAATTCACAATGATTAGATTAAAATTTACACCAAAAGTGAGTTCTTACGTATTTTGAGAGAAAACATTGCGTCGAGGCAAAGAAATTTTTGCAAAAAAAGTTGTGAGTTTCAAATATTACATTACAAATATGAAAAAATTAAGAAAACGAGTTGCGAATTTCCTCAAGTTGAAGAAAATTCAAATCGAATTCACGACAATTATATTAAAATTTACGCCACAAGTGAGTACTTACGTATTTTGAGAGAAAACATTGCGTTTAGACAAAGAAATGTTTGCACAAATTTTTAAAAATTCTGTGCAAAAATTTCTTCGCCTCGATGCAATGCTTTCTCTCAAATACGTACGATCTAACTTTTGGTGTAAATTTTAATCTAATCATTGTGAATTTTATTTGAATTTGTCTTAAATACAAAAAAAAATCTGAACTTATTTTGTGAATTTTTTTGAATTTACAATTTTCTTGTGAAGACATTTATTTGCATTCACAGATTATTATGTGAATTTTTTTTAATTCACAGGATTTTTTTGTGAATTTTATATGAATATTCACTATTTTTTCTGTGAATTTATTTGTATGTTCGAAACATTTGTGAATACAATTGTATTTGTACGCATGCATGTGGATTCAAATAAATTCGCATTCACACTTGTAAATACGAATTTATTTGTATTCGTATTTACAATAAGTAAAGTATAAATAAATTTGTATTCGTATTTACAATAAGTGAAGTACGTCACGTCGGAATCCATTATGGCGGCTACCGTTTCGCATGTTCGTTGAACAGATAGAAATATTATTTAAAAAAAATGAATTATACCATTTATTTTGTGTTTTTATAAATTAAAATCAACATCATTCGATTGCTCATTGCGAAAACTACGTTATTTATACATTCTTAGTATTTATCTTACATAGAGTAAAATACCCTATTATCGATGAGCGTCGAGGATAACTTTTTTATTCTCCGTTGAAAGTCCATATATCCGATGAAAGTTCAACACAGGTATCCTCAATTTCCACAATATCGTGCCAGAATGAGAGAAAAAAATATCTCTCGAGGTTGCTCCTTCTTAGCGAATTTTAAAGAGCGCGTGGGGTAAAATGGACCCCTAGCGATTTTCACTTTCAAATATCTGGAAACTGTGCACTCGTTTGAAAAAAAATGTCGTGCTTTTTCCGGGGATTTTCAGTGACTTCGAGGCTGCCTGCTCAGATTTTGGAGAAAAACATTATTTATCGAAGAACGATTTTAATCGACTTATCACTATGCCAAATTGCCCACATTTGGGTTTTTCGCGAAAACGATGCCGTGGAACTTCCGAAACTTCCAAGTTGAATTTTTATTGAACATTTCTACGTTTAAAGAAAATCAGTTCATTTCATTGATTCTTTTTTTTTCATTCTTTGTTTTTCTCTTTCCTGTTTCAGTTGGCAAGGACACAGACGAAACCGATAGAGCGGTAAGTAAAATAAATTTTTTTTTAAATCGGACACTTTAAATAATTTCTTTTTTTTGTCTCCATTTTTAATTTCGTGGCCGAGTGTATCGCAATTTTGCGAAAATCTTGTGAATATGAGCCACTTTGAGATTCACAATTTCCAACAGCTCGAAATTCCTTAAAATTTGCTTTAGCTGCACGCGACATCGATAACTGTCAATTTTTTCTCGTTTATATCTTTACAAATCTTTGTTCGGACCGTGAACTACTCGGACTTCGAAATTCACGCTTATCAAAATCCGTTTTTGACAATTAAAAAACTAATTCCGGCGATAACGTTTAGAAATATTTTTTGATAGACATTATTGTTGCCTAGTAGACGCCCATTTTCTGAAGTACGATCGTATTAAAATATCGAATAATCATTGGCGCAGATTAAGTCCGCACCGGTGAAAAGAACGACGAGCGTTCCCAAGAGAAGTCAATTCGGACCAGCAAAAACGCTGCAAAGCACTCCAGGTATGTGTTTTTCGTAAAGAGGATGTCGAAATTCCGGATACCAAAGGACGATGAATGGAATATTCCCAATAGATCATATTAATTTAAAAAAAAACATTATTCCTTCAGGATATTTACAGTCACGTCCTAGGAAAATTTATTTCATTTTATCTAAATTGTTTTGAATCCAAACGATTAAATTAAATTTTATTCTTAACAGCTTAACAATCATTTAATTATTTACATACAAACCATCGTTGAATTCCCAACTGCTTTCATAATCTCGTATTTATTTGCTTTTTGTTAAACTAATGTGCATTCTTTCTGCACACATTAAAAAACACACACATTAACAATAAAGCGAGTGTGGTTTCACGAGCAATATGTTTTTTCTTGTTACGCTTCGTTATTTAAGGGGTTAGGCTACTGTGACGACCCGAAAATCAGGGTTATTTAAAAAACATAATTTGGAAGGAATAATATAATAATAAAATAAATATCAATAAATAATAATAAAATAAATATAAATAATAATTTTCAATAAAATATTGAAAAACCGTTTGGACATTTATTTGTATGTACATTAACAAAGTTGTGTACGAAATTTCATTAAAAAGGATTAATAATTTAAAATATTATAAACAATCTCGTGAAGGACCTCTGAACGTAAGGGGCTAAACGGTGTACTCGATTTTGGCCATCCGGTTCATCTGAAACGAAAAAAAAAACAAGTTTCTTTTCGTAAAGTAGATAATATTGGCTGAGACTTGAATGGGCTTTTTTGGTTATCGTGTTACAATCATTTAAAAAATCGATTTTTTTTTTCGATTTTTCGGGGAAAAATAATATTGTCATCATTTTTATAAAATTTTCCTTATTGTCGTTATTAGTTATTACTAATTGAAAAATATTAAGAGAAAAACGTCGGTCAAGACTAAACTATCATTACATTGAATAAATGTACCAAATTTTAAGTCAATCCGTTCATCAAATGGGGACAAATCGTGTACACCGTTTTGAAAAAGAGTTTTCAAGACCAACGAGTTAAAAGTTTTGGTTGTAGTAGTACTAGTTCTATACTGCCGTCATATGGAAGAAGGTGGCATCTACCAAAAAAATCTGAAATTTACCGTTTACCGCACATACGATTTCAAAATCGTTTGTGATACCGTTGGAATCATTACAAAATTTCCCATCATTCTATGTTCCGTTTTTCTAGATACTTTTATTCTATTTTTCTAGATAGTAAAACGCATTTCCGATTTTTGTAGATGTCGCCTTCTTCCATATGACGGCAGTATAGTTGTAATTATACACTGAGAAAACAGTTTATTTATAGTAAAGAAACACATTTAGTTGGCACTTTTATTCAAATATTCATTAACTGTTACAAAATTTGTTAGTCATAGAGAAATATTCGTGTTCTGTTGACACCATTTTATAGCCATAGTATTTCTTCGATAAGAATTATTTATTTGATCACTTTTATTTCTCTTAACTCAGTAGATGTTTATGGTAATCGAATAACGAGCTGAAATTGTGATATGATAATACAGTTCAAAGGAGCAGAGATTTGTTCACAATTAATATATTTAGGTTTGGGGCCGTTAACGTATAGTTGCCGCGTCTATCCTGAGTTCAATGCAAATAAACATGTCACAACAATTAACTGATATTCATTCAAAACAACTATCTCGGCCGCATTTGAACCAAGAGTCAGTTGACGCGACAACTGCTCTTTTCAACGCAAATAAGGATTTATTAAGTATTAATGAATCTGTTTTTAAGATGATGGCCTAGCAGTTCTTTGAGATTACAGTCGTACACTTATTGCAAAATGAATATCCGGTAATGATTGAAAAATCTTCAGTTGAATCAATAGTCCTATCGCCAGGCTTCAGTCTATAGGATTTTCATATTTTTTATTTTGAGCTTCACTAAATATATTAATAATCGTCTCTGTAAAATTTCAGGGTCGTTTATCGATCTAATTACAGAGAAAAGAAATATTAAAATTGCGTATTTTTGTGAAGGAATTCCGAGACGACATACAAAAACCCAATTTCCGGTCCCTACAAAAGTGTATACAATAGTGGGAATCCGTCAGATTCTTAAAAATAATCATATTTACATACTTAACACTTGTAGTAATGCAGTGCTCTCAGAAAAAATAACGCTTATTGACCTAATTTTAATGTAATATCAAGTTTAATTTGAACTTCCGGTATTGGATTTATTACCACTTGCTACGACAAAGAGACGTGACAGCAAGGCAACAGCTGACTATAGTCCTAACCTCATCTCACTCGTTCGAATTTCCACACATATTTCATTTTTAACCGACATTTTTCGCCGACACAAATTTTCCACGCTTTTTCACCAGTCGTGGCCCGAATACAATGCTTTATATTTTCCCGCACCTGACATTGTTTTGACAGATCGACGTTGAAAAGCACGGAGGTTAAACTCGCCTGGTTGAGTCAAAAGGAGATAGAGCCAATATTGCCAAATATCGAACCTAGAAATACTGCGCGAATCGTTGGAATAACTATTTTTTCATTTTTATAATTAAATGTGAACATTCATTAAACAGTTTACACATGGAAAATTTAGTTATTACATTTTTTTTTGTTCGATATGTTAAGAATATAAATTGTACAAGTCTCAAGTATGATCAGTCGTATGACTAGTGTGACGCGATAGGACTGCCTTCTTTGATGCTACCATCTTTGTTTTCCTCCGATTAAGGGGTAAGGCCACTGTAACGGCCCAAAAAAAAAGGTTTTTTCACTAATTTTTTGCTCCCGAAATTGAAGGTATTTGAAAAAAAACTTTTAATGGTGTTATCGGGCATACATTAAACTTTATTATAAAATTTTTTTACAGTAAAAAAAAACAAAATGGCGGTTCCACAGCTATCTTCCCGGGACATGTTTTGCTTCCAGGGCTCCGCGGCACGCAGCACCACTGGTGCACTTTTGAATCTAGAACAAAAAAAAACCATTAATCTAGAGGGCTATAGCTAGAGAATGTCGATCGGATTTTAAAAAGTATCAATTTTTGTGGATTTGGCGTGCGTTTGAAAAAAAAAATTGATTTTTGACGAAAAAAACGGCAAGTTTTTTGTTAATAAAAAATCAATAAATAAAGTTCTTGAAAATTCCGATCGACATTCTCAAGATAATGTAAATGTTCACATCTGGTTAAAATTTCAAGTAAAAAAAATGAAAATTGTTCGAGTTATGCTGCGTGCCATTTTGAAAAACCATGTTTCGAGAAAAACGCGTTTAAAGTTCTGCGAATAGTTTTTTATTGGAAAAAATTTAAAAAAGAAGAAGCACAGGACCTTTTTTTTCTTATTCTAGAGGGTTTAAACTATTTTTTAAGCCAATAAAAAAAAATCGATTTTTCAAAAAATTTACAGTGGCCTTACCCCTTAACGGACTTGCTACTCGTAGAGGACAAATCGTTGTCCAACGATTTTTCCTCCACAAGTAGCAAGGAACAACTCTAATTTTCTATGTGAGTTGGTCTTCGCACACCTGCTTACTACCACTATAATGCTACATTGATTCAACTGCACATTCATCTGCCGACAATCAATGAATGACTTTGTCCAAATATTCGTTTGGTAACTACACACGAATCTTGATTTGTGCAAATATGAAATATCGTTTACTCAACTATTCTTTACATCTGGGACAACTTTTCCACTGATCTCATTGAATAAACGCCTCAGTTATAGGAAACAAGTATTTAGAGTACATTCGTAGGAAGCATTGGGTTAGACTAATTTTGTATCGATTGCCTGTTAAGGGGCTGTACCAGTGTGAACGCTGAAAAATTGGGTGGTTTTCGGGAATTTTTTTGGAACAAACGTACTCAATTAAATGTTTCGGAAAATTAAGAATATATTTGGCTATATTTGACCTATATTACATAATTTTTTTCATAGAAAAATATTGAGATCCAAACGACTTATGCGCTGCTTTCGGAGGCGCCAAAAAAAAAAGTTCCTCCACTGCTGACATGATTCCGGCTGATTGAGTAGCTGAAACCGAAAAAGGCAAAAATGCCGTTAAACTGGAAGGTATTTCCTGTACGTAGGATTTTCGAAAAATATCGAAATCTAACAAAATGGCGTAGTTATGAAAAAGAGTCTGTTTTCTTGCATATAAAATGGTCGTTTTTTTCAGCTCCAAATCGTCAATTTCCATCCAATCAAAAATATCCTACGTCATTGTGGAGTAAATACATTGGAGAGTACTCAGTTCAAATTTCAAGTCAATCGGATAATTGCTCTTTGAGTTACAATGTCAGCAAATTTGAAAAATCTCATTTCGACGAAAACGCGTTTAAAGATTTAACTATCGATTTTTGCAAAATAAAATGTTAGAGATACAGCCTTGACATTTTTACAGGATATTCTTGAAAGTATAAACTGTCGAAAAAGGCATCAAAATCGATTTTTTGAATTGTCATACTGGTATAGCCCCTTAAGAACGGGAATGTTCCATTAAACTACCCACATCTTAACTATCACCCAATCTTTATTTGTGACTATTCAACGGCTCAAATGAACGATTCATGAACTGTTAGAAGATATTTATTTCGTCATATTCAACTTTACCATTTGTTAATCGTCAACAAATCCTGGTACATAGAAATATATTATTTTCTCAGTGTAAGGTTACCTTCAATCTGTGATTCCTGCACCATATGTTCGAACTTCGTCTTTTATTTGAGTTGCCTCAAGCGACGAACGCTCTTCGTCATTATCACAGTAGCCTAACCCTCTAATCGCTTTTGTACATAGAAACCAATCGCAAATAACTGCATTGAAAGAATTCGCTTTATCACTTCGTATTACAGGGCGTACAATATCGTTCACCTCATTTTAACTCCGATTACATAATCATGATTATTATTGTTATTGTTATTATTATACTATTTTTCTATGAGCTAATAGTTGAAATTTGCACTTGCGCTCGGAGTGTACGATAAGCCAGCACGTATCGCATATCGCTACCTTTAAGGCGAGATATACATTTAGGCAGGAAGAAAATGAGCAATATTGAGGAATTTTTTAAATTAATAAATAATTATTCTACAATTATCAAACTTTAGGTATACTTTAAGAGGCTTGTCCACTTTGGAGCCACGAAAAAAGGCTATTTTCGCGATTTTATGAAAGATATGAATATAAAAGTTGTTGGGCTTGATAAATAAAGCCTTGGAATACATTTAAAAAAAATTAATTCATTTTTATTTATTTTTAAGTACAAAAACTATAGTTTAACGTAACGCCTCAAAACTAGGTGGGCTAGGTAGCTCCATCACAACTCGGCAACGGCTTGTCTGAAACAAAAAAAATCAAAGTCCATCAGATTCAGTATGACACCAGCTACAAAATGACCCTCAGATATAAAGTTTTATCAAAAAATAAAAAAATGGCAGATGAAAAACGAAAAAAGTATTAAAAATGCGTTTTTTCTCAGTTTTTCGCAAAAAAAAGAGTAAAAATCAAAATTTTAAAACCATCGAGGGTCATCTTGTGGTGAATCATGTTTACAATATGGGGTTCAAATTTCAAGAGAATCGGTTTATTAGTTTTAAAGATACGATGGAGCTAGGTTTTGAAAACGTTGTTTCGAGAAAAACACGATTGAAGTTTATACTATGAAAAACTCTTGCCTAAACTCAATCGGCAATTTCTCCACCGTACAAAATCCCTTCTGGTTGCTCATCATAGTCGATTTCTTCAAGTCTTGCGGGCTTTCGATTTTTAGAAATTTTCAAAGTGGACTGGCTCGTTAATAGTATATTTAAGTATACGAAACAATTTTTTTAAATTAATTCATCATCAAAATGGCGGAGCTGTGGCAGAGCGTTACAGCCGCAGGAGTTGCGAATCGGCGTGCAGTCTAGCTTCCCGTAGACTTTGACTTGCAAAAAAGTTCACACATTTTTTCAGTTAGAACATGTATAGTTTCTATGTGACGGTAATTAAAATGTAGAAAATGCAAATTTGAGAAAATGGCACGCATTTTCAAAAAAAATCAACATTCCGCGCAACATTTCTGTAAAATGGGGATTAAAAAAGTCGTTTTTTTTTTCAATTTTTCAAAAACAATTTTCGTCAAGTAGAAGGTACCAATATTATCAATATTTCTACCAAGTTTCAACTCAATCGGTTTAATAGTTTTTGAGTAATCCTGCACGCCAATTTCGATAATGCAATTTTGAGAAAAAACGCGTTTGAAGTTCACGCCCGCTGCGAATCCGAGCGGTGAGGCACAGCGTAACGTACCGTAACGTAACGTAACGTAACGTAACGTAACGTAACGTAACGTAACGGGCTGTAACGTTTGAAGTTTTTCGAACTTCGCTTTGAAACTTTGGGAAAATATTCTACATAATAGTTCTATCGTTTAAAGAAGAAAAAAAAAGAAATAAATTTTTCAATCGTTGTAAATGTATATCTCGTCTTAATCCGCATTGCATTTGTTCATTTTTGTTTATTTATTTTTTATTTCTCAAACGCACCGCCACCTTAATCGCTTGAATGACAGCTCCACGCGGTCTCACGTCCTCGACAATCAACCGGGCGGCGTCCGTCAAAAGAGTTCCCTCCGTAAAATCGACGACAGGTATATACTAAAAAAAAAAATTAAAAAAAAAACATGCAAATTTAATCGTGAAAAAATGAAAGTTCAATTCGTTCGAATTAAAATAGCTGAGCTAAAAAAAGAAGAAAAAAAAACAAAACTGCCCCAGATTACCATCGATTCGTTTCGTCGGTCACGCTAATTGTCGTCACTCCCTTCACGGACGGTCGATCAGCGACGCCTCATTGTTCATCGTCGAGTCGAGGAATCAACGAGACGAATTCAATCATCAAATTTTAACGACCAAAAAATCCCACCTACACGATCATTCAAACATTGTGCTTTTTCTTTTGTCTCCGCCGACAAATTGCCGAGGGGCTAAAGATCGCTCGTACAAACACGAAATGCATCGTCGCACACTTTGCTGTCGCACTAAATTCTTCGTTTCGTTCGCCTTCATCGCCTTTGGCACAATTATTTTTGTTTGTTTCTTTTTTTTTTTGCTCGTTCACACGTTTATTTTATTTGTTTTTTTTTCACTCGAGGCTGGACGAGTTTCGCGGCGCGCAAACATTTAGTGGTGACGCAAATTGCGCGCGTCAATGAGAGACTCAAAGATTCAGTATTGGTCGAGAGTGAAAAAAGTAGCGAAGCTATATGCGTGTGTGAGAGAGAGAGAGAGAGAGAGAGAGAGAGAGAGAGAGAGGTGCAGCGACGAGGCGTCAGCATCCGAGCTAAAAGCGATAATTAATTTAGGTCAAGCCGGCGCGGTTGACGAGGAATCATTTTTGACCGCCTTCGAGGATGTTCCATCCGTCAAATTGTTCTCGGCCAAGGATCTCGAGGAGCAGATGAAAGCGATAAGCGAAACGATAGGCGACGACAAAAAAGACTGGAAACAGAGGACCGAGAGCGTGAGTATTCGCAGCCCAAAAAAAAAACAGAAATTAAGGGACCAGATCCGTTAAGGCAGTTGGAAATGAGCGAATTTTCGAGATTTTCAGCGTTAAAATTATTCTAGATTAAATAAAAATTTATTGTACATATTATTACATCTTAGTTTGCCGATTTTTTAAAAATATTCAAAGCTGAGCTATTGCTTCAGTGACGGTTGCCGCGTGAGTTGTTCCACGGCGTACAACGTAGCGTCTGGTGCATTGATGTGTAACATCAGAGTCAACAATTTTTAGATTTTGAAGACCTACGCACTCTATGTGAACCTAAAAAATCCAAAGAAAAGTGACAATTCGAAAAGTTGTACGTGGTTGAAAAAAATGTTCAACTTTTCATGAAATTTGTTAATGAAAAAGCAGTTTGTCTAAATTATTTTCAAGAAACTTTAAGTTCACATAGACGGTAATTGCGTTATCTGGAGGTGTGCATAATTTTAAAATGATCGGTCAAATAGTTTTCGAGTTATCTTGTACGAGGTTCACGAAACATGAATTTCAGGAAAATGCGTTTAAAGTTTCGAGACTAAAAATGTTGTGACTCAATAACCTACCGATTAATCTGCGATTCCGGGGCCATAAAGTACAACCTCAGCTTCCTCGTGGAGTTGATTTTGTGCCATGAGCTCTTTATGTTATAAATGAATTTCCCTACTGGGGTACTTTAAAGCTTGAATTTTTTTTTTCGTCGGCACATGGGCCCGAGGACTGCACAGCAAAAAAAAAATGTTCAAAATCATTTTTTTTTTTTTTTTTTCGTTAAATTCAGCACAAATAAAAAATAAACCGTTTCAGTCCTGTCGAAGCCGAAGTGGAACTCACAAAATCATTAATAGCGTTACTGGGCATTAAAATGATAAAACTCTTCTAAAAAAATATGATTAATTCTGAAAAAAATAGATGTAAAAATGGGCCCACAATGAGACTAGTCTTGAAAATCATAGAATGAGCTACTCTATTTTAGAGAATTTTTTGAAAAAAAAATAAAAAATGGCGATCATCTTTTTAAAAAATAGTTTTTATTTTAAAAGCAAAAAAACCTTGACATTGACGATTGATAATTTTTTTCCTATTTTTTAACGAAAGTTTGTTTTAAAATGAACAAAGATTATATAGTGACATTTGTGGACATCTCAATTAGTTGAAGAGTTATCAGCGTTTAAACGTTTTCAAAACTTCCGAAATCGACATTTTTTGGAAAATTATAACTCCTAAAAGAGAAGAGATAAAAATCTAAAAATTGGTGTGAATATTCCTTTCATGGGGTATAACTACATATAATTTTATATATAAATATATATATATATATATATATATATATATTTACATATATATAAGTAGAAAAGGAAAAGTTAACGATTTCGCAAACGCATCGGTTACAGTTGAAGAGAATCGAGGGGTAAAAAAATTATTCAAAATACTTTTTTCTTCGTTATATTCAGCACAAATAAAAAATAGACCGTTTCAGGCCTATCGATGCCGAATTAGAACTCGCAAAATCATGAATAGCATTATTGGACATTAAAATGATAAAAATCTTCTAAGGGAACAATGGTTCATTCGAAAAAAAAAAATAGAAGGGAAAATGGGCCCACGATGAGACTAGTCTTAAAAATCGTAGAATGGGTCACTATATTTTAGAGAATTTTTGGAAAAAAAATTAAATATGGTGATCATTTAAAAAAAAATAGTTTTCACTTAAGAAGCAAAAAATCTTGACATTAATGATTGATAATTTTTTTTCATATTTTTTAACGAAAGTTTGCTTCAAAATAGAAAAAAGATTGTATAGTGACATTTGTCGATATCTCAATTAGTTCAAGAGTTATCAGCGTTCAAACGTTTTCAAAACTTCCGAAATCGACATTTTTTGGAAAATTATAACTCTTGAAAGAGAAAAGATAAAAATCTAAAAATTCGCGTCGATATTCCTTTCATGAGGTATAATTTTACAAAAAAAGATCAGGAAAACCAAAAATGGTCGGGGTCACGGGCTAGGTGAAATGGCGTGGAATGTCCCATATATATATATATATATATATATATATATATATATATATATATATATATATATATATATATATATTAGACTGATTCAAAAAAAAATTTTCCTTCTGGATTCTCGTGCTATTGTTGGGCACTGATAAAACAAAATTTCTCTAAAAATATGGGCGCGGTCACTCAATTTTTAGAGGTGGCTATCTCGACTTTTTTGTATTTGAATTTTTTTTAACAAACGTATTGCATTTAAGCATAGTCATGGCTTCGGATTACGGATAAAAATCACATCCAGCAGCTGTTTCGTAACAAAAATAAACTCTAACAATTTGAAAAGGGTGCAATATTCACAATTCAAATCCAGGTAGATCAATAATGGCGTCTATACTACTCTCGTTATTCATGTAGATTTATTTATCCGCATTAACATTTCGCACTTTTTACGAAAAATTAAATTATAAGCTTTTATTCATAAATCGTATATTTACATTTTCAAAATGCTACGCTTATATTATCTTCAAACTCATTTACATTTCTTCCCAGCCATTCTCAAGTTCGTTAACATTTTGGGCAGAACGAAAATGTGCAACGTTGAACAGTTTGTCCAAATCTCTCTTAAATTTACGCTCCTTCGATATTTGTGACGGCAAATTCTTTTTAACTCGATTTTTTAAAAGTTGTTTCCAGACTAGATGGAGTTTTATTGATTTCAAGATTGCGTTATTCAATCGACGCGTTGGAATTTCAGCACATTTCCATTGTTCGAAAATTTCTTTCATCGTTTCGTGTGCACTTCGACGTATGGTCAGTTTTTCTCTGTTATGCTTGTAAAAGAACAAACTCAAAACTTTTCCGATTTTTATCCGTAATCCGAAGCCATGACTATGTTTAAATGCAATACGTTCGTTAAAAAAAATTCAAATACAAAAAAGTCTAGATAGCCACCTCTAAAAATTGAGTGACCGCGCCCATCTTTTTAGAGAAATTTTGTTTTATCAGTGCCCAACAATAGCACGAGAATCCAGAAAAAAAATTTTTTTTTGAATCAGTCTAATATATATATATAAATATATATATATATATATATATATATATATATATATATATATAAAAGGAATAATTAACAATTTGACAAACGCATCGGTTACAGTTGAAGAAGATACGAGGGATAGTAGTCGCCGGTGGAATGAATTACGACAACTTCATGGAACTGTTGAAGAGCATACAACGCCCTTTCGGGGTTGCCTGTACCGACCTTAGGTCGCAGATCGTAAGGGAGGCCTGCATAACCCTGGCCTTTCTAAGTCATCATCTGAAGAACAAATTCGCCGGCTTCGTTGAGGCCGTTCTAGTCTCGATAATGAACCTCATACAGAACAGTGCCAAGGTGAGTTCGCGCGTGTCAATTCGAAGTCGCGGCGAGAAGAAAAAAAAAAGGGGGGGGCCCCGGGGTTTTCGCGAGCGGGGGAGGCTTCGGAGGTAATGACGATGACGACGGGCAACGCGCCATAAATCGTTCAACAATCCGCCTCGCGAGTAATCGACCTTCCCCGGTAAACCTCGAGTTTGCCCAATCGAGATGATTATAATTGAAAATCGCTAGTTTCGCGCTGATCGATTTCTCCATATGGGAAATCGCTCCGGTCGGCACGTAAAGCCCATCAAGCGCTCGTCGAGGAGATCCCCGCGATCGTTCGTTCCAACGCGATTGCCGCGCGTTCTCTTTTTCACCCAGCCACTCGGCACCCTCGTTATGCCCGTCCGTCTGTCACGGCGAAGTTTCTCACCTCTCTTTATCTTGGCAGACCGTCGCATTGAAAATCAGCAATAACTCACGAAAATGACGCTCTGCGAGTAGTTTCCACTGAAATTACCGTCGCTGTGAAGTAATTCAGTTTCGGACAAAAATACAGAGAAAGGTTTTTTATCCGACGTGCTTCAGAGCGGAAATTAGTTCTCTCTCTGTACATTGATGCCCTTTTACACGTGTCCTTTTTAAAAAATATTTATCTATCGTCCTCTTTTATGCTTCCTTTCTTATCATGCATTCGAAGGCTCGAACCCAAACAAACAAACCCAAACAAACCCAAACAAACCCAAACAAACCCAACCACACTCGCATAATAGGGTACTTTACTCTACAGGGTGTCCCAAAACTCAACGATAATCTGAGACCGGATGAAAGGCCAAGTTATACCAGTTCTGGGAAAAATACAAAAAAAAATCCATATCACTCAGTTCAGCGATAATAGACATTTAAAAAAAAAAGTTGAAATTCGACACCCTTGGTCGCATTTTCAAGTCCTGTGATCACCAATGTCACAATTTCGCTGTGATTTTTTTAATTTCGTGATCTTCATTAACGATGCTATTAATCGCAACTACAAATTAATGCAAAAAACATGGTTAATTTAATAAAATAAGTTGTTTTAGTGAGTCATGGTTCACAAAAATATTGTTACTTAACTTTGACACTTCATTTTGAAAAAAAATGTACTACACTACCCTTGGCAAGTTGTTTCAAAAGATGGCGCATTTAATCAAGATTTCAAAATGGTACAACACTTGCCACTTTTCTTGCCATTAAAAATTTTTATTTCTTATTTTTTTCAAATTGAGCTCATTTTGAACAACTCAACATTAGGAATTTTTGTTACTAAAATTTGTTATTTTTTGTTTCTGGTCTGAAATAAAATTATTATTTTTAGTAAAGAGGTAATTGAGTCAGTTAATAACCAATTTTTATTGTAAAAAACATATTTTATTAAAAAACATATGTTTTTTACAATAAAAATTGGTTATTAACTGACTCAATTACCTCTTTACTAAAAATAATAATTTTATTTCAGACCAGAAACAAAAAATAACAAATTTTAGTAACAAAAATTCCTAATGTTGAGTTGTTCAAAATGAGCTCAATTTGAAAAAAATAAGACATAAAATTTTTAATGGCAAGAAAAGTGGCAAGTGTTGTACCATTTTGAAATCTTGATTAAATGCGCCATCTTTTGAAATAACTATTATTTTTAGTAAAGTGGTAATTGGTTATTAACTGACTCAATTACCTCTTTACTAAAAATAATAATTTTATTTCAGACCAGAAACAAAATATAACAAATTTTAGTAACAAAAATTCCTAATGTTGAGTTGTTCAAAATGAGCTCAATTTGAAAAAAATAAGACATAAAATTTTTAATGGCAAGAAAAGTGGCAAGTGTTGCACCATTTTGAAATCTTGATTAAATGCGCCATCTTTTGAAATAACTATTATTTTTAGTAAAGAGGTAATTGGTTATTAACTGACTTTATTAGTACTGACTAACTATTAGTAGCCGCCATAATGGATTCCGACGTGACGTCATTGACATAGTAAAGCCAAGAAAGCGGTAGACGTATTACTCCCTAACCTGTGAAAGAAAGCGTCAACTATATATTCTCGTTTGTCACAGTTAATTGCAAATTTTCAAATAGTCATCCGTACTTCAAAAAAGAACAAATGAGTTTTTTTTTTCGTACTATGACTTTGGATCTCTTCTCGCAAGTTTTAAACCAAGTCTTCCTCATATTTAAATCAACTGGCATTTTAATCCACAACTTTCCCAGTGTTTTTACACTAGTATTCTTACATTTAGGAACAGCACACCAATGATAGAAATTGTAGCTCACTTTTAACCAAAAAAATGTACGTATTCACAATCGGCGCAGCGTCGATGTTTATTATGCAAGTGACGTCGCGAACCGAAGCAGCATGGCGGCAGGCGTTTTAGCGCGGAAATTTGAAGTGTAAAATTTAAACGTATTTTTGTGGCGCTTATCGATTTCATAAAATAGAAAAAGAAATTCTAGTAATTTGTGGCCACCATGTTGGTTGAACAGATAGAAAAAATATTTTCTAAAAAATGAATAATAACATTTATTTTGTTCGTTTTGTAAATTAAAACCAACATTATTGGATTGCTCATTGTGAAAACGACTTTATTTATACATTCTTAGGATTTTCTCACATAGAGTAGAGTGCCCTATTGACGGCACGCAAGTGCCGATGGAAGAGACGACGACCGTAACAAAATTCTCATACCTTCGTCTCTATTTTGTTCCTCCCAGGTGGTCGCTTCAGCGGGTGCGGTGGCTCTGCGCTTCATATTCCAAAATACCCACAGCGGGCGTTTCATACCGATAATAACGGCGTCCCTGAGCAACAAGAGCAAAGACATACGTCGCGCCTCGATTGAGTATCTCAACCTGATATTGCAAACGTGGCCGACGGTGATACTCCAGAAACACGTTACCATTCTCCAAGAGGCTATTAAAAAGGGCGTCGCCGACTCGGACTCCGAGGCCCGCGTATTCGCGCGAAAGTGAGCTATTTCATATTTTATAAAATTAAACAACAAAAAAAAAACACTTCCAATTCACAGTAAAGGGGTACGGCCGCTGCAGCGGGGAAAAAATAAGTATATTTTGGGATTTTTTTTTTCGCGGGACAATGGAATAAATCAAAATTCTGAAAAAGGTCCTTTATCGTACATATCATGAACTGTGTAAACTATTTTTTTCTTCAATGTAACATAAAAACAAAATGACGGCTGCACAGCTTTTCTGCGAAGAAGCCTTTTTTTTCATAGGCGCGCGGCCGGACCCACGGCACCTGCAATTTTTTAATTACAGGGAATGAATTTTTTTTCATTCGATTATACATGTGAATAGCTACAGAAGTACGTAGGATTTTTTTCGTATATCGATTTTTGCAAAAACAGCGCGTTTTTTGAATAAAAGTTCAAAATTCTCAAAAAACATCGTCCGAAAATTGTTTATTAAAAAAAAAATGTAATATATCGTGAAAATCCTACGTACATTCTATGCAGAATGTAATTGTGGATGTACGGTTAAAATTTCAAGTCAATCGGCCAAGATTTGTTCGAGTTAAGAGTTCGGCCGACTTGAAAAATGGTAGTTTCGAGAAAAACTCGTTTAAGGGGTAAGGCCACTGTAACGGCCCAAAAAA
Organism: Ophion obscuratus; assembly: GCA_964007375.1. Taxonomy (NCBI): domain Eukaryota; kingdom Metazoa; phylum Arthropoda; class Insecta; order Hymenoptera; family Ichneumonidae; genus Ophion; species Ophion obscuratus. The sequence continues at coordinate 6,337,574 of OZ023315.1, read as the reverse complement.
AAAAGGTTTTTTCACTAATTTTTTGCTCCCGAGTTGAAGGTATTTGAAAAAAAACTTTTAATGGTGTTATCGGGCATACATTAAACTTTATTATAAAATTTTTTTACAGTAAAAAAAAACAAAATGGCGGTTCCACAGCTATCTTCCCGGGACATGTTTTGCTTCCAGGGCTCCGCGGCACGCAGCACCACTGGTGCACTTTTGAATCTAGAACAAAAAAAAACCATTAATCTAGAGGGCTATAGCTAGAGAATGTCGATCGGATTTTAAAAAGTATCAATTTTTGTGGATTTGGCGTGCGTTTGAAAAAAAAAAAATTGATTTTTGACGAAAAAAACGGCAAGTTTTTTGTTAATAAAAAATCAATAAATAAAGTTCTTGAAAATTCCGATCGACATTCTCAAGATAATGTAAATGTTCACATCTGGTTAAAATTTCAAGTAAAAAAAATGAAAATTGTTCGAGTTATGCTGCGTGCCATTTTGAAAAACCATGTTTCGAGAAAAACGCGTTTAAAGTTTTGCGAATAGTTTTTTATTGGAAAAAATTTAAAAAAGAAGTTAAAAGGATTTAAACTATTTTTAAACTAGAGGGTTTAAACTATTTTTTAAGCCAATAAAAAAAAATCGATTTTTCAAAAAATTTACAGTGGCCTTACCCCTTAACGGCGGGGTAAAGTTAATTCGGCGAAAAAAAGGCATGTTTTTAAGATTTTTTTTTGGCGTAACGAATTGTGTTCGTTTATTGAAAAATTTACACATAATAAAGTAACATTTGAACAACATTCTCCTAAATTTGCATTGCAAAATATTCAAAATTGAGCGAGTGAAAATTGAACCCCGGAGGCGCCGCGAAAAAAAGTTGGTTCGCGGTGTGCACCGTAACTCGCAACAGAATCATTTGAAACAAAAAAATCAAAATGCATTTGTTAAAGGAGATGTTTCTCGAGGTAATGACGGGAGGATTTTTTTTCTTCGATTTTTCGATTTTTCGTAGCACTTGGGAGCCAATAACCCGATTTTCGCTAAAAAAATCGGCTAATATGTTGTTGAAAAATTAGTAATTATAAAAAAAAAGCTCTCGACAATACCTGGTGAATTATGTGAAGAAGTACTGTGCAAAATTTCAAAGCGATTGGTCCAGTAGATTTTGAGTTATCGTGCACCCGGACTTCAAATATGACAAGTCTCAGAAAAACGGTTTGAAAAACGCAGAAGAGAAGAGAACGGCATGGAGCAATAGACGCTCAAATACTCATAACTTCGTCCATTTTACTCCGATCGACTTGAAATGTTAACACAATATTCTTGATATATTATGCATTCATTTAAAAAAAAATTTTAAAATGAAAAAAAAAATTTAAATACTTTACCTCGATTGGATTGCATCGAGCTGAGAGGGGCTGCGCCAAAATTCAAAATAGAAGCATTTAGACATTTTCCCCACCTTAATCCTTTGAGTCTGTCATTGTTAAGATATTAAGGCATTTCTTAAGAAAAAAAAATCGATTTTTTGAAATTTCTACAGTGGCTTTACTTCTTAAGGGGTCTTCTCACTTTAGACGCTGAAAAAGGCTATTTTCATGAATTTTTTTGATAGCTTTATACTATAGATATTGATATAAAAGTTGTTACACTTAATGAATACACTTTCGAAATACATTTTAAAAAATTCATGTATTTACGCAACTCAAACAAACTTTAAACGCGTTTTTCTCGTAACAATGTTTTTCGACCGCTCGTTGATAAAATCTTCGAAACTACTGAACCGATCATTATGAAATTTTAACCACATATTCTTTACAACTATAGCTATAGCAAATATCAAGGATTTCTTTAAATGTTGATATTCACTATTTTTGCCAAAATCGGTGGAAAACAACACTTTTTTTTTTCTTCGAAAAATGTCCGCCATTTTATTATTTTTGCATATGTCAAATATCGTATGATACGCGCTACAGCCACTAACATACTGAATCTAAAACCGTTTGATTTTTTTGTTTCTGATGATCCATCTTGGAGATTTCATCAACAGCGCGGACCTACAATTTTTTAGGACATTTTTTAACTACCATTTCGTCTATAAATAGTGACTTAAATCTTTTTTTTTTTTTTTTCAAATTTATTTCGAAAGTCTATTTATTAAGGGGTAAGGTCACTGTAACGGCCCAAAAAAAAAGGTTTTTTCACTAATTTTTTGCTCCCGAAATTGAAGGTATTTGAAAAAAAAACTTTTAATGGTGTTATCGGGCATACATTAAACTTTATTATAACATTTTTTTACAGTAAAAAAAAACAAAATGGCGGTTCCACAGCTATCTTCCCGGGACATGTTTTGCTTCCAGGGCTCCGCGGCACGCAGCACCACTGGTGCACTTTTGAATCTAGAACAAAAAAAAAAAACCATTAATCTAGAGGGCTATAGCTAGAGAATGTCGATCGGATTTTAAAAAGTATCAATTTTTGTGGATTTGGCGTGCGTTTGAAAAAAAAAATTGATTTTTGACGAAAAAAACGGCAAGTTTTTTGTTAATAAAAAATCAATAAATAAAGTTCTTGAAAATTCCGATCGACATTCTCAAGATAATGTAAATGTTCACATCTGGTTAAAATTTCAAGTAAAAAAAATGAAAATTGTTCGAGTTATGCTGCGTGCCATTTTGAAAAACCATGTTTCGAGAAAAACGCGTTTAAAGTTTTGCGAATAGTTTGTTTGGGTTTGTTTGGGTTTGTTTGGGTCGCACAGGACCTTTTTTTTCTTATTCTAGAGGGTTTAAACTATTTTTTAAGCCAATAAAAAAAAATCGATTTTTCAAAAAATTTACAGTGGCCTTACCCCTTAAGTGTAACAACTTTTATATCAGTATCTATAATATAAACATCAAAAAATATTCACGAAAATGGCCTTTTTTAGCGTACAAAGTGAGAAGCCCCCTTAAAGACGCTTATCGGCATTTTATTAATTTTCTTTCGTTTGTTGCACGAGCAAGATCTTACTGGGCGTTCAAGGATCACTTTCCCGAGCAAGCGGAGGTCCTGTTGAACAGTCTCGACGCGACTTACAAGAGGTCTCTCATGTCGTTGAGCAACAGCGGCAGCATAAACAGCCTGAACGCCGTGCCGAGGTCGATGAACACGAGCCCACGCGCCTCCAGGCCCGGCATCACCGGAGCAGGTTCGTCCCTTTTTTGCCTCACCACGCGAGATTCTTCAATTTTTCATTCACACAAGTAGAAATGGAGTATACTCTATGCCGACGGTAGTCCAGGACACGTTTTCGGAACTTTTCTCAAAAAATCCTCGGCCCGAATAACTTGAAATATTTGCCGTCGAAGTCTCGGCGCCGGAGAAAGGACCTGTAACTCTGGAATATTGGTGTTTATGAAAAAATGACTGGCTGACCATCGGGGTGGGTGAAAAAGGTTAGGGAGTGGACTTCCGGTTGGGCCAATCGCGAATCGAAGAGAAACTCTATCTAGCCACTATACAAACGTGCACCACACCACGGTTCGTGCGCGGCACGAGGGTGTATTTTTCGTAATTATTTTCAAGCAAACTATGAACGGAATTTTTTTTTAATACTCATAGTCAATATATACATATGGAAGACAGTATACAAAATTTTTGTACTCGAATATAAAGTATAGTTTGCGGTGTACGCCGCTCCCGAGAGGACACTCCGACGAAATTGCTGCTCGGCGGTTGACAGCGATTAAGCCATACGGTTCATTTGAAAAATAAAATAAAAATATATTGAGAAACTAGACATACGGGTTTACAGCATCGCGTAGGGGAATTTCGATATCTAAAAAACAAATGGCGGACCAGCGCAATTTTATTTCCGATTTTCATGGAAAATTTTGATCGTTCATGAAAAAAAATAGAAGGGGGCTCTTTGTAGAAAAATCCCTACGTGGTGCCATAGAGACTGGATTTCCGAATCGTTTGAGGCTTGGCGTATGCAAATCGGATGAATAGTTTTTTTAATATGTTGTCAACCAGGTTGAAAAACGCAGTTTCGAGAAAAACGCGTTCAAAGCCGCACATCTGCCGCTCGGCGCGGTCGTTCGCTTCGAATGGTTACACACAAAATTTTGTATTTCCGCCAATTTTACAAATTTCTTTAAACGGCTTTACCAGTGTGAACGCTGAAAATGTGGGTGATTTTCGGCAATTTCTTTGAAAGAAAAGTACAAAATTGAATGTTTCGGAAAATTAAGAATATATTTGGCTATATTTGACCTATATTACATAATTTTTTCATAGAAAAATATTTAGATCCAAGCGGCTTATGCGCTGCCTTCGGAGGCACAAAAAAAAAGTTCCTCAACCGCTGACATGATTCCGGCCGATTGAGTAGCTGAAACCGAAAAAGGAAGAAATGTCGTTAAACTGGAAGGTATTTCCTGTACAATGAAGTAGGATTTTCGAAAAATATCAGAATCTATGAGGAGTACAACTTTACAGTGACCGTTTTTTTTTTCAAAAGTTTAAGGCTTTATTATAAAAAAGTGGCTACGTATTTTTTAATCAAAGTACCGCCCGTCGCTAGCTACGACCTCGGCCCATCTTTCAGGTAGCCTTCGAATCCCGCGTCGATAAAAGTCTTGGTCCTTGGAGGCAATCCAGGAATCGACCCAATTTTTGACTTCTTCGTAAGTACCGAAGTGCTGGTCAGCCAAATCGTGTGTCATTGACCGGAACAAGTGATAGTCGGAAGGGGCAATGTCTGGAGAGTACGGCCGGTGGGATAAAACCTCCCATTTCAGCGTTTCCAAGTACTTTTTCACGACATTTGCAACATGGGGTCGGGCATTGTCATGCTGCAGTATCACCTTGTCATGTCTTTCGTTGAATTGTGGCCGTTTCTCTTTGAGTGCCTTACTCAAGCGCATCAACTGACGTCGGTAGAGTTCCCCTGTGATGGTTTCGGATGGTTTGAGCAGCTCATAGTTCACAACGCCCAGCTGGTTCCACCAGATACACAGCATCACTTTGGATCCGTGAATATTCGGTTTGGGCGTCGATGAACCACCGCCGACACGTTTTCTCACTAATAGAATCCTCCCCGTAAGCATCTACAAGCAAACGGTGGGCCTCAGCCGCAGATTTCTTGATGTTGAAGAAGTAAATCATAACCTCCCGCAAATGCTGAGAATTCGGCTCGTATGTTTGAGTGCCTATAACTTTATAATGCATACACATATCCGTTAGCTTTTTTAAATTGTTTATATTGGCAGAGCCTCTAGTTTAAAATGCCACTTTTTTTTATTGAGCTAGGGCCACTACTTCGGCCGCAGTGGCTCTAAGTAAAACGGTCACTGCAAAGTTGTACTCCTAATAACAAAATGGCGTAGTTATGAAAAAAGTATGTTTTGTTGCATATAAAATGGTCGTTTTTTTTCAATGCCAAATCGTCAATTTTCATCCAATCAAAAATATCCTACGTCATTGTAGAGTAAATATATTCAAGAGTACTCAGTTCAAATTTCAAGTTCATCGGATAATTGCTCTTTGAGGTACAATGTCAGCAAATTTGAAAAATGTTATTTCGAGAAAAACGCGTTTAAAGATTTAACTATCGATTTTTGCAAGATGAAATTATTAAAGATACGGCCTTGAAATTTTTACAGGATATTCTTGAAAGTATAAACCATCGAAAAAGGCAAAAAAATTGATCTTTTGAAAGTGTCACACTGGTATAGGCTCTTAAAAAATTTGGTGAGAGCATTCTTAAGGGGAGATATACACCTAGGAGCCGGAAAAAGGTCGTTTTTGTGAATTTTTTCAAGGAAAATTATTTGAAATTTCGTATTGGGGTTTTAATTATCTAAAAGTATATACATCCAAAAATATGTTTAATTTTCTTGATTTACAAATATCAAAAATATACAAGGATATTGTATGATCCTTGGAGCGTCGTAAAAAAATCTGCGTATACGGTACCCACTGGCGTTTCTTCAAAAATCATCTGAAAGAAATACCAAAAAGATTATTGAATTAGATACTATAATCTAGTACTTGTCATAGCCGATTTTGAAAATATCGATTTATGACAAAATGGCGGACGTTTGAACATAAATAGTGATTTTTGGGCCAAAAATTAGTTATTATTTTGCCTATAAAACAAAAACTAAGTAACGGACAAAAAAATCCTATGACAAGTACTAGATAATGGTGTATGGAATAAGCACAAAAAACCTCAAGGCAATCGGTTCGTTGGTTTTCGAGAAATTTTGGGTACCGATTTGAAAAGCGTGATTTTGAGAAAAACGCGTTTGAAAATTTGGGAATGAATAAATCAGCAAAATTGTCAAGTTACATGGAATCATCGATACCAGGCCCATAGTGTAGGTCTTCTACGGTCGACGGAATGTTCGTAGCTTCTAAATCCTCGACCCCGACCATCTAGGTGTATATCTCCCCTTAGCAAATGTATCTTTCAGAAAATAAAACTAAAAAATGATTTTTTTTTACCGCGGTGTGGTGCCTTGAAGTTTCACGGTGTTACTGATGATACACACATTTGCTTTATCTAGTCATCTACACACGTTTTGACACCTAATATACACTAGTCTAAACACTTATACTTACCTTTAGCTGCTATTTATACTTATCTTGTTTCAAATGTCACTCGTACCTACGCGAAACTTAACTGCTAAAAGTGGAAAGGAGCCCGCCTCCAAGCGGCAGGGACGAGTAACGCGAGCGGTACTCGTCGCGGTTGAGCAACTCCAACTATTTTACACAGAAAGAATCCAATTACCACAAATTGCATTAAGGGGTAAGGCCACTGTAACGGCCCAAAAAAAAAGGTTTTTTCACTAATTTTTTGCTCCCGAAATTGAAGGTATTTGAAAAAAAAACTTTTAATGGTGTTATCGGGCATACATTAAACTTTATTATAAAATTTTTTTACAGTAAAAAAAAAACAAAATGGCGGTTCCACAGCTATCTTCCCGGGACATGTTTTGCTTCCAGGGCTCCGCGGCACGCAGCACCACTGGTGCACTTTTGAATCTAGAACAAAAAAAAACCATCAATCTAGAGGGCTATAGATAGAGAATGTCGATCGGATTTTAAAAAGTATCAATTTTTGTGGATTTGGCGTGCGTTTGAAAAAAAAAATTGATTTTTGACGAAAAAAACGGCAAGTTTTTTGTTAATAAAAAATCAATAAATAAAGTTCTTGAAAATTCCGATCGACATTCTCAAGATAATGTAAATGTTCACATCTGGTTAAAATTTCAAGTAAAAAAAATGAAAATTGTTCGAGTTATGCTGCGTGCCATTTTGAAAAACCATGTTTCGAGAAAAACGCGTTTAAAGTTTTGCGAATAGTTTTTTATTGGAAAAAATTTAAAAAAGAAGTTAAAAGGATTTAAACTATTTTTAAACTAGAGGGTTTAAACTATTTTTTAAGACAATAAAAAAAAATCGATTTTTCAAAAAATTTACAGTGGCCTTACCCCTTAAGACTGTAGCAAAGGAATCAAGGTAGCAAGGAGCTAAAGCTCGAAAGCCACAACGGTATTGGATTAATAATAATAACAACAACAACAATAATAATAATTATATGAAAACGTGCATTTTGAGCTGCGGACCACCATTGCACAATGTGAAAAACTTGCCTCCATTTCAAACACCAGAGAAAATAGTTTTAAATTGTTTATTAAGATTATGCTTCATACCAATTGAGATCTTTATATACGAAGCATCTCGCGAATTTTTTCGCATGTGGGTTTGAGACTGGAAGGACACTAACAAACAGACAGACGGACATGACGAAGTTGCAAGGATTGACCCTGTAACGCTAAGAAGAAGGTGAGAAAAGTTCCCGAAACTGTTGCGCGATTGCCGATTTAAGGTGCGTTCGACTTGATCGCTCACACGCATTCAGCATTTGTGAGCATCGCTCATGTGGACTTCGCACTGGGCGCGCTTACAGAAGCGTTTATGACGTCACGCGTGACGTCATTGCCGCTGTTATATCGTGGTGGCAAACGCTTCTCTTAGTAGGCTAGCGAAAGCGTGAGCGTCAAGGTAGTCCTATCGCCAGGCTTCAATCCATAGGATTTTCATAATTTTTTTTGAGCTCCACTAAATATATTAATAATCGTCTTTTAAAAATTTCAGGGTCGTTTATCGACCTAATTACAGAGAAAAGAAATATTAAAATTGCGTATTTTTGTGAAGGAATTCCGAGACGATACACAAAAACCCAATTTCCGGTCGCTACAAAAGTGTATATGAGGCATTCACGTCACTTCAGCCAGTAAAAAAAAATCCACAAATAATTTTGAAAAATCGAGTTACTTTATTGAAAAATATTCACCGTGTCGAAATTTTTTAAAAAATGCTAACGTTTTTTCTCGTTGATTAACATTTTTAAATATTTTTCCATTCCAATCGCTGTATCTTTGGCAGGATTTGACGGATTTACATTCGTAAAAAATGCAAATGTGCGTCTTTTTATAGCCTTCCGGAAAACAATTAATTTAGATTTTATTGAGCAAGTCGAGCGTCCGTTTCAGAGCAAAATATGCAAAATTATTATTTTTCTCAAGGAAAGACACGCGTTATCTTATTTTTGTTAAATTTCTCCGAATTGTGAATAAGAAAAACGGATTTTTGGTATTTTTTACATTATGGGATTTCTAAACACCGTGAATTAACGGCTATTTTTATTTAAAATTTTTATTTGTTAATAGTCGATTGAAAAGTGTCGAGCACTCCAAGGCTCCAATACATATGACATAAATGTCATATGTATTTCAAAAACCTGGTAAACATACAGCGAGTGCTCCACACTCTTCGATCGAATATTAATAAAAAAAATAAAAAAAAAATTAAATTGGCTGTTACTTCACGGTGTTTAGGAATCCCATAATATAAAAAATACCCAAAAATCCGTTTTTCGTATTCACAATTCGTGGAAATTCTTAAAAATAAAAAAAACGGGTGCTTTCCTTTAGACAAAAAATATTGTTGCATATTTTGCCCTGAAACGGACGTTCGTCCTGCTCAATAAAATCCAAATTATTTTTTTTCTCGAAGGCTAGAAAAAGACGCACATTTCCATTTTTTACGAATGTAAATACGCCAAATCCTGCTAAAGATACAGCCATTTGAATGGAAAAATATTAAAAAATGGTAATCAACGAGAAAAAGCGTCAGAAATTTTTTTAAAATGTCGACACTGTGAATATTTTTTAATAAAGTAACTCGATTTGTCAAAATTATTTGTCAGATTCTTAAAAATAATCAGATTTACTTAACGACCTAATTTTTATGTAATATTCAAGTTTAATTTGAACTTCCGGTATTGGATTTATTACCACTTGCTACGATAAAGAGACGTGACAGCAAGGCAACAGCTGACTGTAGTCCTAACCTCATCTCACTCGTTCGAATTTCCACACATATTTCATTTTTAACCGACATATTTCGCCGACACAAATTTTCCACGCTTTTTACCAGTCGTGGCCCGAATACAATGCTTTATATTTTCCCGCACCTGACATTGTTTCGACAGATCGACGTTGAAAAGCACGGAGGTTAAACTCGCCTGATTGAGCAAAAAGGAGATAGAACCAACATTGCCAAATATCAAACCTAGAAATACTGCGCGAATCGTTGGAATAACAATTTTTTCATTTTTCTAATTAAACGTGAACATTCATTAAACAGTTTACACATGGAAAATTTAGTTATTATGATTTTTTTTTGCATATGTTAGAAATATACATTGTACAAGTCTCAAGTACGACCAGTGGTATGACTAGTGTGAAGCGATAGGACTACCTTAAAAGCGCGCTTATTGTCGAAACGAACGCCACGTGAGCACAACGAACACGATGGTTTCCCAGGTAGCAGTTTCCAAATAGTTGTCCACGAGTTGTCTAAATGGGTACCAAATGTACGCCTGGAAGTTGGCTATAAGTTACCATGTGTCCAACACGTGACAGTTATCTTTTTTGATGGTCAACTCGAAGGTAACCTCCGAGCGGACATTTAGAAGTTTTTTAGTCGAGTTTTTGACAACTTTTTTAAAATTGCTACTTGGGTTATCAATTCTTTGTGAGAATTTATCAAAAATGGCGGCTACAGCTTCACGCGCACTGTTTTCAGTAAATTTCGGGCACCCTATTTCTAATAAAATAACAACTTCAACATAGTTCTGGACCCGAGTTGGAGGATTTATTTTGGTAATTCTTTAAATAAGAGACTTTTCCGAAAAATTAGGCCAACTTTTTTTTTTGTTGCTATTTTCTTATTTATTGGGTTATAAAGGGGGGAAGCTGAAATTCACCCCCCCCCCCCCCCCCCAACGATAAAAAGTTGTGGGGTTGTGAAGTATCACGGAAATACGTGATCAAATAGGGCATTTTTGAACATTTCGATGTCTATACTGGGCTTGTGTGGGTTAAGGAATCATCATGGTGTGACCGCCGGAAAATAGCCGATTTTCGCGATTTTTTTAGGTGGATAGGCTAATTTAATCGGTCTAATTTTTTTACAAATTGAATCACCGATAAATAATGCAAAATGATTTTTTTTTCAATTTCTTTGTTTATTGTTTAACATTGTTTTTATTTGCGGAAAATTGCGTGGAAAAAAAATAGTTTTCATCGTGGCCAGGATTGCGGCTGCAAATTTTATATAAAACGAAAATTTCAAAATGATTATTGATCTATAGGAAAGCCGCTATGTTCCTATGGAGGTTTTTTTTAGACAAATTTGAAAAAATGGCGGTTTGAACCAAAAGCATCAAATTTAGCTGTTTGTTCGACCGTTTTTCGTGAAAAAAAAATAGAAAGATTAAAAAAATAAATCTTCCATAGCAACATAAAGGATGAAGTGAAGAATGTTCTATTAAAATTGCAAACGGATAGCTTGAAAACTCTTCCTTTGAGAGTGGCCACCGTTTTGAAAAAAACATCATTTCGAGAAAAACGCGTTTAAAGTTCTACGAAAGGCTTAATTTTTTCTAAAAAAAGGCTGTAGCGACCGAAATAATTCGAATTTTGATCTAAAAGTAGACAGAACGTTTATAACCGTGTATACTATCGGATAATGCAAAAAAAATCAATTTTTTGAAAATTTTACACTTTGACGATTCCTTAAAGTATGGGTAAAAGTTATGGGGCTTTGAATTTCGTGAAAACACGTGATAATATAGGTCGTTTTTGAACATTTCGACGCCTACATTGGCTTTCGTTTGGGTTCGTTTAGGTTTGTTTGGGAACAACAATTTTTCGGAACAGTCAATTATCTAAAGAATTACCTCAATTTTAACAGAGATCCAAAAATTGAAGAAAAAAAAACTGTTCCCACTTCATCTCTTCACCACTACTATTTTTATTAGAACGTAATCTTCATCACTTTTATTGTTTCAAACTTCTTCAAAGTAATCTTCGAAGTTTCAAAGTAACCTTAATCACTTTTATTGTTTCATTGTCAATTATTTCAAACAACTCGTCAATAATTTGAAAATCAAAAGCTTCTGCTGCGTCCGCCATTTTGATACTTATAACGCCAACCCGAAAGATCTGAGTGCCGGAAGCGTCCAAGTCGAGCGCACCTAACGGCGCTCCAATGATAGAGAGCGCGAACACTTTTGATAGATTGAAACTACAGCGAGTCTTGCAAGCACTCAAGTAACCTGTCGTAGGGTAGATCAATCGATCCCTCGAAGGCAACGACCCCATCGTACACGCTAGTGACTCACGTGTCCCTAGTGTACAAATACAATAGAAAATGTTTTCCCAAAATAGATGCCCCTGCCCTCGTCTCGATCGAGCCACAAAGACGACAAAAGATCAACTACGACATCTGTCTTTTTCTCTTTCTATTTCCATGCTGCACTCCAATGTTATCGACCAAAAAAAATCAAACAAATACGATTTAAAAAAAAAACGAATACAAACGCAAAGAAACGGTCGCGAACGCGGGCAGCACGGAAAATTTGCAACCGAATCAGAGCCCGCCCCACGGGCCCCTCAGACGGACACCGTCTCTGCCACGCTCTTATCGTCAGTCCGGAATACCGATTCTTCAACGACAGTCCACTGATAATCACTGTAATTCCTGATGCTCTATTAAAACCTCGCCACCGAGCCAGAACAAGGAAAAGCCGAGTCGAAAAGCTTTCCTCAACGGTTTTTCTATTCTCCAACTATCTTTCACGTTTAGATCTTCACGATTCTTTTTCGTTTCTTTCGTGATTTATCGCCAAGGCGGGATATACATTCGGACGGCAAAGAATCGAGCAATTTCGAGGGATTTTTTTAGACTAGGAAATAATTATTCTACATTTGTCAAACTGTTGGTATACTTTGATCGTATATTTGAGTATACGAAAGAATTTTTTGGAATTCATTTATCATCGAAATGGCGGAGCTTAGGCAGAGTAGCTTCCGGTAGACTTCAAGGGGCCAGTCCACTTTGGAGCCACGAAAAAAGGCCACTTTCGCGATTTTTTTTGGAGGATTTTATAAAAGATATGAATATAAAAGTTTTTGGGCTTGATAAATAAAGTCTTGAAATACATTTAAAAAAATTTAATCCATTTTTATTCATTTTTAAGTATTAAGACTATAGTTTAACGTAACGTCTCAAAAATAGGTGGGCTAGGTGGCTCCATCAGAACTCGGCAACGGCTTGTCTGAAACAAAAAAATCAATGTACATTAGATTCAGTATGATACCAGCTACAAAATCACCCTCGGATGTAAAGTTTGATCAAAAAATAAAAAAAAAATGGCAGATGAAAAACGAAAAAAGTTTTTCAAAAACACGTTTTTTCGCAGTTTTTCGCAAAATAAAAGAGTAAAAATCCAAATTTTAAAACCATCGTGGGTCATCTTGTTGCGAATAATGTTTACAATATGTGGTTCGAATTGCAAGAGAATCGGTTTATTAGTTTTAGAGATAAGATGGAGCTAGATTTTGAAAACGTTGTTTCGAGAGAAACCGCGTTTGAAGTTTATACTATGAAAAACTCTTAGCTAAACTCAATCGGCAATTCCTGCACCGTACAAAATCCCTTCTGATTGCTCATCATTGTCGATTTCTTCAAGTCTTGCTTGTTTTCGATTTTTTGAAATTTTCAAAGTGGACTGGCCCCTTAATTTGCGAAAAACAAGAAAAAAAAATCCAGATAGAGCATGTGTAGTTTCTAATTGACAGTAATTAAAATGAAGAAAATGCAAATTTAAGAGAAGTACACGCATTTGCGAAAAAAAATCAACATTTCACGCAAATATTTGGTAACGTTTGGATTAAAAAAGTAGTCTTTTTTTTTTCTAATTTTTCAAAAACAATTCTGGTCAAGTAGAAGATAGCGATATTATCAATATTTCTGCCAAGTTTCAACTCACAAGGAACGTCACTTTGGTGTCCTCCGATTTTGTTGAAACTTTATGTGGAAGAGTGTAAAAGACACGTATTTTTTTATCAGCGTAAAAACGGTTTTAAGGCCTTACCCCCACTTGTAGCGCAAAAAAAGGCCTTTTTCATGAATTTTTTAAAAGAAAACTACAAAACTTTTTTAATCGATCAATATACCATCTTAAAGAACACATCTTGAAGAACTTTCAGTAATTTTTTTTATTGAAAAATATTACATTGTTTAGTGGCAAATGGCCGTCAATGAAATAATGTTTTTATATACACGGTTTGCGGTGACCAACATTGCGGCGAAGTGGATCATCTGAAAAAAAAAATGCGGATGGATTTAGCCAAATATAAGTATAAACTAGTCTTTAATCGAAGGATTTAAAAAAATATTCTTTTTTCACAAAATGGCGGACAGACAAAGTGAATGGTTCGATTTTAACGAAAAAAAACGGCCGTTTTTTGGCTATAAAACGGCCTTTTTTTTTTTTTTTTTTTTAATCGAACGATTAAAGACTACATTTTTATGTATTAATAAGCCTGCAAAATTTCAAGAAGATCGGTTCATTAGTGTTCGAGTAATCTTGGTCACCGACTTCGGAAATGCCATTTTGAGAAAAACGCGTTTAAAGTACCAATTTCAGTTTACACGAAGAACGGATTCTTTTCTTTCAACGCTCATATCTCAGTCAATTTTGTTCGGATCGACTTGAAATTTTCAGGTCATATTCTCAGATACTTATAGTTCAAAAAAATGCAATAAAAAAAAATCGATTTTTTCAAAATCGCAAGTGGGGGTAACCCCTTAAAGGGTGAAACGCACCCTTGAAAATAAGGGTATTTTTCGTTTTTGGTCGATAACTTTATCGTTGTCATCTCCAGTCTATAGTAAACAAGAAAATAAACATTGTTGCAATTTGAATTTTTTTAAATATTACTTACCGATAAAATGTTATCGACGAAAAACGAAAAACATCCCCATTTTTGAGGGTGCGTTTCACCCCTTAAACCCGTTTTTTCGCCGATAAAAAAAAATACGTGTCTCTTAGTTCTTGATACTTTTCCACATAAAAAAGTTTCAACAAAATCGGAGGAGGACACCAAAGTGACGTTCCTTGTCTATCGGCTCAATAGTTTTCGATCCTGCACGCCAATTTCGAAAATGCAGTTTTGAAAAAAAAAAACGCCTTTTAATTTTACGTAGAATTTGAATAAAATTGCACTAAGCACCTGTGGTAACTAATTACTTGAGTAATCTGTTGCAAAGTAATTAAATTATCGATTACAGTAGTAATTGTAATTGTTAGTTGTTAATTTAATAACTTTTGTCCATTTCTGCCTGCCGCTATGCGCTCTCGCTTCTATCTGCGCCGAGCGCTTCGAATCCGAGCGGTGAGGCACAGCGTCGACGGGCTGTAACGTTCGAAGTTTTTCGAATTTTGCTTTGAAACTTTGGGAAAATATTCTACGTTTACAGTTCTATCGTTTAAAGAGAAAAAGAGACATCGATTTTTTGATCGTCGTAAATGTATATCACGCCTTAAGGCGGGAGCCTGAATTAGAAGGTCCAAAAAAGCGTTTTTTTTTTCGGGAATGTTTTTAGAAGGGGAAAAACAAGTGAGCCCAGTAAACATTGAGGTAACTTTTCATGTATATTTGAAATGTATAAAAAAAAAATGGTCCAACAAGAAACAATAAATGACTGCAGATTTATCAGCTTATTCCATGTGCGTCTTGCCACTGCAGTCCCCAATCCGCGGGAAAAATGCAGCTCGTAATTCTTGACTGAAACAAAAAAACCAATAAAATTTTCGGTAAATATTTACAAGTGGGGCTCCAGCCCTAATCGGCTCCAAAAATATTTTCACGTGTTCGGGGCTATTCTGCAGTATGAAAATTGATTTTTGTTATGGGGGAGGGGTATTTTATAAAAAATAAAAATATTTCCGTAAAATATTCGATTTTTGAAATACGTTTGTTTGGGTTGTTTGTGTGTCCTCCGTACCTTTAAAGAGGTTAAAAAATGCGTTTGGGGGGTGAAATAAGGGTTGAAATTGTCTTCCCTCGACTTAAATATTATAACCAAAGTGCACGAAATACATCGACTCGGTACAAAATTTCCAAACCCCTTTTCTAGCTGGAGCCCCACTTGTAAATATTTATCAAAATTTCAACTGTCATATATTTTTCTTCTGGGTGAATTAAGAAAAAGCTGAAAAAATCGTGAAATTATAATTTCTCAGCTTTAAAAAAAAAACACTTCAACGTGCTATAAATATTATTTAAGATTTTTTCAATTCCCTTAGAAGAGATTTTCATACTGAAGAAAATAAACTTTCGTTGGATTCAATAGGTAATTTAGTTTTTTTGCTATCACGCTCGCCAATTTGGAAAAATCTTGAACATGAAAACTGGAGAAAATTTGCTTCAAAATTTTCAATAGAAGGAAACGTCAATATCAAATATCAATCGCTTCTCTGCTTTTGGCCATGTATCTTCGAAAATATCTACAATTGGCCTCTGTAACTTTGTAAATATATTCTTGGATAGTTTATTTATCGATTTGAGCAACGAAACGATTTTTCGGACCTTCCCATTCAGGCTCCGGCCTTAAGGCCTTAGGCCACAGTAACGGGTATAAAATCATGTGCGAATTTAACCATTTTTTTCGTATGGAAATGTGATTTACTCATCAAATGAGTTACACATCTATTTAGTATGAATATCAAGCTGTTGGAAAGATTTTTTTTTCGATGTACAAACGGCCGACTACTCGAAACTTCTCGAAACCTCTTTTTTCCAATTGGCGTGACAAATAACTTCAACAATTTTCACTCGATATACTTCAAATTTAAAAGTTATGTTCCTAATTGCATTTCGCGGAGAAGTACGTACGGAGTTTCTGATTAATCGAAGACTTTTCATTTTATGAGCAGTTTATGAGCAGTTATAACGAAATTTTTCACTGAAAATGAATTTCTTAAGTTCAAATACCTACAAATTTTCAATAAAACAATATTTTTTTAAATTCCGTACGTACTTCCCTAGGTATTCTAATGTAGATTGACGAGAATTTTTTTTTCTAGGTAAAAAATTGTGGATGCTAAATGTCAGGCCGCGGAGCGCCTAAAAAAAGATAAAAGAAAATATTAGTAATATTTTGTACATCGAAAAAAAAATTCCAACAGCTTGGTATTCATACTAAATAGATGTGTAATTAATTTTATGATTAAATTAATTACACATTATCTATTAATTATCACAGAATTAATTACATACTAAATAGATGTGTAATTAATTTTATGGGGCCGTCCATATATTACGTCATCGATTTTTGCTGATTTTCGACCCCTCCCCCTACAATCATCCTATCGTCATTTCCTAATGAGGCAAAACTGACGTCATTACCAGTTTGGCAAAATTAAAACATTTGCGGATTTGAGAAAAATTGGGTAACATTAAAACATTTTGTTATAGAATCATCTTTTATTATTTTGTACTTTGGCAATGTTTATTAATATAATAATATTATTCTTCCCTATTCTTTAGTTTTCTTTGGATAGCTCCCACATTTTGTTATAGAATCATCTTTTATTATTTTGTACTTTGGCAATTTTCATTAATATAATAATATTATTCTTCCCTATTCTTTAGTTTTCTTTGGATAGCTCCCACGGAGTTTTCACCCATTCTTGCAAATCCTGGATCACGGGTAATATCTCCGTATACTCCCCATATTCATTTTGGCTCGATCGAACTATTTTCATAGGTACGCTGTTATTTGAAGTTCTCGAATATAATGTAGACAAACCTTATGTAATAAATAAATAAATAATGAGTTCAATAATTAATACCATTAGGTACTTGCAAAATATTTTTCATCACTCATGCGGGGAAACCACTCTAGTTGTACAATATACTATTATACATTTTGAATTAACTGGTATCACAAGAATGACGTCAATTTCGAAACGCCCCCCCCCCCCCCCCCCCCATCCATCATTTACCGTCATCCGCAGACGAATTAGAATGACGTAATATATGGACGGCCCCTATGAGTAAATCATCACTTTTTCATACGAAAAAAAATGGTTAAATTCGCACATGATTTTATACCCGTTACTGTGGAATAAGGCCTGAAGTTAGCAAGCGATTGCACTCGAGCGATTTTCCTTTTGTATTTCTCGCCCGTTCGTAATTCGATGTAGCGCAGAAAAGTCCTTAGACGCTTCGAACGACAACGCAGATTTTTTAGATCGCATGAGCGAGTATTGTCATTGTTGTTTCCTTCGTGTGATAAATGTACTTGTGAGAGAGGTTAAACGGTGATTAACGGGACGATTGTGGACGGCTTTTGAAAACAGGTCGCGTTACGCCGGGACAGAGATCGACGAGCGCGATCGATCTTCAAGCCGCCAAACGGGCCCAGGCGAGAACCGTTTACGCCAACTTGAATCGCATCAGAGCCACGCCACGTAAGTAATACGCTCTCTACGAGCACATCCAGCCGTATCGCCCGATAATCTTACTTTCGATAATTAACGTCGAACTGAACATTTGTCAATTATAATCGCTGCTTGGGAAGATAACGATCCTGGAACTGAACCCACGAGACAAGGTACATCACTTGGTTGACTATTGGCGCAATAATCACCAGTACCATTGCATGCCGAGAACAATACAACAACAACAACAACAACAAAAAGAAACAATCCTCGCTTAATCTCGGTCGATAATCCCACGACTTAAGGAGTTTCGAGACTGAAATCGAAATTTCTAGATTCGATTGATAAAAAAAAAAACGTCTAAAAATCGGTCGATTTATCAACACAAATTCAGAGATTTTTTTATGGTCAAGCGGAAGCTTTGTCCATTTGACAATAGACGTCACACCTCGTAAACATTAGTTTTAGGGCTCTGGGGACTAAAATAATATTGAGATTTAAAGAAAAACATGAGCAAACCGTGATTTTAGTTGTAGAAATGCCGTGTCGAAAAATTGAGGCGTTACGCTACTGTGACGACGCGAAAATCAGGGTTATTAAAAAAAAAACATTTTAAAGGAATAAGTAAGATTATTAAAATATCGGATAAGGTTTCGCCCCCCGTTCGAGCTGAAATTTTGCACAAACCGCCCTTTCAATATTTCAAGACAACCTCTCAAGGGTTTTTTTGCGACTCGCAATAGTTCTCGAGATTTTGAATTTTTAGGTTTTTTGTTTTAACCCGCGCGGACTATATTTGGCATACGACCTTAAATATTGATTCTAGGGAAAAAAAGGTAGAGACGAAAATTGTCGAGAATTTTATTCTCTACAAGTTTGTTTATGTTTGTTTATGCCCTAAAGTTGAAAATGAACGAGATAATGCTATAATCGCTTTTTCAGGCTTAATCCGAGAAATATTGATGGTAGAGAAAAAACTGTAATGACCAAAGTTGTAAAGCACTCGATTTCCTACATGTTTAGTCATTACTATTTTTACTTAAAAATTGTAAATCGCCGAGTTATTCGACAAAAACAATTTCCCATTAAACTTAAGACGACGATATTAACTGAACGCGAGCCCAGCCCAGAATGAAAATTACACTTGTTGTTTTACACTAATAACGGAAAATTCAACGTAAATTTCAGCAGGATCAACCTAGTCGGTGAGGTTCAAAATTGAAAAAATGACAGATTTTTCTTTTTTTTTAGCGCTGTAGTAGTAGCAGAAAATTTTGAATTTTTTTTTCAAAATAGTTCATAAAAAACGCATCTTTTCTGTAGAGGACATTTTGTTCGTACGACGAGAAGATCACTACGATACGATCATTTTTAATTTAACCACGTGTAAAATCTTATCTCCGAGTTGGCGAGCCGATAAAAATCTGAAAAAAATGCCACGTACCTAAAATATATGATACAGAAACATCACCAACTTTGAAAAAGATTGAAGAAGGTTAGGCTTTTAGGCCGTTCGAAAACACTTGGAATACCTCATATATACGAGGGTGGGGTGAAAAGTTTCCGGCCTGACCAAGAGATGGTGCCACTAGGTCTAGTTTTGGAGCGGCGTCCTACAGTACCATTCCTACCGAGCTTGTATGTACAGTTTCAGCCCAATCGCTACGTTAGTTTGCGTTTGAGAGCACATTGCGCGTGACGCTTCCGTTGTTTTCGTAAAAATGGAAAAATTGGAAAAACGTGCTGTCATCAAATACTTCCATTTGAAAGGTTTTACACCAAAACAAATAAAAGAAGAGATGGATTCAGCACTAGGAGACTCCTCCCCATCATATTCAACTATTAAGCAGTGGATTTCTGAATGTAAAATGGGTCGTGTGAGCACCTCTGACGAGCCTCGCTCAGGACGGCCCGTTGAAGTCACAACTTCAGAGATGATTGAAAAAATCCATAAAATAGTGTTGGAAGACCGCAGGTTGAAAGTGCATGAGATAGCTGAGACCTGTAGGATGTCAGCTGAACGTGTGTGAAATATTTTGCACAACCATTTGAACATGGACAAGCTGTGTGCAAGGTGGGTGCCGCGTTTGCTAACGCTCGACCAAAAACTGCTTCGAAAAACCATTTCTACCGACAATTTGGCGCTGTATAGGCGTAATCCAAACGAATTTTTGCGTCGATTCGTAACTGTTGATGAGACATGGGTCCACCACTATACTCCTGAAAATAAAGAACAGTCAAAACAGTGGGTTGGAAAAGGGGAACCAACCCCAAAGAAGGCAAAAACAATTTTATCGGCAAACAGGGTTATGGCTACTGTTTTTTGGGATGCGAGAGGAATTATATACATTGATTACCTTGAAAAGGGTAAGTCTATCACTGGTCAATACTACGCAGAGTTATTGCAACGTTTGAAGCACGAGGTGCAAATTAAACGACCTCATTTGGCGAAGAAAAAAGTTTTGTTTCATCACGATAACGCACCAGCGCATTCGTCGATTGTTGCCATGTCCAAAATCCACGAATTGAAGTTTGAATTGATGCCGCATCCTCCCTACTCTCCAGACTTAGCCCCCAGCGACTATTACCTGTTTCCTAACCTCAAAAAATAGCTTGGCGGAAAAAGATTTAAGAGCAACGAAGAAGTTATCGAAGCTGTAAATCAGTATTTTGAGGAGCTTGACGAATGTACGTTTAAAACTGGTATAACTAAATTAGAACACCGTTATGAGAAATGTATCAGTGTTGATGGAGATTATGTTGAAAAATAAAGCAAAAAATTTTTAAAACATCGTTTTTCTTGGTCAGGCCGGAAACTTTTCACCCCACCCTCGTGTGTATATATATATATATATTAGACTGATTAAAAAAAAAAAAAAAAAAATTATTTTTTTTTCCTTCGGGATTCTCGTGCTATTGTTGGGCACTAATAAAAGAAAATTTCTCTAAAAAGATGGGCGCGGTCACTCAATTTTTGGAGGTGGCTATCTCGACTTTTTTGTATTTGAATTTTTTTAACGAACGTATTGCATTTAAGCATAGTCACGGCTTCGAGTTCCGGATAAAAATCACATCCAGCAGCTATTTCGTAACAAAAATAAACTCTAACAATTTGAAAAGATTGCAATATTCACAATTTAAATCCAGGTAGATCAATAATGGCGTCTATACTACTCTCTTTATTCATGTAGATTTATTTATACGCATTAACATTTCGCACTTTTTACGAAGAATTAAATTATAAGCTTTTATTCATAAATCGTATATTTACATTTTCAAAATGCTACACTTATATTATCTTCAAACTCATTTATATTTCTTCCCAGCCACTGTACATAAAATCGCGCATAGCACTGCGCAAGTCACTGCGCATCCGTGGCGCCATTTTGTATTGGCGCAGCGCATTTGTAAGTGGTGTTGTTTTTTTTTTCAATGTGGGTCAAGTAAAGACAATTTTAAACAATGGCTCGGAAAAACGAAGACAACATAATTTGGCTAATCGGCAAGGAAATTCCGAAAATAAGTACCCGTCATTTACCGTCAAATCGGGAAGTTTTCAATTTGTTCTTTTACAAACGAAGTACAGTCGAAGTGCACACGAAACAATGAAAGAAGTTTTCGAACAATGGAAATGTGCTGAAATTCCAACGCGTAGATTGAATAACGCAATCGTGAAATTAATAAAACTCCATCTAGTCTGGAAAAAACTTTTAAAAAATCGGGTTAAAAAGAATTTGCCCTCACAAATATTGAAGGAGCGTAAATTTAAGAGAGATTTGGATAAACTGTTCAACGTTGCACATTTTCGTTCTGCCCAAAATGTTAACGAACTTGAGCGGTTATTTTTGCTATCACACGTTTCGATTATTTCTCCATTGTGACGGCAACTTCTTTTAAACCCGATTTTTTAAAAGTTTTTTCCAGACTAGATGGAGTTTTATTAATTTCAAGATTGCGTTATTCAATCGACGTGTTGGAATTTCAGCACATTTCCGTTGTTCGAAAACTTCATTCATCGTTTCGTGTGCACTTCGACGTATGGTCAGTTTTTCTCTGTTATGTTTGTAAAAGAACAAACTCAAAACTTTCCGATTTGACGGTAAATGACGGGTACTTATTTTCGGAATTTCCTTGCCGATTAGCCAAATTGTCTTGTCTTCATTTTTCCGAGCCATTGTTTAAAATTGTCTTTAATTGAGTCACATTGAAAAAAAACAACACCACGATGCGCGATGTTATGCACAGTGGCTGGGAAGAAATATAAATGAGTTTGAAGATAATATAAGTGTAGCATTTTGAAAATGTAAATACATGATTTATGAATAAAAGCTTATAATTTAATTTTTCGTAAAAAGTGCGAAATGTTAATGCGTATAAATAAATGTACATGAACAAAGAGAGTAGTATAGACACCATTATTGATCTACCTGGATTTGAATTGTGAATATTGCAATCTTTTCAAATTGTTAGAGTTTATTTTTGTTACGAAATAGCTGCTGGATGTGATTTTTATCCGTAACCCGAAGCCGTGACTATGCTTAAATGCAATACGTTCGTTAAAAAAAATTCAAATACAAAAAAGTCGAGATAGAAACCTCTAAAAATTGAGTGACCGCGCCCATCTTTTTAGAGAAATTTTCTTTTATTAGTGCCCAACAATAGCACGAGAATCCCGAAGGAAAAAAATAATTTTTTTTTTTTTAATCAGTCTAATATATATATGTGATGTTTTTGTTTCATATATTTTAGGTACGTGGCATTTTTTTTTCAGATTTTTATCGGCTCGCTAACTCCGAGATAAGATTTTACTACACGTGGTTAAATTACAAATGATCGTATCGTAGTGATATATATATATATCGCGGTCTCCTATTGGTTCAAACAAAAATATCCAAATAATCTTAAACAAACCCAAACCCTAAAACTATTGCGCGTCGCCAAAAATCCCTTTAACGGTTGTCTTAAAATATTAAAAGGAAGGTTTGTGCAAATTTTCAGCTCAATCCGGCGGAGGTTTGGGTCCTTACCCGAAAGATTTTTTGGACAATTATTTGTGTGTACAATAAACAAAGTTGTGTACTAAATTTCATTGAAAAGTATTCATAATTAAAGAAGTTATAAACAATCTCGTGAAGGACTTTTGGCCAGCCAGTTGTTCTGAAACAAAAAAAAAACTAGTTTTTTTCTTCAAACAGATAATACTGGCTAATGCTTGATCTAGCTTTTTTTGTTATCGCGTTTCAATCGTCAAAAAAATGTTTTTTTTTTTTCAATTTTTTTTAGGAAAAATGACATTATTGTCAATATCTAATGAAAAAAAAAACCTTAGGAAAAACGTGGAAAAACGTTTGCTGCACTGAATATGTGTACCAAATTTCAAGTCAATTCGTTCATTAGATGTCGAGAAATCGTGTACACCGTTTTGAAAAACTGTTTCGAGAAAAACGCGTTTAAAGTTTTGCTAGCAGTTTTATTGTTATAATGATTGGTTTACTTCGAATCTGCGATTCCTGCACCATATGTTGGATCTTGCTCTTCAATTCGTGTTGCCTCAAGAGACTATCGATTTTTTCACATTTTCACAGTACCTTTAAAGAAGCCTTTGAAAACTGAGAAAACCGTGATTTTAGGGTTAGATACGTCGCATCAGAAAATTAAGTCGTTTTACTTCTTCGTTCGTAAATAATTCCCGGAAAGATGCGAATTTTGAACGCGAACGGCTTGTTTTCGGACATTAAGGCGTTACATCTATTTGGCTAGCCGAAGAAAGAGACTTTTTCGCGTTTTTTGAAAAAGAATACGGGAAAAGCAATGAAAACGAGCTTTTGAGGGGAGATACACACCTAGGAGCCGAAAAAAAGGTCATTTTTGTGATTTTTTTCAAGGAAAACTGTTAGAAATTTCGAATTGGGGTTTCAAGTATCTAAAAGTATATACATTCAAAAATATGTTCAATTTTCTTTATTTAAAAATATGAAAAATATACAAGGATATTGTATGGTCCTTGGAAAAAAATCTGCATCCGTCGTAAAAAAATCTGCGTATACGGTACCCACTGGTGTTTCTTCAAAAATCATCTGAAAAAAAAAAAAACCAAAAAGATTATTAAATTAAATACCATAATCTAGTACTTGTCATAGCCGATTTTAAAAATATCGATTTATGACAAAATGGCGGACGTTTGAACATAAATAGTGATTTTGGGCCAAAAATTAGTTATTATTTTGCCTATAAAACAAAAACTAAGTAACGGAAAAAAAATCCCATGACAAGTACTAGATAATGGAGTATAGAATAACCACAAAAAACCTCAAGGCAATCGGTTCATTGGTTTTTGAGAAATTTTGGGTACCGATTTGAAAAACGTGGTTTTGAGAAAAACGCGTTTGAAAATTTGAGAATGAATAAATCATGAAATTTGTCAACTTACATGGAATCATCGATACCAGGCCCGTAGTGTAGGTCTTCTACGGTCGACGGAATGTTCATAGCTTCTAAATCCTCGACCTCGACCATCTAGGTGTATATCTCCCCTTAAGGGTTTATGGCTACATGCGTTGACGTATACAAAAAATAAAAAACTGGAAAAAAAAAATGACCGCTCAGTAGTAGCTACGCTGAGAACGTTTTTTAGACGCTCTGTGGGAGGACGCTTTTATGGATTAGCACCTAGAGGAAAAAAGAAAAAAATCGTCGAAATTGTCGCTCTTGTCGAGGCTGTCGGTTAGTTTTTCTTCAAATAAAATGAGAGTATATTTACATTTTATTGGAAAAATTCAAACTATTGATATCATTTCCCGGCTTAGAAATATTTCAATGGCTTACATTGGCCCATTGATAATTTATTTTCACGTGCAATTTGATGCGCAAGAAATTGGCATCCTGCCGACAGCTCATTGTATTTTCATCCCCACTCTCGCAGCCAAGGCATTGTCGTGAAACTCTTTAATTGCCGTTTAATCGATCGATCCGATCCGATACAGATAAATACGAGTCTCCGCTCCGGTGACTCAATCGTATACATTCTTTAGACATATATATATATATGTTGGGGTGGCACAAATTTAAGCTGTATTTTTTTCCCCTTTCTCACCATCCAATTATATTCTTGGAAGCAAAAAAAAGTCGCGAAATCTGCGAGTGGTCAAACAATATTTAGAGGTCGCCCAAGCCTCCCGAAAATTCGAATTGAAATTCGATATTTATTAAAAAATCGATTTTTTTTTTTCGTTTACTTCTCACCCGTGAATTTTACGCTTTGTAATTTTTTAATTAATCTCGCGAAACCTCTAGCCGGTCAATGAATATTTACCGGTCGCTCGAGATCTTCGAAATTTCCAATTTTCGCCAATTTTGTTTTACTCTTCTCATTCATAAATTTGACGCTTTGTAAAATTTTCAAAACATTCAATCGTTTTTCTTTAGAAACAGATTTTTCAAATTTACCCCACACTACTAACCCAACAATTATAATCTTTTTTCTCATAAAATAATTCTTAAAATTAAAAAAATCCGTTTCTAAAGAAAAGAAGGATTAATTGTTTTGAAAATTTTACAAAATGTTAAATTTACGAGTGAGAAGAGAAAAAAAAATTCGCGTCAATTGGGAATTTCGAAGCACTTGAGCGACCACTAAATATTCACTGGCCGGCTAGAGCTTTCGCGAGCTTAATTAAAAAATTATTAAAAATTATTAAAAAATTATTATAAACTTAAAATTAAATACTTAAAAAAAATACTTTAAAATTAAATACTCAAAAAAAATACTTTAAAATTAGATACTTAAAAAAAATACTATAAAATTAAATACTTAAAAAAAAATTATAAAAAAGTATAAATTAAAAAAATTATAATTCATGGGTGAGAAGTGAACAAAAAAAAATCAATTTTTAAATGAAAATTTGAATTTTTCGGGAGGCTTGAGCAATCTCTAAATATTTTTTGACAGAGCTCGCAGCTTTCGCGACAATTTTTTTGTTTCTTCTTTAAAGTAGATAATTCGACGATGAGAAAAAGGAAAAAAATTGAGCTCAAATTTGTGCCACCCTAATATATATGTACATCAATATATATATATACCCATCGATCGTATATTCCAGCCCGATCTAACAGATCACCGGACTTGACCACAGCCGCGAGTACCGAGAGGACACCGAGAACACGCACAAGAGTCGCGGGAGTTTCGCAATCTCAACGTGAGTCGAGAAACACAAAATTCAAAATCAAAATTAGAGGGGAAAAAGCGATAAAGCGAGATTTTCGTCGGGGAAACATTCGTCCTCGGTTGTCGAGCTCGGACAGAGTCAAAATTGTCACTCTCGCGGCGTACGTTGTGATACTCTTGAATAACAATTCGTTGCAAGTCTGGTAACGTCTCTCGGAATTTCTTCGCTAAAATTTGTCGTTCTCGATCGTACGAGTCCAAGGAGCTTCTTTCTGGTCGTCGAAAACCGATTTTTCATCGCATCATTTTGGGGCCGGGTCGAAATTCCGAACGTTGAATGCTCCGACGGTTTAAAATTCCGAATTTTAATGTTCCGAAATTCAAGATGAGGCCAGGTTGAAATTCCGAACTTTGAATGGTCAGAACGCTCGAAACTCCGAAATAGTACCCCGAGGGATCAAAACTCCGAAAGAATTTTACACGAAAGACCGAAACTCCGAAAATCTTAACACCGTCAAAATAATTCGGCTATGGAAATTTTAAAAGTTTCCAAATTTTCAATAAATCGACGAATTATTTCGAGAATTTTTGTTTTTATTAAGAAGTGATTTTGCGTCAATTTTGAAATTTGTCTAGACAATGCCAGCGAAAGTGTACACAGTTGACTGTAAATGACGTAGAACGTATAACATTGTCTGGACAATTTTCAAAATTGACGTAAAATCGCTTCTTAATAAAAAAAAAATTCTTGAAATAATTCGTCGAATTATTGAAAATTTTGAAACTTTTAACACTTCCATAGCTGAATTATTTTGACGGTGTTCAGATTTTCGGGGTTTTGGTCTTTCGTGTAAAATTCTTTCGGGGCAGTATATTTTCGGAGTTTTGAGCCTTCTGATCATTGAAAATTCGGAATTTCAACCCGGCCTCATCATTTTCAACGTTCAATCTTGGCAACATTATTCCGTACTCAACGCGGCGTAGAACTCGTCATAATTTCACTGCTAAAAAAAAGACACCCCGCTCTTTCCCGTCTAACAAATTTATCAATTATTCAAACTCCCCCCCCCACACACTTCTCTCAAATTAACGGATAATGCAGAAAAAAAATCTCACATTAACCACTAATTGTCGTACGAGCATGTAAATTCTTTTACACACAGCGATTATTATTGATGATCCTAGGGACGTCGCTATTCGTGTTTTCTTGCCTTCCGGAAATGGATCGAATTTGAGGAGGTTCGAGCGTTAGCCACAATCCGAAAATAATATTTTTTTAAAATATATGTCATTGACTAGACTATGTTGAGTCTTTATGCATTTTTTGAAATTTTTTCTCCACCAAACACCAGTGATAAAAAATAGTTCAATGTATGTGACGTGACGTGCGGTTAGTTGGGCAAAACGTTCACGCTAGGGGTGATGCAATTTTTTTGGCTATCTAGCACCAAGATTAACCATCTATAACAACGGATTAACGCAAACTAAACCTCTGTAAACATTTAGACAAAAAAAAACTCATCTTACCCATCGTAAACCATATATATTCAATATTGAGCAATCAAGGCTTGATGGTTCAATATTGTTTACATTATAAATCTTGGTTGGCGAATGAAGAGAAAAGTTGCCGTTTTTCGGCAACACTTAATATTAATTAGTGGTAATAATAAATCATTTCGTGACACAAATATATATAGGCATAATTAAGGTGGGAGCCTGAATTCGAAGGTCCAAAAAAGCGTCTTTCGGGATTTTTTTAAAAGGGAAAAAAACAAGTGAGTCCAGTACACATTGAGGTATTTTTACACGTATATTTGAAATGTATAAAAAATTCATTTCAACGTGAAACAATAAATAACTGCAGATTTCTCAGCCTATTCCATGTGCGTGCCACTGCGCAGTCCCCAATCGGCGGAAAAGATGCAGCTCGTAATTCTTGACTGAAACAAAAAGACCAATAAAATTTTCCATTGTCGTATATTTTTCCTCTGGGTGAATTAAGAAAAAGCTGATAAAAATCGTGAAATTATAACTTTTCTCAGGTTCGAACAAAAATGTGTTTAAAAAAAAACACTTTAACGTGCTATATAAATTATTTAAAGACTTTTTCAACGACTTTTTTAATTCGCTTAGAAGTGATTTTCGTACTGAAGAAAATAAACTTTGGTTCGATTCAAAAGGTTGTTAATTTTTTTGCTATCACGCCCGCCAATTTGGAAAAATCGTGACAATGAAAACTGGACAAAACGGGGTTCCAAGTTTTCAATAGAAGAAAATATCAATCGCTTCTCTACTTTTGGCCTTGTATCTTCGAAAATATTTACAATTGGCCTCTGTGACCTTCTAAATACATTCTTGGATAGTTTATCTATCGATTTAAGCAATAAAAAAAAACGTTTTTTCGGAACTTCTAGTTCAGGCTCCGGTCTTAAAAATGACTCAAAATTTCGTTCTCAGTTGTACAAAACATTCGCTGACGCAGTTTTTTTTATAATAATCATAGATAATGTCATACTTTTTCAAGTTGGTAGTAACACAAAAATGTTTCTTATTTACGTAAAAAAAAAATATCAAAATTCATAACTTCGCCCTCTAATTACATATTTTATGAAAAATAAGCATCTACAGAACAAATCGATACCTCGTATGTATTTTTCCAAGATTCACTGCAATGAAAAGTAACAAGTCATTATTTGACTCAACTGGACCGCTCCAACCTCCTGAAGGCCGAAAAAGGAAGAACATATGATTCGTTTCTTATTCACTCGTAATGATGCAATGATGCCCAACGATGAGATAATTAATTGGCGCCAAGTTCTCCACTGATGAATTTCTTTATGCAGAATAATATTGGCAACGATCGAAAAATTGTTTGACGTTTCGTTTTTGTTTACATTCGACGTTGTAGCGAACAGTCGATCGGGTTCGCCGGCATCGAGACTCAGTTACGCGACTTACAATCGCGAGGTCGAACCCGCGGCGATGCGACCGCGACGGCTCTCTGGTCAAGGTATCCGTAGCACGAGCAACAGCCGCGAGCCGAGTCCGCAGAGATTTGGCATGGATCGGAGCTTCGGCTCGAAAATGAGGTAATTCCCCGAAATTTGTCGCGTTGAAGACGCGAAAAAGACCGGGGGCAGTCTTCGGCAAAAGTCAATTGCTAGGGTAACTGAAGATTAACAATTAAGGGGTAAGGCCACTGTAACGGCCCAAAAAAAAAGGTTTTTTCACTAATTTTTTGCTCCCGAAATTGAAGGTATTTGAAAAAAAACTTTTAATGGTGTTATCGGGCATACATTAAACTTTATTATAAAATTTTTTTACAGTAAAAAAAAAACAAAATGGCGGTTCCACAGCTATCTTCCCGGGACATGTTTTGCTTCCAGGGCTCCGCGGCACGCAGCACCAATGGTGCACTTTTGAATCCAGAACAAAAAAAAACCATTAATCTAGAGGGCTATAGCTAGAGAATGTCGATCGGATTTTAAAAAGTATCAATTTTTGTGGATTTGGCGTGCGTTTGAAAAAAAAAATTGATTTTTGACGAAAAAAACGGCAAGTTTTTTGTTAATAAAAAATCAATAAATAAAGTTCTTGAAAATTCCGATCGACATTCTCAAGATAATGTAAATGTTCACATCTGGTTAAAATTTCAAGTAAAAAAAATGAAAATTGTTCGAGTTATGCTGCGTGCCATTTTGAAAAACCATGTTTCGAGAAAAACGCGTTTAAAGTTTTGCGAATAGTTTTTTATTGGAAAAAATTAAAAAGAGAAGTTTCGGAAAAACTTAAACTATTTTTTATTTTAAACTTAAACTATTTTTTAAGCCAATAAAAAAAAATCGATTTTTCAAAAAATTTACAGTGGCCTTACCCCTTAATTCATTGTTAATCATGACTATAACAATTAACAACCAATTAATTATAATTGTGAAACCTCACGACTAACAATGAATCAATTGTTAATTGCTGTAGTCGCAATTAACAATGAAGGGGAGGGTGGGGGTCCAGCGTGAAAAAAAAACACTTTTCTGCGATTTTTTTTTCGTCTATATGGAGAGTAAATTTATTGAGACCTTTTGTACATTGTTAATTGTCATTTCACGAACATTCCGTGAAATTTGTACGCGAAAATATTCACAAACAAGCCGGTGACAAAGCTTTTCCAAGAACGCCTTTGGAAAAAGACGATTTGCGGTGTTCACTGTATCTCAGCTAGAAATTATCTGAAATCAAGTACCATTAAAGTTTAGTCAAAGTATCATCAAATCCTCCCCCCAACGGTCTGATAATTTTTTGTTCATTTCGAAATTTTTGGTCGTCATGTAAAGTGAAAAGTGCTATTTTTCACGAAAAATGCCGCCATTTTGGGGGTGGAAAACCCCCTCGATGTAAAAAAATCTCTAACCGCTGGGGGGAGGTATTTTATATGTAGCAAGTGCGTACCAAGTTTGAAATAAATCAGTCATGTAGTTTTCAAATGGCAGTGAACACGGACTTTGAAAAAGTGGTTTCGAGAAAAACGCAGAACCGGCTTGTTTGTGGATATTTTCGCGTACAAATTTCACGGAATGTTCTTGAAATGACACTCAACAATGTACAAAAGGTTTCAATAAATTTATTCCATCCATATAGATGAAAAAAATTCGCAAAGAAGTGTTTTTTTTTTTCACGCTGAAACCTCTACCCTCCCCTTAAACAATTGTTAATCGTGACTTTCCACAATTAAAAACTAACAATTAAAATTGATTATTGTATCGGGCGCCGAGTCGCGTCAGAACAAATGTATATGTTATTGAAATACGTATATGACTTTGTTTGGGTTTGTTCGATTTAGATATTCCTTCATTAATACAATTCAGTACTACTCTTTAGTTTTGTTTGGGCTTGGTTTGTTTGGGTTTAGTTTGTTTGATTTCGATATCGCTTTATTAATACGATTCAATCTTTGGGTTTGTTCGCAATGTACATGAAGTTTGCATCGTTGCTATCCAACGATTTCATTTTTTTTTTCGATTTCTTAATTTCCTATTTTTTCTTGGTCAGTTCGGCTCTAGTTGCTAAAAAAATATGGTAAAATGAATAAAAAGCATTTACGGCCACCGGGACCAACCCTTATAGGGGGTGAATCTTGAAAAAAACCAAAAAAAAATTCTATGTCCTGCGCGTTTGACATAATCGTTTTTTTTATTGGCTTTGCGTGGAAAGTGGCCCAAAAGGCGCCTATAAAAAAAATACCGACCCTCTAAATGTTCCGGAACACACCCTTATCGGGGGGTGAATCTTGAAAAAAGCAAAAAAAAAATTATATGTCCTGCGCGTTTGACATAATCGTTTTTTTTATTGGCGTTGCGTGGAAAGTGGCTCAAAAAGCGCCCATCAAAAAAATACCGACCCTCTAAATGTTCCGGAACACACCCTTATCGGGGGGTGAATCTTGAAACAAAAACAAAAAAAATTCTATGTCCTGCGCGTTTGATATAATCGTTTTGTTTATTGGCGTTGCGTGGAAAGTGGCCCAAAAGGCGCCTATCAAAAAAATACCGACCCTCTAAATGTTCCGGAAAATACCCTTATAGGGGGACGAATCTTGAAAAAAACAAAAAAAAATTCTATGTCCTGCGCGTTTGATATAATCGTTTTTTTTATTGGCGTTGCGTGGAAAGTGGCCCAAAAGGCGCCTCTCAAAAAAATACCGACTCGCTAAATGTTCCGGAACACACCCTTATCGGGAGGTGAATCTTGAAAAAAACAAAAAAAAATTCTATGTTCTGCGCGTTTGACATAATCGTTTTTTTTATTGGCGTTGCGTGGAAAGTGGCCCAAAAGGCGCCTATCAAAAAAATACCGACCCTCTAAATGTTCCGGAAAATACCCTTATCGGGGGATGAATCTTGAAAAAAAACAAAAAAAAATTCTATGTCCTGCGCGTTTGACATAATCGTTTTTTTTATTGGCGTTGCGTGGAAAGTGGCCCAAAAGGTGCCTCTCAAAAAAATACCGACCCTCTAAATGTTCCGGAACACACCCTTAACGGGGGATGAATCTTGAAAAAAACAAAAAAAAAATTCTGTGTCCTGCGCGTTTGACATAATCGTTTTTTTATTGGCTTTGCGTGGAAAGTGGCCCAAAAGGCGCCTATCAAAAAAATACCGACCCTCTAAATGTTCCGGAAAATACCCTTATCGGGGGATGAATCTTGAAAAAAACAAAAAAAATTCTATGTCCTGCGCGTTTGACATAATCGTTTTTTTTATTGGCGTTGCGTGGAAAGTGGCCCAAAAGGTGCCTCTCAAAAAAATACCGACCCTCTAAATGTTCCGGAACACACCCTTAACGGGGGGTGAATCTTGAAAAAAACAAAAAAAAATTCTATGTCCTGCGCGTTTGACATAATCGTTTTTTTTTATTGGCGTTGCGTGGAAAGTGGCCCAAAAGGCGCCTATCAAAAAAATACCGACCCTCTAAATGTTCCGGAAAATACCCTTATCGGGGGATGAATCTTGAAAAAAACAAAAAAAAATTCTATGTCCTGCGCGTTTGACATAATCGTTTTTTTTATTGGCGTTGCGTGGAAAGTGGCCCAAAAGGTGCCTCTCAAAAAAATACCGACCCTCTAAATGTTCCGGAACACACCCTTAACGGGGGGTGAATCTTGAAAAAAACAAAAAAAAATTCTATGCCCTGCGCGTTTGACATAATCGTTTTTTTTATTGGCGTTGCGTGGAAAGTGGCCCAAAAGGCGCCTATCAAAAAAATACCGACCCTCTAAATGTTCCGGAAAATACCCTTATCGGGGGATGAATCTTGAAAAAAACAAAAAAAAATTCTATGTCCTGCGCGTTTGACATAATCGTTTTTTTTATTGGCGTTGCGTGGAAAGTGGTCCAAAAGGCGCCTCTCAAAAAAATACCGACCCTCTAAATGTTCCGGAACACACCCTTAAGGGGGGTGAATCTTGAAAAAAACAAAAAAAAATTCTATGTCCTGCGCGTTTGACATAATCGTTTTTTTTATTGGCGTTGCGTGGAAAGTGGCCCAAAAGGCGCCTATCAAAAAAATACCGACCCTCTAAATGTTCCGGAAAATACCCTTATCGGGGGATGAATCTTGAAAAAAACAAAAAAAAATTCTATGTCCTGCGCGTTTGACATAATCGTTTTTTTTATTGGCGTTGCGTGGAAAGTGGCCCAAAAGGTGCCTCTCATAAAAATACCGACCCTCTAAATGTTCCGGAACACACCCTTAACGGTGGGTGAATCTTGAAAAAAACAAAAAAAAATTCTATGTCCTGCGCGTTTGACATAATCGTTTTTTTTATTGGCGTTGCGTGGAAAGTGGTCCAAAAGGCGCCTCTCAAAAAAATACCGACCCCCTAAATGTTCCGGAACACACCCTTAACGGGGGATGAATCTTGAAAAAAACAAAAAAAAATTCTATGTCCTGCGCGTTTGACATAATCGTTTTTTTTATTGGCGTTGCGTGGAAAGTGGCCCAAAAGGCGCCTATCAAAAAAATACCGACCCTCTAAATGTTCCGGAAAATACCCTTATCGGGGGATGAATCTTGAAAAAAACAAAAAAAAATTCTATGTCCTGCGCGTTTGACATAATCGTTTTTTTTATTGGCGTTGCGTGGAAAGTGGCCCAAAAGGCGCCTATCAAAAAAATACCGACCCTCTAAATGTTCCGGAAAATACCCTTATCGGGGGATGAATCTTGAAAAAAACAAAAAAAAATTCTATGTCCTGCGCGTTTGACATAATCGTTTTTTTTATTGGCGTTGCGTGGAAAGTGGCCCAAAAGGTGCCTCTCAAAAAAATACCGACCCTCTAAATGTTCCGGAACACACCCTTAACGGGGGGTGAATCTTGAAAAAACCAAAAAAAAATTCCATGTCCTGCGCGTTTGACATAATCGTTTTTTTTATTGGCGTTGCGTGGAAAGTGGTCCAAAAGGCGCCTCTCAAAAAAATACCCACCCCCTAAATGTTCCGGAACACACCCTTAACGGGGGATGAATCTTGAAAAAAACAAAAAAAAAATTCTATGTCCTGCGCGTTTGACATAATCGTTTTTTTTATTGGCGTTGCGTGGAAAGTGGCCCAAAAGGCGCCTATCAAAAAAATACCGACCCTCTAAATGTTCCGGAAAATACCCTTATCGGGGGATGAATCTTGAAAAAAACAAAAAAAAATTGTATGTCCTGCGCGTTTGACATAATCGTTTTTTTTATTGGCGTTGCGTGGAAAGTGGCCCAAAAGGCGCCTATCAAAAAAATACCGACCCTCTAAATGTTCCGGAACACACCCTTATCGGGGGGTGAATCTTGAAAAAAACAAAAAAAAATTCTGTGTCCTGCGCGTTTGACATAATCGTTTTTTTTATTGGCTTTGCGTGGAAAGTGGCCCAAAAGGTGCCTCTCAAAAAAATACCGACCCTCTAAATGTTCCGGAACACACCCTTAACGGGGGGTGAATCTTGAAAAAAACAAAAAAAAATTCTATGTCCTGCGCGTTTGACATAATCGTTTTTTTTATTGGCTTTGCGTGGAAAGTGGCCCAAAAGGCGCCTATAAAAAAAATACCGACCCTCTAAATGTTCCGGAACACACCCTTATCGGGGGGTGAATCTTGAAAAAAGCAAAAAAAAAATTATATGTCCTGCGCGTTTGACATAATCGTTTTTTTTATTGGCGTTGCGTGGAAAGTGGCTCAAAAAGCGCCCATCAAAAAAATACCGACCCTCTAAATGTTCCGGAACACACCCTTATCGGGGGGTGAATCTTGAAACAAAAACAAAAAAAATTCTATGTCCTGCGCGTTTGATATAATCGTTTTGTTTATTGGCGTTGCGTGGAAAGTGGCCCAAAAGGCGCCTATCAAAAAAATACCGACCCTCTAAATGTTCCGGAAAATACCCTTATAGGGGGACGAATCTTGAAAAAAACAAAAAAAAATTCTATGTCCTGCGCGTTTGATATAATCGTTTTTTTTATTGGCGTTGCGTGGAAAGTGGCCCAAAAGGCGCCTCTCAAAAAAATACCGACTCGCTAAATGTTCCGGAACACACCCTTATCGGGAGGTGAATCTTGAAAAAAACAAAAAAAAATTCTATGTTCTGCGCGTTTGACATAATCGTTTTTTTTATTGGCGTTGCGTGGAAAGTGGCCCAAAAGGCGCCTATCAAAAAAATACCGACCCTCTAAATGTTCCGGAAAATACCCTTATCGGGGGATGAATCTTGAAAAAAAACAAAAAAAAATTCTATGTCCTGCGCGTTTGACATAATCGTTTTTTTTATTGGCGTTGCGTGGAAAGTGGCCCAAAAGGTGCCTCTCAAAAAAATACCGACCCTCTAAATGTTCCGGAACACACCCTTAACGGGGGATGAATCTTGAAAAAAACAAAAAAAAAATTCTGTGTCCTGCGCGTTTGACATAATCGTTTTTTTATTGGCTTTGCGTGGAAAGTGGCCCAAAAGGCGCCTATCAAAAAAATACCGACCCTCTAAATGTTCCGGAAAATACCCTTATCGGGGGATGAATCTTGAAAAAAACAAAAAAAATTCTATGTCCTGCGCGTTTGACATAATCGTTTTTTTTATTGGCGTTGCGTGGAAAGTGGCCCAAAAGGTGCCTCTCAAAAAAATACCGACCCTCTAAATGTTCCGGAACACACCCTTAACGGGGGGTGAATCTTGAAAAAAACAAAAAAAAATTCTATGTCCTGCGCGTTTGACATAATCGTTTTTTTTTATTGGCGTTGCGTGGAAAGTGGCCCAAAAGGCGCCTATCAAAAAAATACCGACCCTCTAAATGTTCCGGAAAATACCCTTATCGGGGGATGAATCTTGAAAAAAACAAAAAAAAATTCTATGTCCTGCGCGTTTGACATAATCGTTTTTTTTATTGGCGTTGCGTGGAAAGTGGCCCAAAAGGTGCCTCTCAAAAAAATACCGACCCTCTAAATGTTCCGGAACACACCCTTAACGGGGGGTGAATCTTGAAAAAAACAAAAAAAAATTCTATGCCCTGCGCGTTTGACATAATCGTTTTTTTTATTGGCGTTGCGTGGAAAGTGGCCCAAAAGGCGCCTATCAAAAAAATACCGACCCTCTAAATGTTCCGGAAAATACCCTTATCGGGGGATGAATCTTGAAAAAAACAAAAAAAAATTCTATGTCCTGCGCGTTTGACATAATCGTTTTTTTTATTGGCGTTGCGTGGAAAGTGGTCCAAAAGGCGCCTCTCAAAAAAATACCGACCCTCTAAATGTTCCGGAACACACCCTTAAGGGGGGTGAATCTTGAAAAAAACAAAAAAAAATTCTATGTCCTGCGCGTTTGACATAATCGTTTTTTTTATTGGCGTTGCGTGGAAAGTGGCCCAAAAGGCGCCTATCAAAAAAATACCGACCCTCTAAATGTTCCGGAAAATACCCTTATCGGGGGATGAATCTTGAAAAAAACAAAAAAAAATTCTATGTCCTGCGCGTTTGACATAATCGTTTTTTTTATTGGCGTTGCGTGGAAAGTGGCCCAAAAGGTGCCTCTCATAAAAATACCGACCCTCTAAATGTTCCGGAACACACCCTTAACGGTGGGTGAATCTTGAAAAAAACAAAAAAAAATTCTATGTCCTGCGCGTTTGACATAATCGTTTTTTTTATTGGCGTTGCGTGGAAAGTGGTCCAAAAGGCGCCTCTCAAAAAAATACCGACCCCCTAAATGTTCCGGAACACACCCTTAACGGGGGATGAATCTTGAAAAAAACAAAAAAAAATTCTATGTCCTGCGCGTTTGACATAATCGTTTTTTTTATTGGCGTTGCGTGGAAAGTGGCCCAAAAGGCGCCTATCAAAAAAATACCGACCCTCTAAATGTTCCGGAAAATACCCTTATCGGGGGATGAATCTTGAAAAAAACAAAAAAAAATTCTATGTCCTGCGCGTTTGACATAATCGTTTTTTTTATTGGCGTTGCGTGGAAAGTGGCCCAAAAGGCGCCTATCAAAAAAATACCGACCCTCTAAATGTTCCGGAAAATACCCTTATCGGGGGATGAATCTTGAAAAAAACAAAAAAAAATTCTATGTCCTGCGCGTTTGACATAATCGTTTTTTTTATTGGCGTTGCGTGGAAAGTGGCCCAAAAGGTGCCTCTCAAAAAAATACCGACCCTCTAAATGTTCCGGAACACACCCTTAACGGGGGGTGAATCTTGAAAAAACCAAAAAAAAATTCCATGTCCTGCGCGTTTGACATAATCGTTTTTTTTATTGGCGTTGCGTGGAAAGTGGTCCAAAAGGCGCCTCTCAAAAAAATACCCACCCCCTAAATGTTCCGGAACACACCCTTAACGGGGGATGAATCTTGAAAAAAACAAAAAAAAAATTCTATGTCCTGCGCGTTTGACATAATCGTTTTTTTTATTGGCGTTGCGTGGAAAGTGGCCCAAAAGGCGCCTATCAAAAAAATACCGACCCTCTAAATGTTCCGGAAAATACCCTTATCGGGGGATGAATCTTGAAAAAAACAAAAAAAAATTGTATGTCCTGCGCGTTTGACATAATCGTTTTTTTTATTGGCGTTGCGTGGAAAGTGGCCCAAAAGGCGCCTATCAAAAAAATACCGACCCTCTAAATGTTCCGGAACACACCCTTATCGGGGGGTGAATCTTGAAAAAAACAAAAAAAAATTCTGTGTCCTGCGCGTTTGACATAATCGTTTTTTTTATTGGCTTTGCGTGGAAAGTGGCCCAAAAGGTGCCTCTCAAAAAAATACCGACCCTCTAAATGTTCCGGAACACACCCTTAACGGGGGGTGAATCTTGAAAAAAACAAAAAAAAATTCTATGTCCTGCGCGTTTGACATAATCGTTTTTTTTATTGGCGTTGCGTGGAAAGTGGCCCAAAAGGCGCCTATCAAAAAAATACTGACCCTCTAAATGTTCCGGAAAATACCCTTATCGGGGGATGAATCTTGAAAAAAACAAAAAAAAATTCTATGTCCTGCGCGTTTGACATAATCGTTTTTTTTATTGGCGTTGCGTGGAAAGTGGCCCAAAAGGCGCCTATCAAAAAAATACCGACCCTCTAAATGTTCCGGAACACACCCTTATCGGGGGGTGATTCTTGAAAAAAACAAAAAAAAATTCTGTGTCCTGCGCGTTTGACATAATCGTTTTTTTTATTGGCTTTGCGTGGAAAGTGGCCCAAAAGGCGCCTATCAAAAAAATACCGACCCTCTAAATGTTCCGGAACACACCCTTATCGGGGGGTGAATGTTGAAAATAACAAAAAAAAATTCTATGTCCTGCGCGTTTGACATAATCGTTTTTTTTATTGGCGGTGCGTGGAAAGTGGCCTAAAAGGCGCCTATCAAAAAAATACCGACCCTGTAAATGTTCCGGAAAACACCCTTATCGGGGGGTGAATCTTGAAAAAAACAAAAAAATTCTATGTCCTGCGCGTTTGACATAATCGTTTTTTTATTGGCGTTGCGTGGAAAGTGGCCCAAAAGGCGCCTATCAAAAAAATACCGACCCTCTAAATGTTCCGGAACACACCCTTATCGGGGGGTAAATCTTGAAAAAAAAACAAAAAAAAATTCTATGTCCTGCGCGTTTGATATAATCGTTTTTTTTATTGGCGTTGCGTGGAAAGTGGTCCAAAAGGCGCCTCTCAAAAAAATACCGACCCTCTAAATGTTCCGGAACACACCCTTAACGGGGGGTGAATCTTCAAAAAATCAAAAAAAAATTCTATCTCCTGCGGGTTTTACATAATCGTTTTTTTTATTGGCGTTGCGTGGAAAGTGGCCCAAAAGGCGTCTATCAAAAAAAATACCGACCCTCTAAATGTTTCGGAAAACACCCTTATCGGGGGGTGAATCTTGAAAAAAAATCAAAAAAGAATTCTGTGTCCTGCGCGTTTGATATAATCGTTTTTTTTATTGGCGTTGCGTGGAAAGTGGCCCAAAAGGCGCCTATCAAAAAAATACCGACCCTCTAAATGTTCCGGAAAACACCCTTATCGGGGGGTGAATTTTGAAAAAAAAAACAAAACAAATTCTATGTCCTGCGCGTTTGACATGATAGTTTTTTTTTATTGGCGTTGCGTGGAAAGTGGCCCAAAAGGCGCCTGTCAAAAAAATACCGACCCTCTAAGTGTTCCGGAACACACCCTTAACGGGGGGTGAATCTTGAAAAAACAAAATAAAATTCTATTTCCTGCGCGTTTGATATAATCGTTTTTTTTATTGGCGTTGCGTGGAAAGTGGTCCAAAAGGCGCCTCTCAAAAAAATACCGACCCTCTAAATGTTCCGGAACACACCCTTAACGGGGGGTGAATCTTGAAAAAACAAAATAAAATTCTATTTCCTGCGCGTTTGATATAATCTTTTTTTTTCATTGGTGTTGCGTGGAAAGTGGCCCAAAAGGCGCCTGTCAAAAAAATAACGACCCTCTAAATGTTCCGGAACAAGCCCTTATCGAGGGGTGAATCTTGAAAAAAATAACCAAAAAAAATATATCCGCGCGTTTGATATAATCCCTTTTATTATTGGCATTGTATGTAAAGTGGCCCGGAGGCACCCTGAATAAAAAATACCTGTACATTTTATTTTACGTAACCCACCCTTACTGGGTGTAGTAGTTGACAAATACTATTTTCCGTGGATCGAAAATAATCATACTTTTCCGGCGCTGTATGAGCGCGGTCCGAAAGAAGGCTCCGAAGAAATTTTCAACGATATTAATTCTCCGAATCCTAACGATATTCAAGGGTGAAAATAGAAGAAAAAAAATCGATGCTGCAATGTTATAAACATTGACGTTTTTCAATTAGCATTTTGAACGCAGCGACCCTTAAGAAACATCCACAAAAATTAAACGATTTTGACATTCTGGAACGCCCCTTAAAGGGATCCTGAACATTATGAAAAATGTTATCTTTCGTGGTGTAGAAATTGTCATTTTTTTATTGATATTGTGGAAAGTCCAACCCCAAAGCAGCCTCCAAAAAAAATTTTGATAACGTGAATTTTCCGGAACCTACCTTATCGGTAGGCAAAAGGTGAAAAAAGTTGTCTGGCCCACCGTTTGGAGATTGCCATCGCTTTTCATTTGTGTCACCGGCCGATACTACAATTTTAACAATTTTCAAAAAAATTTAGATAAAGTTCCGAATAGCGTTAACCGAATTTCGATCTGCAATTTGGCATACACCTTCGGGGCCGGGTTGAAATTTCGAACGGTCAATAATCAGAACGCTCAAAACTCCGAAAGGATACTACACCGAAAGATCAAAACTTCGATTGAATTTTACCCAAAAGACAAAAACTCCGAAAATCTGAATGGAGCCGGGTTGAAATTCCGAACTTTGAATAATCAGACCGCTCAAAATTCCGAAAGAATACTACCCCGGAAGACCAAAACTCCGAATGAAGTTTACCCGAAAGACTAAAACTCCGATAATCTGAACACCGTCAAAATAATTCGACTATGGAAGTTTTAAAAATTTAACAATTTTCAATGAATCTACGAATTATTTGAAGAATTTTTTTCTATCCAGAAGTGATTTCACGTCAATTTTAAAATTTGTCTAGACGATGTTATACGTTCTATATCATTTACAGTCAACTGTGTAGACTTTCGCTGGCATGATCTTGACGAACCTTGTAATTGCGTAATATTAAAATTAGGACTTTTAAATCGTCGGCGCATTCAAAGTTCGGAATTTCAACCCGGCCCCCATGTCAAGATCATGCCAGCGAAAGTCTACACAGTTGACTGTAAATGATGTAGAACGTATAACATTGTCTAGACAAATTTAAAAATGGACGCAATTTCAATCGCACTTCTCAATTTAAAAGAATCTTGCAATAAAATTCGTCGATTAATTGACAACTAATTTTTTTTTTAATTTCCATAGCCAAATTTATTTTATGGTGTTCAGATTTCGGAGTTTCGGTCTTTCTGTAAAATTCTTTCGGAGTTTTGATCTTGCGGGGTTGTATTCCTTCGGAGTTTTCAGCGTTTTGATCATTCAAAGTTCGGAATTTTGACCCGGCCCCATCTTGAATTTCGGAACATTAAAGTACGGAATTTTAAACCGTCGGAGCATTCAAAGTTCTGCATTTCAACCCGGCCCTCA
This sequence comes from Ophion obscuratus, assembly GCA_964007375.1. Taxonomy (NCBI): domain Eukaryota; kingdom Metazoa; phylum Arthropoda; class Insecta; order Hymenoptera; family Ichneumonidae; genus Ophion; species Ophion obscuratus. The sequence continues at coordinate 6,296,417 of OZ023315.1, read as the reverse complement.
TGTCAAAATCATGCCAGCGAAAGTCTATACCGTTGACTCTAAATGATGTAGAACGTATAACATTGTCTAGACAAATTTCAAAAATGACGCAAAATCACTTCTTAATAAATAAAAATTCTTTAAATAATTCGTCGATTTATTGATAATTTTGAAACTTTTAAAACTTCCATAGCCGAATTATTTTGACGGTGTTAAGATTTTCGGAGTTTTTATCTTTCGGGGTACTATTCTTTCGGAGTTTTGAGCGGTCTGATCATTCATGGTTCGAAATTTCAACCTGGCCTTATCTTGAATTTCGGAACATTAAAATTCGTAATTTTAAACCGTCGGAGCATTCAAAGTTCGGAATTTCAACCCGGCCCCGAAATTCTCCGTAGTATCCGAGGATACATCTCGGATAATGCGGGGGACTGGGATGAGTTAGGTGACTCGGATAATGCGGAACGTGGGTTAATCGAAGGTCGGATGAACGAGGTTCTACCTTGTTATATATTTTTTTAGTAGAGAAATTATACTTTTTTTGGTTTCGAAACCCACGTAACCCCTTAATGTTGCAATGGAGCAGATCGAAATGCTACCACTGAGCTGACATTTTTTAAAAGTATATGATCTCTTTGCCGATTATTCTGTGCCGTTTGGGTATGATCCACAGTATCGTTTGTTCGGCACGATTACGATATCTTTGGCGCCTTTATTTGACCCTGGTTTATTGATATTTGGCCCAAAATAAGACTTTTCAGGAGTGACAAAAATTGAAATTCGGCGTTTAAGGGGGTGAAACAGGGGGTTGAAAGTCGAAGCATTATTATGTTTGTGGTTCCCAATTTTGACCATGCAGCGTCCATATTCGATAGAAAATACGACTTTTCTGTGTGTGGAATCGTTGGGTGGGTCTGGAGCACCTTCGATGTGTGTGTAGAATCGTTGGGTGGGTCTGGAGCACTTTTGATATGTGTACGATACCGTTCAACGTTGATTAGTCTTAGGTGCTCTTAATTTCATTTTTCCGGCATATGCTTGGGCACGATTACGATATCTCTGGCGCCTTAATTTGATCGTGGATTATTCATATTTGGCGCAAAAGAAACACTTTTTTGAGAATAAAAAAAATCGCGATTTTGCTTCCTTTAGAAGATACAGGACATTTTACGAATTATTCGTTATTAAGCAATTTAGCTGGTTTGCGTTAATGTAGCTTTCTTCGGAATGCGCTATGTCGAGACAATAAACAAGAACAAACCCAAACAAAGTACGACGTAACAATGTAAAACACGTGGAAAATTCGATTTACATAGAAAATCGAAAAAATACACTTTTTCTCTTCGAAGCGCTGTAAATCCAAAACTAAGGCTCAAAAGGAAAAAAGTTATTCTTGTTTTTCGTATTTTTTTCGGCCATATTTCATAATCCAATGGTCAAATTTAGGCGCCAAAGATATCGTAATCTCCCCGTTTGTTCGATAAAAATGCGGAATCTCGACGTATTTCATGGGTTCATTATGTTACGATTGTGGAAAACTGTTGATCATTTTTAAGTAGATTATTAATATTTACCAAGAGAATTACGGAGCCGAAAAAATAGGTACGGTTCGACTAATTATTGGACTACTGCTTGGTACCGTGAAAATGAAGATTAACAGTACCTTTTTAAAACTATTAATGTTTTTAATCGCGAACTTATGCGCAAATCAAGCACACAAAATGTAGGGCTGCGCAATCATAGTAACGTCGTGAACGTCACAAATGCTCCCTTTTTTTCTACATATTCGGTAATTATGTCCGGGCACCTCAAACTACTTCGCCGAGATAATTAACAATTAATATTATTTGTTCTTATCCTCTTAATTAGTAATAGTTTCTTAATATTATTTTCATATCTATTTTCAGAAATGGTAATTTTAGACATTTCTAGGCAAAGGCAAAATCCATCCGAATTGATATCATACATACTTTTTAACGCGAGGCGAATTAACATCGTGGTAAATCGTGACATATGATAATAGTCGACTCGTACCTAATTTTCAGCTCCGTCATTCTCTTGACAAATATTAATAATGTACTAGAAAATGATCGGGAGTTTTCCACAAGCGTAATATAATGAGTCCACGAAATACGTCGAGTTTCCGCATTTTTATCGAAAAAATGGTGGTCATACCCAAAAACGGCACAGTATGATTGGCAGAGATGATACACTTTTTTTTTAAATTCAGCCCCGTGGTGCCATTTCGACCTGGCCCCATAACTACCTTAAGGGGTTATGTGGGTTTCGAAAACAAAAAAAGTATAATTTCTCTATTAAAAAAAATATATAACACAGTAGACGCATTATCCGAGTCACCTACTCATCTGAGGCGTCCGCGTTATCCGAGATGTATCCTCGAATAAAACGGAGAATCTCGGATCAAACGGAAGAATCTGCTATGCCTATGCGTGGAGTAGACCTATATTGCTACTGTTTTCCGTATTTTCCGAGATTTTACTTATCCGAGGTACACTCTCCCCATATTACACCGGATAAGCGACGTTCTACTGTCTATAAATTATTTTATTAAAAATGTTTAGTACAGAAAAAAACATTTCAAGAATATTTTTTAAAAAATTTCATCAAAAAATTCGGGAACTTCAGCCGGTGGGACCTGGTTTCCGGAGACCCCTAAAAAACGGTGGACACGATTTCTCCAAAACTAATGCTCCGATCTTATTGAAATTTTGCACACTTCAAAGAAGCATTGACTCGTAATTAAACAAAGGTTTTTTTCGATTGCAACTAATGTTACACGGCTATACGTAGTGTAAATTATACAAAAAATTGAACTATTTTGCATTGAACTCTGCCAAAAATACAATTTTTTTTTTAATTCTTCGTTTAATCAATAGTCAATGCTATTTTGAAGAAGTGTGCAAAATTTCAATAATATCGGTGCAATCGTTTTTGATAAATCGTGTCCACCGTTTTTTTAAGGATTCTCCGGAAAGCAGGTCCCACCGGCTGAATTTCCCAAATTTTTGGATGATTTTTTTCAAAATATTGTTAAAGTGTTGCTCTTTTATGTGCTTGACATTTTGAATAAAATAATTCAAATATTATATTTTTCTTAAAGTACGGAAATAAGCTTTTTCGGCTTCGAAATCCATATAACCCCTCAACGCCGCATCGAACGCCGATTAACCCATTAACGCCCAAGAATCGCGATTTTTTCCTTCATTTTCAAGCCAGATTTTTATTATATAAAAATAATCATAAAAAATGAAGAGATACGTTCCCTAGTATTTTCGGGGGTGCTCTTTCAGAATCTGGGGTCAAAATCGGGTTTTGTTCATTAGGAAAAAAAATATGGCGGGTTTTAAACAAAAAAAACAGGAAAAATCGATGACACTTTTTTTTCAAAATTTTTTTTCACCTCGAAGCCGTTGAAAAGTCCGGTTTTTTTCCAACCATGGGTGCATAGAATAGTGACGATTGAACAATCAATTTTTTTATTTCGTCGTTGTCAACATTTTCACCCCCAAAATGGCGCTTTTCACGCCCTAAGTGACACGAAAAATTTTACGCTCGGTGTCCTAAATGAAAAGTAGTTGGATTTGGACGAAAATTGGTACTCAGAGGTTTTTGAGGTCGCTGATTACGATTCTGTTCTCAAAATTCCGAAATTCAAAATGGCCGATCCAATATGGCGGACACAAATGCAAAAGTTCGTTTGAATTGGATAAAACGTGGCACTCGGGGGTTTTCGAGGTCGCTGATTATGATTCTGCTCTCAAAATTCCGAAATTAAAAATGGCGGATCCAATATGGCGGACACAAATGCAAAAGTTCATTTGAATGGGATAAAACATGGTACTCAGGGGTTTTCGAGGTCGCTGATTATGATTCTGCTCTCAAAATTCCGAAATAAAAAATGGCGGATCCAATATGGCGGACACAAATGCAAAAGTTCATTTGAATTGGATAAAACGTGGCACTCGGGGGTTTTCGAGGTCGCTGATTATGATTCTGCTCTCAAAATTCCGAAATTCAAAATGGCGGATGCAATATGACGGACACAAATGCAAAAGTTCATTTGAATTGTATAAAACGTGGCACTCGGGGATTTTCGAAGTCGGTGATTATGATTCTGCTCTCAAAATTCCGAAATTCAAAATGGGGGATCCAATGTGGCGGACAAAAATGCAAAAGTTCATTTGTATCGGATGGAATGTGGCACTCAGGGATTTGCGAGGTCGCTGATTATGATTCTGCTCTCAAAATTCCGAAATTAAAAATGGCGGATCCAATATGGCGGACACAAATGCAAAAGTTCATTTGAATTGGATAAAACGTGGCACTCGAGCGTTTTCGAGGTCGCTGATTATGATTCAGCTCTCAAAATTTGAAAGCCTTTGGGTATTCGAATACCTGAAAATACCAGGTATTTAAATACCCAAAGGCTTTCGAATTTTGAGAGCATAAATATAATAAGCGATCTAGAAAACCCTCGAGTGCCATGTTTTATCCAATTCAAATGAACTTTTGCATTTGTGTCCGCCATATTGAATCCGCCATTTTGAATTTCGGAATTTTGAAAGCAAAATCATAATCAGCAACCTCGAAAAACCCCGAGTGTCACGTTTTATCCAATTGAAATGAACTTTTGCATTTGTGTCCGCCATTTTGAATTTCGGAATTTTGAGAGCAAAATCATAATCAGCGACCTCGAAAACCCCCGAGTGCCACGTTTTATCCTATTCAAATGAACTTTTGCATTTGTGTCCGCCATATTGGATCCGCCATTTTTTATTTCGGAATTTTGAGAGCAGAATCATAATCAGCGACCTCGAAAACCCGCGAGTGCCATGTTTTATCCAATCAAAATGAACTTTTGCATTTGTGTCCGCCATATTGGATCCGCCATTTTTAATTTCGGAATTTTGAGAACAGAATCATAATCAGCGACCTCGAAAACCCCCGAGTGCCACGTTTTATCCAATTCAAATGAACTTTTGCATTTGTGTCCGCCATATTGAATCCGCCATTTTGAATTTCGGAATTTTGAAAGCAAAATCATAATCAGCGACCTCGAAAAACCCCGAGTGTCACGTTTTATCCAATTGAAATGAACTTTTGCATTTGTGTCCGCCATTTTGAATTTCGGAATTTTGAGAGCAAAATCATAATCAGCGACCTCGAAAACCCCCGAGTGCCACGTTTTATCCTATTCAAATGAACTTTTGCATTTGTGTCCGCCATATTGGATCCGCCATTTTTTATTTCGGAATTTTGAGAGCAGAATCATAATCAGCGACCTCGAAAACCCGCGAGTGCCATGTTTTATCCAATCAAAATGAACTTTTGCATTTGTGTCCGCCATATTGGATCCGCCATTTTTAATTTCGGAATTTTGAGAACAGAATCATAATCAGCGACCTCGAAAACCCCCGAGTGCCACGTTTTATCCAATTCAAATGAACTTTTGCATTTGTGTCCGCCATATTGGATCCGCCATTTTGAATTTCGGAATTTTGAGAATAGAATCGTAATCAGCGACCTCAAAACCTCTGAGTACCAACTTTCGTCCAAATCCAACTACTTTTCATTTGGGCCACCGAGCGTAAAATTTTTCGTGTCACTCAGGGGGTGAAAAGCGCCATTTTGAGGGTGAAAATGTTGACAACGACGAATTATAAAAATTGATTGTTCAATCGTCACTATTCTATGCACCCATGGTTGAAAAAAAAACCGGACTTTTCAACGGCTTCGAGGTGAACAAAAATTTTGAAAAAAAAGTGTCATCGATTTTTCCTGTTTTTTTTTGTTTAAAAGCCGCCATATTTTTTTTCCTAATGGACAAAACCCGATTTTGACCCCAGATTCTGAAAGAGCACCCTCGAAAATACTAGGGAACGAATCTCTTCATTTTTTATGATTTTTTTTATATAATAAAAATCTGGCTTGAAAATGAAGGAAAAAATCACGATTCTTGGGCGTTAATGGGTTAATATAAGCGCCAGGCTTGACGGAGTCTCGCTGCGCTGCGTTTGTGCCTGGAGAGTGGGGAGAGAGGATCTCCAGCGCCCGGTCTTCGTGGCAAAGCAGCTAGCCAAACGAAAGGCCCTGGTCGTATTTCCTTCGCGCAAGAGTAGGAGGTAGCCGACAATTGCCGACGGCGCACGAGCGAGGAGCACTCCAATGAAATCGTAAAAGACGCCCGAGCGAGAGTGAGAACGCAGCATGGTCTCACGGGCGGTATTGTGGCGTTCAACCAACACCGTCGAGCGCGTAGCAAAGCGTGCGCGTGCGAGTGAGAACGCATTATCCAATGTCGCTACAATGTATACGATCAGCGGAGAGCGCGATGTTTGCCAATGTGTGTGTGTGTTTTTTATGTATGTTTCTAGATTGTGTTTGAAGACGGGCCTACTATACGCTTCTTTGGAACGGGAATTACGTACGGTATTGAGGCTTCACGAGTGTGATGTAGCTGCGCGCCGATTTTCAAAAAGATTGTCTACCGAGTTAAATAACCAAAGGCTATTTAGTTAGTATAATATATTATATATTATAGTTAGTATAATATATTATATATTATAGTTAGTATAATATATATATATATATAAATAACCAAAGGTTAGTTAAATAACTAACTACGGCCGTCCATACCATTAAAGTTTGCATCGTACGGATCCAAAGAAAATAAATATTTCTAACTTCCTCTAATTTTTTCTGGCCGGTTTCGAACAAAAACATTCGCATCTTTTTTTTCAAATAATTCCGAACTTTGCAATATAAATCTGCATATAAAAATTTGTTTCGTTTTCTTTGGGTTAGGTCTGATATTGCTTACAATATTGGTTGTAATATCAATCTTTCTGGATTGCATTAAGGCGGATATACATTTACAACGATGAAAAGAACGTTTTTTTTTTCTTTAAACGATAGAACTATATATGTAGAATATTTGGCTAAACTTCCGAAAAGCGGAAACCAAATTTTGATCCAAAATTTGGCATACACCTTCCTTTTGACATTGAAGAGATCTAAAAGGATTTTTCGCGACGCGCCATAGTTCTGGAGATATCGATTTTGAAAAGATATTTTTCAGCGCGCTCCTACTATAACTATAGGTGACGGGCTTAACTCTAACTATACCTATAGATGTTATCGCGCTTTCCGCTTTGTGTGGATCTTCTTGAAATTTTGGCAGTAGCAATCCTCGTCCCATCGCTGCAGCGGCCCGTAACCAAGAATTATATTGGAGGTACCGTGTAAAATAAAAAAATTGAAAGCTATATGAAATTTTTAAAAACATTGAAGCCCTACAAACTTCCTAAAATTGAAAACGGGCAAAAAAAACGGAAACTAGAGAAACAAAAAAAATATAGAAATCACAAAATGTTTTACAGTTTATAAATGAACCCTAGAAATCAATGATACCTGCAAAAAAGTGAACTTTGGAAAAACAAAAAATTAATCTACGATGCTCTATGTCTATCTCAATATTCCACGCATACCCGTGTTGACCCGCACCCCCGCTAGTGTTTTACTCCCTCCACTATTCCGCACGCACATCCGAGGTGCCCTACGCCCACACCAGTGGTCCACGCACCCCACCATTCGCACAAAAAGGAGAGCGCGATAACATATATAGGTATAGCTAGAATTGAGCCTGTCAGCTATAGATATAGTAGGATCGCGGTGAAAAAATAACTTTCAGAAATCGGTATCTCAAAAACTATGGTGCGGCGCCAAAAATCATTTTAAGGGATCTCATGAAATATTAAAAAGAAGGTGTGGGGCCGGGTTGAAATGCAGAACTTTGAATGCTCCGACGGTTTAAAATTCCGTATTTTAATATTCCGAAATTAAAGATGGGGCTGGATCGAAATTCTGAATTTTGTATTATGAGAACGCTCAAAACTCTGAACGAATACGACTCCGAAAGATCAAAACTCCGAAAGAATTTTACAGGAAGACCGAAACTCTGACAATCTGAACATCTTCAAAATAATTTGGCTATGAAAGTTTAAACATTTTTAAAATTTTCTATTAATCGACGAATTATTTCAAGATTTTTTTTATTGAAAAGTGATTTAGCGTCAATTTTTAAATTTGCCTAGACAATGTTATACGTTCTACATCATTCACAGTCAACTGTGTAGACTTTCGCGGGCATGATCTTGACATGGGACCTGGGTTAAAATTCCGAACTTTGCATGTGCCGACGGTTCAAAATTCTGAATTTTAATGTAACGAAATTACAAGGTTCGTCAAGATCATGCCAGCGAAAGTCTACACAATTGACTGTAAATGATATAGACCGCATAACATTGTCTTGACAAATTTCAAAATTGACGTAAAATCAATTAATAGAAAAAAATTCTTTAAATAATTCGTCGAATTATTGAAAATTTTGAATTTTTTAAAACTTCTATAGCCGAAGTATTTTGACGGTGTTCAGATTTTCGGAGTTATAGTCATTTGTGTAAAATTCATTCGGAGTTTTGATCTTCCGGGATAGTATTCTTTCGGAATTTTGAGCGATCTGATCATTCAAAGTTCGAAATTTCAACCCGCCCCCGTTCACATTTTCGGAGTTTCTGTCTTTCCGGTAAAATTCATTCGGAGTTTTGAGAGTTCTGATCATTCAAAGTTAGAAATTTCAACCCGGCCCCGAATGTGTATGCCAAATTTTAGATCGAAATTCGGTTTCCACTATTCGGAACTTTATCCGAATTCTTTTGAAAATTGTTAAAATTGTAGCTCAGGCCGGTGACACCAATGAAAAGAGATGGCAATCTCCGAACGGTGGGCCAGATGACTTTTTTACCTTTGACCTGCCGATAAAGGTAGGTTCCGGAAAATTCAAGTTATCGAAATCTTTTTTAGAGGCTGATTTGGGGTTGGACTTTCCACAATATCAATAAAAAGCTGACGATCTCTACACCACAAAAGATACCATTTTTTTTTTAATGTTGAGGCTCCCATTAACGCGAGTTCCAGAATGTCAAAATCGTTCAATTTTTGTGGACGCTTCTTAAAAGTCGGTGCACCCAAAATGCTAATTAAAAAAGGGCAATGTTTATACCGTTGCAGAATCGATATTTATTCTATTTTTACCCTTGGATATGGTTAGGATTCGGAGAATTATAATCGTTGAAAATTTCTTCGAAGCTTGCTTTCAGACCACACTACATATAACCCCGAAAAAATCAGATTATTTTCGATCCACGGAAGATAGTATTTGTCAACTATTACGCCTAGTGAGGGTGGGTTACGGAAAATAAAATATACAGATAGTTTTTATTCGGGGTCCTTTCGGGTCACTTTACATACAACGCCAATAAAAAAAAAACGATTATATCAAACGCGCAGGACATAGAATTTTTTTTTAGTTTTTTTCAAGATTCACCCCCCGATAAGGGTGTTTTCCGGAACATTTAGAGGGTCGGTATTGTTTTGATAGGCGCCTTTTGGGCCACTTTCCACGCAACGCCAATAAAAAAAACGATTATGTCAAACGCGCAGGACATAGAATTTTTTTTTGTTTTTTTCAAGATTCACCCCCCGATAAGGGTGTGTTCCGGAACATTTAGAGGGTCGGTATTTTTTTTATCGGCGCCTTTTGGGCCACTTTCCACGCAACGCCAATAAAAAAACGATTATGTCAAACGCGCGGGAAACAGAATTTTTTTTGTTTTTTTCAAGATTCACCCCCCGATAAGGGTGTGTTCCGGAACATTTAGAGGGTCGGTATTTTTTTGATAAACGCCTTTTGGGCCACTTTCCACGCAACGCCAATAAAAAAAAACGATTATGTCAAACGCGCAGGACATAGAATTTTTTTTTGTTTTTTTCAAGATTCACCCCCCGATAAGGGTGTGTTCCGGAACATTTAGAGGGTCGGTATTTTTTTGATAGGCGCCTTCTGGGTCTCTTTCCACGCAACGCCAAGAAAAAAAAAGATTATATCAAACGCGCAGGACATAGAATTTTTTTTTGTTTTTTTCAAGATTCACCCCCCGATAAGGGTGTGTTCCGGAACATTTAGAGGGTCGCTATTTTTTTGATAGGCACCTTTTGGGCCACTTTCCACACAACGCCAATAAAAAAAAACGATTATATCAAACGCGCAGGACATAGAATTTTTTTTTGTTTTTTTCAAGATTCACCCCCCGTTAAGGGTGTGTTCCGGAACATTTAGAGGTTCGGTATTTTTTTGAGAGGCGCCTTTTGAGCCACTTTCCACGCAATGCCAATAAAAAAAACGATTATGTCAAACGCGCAGGGCATAGATTTTTTTTTGTTTTTCTCAAGATTCATCCCCCGATAAGGGTGTTTTCCGGAACATTTAGAGGGTCGGTATTTTTTTGATAGGCGCCTTTTGGGCCACTTTCCACGCAACGCCAATAAAAAAAACGATTATATCAAACGCGCAGGACATAGAATTTTTTTTTGTTTTTGTTTCAAGATTCACCCCCCGATAAGGGTGTGTTCCGGAACATTTAGAGGGTCGGTATTTTTTTGATGGGCGCCTTTTGAGCCACTTTCCACGCAACGCCAATAAAAAAAACGATTATGTCAAACGCGCAGGACATAGAATTTTATTTGTTTTTTTTTCAAGATTCACCCCCCGATAAGGGTGTGTGCCGGAACATTTAGAGGGTCGGTATTTTTTTTATAGGCGCCTTTTGGGCCACTTTCCACGCAAAGCCAATAAAAAAAACGATTATGTCAAACGCGCAGGACATAGAATTTTTTTTTGTTTTTTTTTCAAGATTCATCCCCCGATAAGGGTATTTTCCGGAACATTTAGAGGGTCGGTATTTTTTTGATAGGCGCCTTTTGGGCCACTTTCCACGCAAAGCCAATAAAAAAAACGATTATGTCAAACGCGCAGGACATAGAATTTTTTTTTTTTTTCAAGGTCCACCCCCCGATAAGGGTGTGTTCCGGAACATTTAGAGGGTCGGTATTTTTTTGATAGGCGCCTTTTGGGCCACTTTCCACGCAACGCCAATAAAAAAAACGATTATGTCAAACGCGCAGAACATAGAATTTTTTTTTGTTTTTTTTTCAAGATTCACCCCCCGATAAGGGTGTGTTCCGGAACATTTAGCGAGTCGGTATTTTTTTGAAAGGCGCCTTTTGGGCCACTTTCCACGCAACGCCAATAAAAAAAACGATTATATCAAACGCGCAGGACATAGAATTTTTTTTTGTTTTTTTCAAGATTCATCCCCCGATAAGGGTATTTTCCGGAACATTTAGAGGGTCGGTATTTTTTTGATAGGCGCCTTTTGGGCCACTTTCCACGCAACGCCAATAAAAAAAACGATTATACCAAACGCGCAGGACATAGCATTTTTTTTTGTTTTTGTTTCAAGATTCACCCCCCGATAAGGGTGTGTTCCGGAACATTTAGAGGGTCGGTATTTTTTTGATGGGCGCCTTTTGAGCCACTTTCCACGCAACGCCAATAAAAAAAACGATTATGTCAAACGCGCAGGACATAGAATTTTTTTTGTTTTTTTTCAAGATTCACCCCCCGATAAGGGTGTGTTCCGGAACATTTAAAGGGTCGGTATTTTTTTTATAGGCGCCTTTTGGGCCACTTTCCACGCAAAGCCAATAAAAAAAACGATTATGTCAAACGCGCAGGACATAGAATTTTTTTTTGTTTTTTTCAAGATTCATCCCCCGATAAGGGTATTTTCCGGAACATTTAGAGGGTCGGTATTTTTTTGATAGGCGCCTTTTGGGCCACTTTCCACGCAACGCCAATAAAAAAAACGATTATGTCAAACGCGCAGAACATAGAATTTTTTTTTGTTTTTTTCAAGATTCACCCCCCGATAAGGGTGTGTTCCGGAACATTTAGCGAGTCGGTATTTTTTTGAGAGGCGCCTTTTGGGCCACTTTCCACGCAACGCCAATAAAAAAAACGATTATATCAAACGCGAAGGACATAGAATTTTTTTTTGTTTTTTTCAAGATTCATCCCCCTATAAGGGTATTTTCCGGAACATTTAGAGGGTCGGTATTTTTTTGACAGGCGCCTTTTGGGCCACTTTCCACGCAACGCCAATAAAAAAAACGATTATATCAAACGCGCAGGACATAGAATTTTTTTTGTTTTTGTTTCAAGATTCACCCCCCGATAAGGGTGTGTTCCGGAACATTTAGAGGGTCGGTATTTTTTTGATGGGCGCCTTTTGAGCCACTTTCCACGCAACGCCAATAAAAAAAACGATTATGTCAAACGCGCAGGACATAGAATTTTTTTTGTTTTTTTTCAAGATTCACCCCCCGTTAAGGGTGTGTTCCGGAACATTTAGAGGTTCGGTATTTTTTTTAGAGGCGCCTTTTGAGCCACTTTCCACGCAACGCCAATAAAAAAAACGATTATGTCAAACGCGCAGGACAGAGAATTTTTTTTTTTTTTTTTCAAGGTCCACCCCCCGATAAGGGTGTGTTCCGGAACATTTAGAGGGTCGGTATTTTTTTGATAGGCGCCTTTTGGGCCACTTTCCACGCAACGCCAATAAAAAAAACGATTATGTCAAACGCGCAGAACATAGAATTTTTTTTTGTTTTTTTCAAGATTCACCCCCCGATAAGGGTGTGTTCCGGAACATTTAGCGAGTCGGTATTTTTTTGAGAGGCGCCTTTTGGGCCACTTTCCACGCAACGCCAATAAAAAAAACGATTATATCAAACGCGCAGGACATAGAATTTTTTTTTGTTTTTTTCAAGATTCATCCCCCTATAAGGGTATTTTCCGGAACATTTAGAGGGTCGGTATTTTTTTGATAGGCGCCTTTTGGGCCGCTTTCCACGCAACGCCAATAAAAAAAACGATTATATCAAACGCGCAGGACATAGAATTTTTTTTGTTTTTGTTTCAAGATTCACCCCCCGATAAGGGTGTGTTCCGGAACATTTAGAGGGTCGGTATTTTTTTGATGGGCGCCTTTTGAGCCACTTTCCACGCAACGCCAATAAAAAAAACGATTATGTCAAACGCGCAGGACATAGAATTTTTTTTGTTTTTTTTCAAGATTCACCCCCCGATACGGGTGTGTTCCGGAACATTTAGAGGGTCGGTATTTTTTTTATAGGCGCCTTTTGGGCCACTTTCCACGCAAAGCCAATAAAAAAAACGATTATGTCAAACGCGCAGGACATAGCATTTTTTTTTGTTTTTTTTCAAGATTCATCCCCCGATAAGGGTATTTTCCGGAACATTTAGAGGGTCGGTATTTTTTTGATAGGCGCCTTTTGGGCCACTTTCCACGCAACGCCAATAAAAAAAACGATTATGTCAAACGCGCAGGACATAGAATTTTTTTGTTTTTTTTCAAGATTCACCCCCCGATAAGGGTGTGTTCCGGAACATTTAGAGGGTCGGTATTTTTTTTATAGGCGCCTTTTGGGCCACTTTCCACGCAAAGCCAATAAAAAAAACGATTATGTCAAACGCGCAGGACATAGAATTTTTTTTTTTTTTTTCAAGGTCCACCCCCCGATAAGGGTGTGTTCCGGAACATTTAGAGGGTCGGTATTTTTTTGATAGGCGCCTTTTGGGCCACTTTCCACGCAACGCCAATAAAAAAAACGATTATGTCAAACGCGCAGAACATAGAATTTTTTTTTGTTTTTTTTCAAGATTCACCCCCCGATAAGGGTGTGTTCCGGAACATTTAGCGAGTCGGTATTTTTTTGAGAGGCGCCTTTTGGGCCACTTTCCACGCAACGCCAATAAAAAAAACGATTATATCAAACGCGCAGGACATAGAATTTTTTTTTGTTTTTTTCAAGATTCATCCCCCGATAAGGGTATTTTCCGGAACATTTAGAGGGTCGGTATTTTTTTGATAGGCGCCTTTTGGGCCACTTTCCACGCAACGCCAATAAAAAAAACGATTATACCAAACGCGCAGGACATAGAATTTTTTTTTGTTTTTGTTTCAAGATTCACCCCCCGATAAGGGTGTGTTCCGGAACATTTAGAGGGTCGGTATTTTTTTGATGGGCGCCTTTTGAGCCACTTTCCACGCAACGCCAATAAAAAAAACGATTATGTCAAACGCGCAGGACATAGAATTTTTTTTGTTTTTTTTCAAGATTCACCCCCCGATAAGGGTGTGTTCCGGAACATTTAGAGGGTCAGTATTTTTTTTATAGGCGCCTTTTGGGCCACTTTCCACGCAAAGCCAATAAAAAAAACGATTATGTCAAACGCGCAGGACATAGAATTTTTTTTTGTTTTTTTCAAGATTCATCCCCCGATAAGGGTATTTTCCGGAACATTTAGAGGGTCGGTATTTTTTTGATAGGCGCCTTTTGGGCCACTTTCCACGCAACGCCAATAAAAAAAACGATTAAGTCAAACGCGCAGGACATAGAATTTTTTTTTGTTTTTTTCAAGATTCACCCCCCGTTAAGGGTGTGTTCCGGAACATTTAGAGGGTCGGTATTTTTTTGAGAGGCACCTTTTGGGCCACTTTCCACGCAACGCCAATAAAAAAAACGATTATGTCAAACGCGCAGGACATAGAATTTTTTTTTGTTTTTTTCAAGATTCATCCCCCGATAAGGGTTTTTTCCGGAACATTTAGAGGGTCGGTATTTTTTTGATAGGCGCCTTTTGGGCCACTTTCCACGCAAAGCCAATAAAAAAAACGATTATGTCAAACGCGCAGGACACAGAATTTTTTTTTGTTTTTTTCAAGATTCACCCCCCGATAAGGGTGTGTTCCGGAACATTTAGAGGGTCGGTATTTTTTTGATAGGCGCCTTTTGGGCCACTTTCCACGCAACGCCAATAAAAAAAACGATTATGTCAAACGCGCAGGACATAGAATTTTTTTTTGTTTTTTTCAAGATTCATCCCCCGATAAGGGTATTTTCCGGAACATTTAGAGGGTCGGTATTTTTTTGATAGGCGCCTTTTGGGCCACTTTCCACGCAACGCCAATAAAAAAAACGATTATGTCAAACGCGCAGGACATAGAATTTTTTTTTGTTTTTTTCAAGATTCACCCCCCGTTAAGGGTGTGTTCCGGAACATTTAGAGGGTCGGTATTTTTTTGAGAGGCACCTTTTGGGCCACTTTCCACGCAACGCCAATAAAAAAAACGATTATGTCAAACGCGCAGGACATAGAATTTTTTTTTGTTTTTTTCAAGATTCATCCCCCGATAAGGGTTTTTTCCGGAACATTTAGAGGGTCGGTATTTTTTTGATAGGCGCCTTTTGGGCCACTTTCCACGCAAAGCCAATAAAAAAAACGATTATGTCAAACGCGCAGGACACAGCATTTTTTTTTGTTTTTTTCAAGATTCACCCCCCGATAAGGGTGTGTTCCGGAACATTTAGAGGGTCGGTATTTTTTTGATAGGCGCCTTTTGGGCCACTTTCCACGCAACGCCAATAAAAAAAACGATTATGTCAAACGCGCAGGACATAGAATTTTTTTTTGTTTTTTTCAAGATTCATCCCCCGATAAGGGTATTTTCCGGAACATTTAGAGGGTCGGTATTTTTTTGATAGGCGCCTTTTGGGCCACTTTCCACGCAACGCCAATAAAAAAAACGATTATGTCAAACGCGCAGGACATAGAATTTTTTTTTGTTTTTTTCAAGATTCACCCCCCGTTAAGGGTGTGTTCCGGAACATTTAGAGGGTCGGTATTTTTTTGATAGGCGCCTTTTGGGCCACTTTCCACGCAACGCCAATAAAAAAAACGATTATGTCAAACGCGCAGGACATAGAATTTTTTTTTGTTTTTTTCAAGATTCATCCCCCGATAAGGGTATTTTCCGGAACATTTAGAGGGTCGGTATTTTTTTGATAGGCGCCTTTTGGGCCACTTTCCACGCAACGCCAATAAAAAAAACGATTATGTCAAACGCGCAGGACATAGAATTTTTTTTTTGTTTTTTTCAAGATTCATCCCCCGTTAAGGGTGTGTTCCGGAACATTTAGGGGGTGGGTATTTTTTTGAGAGGCGCCTTTTGGACCACTTTCCACGCAACGCCAATAAAAAAAACGATTATGTCAAACGCGCAGGACATAGAATTTTTTTTTGTTTTTTTCAAGATTCACCCCCCGTTAAGGGTGTGTTCCGGAACATTTAGAGGGTCGGTATTTTTTTGGGAGGCACCTTTTGGGCCACTTTCCACGCAACGCCAATAAAAAAAACGATTATGTCAAACGCGCAGGACATAGAATTTTTTTTTGTTTTTTTCAAGATTCATCCCCCGATAAGGGTATTTTCCGGAACATTTAGAGGGTCGGTATTTTTTTGATAGGCGCCTTTTGGGCCACTTTCCACGCAACGCCAATAAAAAAAACGATTATGTCAAACGCGCAGGACATAGAATTTTTTTTTGTTTTTTTTCAAGATTCATCCCCCGATAAGGGTATTTTCCGGAACATTTAGAGGGTCGGTATTTTTTTGATAGGCGCCTTTTGGGCCACTTTCCACGCAACGCCAATAAAAAAAACGATTATGTCAAACGCGCAGGACATAGAATTTTTTTTTGTTTTTTTCAAGATTCATCCCCCGTTAAGGGTGTGTTCCGGAACATTTAGGGGGTCGGTATTTTTTTGAGAGGCGCCTTTTGGACCACTTTCCACGCAACGCCAATAAAAAAAACGATTATGTCAAACGCGCAGGACATAGAATTTTTTTGTTGTTTTTTTTCAAGATTCACCCCCCGTTAAGGGTGTGTTCCGGAACATTTAGAGGGTCGGTATTTTTTTGAGAGGCACCTTTTGGGCCACTTTCCACGCAACGCCAATAAAAAAAACGATTATGTCAAACGCGCAGGACATAGAATTTTTTTTTGTTTTTTTCAAGATTCATCCCCCGATAAGGGTATTTTCCGGAACATTTAGAGGGTCGGTATTTTTTTGATAGGCGCCTTTTGGGCCACTTTCCACGCAACGCCAATAAAAAAAACGATTATGTCAAACGCGCAGGACATAGAATTTTTTTTTGTTTTTTTCAAGATTCACCCCCCGTTAAGGGTGTGTTCCGGAACATTTAGAGGGTCGGTATTTTTTTGAGAGGCGCCTTTTGGACCACTTTCCACGCAACGCCAATAAAAAAACGATTATGTCAAACGCGCAGGACACAGAATTTTTTTTTGTTTTTTTCAAGATTCACCCCCCGATAAGGGTGTGTTCCGGAACATTTAGAGGGTCGGTATTTTTTTGATAGGCGCCTTTTGGGCCACTTTCCACGCAACGCCAATAAAAAAAACGATTATGTCAAACGCGCAGGACATACAATTTTTTTTTGTTTTTTTCAAGATTCATCCCCCGATAAGGGTATTTTCCGGAACATTTAGAGGGTCGGTATTTTTTTGATAGGCGCCTTTTGGGCCACTTTCCACGCAACGCCAATAAAAAAATCGATTATGTCAAACGCGCAGGACATAGAATTTTTTTTTGTTTTTTTCAAGATTCATCCCCCGTTAAGGGTGTGTTCCGGAACATTTAGGGGGTCGGTATTTTTTTGAGAGGCGCCTTTTGGACCACTTTCCACGCAACGCCAATAAAAAAAACGATTATGTCAAACGCGCAGGACATAGAATTTTTTTTTGTTTTTTTCAAGATTCACCCCCCGTTAAGGGTGTGTTCCGGAACATTTAGAGGGTCGGTATTTTTTTGAGAGGCACCTTTTGGGCCACTTTCCACGCAACGCCAATAAAAAAAACGATTATGTCAAACGCGCAGGACATAGAATTTTTTTTTGTTTTTTTCAAGATTCATCCCCCGATAAGGGTATTTTCCGGAACATTTAGAGGGTCGGTTTTTTTTTGATAGGCGCCTTTTGGGCCACTTTCCACGCAACGCCAATAAAAAAAACGATTATGTCAAACGCGCAGGACATAGAATTTTTTTTTGTTTTTTTCAAGATTCATCCCCCGATAAGGGTATTTTCCGGAACATTTAGAGGGTCGGTATTTTTTTGATAGGCGCCTTTTGGGCCACTTTCCACGCAACGCCAATAAAAAAAACGATTATGTCAAACACGCAGGACATAGAATTTTTTTTTGTTTTTTTCAAGATTCATCCCCCGTTAAGGGTGTGTTCCGGAACATTTAGGGGGTCGGTATTTTTTTGAGAGGCGCCTTTTGGACCACTTTCCACGCAATGCCAATAAAAAAAACGATTATGTCAAACGCGCAGGACATAGAATTTTTTTTTGTTTTTTTCAAGATTCACCCCCCGTTAAGGGTGTGTTCCGGAACATTTAGAGGGTCGTTATTTTTTTGAGAGGCACCTTTTGGGCCACTTTCCACGCAACGCCAATAAAAAAAACGATTATGTCAAACGCGCAGGACATAGAATTTTTTTTTGTTTTTTTCAAGATTCATCCCCCGATAAGGGTATTTTCCGGAACATTTAGAGGGTCGGTATTTTTTTGATAGGCGCCTTTTGGGCCACTTTCCACGCAACGCCAATAAAAAAAACGATTATGTCAAACGCGCAGGACATAGAATTTTTTTTTGTTTTTTTCAAGATTCACCCCCCGTTAAGGGTGTGTTCCGGAACATTTAGAGGGTCGGTATTTTTTTGAGAGGCGCCTTTTGGACCACTTTCCACGCAACGCCAATAAAAAAAACGATTATGTCCAACGCGCAGGACATAGAATTTTTTTTGTTTTTTTTTCAAGATTCACCCCCCGTTAAGGGTGTGTTCCGGAACATTTAGAGGGTCGGTATTTTTTTGAGAGGCGCCTTTTGAGCCACTTTCCACGCAACGCCAATAAAAAAAACGATTATGTCAAACGCGCAGGACATAGAATTTTTTTTTGTTTTTTTCAAGATTCACCCCCCGATAAGGGTGTGTTCCGGAACATTTAGAGGGTCGGTATTTTTTTGATAGGCGCCTTTTGGGCCACTTTCCACGCAAAGCCAATAAAAAAAACGATTATGTCAAACGCGCAGGACACAGAATTTTTTTTTGTTTTTTTCAAGATTCACCCCCCGATAAGGGTGTGTTCCGGAACATTTAGAGGGTCGGTATTTTTTTGATAGGCGCCTTTTGGGCCACTTTCTACGCAACGCCAATAAAAAAAACGATTATGTCAAACGCGCAGGACATAGAATTTTTTTGTTTTTTTCAAGATTCATCCCCCGATAAGGGTATTTTCCGGAACATTTAGAGGGTCGGTATTTTTTTGATAGGCGCCTTTTGGGCCACTTTCCACGCAACGCCAATAAAAAAAACGATTATGTCAAACGCGCAGGACATAGAATTTTTTTTGTTTTTTTTTTCAAGATTCACCCCCCGTTAAGGGTGTGTTCCGGAACATTTAGAGGGTCGGTATTTTTTTGAGAGGCGCCTTTTGGACCACTTTCCACGCAACGCCAATAAAAAAAACGATTATGTCAAACGCGCAGGACATAGAATTTTTTTTTGTTTTTTTTCAAGATTCACCCCCCGTTAAGGGTGTGTTCCGGAACATTTAGAGGGTCGGTATTTTTTTGAGAGGCACCTTTTGGGCCACTTTCCACGCAACGCCAATAAAAAAAACGATTATGTCAAACGCGCAGGACATAGAATTTTTTTTTGTTTTTTTCAAGATTCATCCCCCGATAAGGGTATTTTCCGGAACATTTAGAGGGTCGGTATTTTTTTGATAGGCGCCTTTTGGGCCACTTTCCACGCAACGCCAATAAAAAAAACGATTATGTCAAACGCGCAGGACATAGAATTTTTTTTTGTTTTTTTCAAGATTCACCCCCCGTTAAGGGTGTGTTCCGGAACATTTAGAGGGTCGGTATTTTTTTGAGAGGCGCCTTTTGGACCACTTTCCACGCAACGCCAATAAAAAAACGATTATGTCAAACGCGCAGGACACAGAATTTTTTTTTGTTTTTTTCAAGATTCACCCCCCGATAAGGGTGTGTTCCGGAACATTTAGAGGGTCGGTATTTTTTTGATAGGCGCCTTTTGGGCCACTTTCCACGCAACGCCAATAAAAAAAACGATTATGTCAAACGCGCAGGACATACAATTTTTTTTTGTTTTTTCAAGATTCATCCCCCGATAAGGATATTTTCCGGAACATTTAGAGGGTCGGTATTTTTTTGATAGGCGCCTTTTGGGCCACTTTCCACGCAACGCCAATAAAAAAATCGATTATGTCAAACGCGCAGGACATCGAATTTTTTTTTGTTTTTTTCAAGATTCATCCCCCGTTAAGGGTGTGTTCCGGAACATTTAGGGGGTCGGTATTTTTTTGAGAGGCGCCTTTTGGACCACTTTCCACGCAACGCCAATAAAAAAAACGATTATGTCAAACGCGCAGGACATAGAATTTTTTTTTGTTTTTTTCAAGATTCACCCCCCGTTAAGGGTGTGTTCCGGAACATTTAGAGGGTCGGTATTTTTTTGAGAGGCACCTTTTGGGCCACTTTCCACGCAACGCCAATAAAAAAAACGATTATGTCAAACGCGCAGGACATAGAATTTTTTTTTGTTTTTTTCAAGATTCATCCCCCGATAAGGGTATTTTCCGGAACATTTAGAGGGTCGGTTTTTTTTTGATAGGCGCCTTTTGGGCCACTTTCCACGCAACGCCAATAAAAAAAACGATTATGTCAAACGCGCAGGACATAGAATTTTTTTTTGTTTTTTTCAAGATTCATCCCCCGATAAGGGTATTTTCCGGAACATTTAGAGGGTCGGTATTTTTTTGATAGGCGCCTTTTGGGCCACTTTCCACGCAACGCCAATAAAAAAAACGATTATGTCAAACACGCAGGACATAGAATTTTTTTTTGTTTTTTTCAAGATTCATCCCCCGTTAAGGGTGTGTTCCGGAACATTTAGGGGGTCGGTATTTTTTTGAGAGGCGCCTTTTGGACCACTTTCCACGCAATGCCAATAAAAAAAACGATTATGTCAAACGCGCAGGACATAGAATTTTTTTTTGTTTTTTTCAAGATTCACCCCCCGTTAAGGGTGTGTTCCGGAACATTTAGAGGGTCGTTATTTTTTTGAGAGGCACCTTTTGGGCCACTTTCCACGCAACGCCAATAAAAAAAACGATTATGTCAAACGCGCAGGACATAGAATTTTTTTTTGTTTTTTTCAAGATTCATCCCCCGATAAGGGTATTTTCCGGAACATTTAGAGGGTCGGTATTTTTTTGATAGGCGCCTTTTGGGCCACTTTCCACGCAACGCCAATAAAAAAAACGATTATGTCAAACGCGCAGGACATAGAATTTTTTTTTGTTTTTTTCAAGATTCACCCCCCGTTAAGGGTGTGTTCCGGAACATTTAGAGGGTCGGTATTTTTTTGAGAGGCGCCTTTTGGACCACTTTCCACGCAACGCCAATAAAAAAAACGATTATGTCCAACGCGCAGGACATAGAATTTTTTTTGTTTTTTTTTCAAGATTCACCCCCCGTTAAGGGTGTGTTCCGGAACATTTAGAGGGTCGGTATTTTTTTGAGAGGCGCCTTTTGAGCCACTTTCCACGCAACGCCAATAAAAAAAACGATTATGTCAAACGCGCAGGACATAGAATTTTTTTTTGTTTTTTTCAAGATTCACCCCCCGATAAGGGTGTGTTCCGGAACATTTAGAGGGTCGGTATTTTTTTGATAGGCGCCTTTTGGGCCACTTTCCACGCAAAGCCAATAAAAAAAACGATTATGTCAAACGCGCAGGACACAGAATTTTTTTTTGTTTTTTTCAAGATTCACCCCCCGATAAGGGTGTGTTCCGGAACATTTAGAGGGTCGGTATTTTTTTGATAGGCGCCTTTTGGGCCACTTTCTACGCAACGCCAATAAAAAAAACGATTATGTCAAACGCGCAGGACATAGAATTTTTTTGTTTTTTTCAAGATTCATCCCCCGATAAGGGTATTTTCCGGAACATTTAGAGGGTCGGTATTTTTTTGATAGGCGCCTTTTGGGCCACTTTCCACGCAACGCCAATAAAAAAAACGATTATGTCAAACGCGCAGGACATAGAATTTTTTTTGTTTTTTTTTTCAAGATTCACCCCCCGTTAAGGGTGTGTTCCGGAACATTTAGAGGGTCGGTATTTTTTTGAGAGGCGCCTTTTGGACCACTTTCCACGCAACGCCAATAAAAAAAACGATTATGTCAAACGCGCAGGACATAGAATTTTTTTTTGTTTTTTTTCAAGATTCACCCCCCGTTAAGGGTGTGTTCCGGAACATTTAGAGGGTCGGTATTTTTTTGAGAGGCGCCTATTGGACCACTTTCCACGCAACGCCAATAAAAAAAACGATTATATCAAACACGCAGGACATAGAATTTTTTTTTGTTTTTTTCAAGATTCACCCCCCGATAAGGGTGTTTTCCGGAACATTTAGAGGGTCGGTATTTTTTTTATAGGCGCCTTTTGGGCCACTTTCCACGCAAAGCCAATAAAAAATACGATTATGTCAAACGCGCAGGACATAGAATTTTTTTTTGTTTTTTTCAAGATCCACCCCCCGATAAGGGTGTGTTCCGGAACATTTAGAGGGTCGGTATTTTTTTGATATGCGCCTTTTGGGCCACTTTCCACGCAACGCCAATAAAAAAAAACGATTATATCAAACGCGCAGGGCATAGAATTTTTTTTTTGTATTTTTCAAGATTCACCCCCTATAAGGGTTGGTCCCGGTGGCCGTAAATGCTTTTTATTCATTTTACCATATTTTTTTAGCAACTATAGCCGAACTGACCAAGAAAAAAAAGGAAATTAAGAAATCGAAAAAAAAAATGAAATCGTTGGATAGCAACGATGCAAACTTCATGTACATTTGTTCGCACCCAAACCAACCCAAACAAACCCGAGCAAACTCAAAGGGTAGTGTTGGATTGTATTGATGAAGCAATTTCTAAATCTTTTTTATCTGATATCTGTAAAGTTATATAGGTCAATTGTTATTTTTAATTGTTTTTCAATTTTTTTACAACAATTGCAATTAAAGTTGGCTGCGATTGTTTTAATCGCGACTTGCAATTAACATAGATCAATCCAAATCAATTAATTGCAACATGCAATTAAGGGCGGGGTAAAGTATTAACATTTTTTTTTAATTTTTTTTTAATTTTTTAAATGAATGCATAATATATCAAGAATATTGTGTTAAAATTTCAAGTCGATCGGAGTAAAATTGACGAAGTTATGAGTATTTGAGCGTCTATTGCTCCATGCCGTTCTCTTCTCTTCTGCGTTTTTCAAACCGTTTTTCTGAGACTTGTCATATTTGAAGTCCGTGTGCACGATAACTCAAAATCTACTGGACCAATCGCTTTGAAATTTTGCACAGTACTTCTTCACATAATTCACCAGGTATTGTCGAGAGCTTTTTTGTTTTTTTTTAATAATTACTAATTTTTCAACAACAAATTAGCCTTTTTTTAGCGAAAATCGGGTTTTTCGCTCCCAAGTGCTACGAAAAATCGAAAAAAAAAAAATCCTCCCGTCATTACCTCGAGAAACATCTCCTTTAACAAATGCATTTTGATTTTTTTGTTTCAAATGATTCTGTTGCGAGTTATGGTGCACACCGCAAACCAACTTTTTTTCGAGGCGCCTCCGGGGTTTAATTTTCACTCGCTCAATTTTGAACATTTTGCAATGCAAATTTAGGAGAATGTTGTTCAAATGTTACTTTATTATATGTAAATTTTTCAATATACGAACACTATTCGTTACGCCAAAAAAAAATCTTAAAAACATGCCTTTTTTTCGCCGAATTAACTTTACTCCGCCGTTAATGAAGCAATATCTAAATCTTTTTATCTGATATCTGTAAAGTTAAATAGGTCAATTGTTATTTTTAATTGTCTTTCAATTTTTTTAAACAATTGCAATTAAAGTTGATTGCAATTGTTTTAATTGGGAGTTGCAATTAACATCGGTCAATCCAAATAAATTAATTGCAACATGCAATTAATAGTTAATTGCAATTAAATTTATTGCAATTACTTTATTAGTCAATTAATGAACCGATTGAAAATTTAATTGATCAACGCCCAACACCTCAGCCAACGTTGGGCGTTAATCAATTAAGTTTTCAATCAGCTTATACGTATGTTTTATATGAATGAAAAAAGTGTCGAAATATTTGAAAAATGATGGTGAACGAGCTCGTTGAAGCGGGCGAATACGAAGGGCACATTAAAAATAAGATATAAGAGCGTGTACGATCGTCGATCTTCAGCAGAGGGCGCAACATGTACATGTCACCGAGCGAGC
Source organism: Ophion obscuratus (assembly GCA_964007375.1). Taxonomy (NCBI): domain Eukaryota; kingdom Metazoa; phylum Arthropoda; class Insecta; order Hymenoptera; family Ichneumonidae; genus Ophion; species Ophion obscuratus. The sequence continues at coordinate 6,272,186 of OZ023315.1, read as the reverse complement.
GACCACCGTCTTCGAGGCCGGTGATGGCGCAGAAAATGTTGCAACAGTCCCTGGAGGCCGAGTCGGCCCTGGCCGATGCCCTTACGTTCGACACGAGCGATCATTTCTCCCGCACGCCGAGGGGCAAAGGCGATCACAGCGACGACAGCGAGACCAGCAGCATTTGCTCGGAGCGCAGTATGGACAGCTTCAGAAGGCCCAGCGACGTGAGTACCGATTCTCAAACTTCCTCGCTTTCACGATCCGTCTCTTACCTCGTACGACGTTTTAATTTCTCTCACGAATCGACTCTTTCGTTAATTTCGTTTTCGTGTCGTCATACGTGTCGTACTGAAAAGAACAAGAAAAACCTCGTATCCCTACCCTGGTATTCCTGTTGATTAATACAGGACGGGCTGACAAATAACCGACACTTATCCCCTAGTATTATACTTTATAGCTACGTGCGTACACGATTGGCCGATTTATCATTGTTTTTCTTTGTCATCCCTGTCCATTCCGGCGACCAATCCTCCCACGCTCCTCCCATTCCTCCAGTCGTACTCGTGGAGCGGCTCGCAACTGAGACTCTACCGTGACGTTTGGGACCAGCCAATTCCCAAGGTTTGTTCATCACATTTTCTACTTTATGCTCTGCTCACGATTCGACACGTAAAACTTCCAAGTATTAACGCCGGGTTCTATTCTCGTTTGGATTCCCATTATCGTTACGTTTTTTTTTCTTCTTATTTTTATTTCTTTGTTCTCCTCGTAGAGGGGTTTGCACGCTGGAGTTTCTGTCAACGGCCTCGATGTCAAGGGGTTGGGCTACTGTGATGACTCGAAAATCAGGGTTACTGAAAAAAAAAGAATTCTGTAGGAATATGTAAGATGGTTGGAGAATCGTTTGAACATTTATTTGCATGTACAGTAACACAGTTGTGTACTAAATTTCGTAAACAATATTAACGATTAAAGAAGTTATAACAGTGTACCGTGGATTGGGGTTACTTTGATCAATTTTGGAATGAGAATATATTTAAATAATATCGCATATTTATTTAAATATGTGTGTGTGTGTGTGTGTGTGTGTGTGTGTGTGTGCGTGCGTGCGTGCGTGCGTGCGTGCGTGCGTGTGTGTATGTGTGTGTGTATATTAGACATTAAAAAAAAAAAAATTATTTTTTTTCCTCCAGGATTCTCGTGCTACTGTTGGGCACTAAGAAAAGAAAATTTCACTAAAAAGATGGGCGCGGTCACTCAATTTTTAGAGGTGGCTATCTCGACTTTTTTGTATTTGAATTTTTTTTTAACGAACGTATTGCATTTAAGCATAGTCATGGCTTCGGATTACGGATAAAAATCACATCCAGCAGCTATTTCGTAACAAAAATAAACTCTAACAATTTGAAAAGATTGCAATATTCACCGTTCAAATCCAGGTAGATCAATAATGGCGTCTATACTACTCTCGTTATTCATGTAAATTTATTTATACGCATTAACATTTCGCACTTTTTACGAAAAATTAAATTATAAGCTTTTATTCATAAATCGTATATTTACATTTTCAAGATGCTACACTTATATTATCTTCAAACTCATTTATATTTCTTCCCAGCCACTGTGCATAACATCGCGCATGCCACTGCGCATACCACTGCGCAAGTCACTGCGCATCCGTGGCGCCATTTTGTATTGGCGCAGCGCATTTGTAAGTGGTGTTGTTTTTTTTCCATGTGACACAAGTAAAGACAATTTTAAACAATGGCTCGGAAAAACGAAGAAGAAAACGGAAAGAAGTTTTCGAACAATGGAAATGTGCTGAAATTCCAACGCGTCGATTGAATAACGCAATCGTGAAATTAATAAAACTCCATCTAGTCTGGAAAAAACTTTAAAAAAATCGGGTTAAAAAGAATTTGCCGTCACAAATATTGAAGGAGCGTAAATTTAAGGGAGATTTGGACAAACTGTTCAACGTTGCACATTTTCGTTCTGCCCAATATGTTAACGAACTTGAGCGATTATTTTTGCATCACACGTTTCGATTATTTCTCCGTTGTGACGGCAAATTCTTTTTAACCCGATTTTTTAAAAGTTTTTTTCCAGCCTAGTTGGAGTTTTATTAATTTCAAGATTGCGTTATTCAATCGACGCGTTGAAATTTCAGCATATTTCCATTGTTCGAAAACTTCTTTCATCCTTTCGTGTGCACTTCGACGTATGGTCAGTTTTTCTCTGTTATTTTTGTAAAAGAACAAACTCAAAACTTTCCGATTTGACGGTAAATGACGGGTACTTATTTTCGGAATTTCCTTGCCGATTAGCCAAATTGTGTTGTCTTCGTTTTTCCGAGCCATTGTTTAAAATTGTCTTTAATTGAGTCACATTGAAAAAAAAAACAACACCACTTACAAATGCGCTGCGCCAATACAAAATGGCGCCGCGGATGCGCAGTGACATGCGCAGTGGTATGCGCAGTGGCACGCGCGATGTTATGCACAGTGGCTGGGAAGAAATATAAATAAGTTTGAAGATAATATAAGTGTAGCATTTTGAAAATGTAAATACATGATTTATGAATAAAAGCTTATAATTTAATTTTTCGTAAAAAGTGCGAAATGTTAATGCGTATAAATAAATCTACATGAATAACGAGAGTAGTATAGGCGCCATTATTGATCTACCTGGATTTGAATTGTGAATATTACAATCTTTTCAAATTGTTAGAGTTTATTTTTGTTACGAAATAGCTGCTGAATGTGATTTTTATCCGTAACCCGAAGCCATAACTATGCTTAAATGCAATACGTTCGTTAAAAAAAAATTCAAATACAAAAAAGTCGAGATAGCCACCTCTAAAAATTGAGTGACCGCGCCCATCTTTTTTGAGAAATGTTCTTTTATTAGTGCCCAACAATAGCACGAGAATCCAGAAGGAAAAAAATAATTTTTTTTTTTGAATCAGTCTAATATATATATATATTAGGGTGATTCGTTTCAGGGTAACTTTTTTTTTCTGACCCATCGTGCCCGAAAACCTTTAGTTGGTACCCAAAAACGAAGTTTCGTGAAAGTTTCGTGTTGTCAAAAAATATTTAGAGGTCGCGAATCAAAATTGAAGATTTCCCATTTGATTAGCATTGAAAAAAATGTTTTTCTCATTATTAGTGTTACCATTCCGCGAATTTTGATATCGCGATATTTTCCAAGTGGGTTCTCATAGGAAATATGATACTTTACAATAAAGTTCACTGACCCATGTCCGTAAATTCAACCGTTTCAGCGGTATCATTATTTCAAGTGAATATTGTATGAAAATATCTATTCAAACGGCTTTAACGCCTAAGCTATTAGATATATCGAAAAAAATTCAAATGTGATCTATGTAGAGAAAGTAATTTGCTACAAAAAAGTCTTATAAGCCGAGCCCGAAAATTCAACTCTTTCTCAGCTATAGGTGGATGAAGTAAAATAAATCGATTTTTTTTGTTTAAAAAAAAATCTATTTATTTTACTTCATCCACCCATAGCTGAGAAAGAGTTGAATTTTCGGGCTCGGCTTATAAGACTTTTTTGTAGAAACTTACTTTCTCTACAAAGTTCTCATCTGAATTTTTTTCGATATATCTAATAGCTTAGGCGTTACAATCGTTTGAATAGATATTTTGCACAATATTCACTGGAAATAATGATGCCGCTGAAACGGTTGAATTTACGGCCATGGCTCAATGAACTTTATTGTGGGGTATCATATTTCCTACGAGAACCCACTTGGAAAATATCGCGACATCAAAATTCACGGAATGGTAACACTAATAATGAGAAAAACATTTTTTTCAATGTTAATCAAATGGGAAACCTTCAATTTTAATTCGCGACCTCTAAATATTTTTTGACAACAGCCCCCTTTCACGAAACATCGTTTTTGGGTACCAACTAAAGGTTTTCGGGCACGATGGGTCAGAAAAAAAAAGTTACCCTGAAACGAATCACCCTAATATATATATATATATATATATGGGTCATTCCATGTCAAATCGACAAATTTTTTACCTGACCCCCTTTGATTTCGCTGAAAATTTTCTATCTTTTTCTACCCCCCGAAAGTTATTTTTCAGAATTTTTTCAAATTTTTTTTCCCGACTCAAAAAAAGTTATGAATTTTTTAAAAAAACCGCTCTTTTATTTTTAAATTGCCAGAACTTTTTCAAAAATTGACCGTTTGGGAACTTTTTTTTTTCAAAATTTTTGTTTTTAAATGTAGTTTTCGAAAAAAAATATGAAAACATTTTCAGAATCCCAGATATATGAAATATTTTAGTTTTTTTGAAAAAACCGTAATTTTCTCAAAGTCCGACCGTTTTTTTTTTGTTTTTTTTTGCTCTAAAAATACTTCAACTAATTCTGCAATGATCCCCGTTAATCAAAAGATGTGACGACAATCGCTTCTAATTTTTTTTCTTGATTATAAAAAAAATTTTGTTGAATTTTTGCTGATTTTATATAACTTTGTTATGAAATTTTTTTTATTTCCTCGTGAAACCTCAAAAGTTGAAAAATAAAATTTTATTGGAGAATTTCAAGTGATTATCGTCCAAGAAATTGTTATTTTTTTTCAAAAAAGTAAAAAAAAAGGACTTTTCATACTCTTAAATAAATTCACCGTCTCTTAACATCTTTAAATAAATTAAAAACATTTTTTTGTATGTGTTCAAATTATATTATCTTTTATTTAACTTTCATCAGAAGTATTGTCAACAGAGGGCTTAAGCATTTTTTTATAACATGAACTACATATTCGCTCATCAGTCGACAAATTGTATCGAATTGATAAATGCTCCGGTAAATTTCGCAGGGATATTTTTTTTCTATGCTTCTCCAAATTAAATGGATTGCAACATCGATCAAAAAACTTCGGCATTGTAATCACTCGTTAACAAAATATAAATTAACAGCACTTTATGATAAATAATAGGTACTTTATTTAGCAATAGTAAGTCTACGTGACACGATGAACACAACGACAATGTAATTATTCTGAAAACATAACCTCCATATTATTTAAATGAAATGTAGATGATATCTTTTTTACCGACAATCGATAGCTCTTAAATTATCACATTGTATCAACTGGAGGTAACTTTTAAACCCATTGTATTTTTGAAGTTGTTATATTTCAGTACCAAAAAAAAACGTCCATAAGAGTAAAAAAATAACGTCAATGAGAGAAAAAAATTTTTTTTTTTTTAAATAACAATTTCTTGGACGATAATCACTTGAAATTCTCCAATAAAATTTTATTTTTCAACTTTTGAGGTTTCACGAGGAAATAAAAAAAATTTCATAACAAAGTTATATAAAATCAGCAAAAATTACACAAATTTTTTTTTATAATCAAGAAAAAAAATTAGAAGCGATTGTCGTCACATCTTTTGATTAACGGGGATCATTGCAGAATTAGTTGAAGTATTTTTAGAGCAAAAAAAAAACAAAAAAAAAACGGTCGGACTTTGAGAAAATTACGGTTTTTTCAAAAAAACTAAAATATTTCATATATCTGGGATTCTGCAAATTTTTTCATATTTTTTTTCGAAAACTACATTTAAAAACAAAAATTTTGAAAAAAAAAAGTTCCCAAACGGTCAATTTTTGAAAAAGTTCTGGCAATTTAAAAATAAAAGAGCGGTTTTTTTCAAAAATTCATAACTTTTTTTGAGTCGGGAAAAAAAATTTGAAAAAATTCTGAAAAACAACTTTCGGGGGGTAGAAAAAGATAGAAAATTTTCAGCGAAATCAAAGGGGGTCAGGTAAAAAATTTGTCGATTTGACATGGAATGACCCATATATATATATATATATATATTTAAATATATTTATTTAAATAATGTCGCAATTTTTTTTTATGGAACCATCATCTTTCATTAGTCGTTTTATCTTTCAAACTACAATTTGAAATATTTGAAAATGAATGTGAAAAAAAATGAGTCGTGGTCAAAGTTATACTGAGATTGGGGTCACTTTGATACCCCCCTTTTTCTTAATGTCAATCGGAAGTAAGCCCATAAAGGAGCATTTTTTCTAAAGAAGAAAAAACGCTGAAGAAGAAAAAACGTTTTGGGGTTACTTTGATCGAACAAATATTACACCTTTACTTTTCAAAATCATCTTTATCGATAAACAATTGGTATTTTATATTTATTTGTGCGGTAACACATCCATAAACTTCGAAACATTAAAAAACTAGCAAAAACAAGTTCTAATGGTTATGTCTACCTAGGTATGTAAATCATAAAACCAGATCACATTGGTTTCATTAGGAACATGTTTTACTTAAACTAGGTCACGTACCAAATCACACTAATTGTAAGACAAAAAATATCAAATAACAATTTGATATTTTTTGTCTTACAATTAATGGCCTATGGTGCAGAGTTTTAGGTGAAGAAATGTTCCTAATGAACACATTACGAACATTTATGAACCGACGGTTAAAAAAATTATCAAACGACGAAAATCCCTGAGAGTATTCCGAGACTAGGAATGAATATAATGAGTGGGGTGAAATTGAGCAATGATGAACGTTACTCCGTCGAAACGATCAAGATACTTGAGGTTATGCCACACGACAAAGCATAATGGGGAAGTTTAATAAACATCTGACATGGTGATTGTTACCAAAAACATGTCATTACAACACTCAACTTGTTATTTTTAAAGTTATTCGAGCATAAAGTATAGTTTAAGGGGCTATACAAGTGTGAACGCTGAACATTTTCGTGATTTTCGGAATTTTTTTGGAAGAAAAGTACCCAATCAAATGTTTCGGAATATTAAGAATATATTTGGCTATATTTGACCTATATTACATAACTTTTTCATAGAAAAATATTGATATCCAAGCGACTTATGCGCTGCCTTCGGAGGCGCCAAAAAAAAAAAGTTCCTCCACCGCGGACATGATTCCGGCCGATTGAGTAGCTGAAACCGAAAAAGGAAAAAATGTCGTTAAACTGGAAGGTATTTCCTGTACAATGACGTAGGGTTTTCGAAAAATATCAAAATCTAACAAAATGGCGTAGTTGTGAAAAAAAGTCTGTTTTCTCGCCTATAAACTGGTCGTTTTTTTCAATGCCAAATCGTCAATTTTCACCCAATCAAAAATATCCTACGTCATTGTAGAGTAAATATATTCAAGAGTACTCAGTTCAAATTTCAAGTCAATCGGACAATTGCTCTTTGAGTTACAATGTCAGCAAATTTGAAAAATCTCATTTCGAGAAAAACGCGTTTAAAGATTTAACTATCGATTTTTGCAATATAAATTGATATTGATATTAATGATAATGATATTCTCGAAAGTATATATTGTCGAAAAAGGCAAAAAAAAGAAAATCGATTTTTTGTAAGTGTTACGCTGGTATAGCCCCTTAAATACATTACTTACGTTTTTTTTATACATTTACGGTCACTTAACTCGTTCGTTCGTGCTGCGTTTGAGTAATGACATAAAGAGACATTCAGGCTTGCCGACCGTAAGAAAAAAACCTTCGGTCACGTGCAGGAACCTCGTAATTTGAATTTAAAAACAGAACAAAGTTTTTATCAAAGTAACTCTACGGATCAAAGTAACCCCCATCCACGGTACTTGATTCTGGCCATCCAATTGATCTAAAAAAAAGTTTTTTTTTTTTTTTTTTTTTCAAAATAGAAAATATTGGCTTCGACTTGACCGAGCTTTTTTTGGTATCGTGTTTCCATCGTAAAAAAAATTGAATTTTTTTCACCGACTTTTCGAGAATAAATGACATTGTCATTGTTATTAAGTAATTTTTAAAAAAATGCTACGAAAAAAAACGTCGGTCACGACTAACCAACTATTACACTGAACAAGTGTACCAAATTTTAAGTCACCTCGTACACTAGATGTCGAGAAATCGTGTACACCGTTGAAAAACATAATTTCCAGAAAAACGCGTTTAAAGATTTACCAACTAATCGCTGTAATCATAAGTTACGCTTCAATCTGCGATTTTCGCCCTATATGTTGACCCTTCCTCTTCAATTTGAGTTGTCTCAAGGGCCGAACGATCTTTCGACATTTTCACGGTAGCCTGACCCCTTAAAGTAATCGTCCGCAATTATGTTGATATTACGTATCGTCAAAATCGTAATTTCCCATCGAGTAGAATAGACCGAGAGGGATTGTCGCAAGAATGAGTTTGCTTTCTTCAGGACATCAAAGAGATAATCGAGAATTGCGGTCGCAAGCCATGGGCCGATAGGAAGGAGGGTCTAATCGGCCTTCACAATTTCCTCTCGAACGGCAACACCCTCACGGCGACCGAGCTTCGCAAGGTCACCGACATATTCGCCAAAATGTTCATGGACTCGCACACGAAGGTGTTCAGCCTTTTCCTCGACACGCTCACGGAATTGATAAGGACGCATCGGGAGGATCTCGGCGATTGGCTCTACGTGCTTTGCGCGAGGCTTCTCAACAAGTTGGGCACCGATTTGCTTGGCTCGGTGCAGACCAAAGTCTACAAGACCCTCGACGTCGTCAGGTTCGCAATCTCCGCACTTACCCAAACCCAGTATAGGGTTTTACACTCCTTTTTTGAATGGTGTCTCAATTTGATCCTTTCGTGATAATAAACTACCAGAATTTTTCTTTCTATTTCACGAAACCGATAAGTGCCATAAAAATACATTTAAATTTTACATTTTAAATTTCCGCGCGAAAACGCTAGCAGCATGGCGTGCTTTGGTTCGTGACGTCACTTGCATAGTAAACACCGACGCGGCGCCAATTGTGAATACGTCAATTTTTTTGGCTAAAAGTGAGTTACGATGGCTATTGGTGCGGTTGTTCCTAAATGTATGAATACTGGTGTAAAAACACCGGAAAAGTTGTGGATTAAAATGCCAATTGATATAAGTATGAGGAAGACTGGGTTAAAACTTGTGAGAAGAGATTCAAAGTCATCGTCCGAAAAAAAACTCATTTGTCTTTTTTTTTAAGTACAGATAACTATCTGAAAATTTGCAGTTAACTGTTAGTACAGTTTTTGTTTTTTAACAGGTGATTTTGTAGCCGCAGGTGCTAAATCCAAGTTTGCCTAAAAATCGGGGCGTAGAATTTTTTTAGGGAATGAAAGGGGATGGGGGTGGATTAATGCCAAACAACAACCCCCACGAGGTCGGCGCCGGGAGACAAAATGTTTAGAAAAATCCGGGTTGTATTTTTGTTCGCAGCGCCGAAGTCGTGGAAGTTCATTTTGGAGGTGAAAAAGTGGGGCGAAATTTTGAAAAATTAGTTTTCATTCGATAACTCTTTAGGAAAAATTCATACAATTTTTGTTTAAATGGGAACGTTGTAGCGCTTGAAAAGACGCGTTGATCGAGTATTCGATCATCCCTCTCCAATATCTTCACCCCCAAAAAAATTGTTGAAGGATAAACAAAAAAAACTGTTTATTGAATAACTCAAAAACAATCGATTTTTCGGGGATAGTTTAAATGTACGAAATGTAGAGCATGATTTTCTCTATATTTTCGTTCCTATGGACCACCCTTGAATTTTGCTTTTTCGAACCCCTCTCATGGGTTGGAAATTCGAAATAAAATTCTGGGAAAACTATCGACCGAAAATAAAGAGATACGAGTTTGGCGCTGTGGACATAAATGTAACTGACGGTTCAAGCTACAAATTCTTCCACGGCGGCGAATTCGTGCGGTCAATAGTTTTCCCAGAATTTCATTTTGAATTTTCAACCCCCGAGAGGGGTTGGAAAGTCAAAATTCAAGGGTGGTCCATAGGAACGAAAATATAGGGAAAATTTTTCTCTACATTTCGTACATTTTAACCATACCCGAAAAATCTATTGTTTTTGAGTTATTCAATAAACATTTATTCTTTTGGTATTTTAACCATTTTTTGGGGGTGAAGATATTATCGGTGATGATCAAATTCTCCATCGACGCGTCTTTTCAAGGACTACAACGTTCCCATTTGAACAAAAAGTGTACGATTTTTTTCTAAATACATCTTTTCACCCCCAAAATGAACTTTCACGACTTCGGCGCTGTGGGCAAAACTAAAGGCCGGATTTTTCTGCACCTTTTGTCTCACAGCGCCGACCTCGTAGGGGTTGTAGTTTGGCATTAATCCCCCCTATCTCCTTTCAACCTCTAAAATAAATCCTACACCCCGATTTTTAGGCAAACTTGGATTTAGCACCCGCGGCGCCTGCAAAATAACCTGTCAAAAAACTAGCCTTCCAATTTTGTTCCAATTCCGGGGTTTTTTAGCGACAGAACTTACGGTGTTGAAGTTTGCATCGTTGGAACGCAACGAAAATTCTGTTTTACATTTTACTTTCAATATTTTTATCATCATAGGCAATCTCTTTTTGTAGATTTATCATGTAGATCGCTAAATAAATATCTTAAAAAATGGTTAGAGGGCTTTTTTTAGGCAAAATCTGCCAAAGGAAATTAAATTCGTTGCAGTCCAATGATGCAAACTTCAGCATAGTCAGAATTTAACTATATGACAAACGAGAATATATAGTTGTTGACGCTTTCTTTCACAGAGTAGAGAGTAGTAATACGTCTACCGCTTTCTTTGTTTACTATGCCAATGACGTCACGTTGGAATCCATCGTGGCGGCTACCGTTTCGCGTATTCGTTGAACCCAACCCCCTGACACTAGGTACTATTCCTATGGCAATACTCGCGTGTTGTCCGAGATGTTTGATTGCGCTACAGTCTACTTCGTGGCGCCAGTAGTCATCCGCTCGGTTTCTTTTATGCATGCGCGTTCCATGCTCGATGTAATAATAACATTTTCCGAGTATTTGGTGTTTTACGCGTTTTACGGTTGTGTTGTGACTTGTGGCTTGCGAGTAAAATAAAATTTTCAGAACTTTAATAAATTTAAAAATTACTCAAGGGAAATAAATATATATTTCCTCATATTTATATGTATAGATTTATTTCTTTAAATTTTCATCCTCGTTAAGGAGGTACGGTGATGACCACGCTAGTAAACTAAGAGTCTATTTTTCGCCATAATACCGCTACGTTTTAGACATATGTGTGTGGCCTATATTTCGAGAAATATTTTTTAAGTATTGAATTTCAAGCTACTTATTATTTTTATAATATGAAAACAAACGTAATAATCTACTACTCGACTTCAGTAGTACGCCATATCTTTGACGTTTAGCATCGTTGCATTTTCGATAGCTGTCATCGGTCCCACGCGCTCGGCTTATTATTTTTGGTAGCCGGTAAACATGGAGAATGAAAATAAGTACTGTAGAAGTTTATCAAGAGAATAACAGGATTGTACCTGAAGTCCAGTTTAGAGACAAAGGTAGATTCTGTCGGACAAGAATTAGAGAGTGAAAAGATGATATTGCGAATGCAAATGAAAAACGTCGCGTTGACGTTAACCTCAATATCCAATGTCCAATCTGTCCGAAGTCAAAACATATTTCATCGATTGTTATGTTATTTTTCCCTTTCCTAATTTTCACAATATTTGCAGATATAAAAACGAACGTTCATTTTATATGACGGTTTTTCCATGCTGACTTTACATATAAATGCGTTGTATGCATGTCGCCAGAAAGATTGAGATGCCTTAGCTATACATAAAAGAACTTTGAGTAAATATCGACGAAAGGCCTTTTATAATCGATTAAAAAACGTACGGCTTCACACAACCATATTTTTAATTCGCGTTGAAAATATCCGATAGAAGAATCAAATTTGCACGGGTATCCGGCGTTGCCACACTTCGAGCAAGATGGCTGCGGTTACGTGACGAGACGTCTCTCTCGCCGAATACTTCGGTTTTTCGCGACTTTATTTCTAAATTTATTGCTTATTTCTGCGGTGAGCTTTCCAATTCAAGTTGCCTTATTGATCACAACGAACCAACGAACGCAACCGTCAGTTTTTTTTACGCGTGTCTTGGCTCCAAGTAGCACAAAAAAATCGATATATGAGAGGACAGGCACATTTTGTCGTCTACGTGTGACTAATTGACCAACTTTAACAATTAATAACTCGGAAACTGTACGGTAAATCTCGCGGAAACTCCGCATACGCATGGACGAAGCTCTCGACAATGTTATTTAAAAAAATCGGGCTTTTATCTTGGACTCGCTCTAATCACCGTACCTCCTTAAGAAACGGACACCCACGCATAAACTTACTTCCCGGTCTCTAACTGCCAAAAAACAAATACATCTCTAGTTACATAATTTTAAACGATTAAAATAATCATTATAATAATGATTATTATAAACATTTTCTTCGTTATTCGGTGGGTTCGGCTGGTTCACAGGTTATAGGGCATATATATAGTTATCGTCCAGGTGACTACTAGCGCCACACGTGGCAGCTATTGAAAATAAAAACGACGGACATTACGCGAGCCGTGTATGACTGATGGTGACAGGGGGCTGGTTGAACCGATAGAAAACGTATTTTTTCAAAATGAATTATAAAATGTATTGCGTCTGTTTTATAAATTAAAATCAACATTATTCGATTGCTTATTGCGAAAAATACCTTATTTATACATTCCAAGTATTTTTCTTACATAGAGATAAATAATCGTAAGATTTCTTCTCCCTGCAGAGATTGCTTCCCCGGCGATCTCTTGTTACCCGCCGTCATGAGATTTCTCACGGACCCAACGCAGACACCGAACTCCCGCGTCAAAGTGGCAACATTGGATTTTCTAATAAGCGTAGCGAGAAATTCGCAACCGTCGGCGCTCAGTTTAACGTGCAAATCGGCACTTACGCGTCTGCTCAATTGGACGAACGACGTCAAGAGCCAGGACGTCAGAAGACACGCCGAGGAAGCCGTCATTGCCCTCTACAATCTGAATCCCCCGCAGTTTCCCATGATACTCGGCGAGTTGCCGAAATTCTATCAGGTTCGTGATCGCCTTTCAGCCCCGTAAGATATCTTACGCCTCTCTCGATCTGACGCCTTCCTCGATCTCTTTAAAGGACGCAGCTATGCCGCTCATTCAAGCCCATCTGAGAAGGTCGTCGAGCTCGAGCAATCCGTCGTCACCGGGCACCCAAACGGGACGTCTGCTACACTCACCGGCGCGCACGCGAACGAAAATCGACATCGACATGACCGACGCTGATAATCTCAATCCCGAGGAAGTTTACAAGTTCGTATGCAATGGTCACGTTTCGGCCGGTTTCGAACGATGGAGAAAAACAACAATGGGGAACGCCTCGTTGCAATGAGCGGACCACTTGCTTTCAGATCTCTGAGACGCACGACCGCCGAAATACAGAATTACGGCTTCGAGAGAGCCACCACCAGCAAGGACAGCGGCATCAGCAACATGGCCGACGTCGAGGAAAAGCTGGAGAGTCTCACCCTTACGAATTCGGTGGGTAGGCGTTTCCCTTGTCGATCGCAAGATCTTAATGGATAGCGATCGATACTGGAGGCTCTAGTGACTCGAGGATTTATAGGAATAGCCCTTTGCCCTGATCAAGTTGAATATTAAGGCGGGATATACATTTACAACGATCGAAAAATCGATTTCTTTTTTTTTTTCTTCTTTAAGGAGTAAGGCCACTGTAACGGCCCAAAAAAAAAGGTTTTTTCACTAATTTTTTGCTCCCGAAATTGAAGGTGTTTGAAAAAAAACTTTTAATGGTGTTATCGGGCATACATTAAACTTTATTATAAAATTTTTTTACAGTAAAAAAAAAAACAAAATGGCGGTTCCACAGCTATCTTCCCGGGACATGTTTTGCTTCCAGGGCTCCGCGGCACGCAGCACCACTGGTGCACTTTTGAATCTAGAACAAAAAAAAACCATTAATCTAGAGGGCTATAGCTAGAGAATGTCGATCGGATTTTAAAAAGTATCAATTTTTGTGGATTTGGCGTGCGTTTGAAAAAAAAAATTGATTTTTGACGAAAAAAACGGCAAGTTTTTTGTTAATAAAAAATCAATAAATAAAGTTCTTGAAAATTCCGATCGACATTCTCAAGATAATGTAAATGTTCACATCTGGTTAAAATTTCAAGTAAAAAAAATGAAAATTGTTCGAGTTATGCTGCGTGCCATTTTGAAAAACCATGTTTCGAGAAAAACGCGTTTAAAGTTTTGCGAATAGTTTTTTATTGGAAAAAATTTAAAAAAGAAGTTAAAAGGATTTAAACTATTTTTAAACTAGAGGGTTTAAACTATTTTTTAAGCCAATAAAAAAAAATCGATTTTTCAAAAAATTTACAGTGGCCTTACCCCTTAAGGGAGACTTTGTCCCTGGAGTGCCATATTTCAGGTGTTTACATTTTATTTTTTTTTAAAGGAAACGAGCAAAGCTTTTTGGGTGCGGTTTTTTTCTTGCTTTTATTCATGATATACAGAACGTGAACAAAATTTTTTTTTGAAAATAAAAACCAAAATGGCGGCCGTTGCAGCTCCGCGAAAACAGGTCCTCAAATCGCGGAAGGTAAACGGCTGACATCACTGCCCCCTCTTTGTTGTTCCGAAACACAAATTCAAAGCATATTATCAATCTCTGTGACCCTTTGGTCATGGAATGACGGATGGGTTTTTGGTTTAGTACAAATTTCGGAAAATGGCGGCAATTAAAAAAAAATCGAATTTTCGCGTTTTTTCTTCGCATAAAAAGATAAATAATAAATGCAAAAATGTATCTATCGAAAAAAACGATCCGTCATTCCGTGAAGACATATTTTCTGAGTATGCTCTCGAAATTTCAGGTCGATATGTTAATTACAGCGGTCAGGAGAATGTCAGACATTTTTAAAAACGTGTTCTCGAGAAAAACGCGTTTAAAGTTTTGTAATGTGTTTACACAAATGTGTTTATAATTACCGCTAATCGGCAATGTCTGGTCCATAGAGGCATCTCTCCTCTTCTTCTAGCTGCTCATATTGAGCCGCTATCATCTTTTTGAAAATTTCAAGGACAAAGTCTCCCTTAAACGGTATAGGACAGTCGTGCTGTCGCTGAAAAACCCCGGAATCGGAGAAAATTAGAAAGCTAGTTTTTCGACTGCCGCGGGTGCTGAATCCAAGTTTGCCTAAAAATCGGGGTGTAGGGTTATTTTTAGGGGATGAAAGGAGATGGGGGTGTATTAATGCCGAACTACAACCCCTACGAGGTCGACGCTGTGAGACAAAATGCGCAGAAAAATCCGGGCTTTAGTTTTGTCCACAGCGCCGAAGTCGTGGAATTTCATTTTATGGGTGGAAAAGTTGGGCGAAATTTTGAAAAATCAGTTTTAATTAAATAACTCTTTAGAAATAAATCGTACACTTTTTGTGCAAATGGGAACATTGCAGCCCTTGAAAAGACGCGTCGATCGAGTATTTGATCATCACTCTCCGGTAATATCTTCACCCACAAAAAAGCGGTCAAAATACAAAAAAAAATTGTTTATTGAATAACTCAAAAACAGTCGGTTTTTCGGGTATGGTTAAAATGTGCGAAAAGTAGAGAATAATTTTCTCTATATTTTCGTCGCTATGGACCACCCTTGAATTTTGATTTTACAACCCCTCTCGGGGGTTGAAAATTCAAAATGAAATTCTGTGAAAACTATTGACCGCACGGATTCGCCGCCGTGGAAGAATTTGTAGCTTGAACCCTCAGTTACATTTTTGTCCACAGTGCCAAACTCGTATCTCTTTATTTTCGGTCAATAGTTTTTCCAGAATTTCATTTTGAATTTTCAATCCCTGAGAGGGGTTCGAAAAAGCAAAATTCAAGGGTGGTCCATAGGGACGAAAATATAGAGAAAATTGTTCTCTACATTTCGTACATTTAAACCATCCCCGAAAAAGCGATTGTTTTTTAGTTATTCAATAAACAATTTTTTTGTTAATTCTTCAACAATTCTTTTGGGGGTGAAGATATTATTGGAGAGGGATGATCGAATACTCGATCGACGCGTCTTTTCAAGGGCTACGACGTTCCCATTTGAACAAAAATTGTATGAATTTTTCCTAAAGTGTTATCGAATGAAAACTGATTTTTCAAAATTTCACCCCACTTTTTCACCCCCAAAATGAACTTCCACGACTTTGGCGCTGTAGGCAAAAATAAAACCCTGATTTTTCTGAACATTTTGTCTCCCGGCGCCGACCTCGTGGGGGTTGTAGTTTGGCATTCATCCACCCCATCCCCTAAAAAAAAACCCTACACCCCGATTTTTCGGCAAACTTGGATTTAGCACCCGCGGCACCTACAAAATCACCTGTCACAAAACTAGCCTTTTAATTTTCACCCGATTCCAATATACAGCGCGACTGTACTAGTAGAACTATATATGTAGAATATTTCCCTAGAGTTTCAAAGCAAAATTCGAAAGACTTCAAACGTTACAGCCCGTCAACGCTCTGTCTCACCGCTCGGATTCGGAGCGGGCGTGAAATTCATGCGCGTTTTTCTCAAAACTGCATTATCGAAATTGGCGTGCAGGATTAGTCAAAAACTATTAAGCCGATTGAGTTGAAACTTGGTGGAAATATTGATAATATTTGTACCTTCTACTTGACGAGAATTGTTTTCGAAAAATTGAAAAAAAAAAAAAACTACTTTTTTACTCCACATTTTACAGAAATTTTGCGTGAAATGTTGATTTTTTTTGTAACTGCGTGCCATTTTCTCAAATTTGCATTTTCTTCATCTTAATTACCGCCACATGGAAACTATACATGTTCCAACTGAAAAAATGTTTGAACTTTTTTGCAAATCAAAGTCTACGGGAAGCTAGACTGCAGGCCGATTCCCAACTCCCGCGGCGACCTTGCTGTAACACTCTGCCACAGCTCCGCCATTTTGACGATGAATTAATTTGAAAAAAAAATTGTTTTGTATACTTAAATATACTATTAAAGTATACTTAAAGTTTGATAAGTGTAGAATAATTATTTCGTAGCTTAACAAAATCCCTCATTATTGCTTATTTTTACCTGTTCAAATGTATATCCCGCCTTAACGAGTATAGGCGAAACCATTTTTAAACAGTTTTAACTGGAATTTGGATGCTTGGTCCGGTTATTATGCCACTTACGATCGTTTTTACTTAAAATTCACTATGTTTGAGAATTGACATTCCCTTGTTATAGTTTTTCCCCCGAATTCCTCCTGCTATTCGCTTCCCTTACATGAATGGCGTTCCACCGAGTCGAAAATATTGACATCAAAGAGTAAGGCCGCTGTGACGAGCCGATAATCAGGGTTATTCAAATAAATTGATTTTGAAGACATAAGGATTGAAAAATCGTTTGAACCAAAGTTGTGTACCAAATTCCGTAAAAAGATATTAACAATTCAAGAAGTTATAAACAATCTCGCGAATGAAGTTTAAACGTGAGAGGCTCAACGGTGTACTTAATTCTGGCCACCCGGTTGATCTAAGACAAAAAAAACAAGTTCTTTCTTCAAATGGATAATATTGCTTAAGACTTCACCGAGCTTTTTTTGTTGTTGACGTCTTTCCATCGTCAAAAAAAATGGATTTTTTCCCTTTTTCCTCGAAAAAAAAAATTGAATTATTATTAGTAACTAATGAAAAAAAAAATTTACGAAGAAAAACGTCACAAGACTAAACTACTATTATACTGAATAAGTGTACCGATTTTCAAGTCAATCCGTTAATTATATGTTGAGAAATCGTGTACACCGTTTTGAAAGAAATAATTTTGAGAAAAACGCTGTTAAAGTTTGACTAGCAGTTTTATCGTTGTAATCATAAATTTACGTGGTCGGGCTCTACTGCTAAAAAAGCACTGCTGAGCGGACTCTACTGCTAAAAGCTCAACTGCTAAAAGCTGTACTGCTAAAAGCTGCACTGCTAAAACTGGACCGCTAAAACTAGCTTCTGACAAACGGCTCATATAAGTCCCACTGATGGAGGTTATACTGTACTTTTTGCGTTTTTTGACGATTTTTTTGGATTATTCTTAGAAAACTTACTTTGCTGTCGGCGCCATTGTGCTGCACTCGGCAGGATGCGTCCGTAGACACCTCATTTGTACTTCTGAGACGTCAGGAACCCCAAAAGTTAGAAATACCTACTGCCAAAGTTTACCTTAGGGCTGCATTATTGACGAAAAAATCATAACATTTGTTTTGAACATTTGAGGTTTTCATCGTTTTTCATCGTTGATTTTCATTTTCTGTGACTTCATTGTGTCCTCGGTGTGCGTTTGTTTGGGTCTGTATGGGTTTTATTTCCAATAAAACTTTTCAAAAACATGGCCTGTTGCGTTTTCGCAGTTGAGACTCTTTAGCCGTGCTACTTTTAGCACTAGAGTCTATTTAGCAGTCCAGTTTTAGCACTAGAGCTTTTAGCAGTACAATTTTAGCAGTAGAGCTTTTAGCAGTACAATTTTAGCAGTGTAATTTTTAGCAGTTACTTTTTAACAGTAGAGCCCCAGTACCTAAATTGACCTTGAATCTGCGATCCCTGCACCACACAAGTTGCCTTAAGGGGAGGTACCCGAGTAAAGGGCGAGAAAAACAGGTAAACTTCGGGAATTTTCATCTCAAAAACTAATGTTTCGATTAGATCAGGGTTGTTTTTTTTTTTTTTTGGAAAATATGTACATTGAGGTATGTTTAGGAATTTTTTAAAATAAATTCGTTGACTGGAAGCGATTGAAAGGCGATTATCTCGAAACATAGTTTTCAAAGTCGGTGCCAGATGTATCTCGAAAACGGCTTGTCCGATTTTGTCCAAATTTGGATACAATATTCTTCGATAGTTTTTTCTCGTTCGCCACGTAGGGGTTTTTCATTTGATTGAACCATTGCTTTTTTCGTGCAATGTGTCACGCAATCCAAAATCGTTGGAAATTGCGAACGAAAGACGAATGTTAAATTAAAACGGTCGCGATTTCGTCAAAAATGAAAATTTCAAAAAAATCCTACGTGGCGAACGAGAAAAACTATCGAAGAATATTATATCCAAATTTGGACAAAATCGGACAAATTCTTTTCGAGATACATCTGGCACCGACTTTGAAAACTATGTTTCGAGATAATCGCCTTTGAATCGCTTCCAGTCAACGAATTTATTTTAAAAAATTCCTAAACATACCTCAATGTACACATTTTCCAATTAAAAAACCCGAATCCAATCGAAACATCAGTTTTTGACATTAAAATTCCCGAAGTTTACCTGTTTTTCTCGCCGTTTACTGAGGTACCTCCCCTTAAATTTGAGCTGCCTCAAGCGACTATCGATTTCGTTCTATTTTTCCGGTAACCTAAGGTAAATGTCCCAATTATTGAACAGCTAAGGATCTGGGGGATTGAATTCGGTGAGAAAAAAATATAAAATCAAGAAAAAACCATCGCTTTCAGGTGCAAATGATACTTTGATATTTTTACTTTCGAAAAATCACCCTTTAAAGTATTTTTAAATGATTTCAAATGAAAAAAAAAGAATAACAATGTGAAGCATGCAAATGTCCCAATTATTGAACACTGGAAGTGCCTGTGTCCCTAATATTGAACAGGCATGTCCCAGTTATTGAACACTCTCGAGAATTCTCTTTTCGTTCTGAAAATATTATTTCGGGTACAATATTAAGAGATAAAAGCAAAATGAAACACTTAAATAATCTTTTGTTGATCATGTAAAAATACAAAAATATATATATAGACTCTTTTGACAGGTTTTTGGTTCATTCGCATTTGGCTTATTTTTGCTTTTCGACTCGAACTTCATTTTATTTTTATTTTCAGCTTCCTCGTTTTTATGTTCTGTGTTTGTTTGATTTTGTCGCAGTTTGGCTCCCTGAAATATCGGAGAGCAAAAAATAATGAACAGTACATTCGTATTTTTAAGTTACATTTAGGTTATAATCTCTTTTTACTTTCCTTTTTATGTTTATTGCCCGAAAATACAAATAAAAAATATATTTGACGATCTTAGAGTTATTATTAAAAGAATAAAGGTAAGTTTATTCAGGAACTTACAGTTTTTGTTTGAATAAATCCGATTCACACGATCTGTCACACGTTAACTGTCTCGATGTTTTGATGGGTTTAATGACGCCATCTTGGAGAATTTGAGTGTTCAATAATTGGGACACACTGCATTTTCTATGTCCCAATGATCGAACACCGTACTTTTTAACAAATAATTAAATAAAAAAATTTCATAAAAATTGTTATTTGTAAGAAATTTTCTGAGGAACCTGAAACGCCTTTACTTTTTGAGATGCGACAGTTTTTGAATTTTGTATGCCCTTACGCATGAAGCGGCGCGTCTTAGCAAAAACGATAAGCAGTTACCACGATACGTCAAATCGGGTCACCGTTGCTGATAAAATAATTTTTGCTCTATCAATTAAAGCTTTTTTTGCACAAGTAAGGTAACATTTCGATAGCTAAAAGTTCCATATATGTAATGAAATTTTTATAAACACGTAAATGCATGCAGGTGAATGAGAAATAATAAAAAAACAAGATAGTGTTCAATAATTGGGACCTGTTCAATAATTGGGACATTTACCTTAACCCGAATTTTCCCCGTACTCGCTTTTCTTCCCTCAATCCTATCGTTGCGCCGAATGAAAAATATCGACTCAAAGTAAATATTGCAATTTTGTCGCAAATTCTCTAATCGTCGAAATTCGAAACTCCGGGGCACTTAGGGTCGTTCCTCGTCGGTATCCTCGCCGACTCAGCGTGTCAGGGCGGTCAACAGCATCGGTGTGAACGGCTCGAGCGAAACAATGGCGGGTGATCTGATATTGCCGCAGGAGAATAACGGTTACGGAACACACAGTGGGTAACAACAGCGAAGATTCGCTCGAAAGTTTCACGCGCCGACCCGGTCGCACGTCGAGTGACCCAGCAAATTAATTTTTTTTCTTTATCGCGACCGAAAGGTTCGTCGCCGGACATGCTCCGAGGGCCGGAAGTCGTGGACGCGATGATACGAACGCTCCAGTCCTCGAGCGCCCAGAGCTCGGCGAAGGTTCAGGCGCTCCAAGAATTTCAATTGTACGTACGCGATTGCGACTCGGCGTACATAAAACAACAAATCAAGTGAGTCAAACGGCGCCGTGAAAAGAAAAATTTCCAAAACAAAACAAACAAACAAAAAAAAAACGTCGTGTTTTAACGTTTCCTTGGCAAATTTGTCGATTCAGGAAATTGTTGAAGACTCTTCTCGACTGTTTGGCCTCGGACGACAAGGACCTCGAGATCCAGGTCCTCCAGACCCTTATCGAGATGCTCAAGTGTCCCGAGCTCGTTGAGTCCTTCAGCAAATACGCGGAACTGCTCGTGCTGAAGGTGTTGCGCGCTCACAAAATCGACGAGCCGCAGACACCTGGTGACGCGACGAGCGGCTCGAGCTCGAGCGCCATCAGACCCGTGAAACAATCGCAGGGCCTCAAGGTCGCGGAAAAATGTGCCGCTATGATAGCGAGGGTACTGCCGGTCGATCAGATCATACGTCTCGCGTCGACCTCCATAACGACCGAACCCTTTCCCAAGAATATGGGCGCGATCAAGATGCTCCACGAGGCGGTCGAGCATCGGGGACGCGAGGCTATCGAGCCTTATCTTTCGGACATAATGCCCGGCCTCATAACGGTAAGGGAACACTTGAATTTTTCGACGCACCTGCAGCCACCGAGGTACCCTTTAAGGCAGGATTCTACTTTGAAACCATGAAGAAAAAAAACGCTATTTTCGTGAATTTTTTCTGAGAATACTATTAAAGATATCGATATGGGGTTTAAACTGTTCAATAAATACATTCTTTAAGTACATAAAAAAAAAATTTAAATGTATTTTATTCATTTTTTGTACACGTAAAATATGTTTAAAGCCAACGCCTCGAAAAGCAGGTACCGTTGCCGTGGTCGTGAAATCTTCCCGACGCATGGTCTGAAACAAAAAAATCAAATAGTTTCATGTTCAGTATGTCTTCAGGAACCGACCTAACTAGAATATTTTATATACGTGCAAAATTAACAAAATGGCGGCTAAAATACGAAAAAAATGCGTTTTTTTTGGGTCTTTTTTTGCAATAAAAAAATAGTTCTAATCAAAATTTTAAGTTGATTGTAGTTAGGTCGGTTGGTACACACATATAGAATATGTGTTCCAAATTTCATAAGGATCGGTTCAGTACTTTTTGAGTTATCACGACCACGGTACTTGAAAATGTCGTTTCGAGAAAAACGCGGCTAAAGGTTTGGTGAGTGATAAATCGTAGAAAAAATTATCTTACCCTCAATCAGCGATGCCTGGGCCATATAATATGCCTTCGACGTGTTCCGGGTGGGTGTTTTCATCCAATTTCAAAGTTTCAAAGTTTCAAAGTAGAATCCTGCCTTAACCCCTTCGTTGACCGAGAGAATTCGACAAAAAGTGCCCAAAACAGCAGGAAATTATTTTTATCCTTAACGAAGACTTTGTCCTCGGAGTGCCATATTTCAGGTGTTTACATTTTTTTTTTTTTTTTAAGGACACGAGTAAAGCTTTTTGAGTGCGGTTTTTTTTGTTTTTATTCATGATATACAGAACGTTAAAAAAAACCAAAATGACGGCCGTTACAGCTCCGCGAAAACAGGTCCTCAAATCGCGGAAGGTAAACGGCTGACATCACTGCCCCCTCTTTGTTGATCCGAAACACAAATTCAAAGCATTTTATCAATCTGTGACCCTTTGTTCATGGAATGACGGATGGGTTTTTCGTTTAGTACAAATTTCGGAAAATGGCGGTAAAAAATCGAATTTTCGCGTTTTTTTTCGCACAAAAAGATAAATAATAAATGCAAAAATGTATCTATCGAAAAAACGATCCGTCATTCCGTGAAGACGTATTTTCTGAGTATGCTCTCGAAATTTCAGGTCGATATGTTAATTACAGCGGTCAGGAGAATGTCAGCCATTTTTAAAAAGGTGTTTTCGAGAAAAACGCGTTTAAAGTTTTGTAATGTGTTTACACAAATGTGTTTATAATTACCGCTAATCGGCAATGCCTGGTCCATAGGGGCATCCCTCCTCTTCTTCTAGCTGCTCATGTTGAGCCGCTGACATCTCCCGCTGCTCAATCCGGAACAAAGTCTCCCTTAAAACTTGAACCCTCGGGTTTTTGAGGGTGCCGATTACGAATCTGAACGCAAAATTCAGGAATTCACAATGACGAACAAATATGGCGAATGAAAATACAAATAATACAGATTGATTCGAGTAAAATTTTCAATTTCGGTCCGCCATTCTAGTGCCGCCGTTTTGAATTTTTCAATTTGAAGTTCAGATTCGTAATAGGAGACCTCAAAAATCCCGGAGTACTAATTTTCATCCAAATCGAGTAACGTTTTTGATTTTTCTCTGGTATATTGGCGCCGCCATTTTGAATTTTCAAATTTTGACTAAAAATTCGGATTCAGCGAGCCCAAAAACCCCCGAGTGAGACTCCGATTTCAAATCTGAGCAAGTTGAATAGTGAAATAAAGGTTGACGCACTATTGGGTCAATGCCACACAGGGCACGGAATTATTTGACGCACCATTGCGTCAATGCCAACGAAGGGGTTAAAACGCTAATTATCTTAGCCTCTATGAGGCTCTATGATTGGTGTTTACGGCCCTAAACGGTCTACCAGCCCTATGATTGGTGTTTACGAGGTGCCATTTGGATTAACAAATGGATAAAAGTTCAACTTTAACATTAAAAATCTCCGAAACTACGTTGCGAAACGGATCAATTTTTGGACAGTTAAGGGCTCTTCTCACGTTGAACGCTAAAAAGGCACGGATTTTTCATGGTTTTTTTTTTTATAGGTTTATATTATAGATATTGATATAAAAGTTGTTACATTTGGTAAATATACTTTCGAAATTCATTTAAAAATGTTTTTTTTACGTATTTATGTAATCCAAACAAACTTTAAACGCTTTTTTTTTCTTGAAACAACGTTTTTCGACGGCTTGTTGACAAAAACGTGAAAACTACTGAACCGATCCTTATGAAATTTTAACCACATATTCTTTACAACTATATCTATAGCGGGGCCGAGTTGAAATTCCAAACGTTGAATGATCAGAACGCTCAAAACGCCGAAAATATACTACCCCGAAAGAGCAAAACTCCGAAAGAATTTTACACGAAAGACCAAAACTCCGAAAATCTGAACACCGTCAAAATAATTCGGCTATGAAAGTTTTAAAAGTTTCAAAATTTTCATTAAGGCAGAATTCTACTTTGAAACCATGAAAAAAACGCTATTTTCGTGAATTTTTTCTGAGAATACTATTAAAGATATCGATATGGGGTTTAAACTGTTCAATAAATACACTCTTTAAGTACATAAAAAAAAATGTTTATATGTATTTTATTCATTTTTTGTACACGTAAAATATGTTTAAAGCCAACGCCTCGAAAAGCAGGTACCGTTGCCGTGGTCGTGAAATCTTCCCGACGGATGGTCTGAAACAAAAAAATCAAATAGTTTCATGTTCAGTATGTCTTCAGGAACCGACCTAACTAGAATATTGTATATACGTGCAAAATTAACAAAATGGCGGCTAAAATACGAAAAAAATGCGTTTTTTTGGGTCTTTTTTTGCAATAAAAAAAATCGGTTGTCTGTAAAGTCGGTTTACTGACGATAGTTGAACGTGACAACGTCATAAGAAAATGCTGATGGAATGGTTTCATTTTTCAAAAGAAAATTTTAATTTTGTTTGTTTGATAGATATTTTGTATGGATATAGAGAAGGAGGTAAATGGAAATCACAATTGAATTGATCAAGTTACATTTATTTGTACGCATAAATACAATTATGTCAATTTTTATTTATTTTTTTTTACAATGTACATATTTTTTACAAGTATGAATGTGCTTTGAGCAATTGTTTTACAACTTTTATTTTTTCATAAAATTCTTCGTTCAGAAAATCATTTTAAATTTACAAAATACTTGAATAAAATTTATTGTTTAAATTTCTACTCGACTGTTAAAATTTAATTTTTGATTTTATTATTTTATAATAATAAATTTTGTATTGACATTATTTCTTTCAGCAAGTAAACTGAATAAAAGTTGTTGTTCAATTAGTTACTTAATTATTTTTGCAAATTTAATTGTAATTTGTTGTAAAAAAGTAATAATTTTGAATAATTTATTATAAGAATAAACTGTGATTAAATTATTGTTCATAAATCTTAAATTTAAAATTAAAAATTTGGAAACATCATTAAAATTTTTGTAACTCTAGCTTTTAAAAAGCCCGCCGCAATGTGTTTGATATAGGAGAAAATTGTTCCCTTTGACGGCTGGCTGGTCCAACCTGTCATTTCAGACACGTTGTTATGATGTGTGGAAGATTTAACATTTATGTTTTAATTTCTTGAAATCATAGCTACGCTCGATAATTATTTCGATCGAATAGTAAAGCAATTGATTTTTACTCATCGTGAAATAGTTCTGTTAACTTATTGTTATAGTTTTGTCAATTATAGCATAACCTACAATCGCTGCACTAGCGGACCGATGCTATTTATTTTAATGATGAAAGCACGAATATTCGACAATATATCACTGAACATATATTTGATATCGAAAGAATCATTACCTTTATCGCCGCAATTATCGTTGCTATAAACAATTGACACCGGATTCACTTTTCACTGCACTTCATACTTGAAGAAAACATGTACATGTATTATTGTATAGCAGCTGTCCACGCGGACGCATCGCTCATGGCCTCTGCACACTGCGCGCGATGGGCGACAAGCGATGAGCGATATCCAATGAGAGCTCGAGTATGACGGAAATGCTCTATGAGAGTGACGTTGCCATTGGATATCGCTGATCGCTCGTCGCTCGTTGCTCGCAGTGTGCAGAGGCCATCACTCAAGTAGGAGAGAGACAGATGTCGAACGCTGCCGAACGCTGCCGAACGCGGAGGCCGATTGTGCCTCTTTGTCGCTCGTTCCGCGCTCTCGCTTGCACTTCAAGCCTTAAGGCTGGAAATACACGTCCGATTTTTTCTTTCCGACAATCCGATCCGACAGTCGGATCCGACTATCGGAAGGCGCTCGTGCCATACATTTGCTTGAGCATGCAATACACGTCCGATCCGATAGTCGGATCCGAGTTCCGATAGTCGGATCGGACGTGTATTGCATGCTCAAGCAAATGTATGGCACGAGCGCCTTCCGATAGTCGGATCCGACTGTCGGATCGGATTGTCGGAAAGAAAAAATCGGACGTGTATTTCCAGCCTTAAATGGAACGCCTCAGAGCGAGGTAACGCCGCATGAGTCATGTTTTTTCGTGCGTGCAGCCGGCTCCATCGAATTATAAGACGTTGTCACGTCAAAAATAGTTCTAATTAAAATTTTAAGTTGATTGTAGTTAGGTCGGTTGGTACACACATATAGAATATGTGTTCCAAATTTCATAAGGATCGGTTCAGTACTTTTTGAGTTATCACGACCACGGTACTTGAAAATGTCGTTTCGCGAAAAACGCGTTTAAAGTTTTGGTGAGTCCGGGCCGTGCGCCGGGCGGGTCACAATAGCGCGCTCAGGTAGGTGCGTTCGAAAGGCGAAAAAGGATAGTTAGACTGCTTGGAACTTTATAAAATTTTGACCGAACATTCTTGAACATATTTACTTTCGAAAAATGTAAAAAAAAAAAATTTTTTTTTTCAAAGTTTCAAAGTAGAATCCTGCCTTAAATCGACGAATTATTTAAAGAATTTTTATTTATTAAGAAGTGATTTGACGTCAATTTGGAAATTTGTCTAGACAATGTTATACGTTCTACATCATTTACAGTCAACTGTGTAGACTTTCGCTGGCATAATCTTGACGAACCTTGTCATTTCGGAACATTAAAATTAGGAATTCTAAACCGTCGGCGCATTCAAAGTTCGGAATTTCAACCCGGGCCTCATGTCAAGATCATGCCAGCGAAAGTTTACACAGTTGACTGTAAAATGATGTTCAACATATAACCTTGTCTAGACAAATTTCAAAAATGACGCAAAATCACTTCCTAATAAAAAAAAAATATTTGAAATAATTCGTCGATTTATTGAAAATTTGGAAACTTTTAAAACTTCCATTGCCGAATTATTTTGATGGTGTTAAGATTATCCGAGTTTTGGTCTTTCGTGTAAAATTATTTCGGCGTTTTGATCTTTCGCGGTACTATTCTTTCGGAGCTTTGAGCGTTCTGACCATTCAAAGTTCGGAATTTCAACCCGGCCCCATCTTGAATTTCGGAACATTAAAATTCGGGGTGTTAAATCGTCGGGGCATTCAAAGTTCGGAATTTCAACCCGGACCCGCTATAGCACATATCAAGGATTTAAAAACATTTTGATATCTACTATGTTTCTTGCCAAAAACGGTGAAAAAAAACGTTTCATTTTTTTTCCGAAAAATGTCCGCCGTTTTGTCATTTTTGCATATATCAAAAATCGTATTAACATACGCCGTACCAAAAATCGTATCAACATCGCCATTAACATACTGAATCTAAAACCGTTTGATTTTTTGTCTCGGATGATCTATCTCCGAGATTCCATTAACAGCGCAGACCTGTAATTTTTTTAGGACACTTTTTTAACTATCATTTTCGTCTATAAATATTGCCTTAAAATAAATATTTTTTTTAAAATGTATTTCGAAAGTGTATTTATTAAGTGTAACAACTTTCATATCAATATCTACAATATAAACCTATCAAAAAAATTCACGAAAATAGCCTTTTTCAGCGTCCAAAGTGAGAACATTCCTTAACGGCGGGGTAAAGTTAATTCGGCGAAAAAAAGGCATGGTTTTAAGATTTTTTTTTAGCGTAACGAATAGTGTTCGTTTATTGAAAAATTTACATATAATAAAGTAACATTTGAACAACATTCTCCTAAATTTGCATTGCAAAATATTCAAAATTGAGCGAGTGAAAATTAAACCCCGGAGGCGCCTCGAAAAAAAGTTGGTTTGCGGTGTGCACCATAACTCGCAACAGAATCATTTGAAACAAAAAAAATCAAAATGCATTGTTAAAGGAGATGTTTCTCGAGGTAATGACGGGAGGATTTTTTTTTTCGATTTTTCGATTTTTCGTAGCACTTGGGAGCCAAAAACCCGATTTTCGCTAAAAACATCGGCTAATTTGTTGTTGAAAAATTAGTAATTATTTAAAAAAAACAAAAAAGCTCTCGACAATACCTGGCGAATTATGTGAAGAAGTACTGTGCAAAATTTCAAAGCGATTGGTCCAGTAGATTTTGAGTTATCGTGCACACGGACTTCAAATATGACAAGTCTCAGAAAAACGGTTTGAAAAACGCAGAAGAGAAGAGAACGGCATAGAGCAATAGACGCTCAAGTACTCATAACTTCGTCAATTTTACTCCGATCGACTTGAAATTTTAACACAATATTCTTGACATATTATGCATTCATTTAAATTTTTTTTTTTAAATGAAATAAAAAATTTAATACTTTACCCCGCCCTTAATACATTCTGAATAAATATCTCGGTGACGTGAATTTCCGTTTGTCCGCAAGCATTTAGAAGCTGGTGCGAAACTCGTTAAAACGTAATGCCGAATGATTCCAGGCGTACGACGATCACGAGAGCAAAGTGCGCAAGAGCGCGGTATTCTGCATGGTCGCGATTCACAACGCCGTCGGCCAGGAAGTCCTCGAGCCCCATCTGACCTCCCTGTACGGTAGCAAGCTCAAGCTCCTCAACATTTACATACAGCGAGCCCAGCAGACGGCGAGTCAGCCGTCGAGTCCGCGTAGCAAAAACTAACCGGTAGGGAGCAGCAGCGCCAGCGGCGGCGCTGCGACCGCGGCAATGGCGACCCTCAGAATCTCATTGCTTAAAAGATTCGCTAGGTTCGGGGCTAAGCACGAGCTCATGCTCGTCAATTTTCTCACCAAAAGGAGCGCCTGAAAGTGCCCGACGGGGGGGGGGGGCGATTTTTCAACAGGGGAAACAAACAAACAAAAAACGATATATATATATATTATATATACATAATATATATATATAGATATGGTGCCCGTGTGGATCGCGCAGATACACAAAGGACGGGAGGGATGAAGGAAGAAACGGCGCGAAAGCAAAGTATCCGAGAATCATCCATTGTACATAACCTTAAACGCCCTCCGGACACACTAATATACAGAGAGTGATACACGATTTACGGAATAACGTATAATTTCTTTTCTTTTCTCTTCAAACACCCGCCCCCTCTCGCCCTCTCCCGAGTCTCTCCTCGATCCCACGTGGTTGTCTCCTCGTATTTTCGTGCCATTGCAACTGTCGAGGGAAAACAAAAAAACCGATAAAGTCGGCCCAGTCTTCGTCTCCTTGTTCTTTCTCACTCCGATTTTCTCTCCAAATTCGTGTAATATATTTATGTACAGAGCGTACCGCCGGGGGCGGGAAACAGCCAATTTCGCGTCTCTCCGTGTCCTCAAACTCTTCTCGTCCTGTTCAGTGCCGGTGCGTCGTTGACGCCGTCGGCTCCGGCCCGCCGCGTGTCGCGCAACGACGAGTCAATGGCCGCTCGGTGCCAAAGATACGTAAAAAAACGAAAACGAGCAGAAGAAAAACGATCGCTCGACGGCAAAAGTGTTCTTGCTCGGCACTTTATCGACGACGAAACGGAAATTCGACGTTTTTTTTTTCTCTCTCCCGTTCGCCGTTACCGGAGACGAATACGGTGAAAAAAGTGCACGCGAATCGCGGCAATTCGAAACGAACGTCGAAGAAATCACGCGTACGCTTGAGATCGCGCTCGTGGCCAAACGATATCGCCCCCAGGATCCTGTGACCTCTTTTGTAAATACTTTGCGTCATACGTTTAAGAATTTATGCCAATGATAATAACGATCATTATTGTTGTCGTTATTATGATTATTACGTTTGAATGGAAGAAATCTGTGCGTCTCTCGTCACGGGCGCGGGTTTCGTCACGTGGCCCCACCGTCGCGCGTGAACACAGCTCGTACGAAATTCAAGCTACGGCAAGGAATATATCGAGCACGAATGAATGGAAAGGGGGAACAAAATGGAGAACGAAAAGGATGATTTATTGATGAAAGATACATTTTAGCAGCTTGTTCCGTTAAGTTTTCTCGAGTAACTATTGCATCGATATGAAATTTATATATTTACCATTACGATTATTGTTGCCGATTTAACGTCCGACTGATCGGCACTGCGTGCGACCTCGTTGGCTCCTTCCGGTGTGGACGTTCGACGCGTTCGAACGCGACGGATAACACGCGAAATTGTAACTCGGTGACCCGAGGACGAGCGTGCGAGGCTCTTTTCTCAGATTCATCGAACGAGACTTTCGATATCACGTATTATTGTCGTGCGAAAAGGCGCAAAAAAAATAACAAAAACAAAAGCAACACTGACACGAATAACGAAATAATTCGAAAAATATTACACTTTCAACGAATACACTTTTATCGGCTATAAGGGAAGAATAAAGTGAGAAGCTAACGTCCGTATCGCAGTATTGGCTACGATCGGCTTGATTCGAGAAGATGCCGATCACGCGGCAACCGAAACGTCGGCCTTTCTTTCTTTCTTTTTTTTTTTTTTAAATTTTTCACTTCGCTGGCTTGTATACGATTGCAACAGTATTATTCCACTTCTCGCTTGATAATCGACGAAGACAAAGTTCAAGTAATCGCAAAAGTTTTGCTGACCTTTCGATGCTCGGGCCCACGCGTCGCGGAATTTTTCATAAACCGCGCGGGGGCTCTGTCACCGATGATTCTTCACTTTCCCGAAACTGTTGCGAAAAAAGCAGCCAATGAATTGAAACAAGATGGGGGCGGGGCGGGGGGGGGGGAATAAGAAGTAAAAGCATGTAAACGCCAAATCGCACGCATATCGCATACGAAGGGAAAATAAACGAATCGAATGAGGAGATCCGATGATAATTGAAAATTCCAACGATTCGAGGAAAAATAATAGTACCGAGAGAAATAATCACAATAAAAAAAAAAATAAAAAATAAACCATTAAACAAAAGGCATGAATATCCGTAACACGGGCAATTCTTTTTCACGCTAATGTAATATACCGTAAGGGACTTATTATTAGAATATTTACTGTACCGTTATTGTAATTGCCAACTTGACACAATAAATTAAAGTATTGCGATAAACCTTACGCGCGGCGTTCCTCCTTTTCAATCGACTTCTAAAAAGGAGGAGGTTCTTAATTCGACGGGGAGTACAACTTTGCAGTGATCGTTTTACTTAGAGAGCCACTGCGGCCGAAGTAGTGGCCCTAGCTCAATAAAAAAAGTGGCATTTTAAACTAGAGGCTCTGCCAATGTAAACAATTTAAAAAAGCTAACGGATACGTGTATGCATTATAAAGTTATTGGCACTCAAACGTGGCAACCTACGAGCCGAATTCTCAGCATTTGCGGAGGTTATGATTTACTTCTTCAACATCAAGAAATCTGCGGCTGAGGCCCACCGTTTGCTTGTAGATGCTTACGGGGAGGATTCTATTAGTGAGAAAACATGTCGGCGGTGGTTCATCGACGCCCAAACCGAATATTCACGGATCCAAAGTGATGCTGTGTATCTGGTGGGACCAGCTGGGCGTTGTGTACAATGAGCTGCTCAAACCATCCGAAACCATCACAGGGCAACTCTACCGACGTCGGTTGATGCGCTTGAGTAAGGCACTCAAAGAGAAACGGCCACAATTCAACGAAAAACATGACAAGGTGATACCGCAGCATGACAATGCCCGACCCCATGTTGCAAATGTCGTGAAAAAGTACTTGGAAACGCTGAAATGGGAGGTTTTATCCCACCCGCCGTACTCTCCAGACATTGCCCCTTCCGACTATCACTTGTTCCGGTCAATGGCACACGATTTGGCTGACCAGCACTTCGGTACTTACGAAGACGTCAAAAATTGGGTCGATTCCTGGATTGCCTCCAAGGACCAAGACTTTTGTCGACGCGGGATTCGAACGCTACCTGAAAGATGGGCCGAGGTCGTAGCTAGCGACGGGCAGTACTTTGATTAAAAAATATGTAGCCACTTTTTTATAATAAAGCCTTAAACTTCTGAAAAAAACGGTCACTGCAAAGTTGTACTCCCATATTACGTACTAATATATATATATATTTATCTATTTATATGCGTTCACCCATAACTCGACAAATATCAATGTAATTGGATTATTTTTTCTCATTTGTGAGCACGTACTCCTGATGTAGTCAATTACAAATTTAGTAAGGATCTGATGATGGTAGACTTCGCAGATATTCCATGGAACTCCTCGACGAGAACTGCACGGAACTTTCTCGTACGAGAAGCGTGTTTAGTCGGTCTACCCATGTTTGCTTACCAACCTGGGTAGTTGCCACTCAAAGTGAAGCATAAAATAAACATACAAAAAAGTACGCTAAAAGATAAGAAATAATTAGAGTACCACGATTACTTGATAATTCGTTATTTCACTTATTTTAATAATTCAATAATCAATAAATGAAATTATTGCTTAATAATAAAAATCATTATTCGACCGAGTGTTTGGGCTTGTTTGGCTCGACACCGGCTCAAAAAACGAATGATTTTAACTATGCGTAAGGTTCCGACACCCCCCTCCCGGATCGAGCTAAAATTTTGCACAAACTTTCCTTTGAATATTTAAAGACAACCGTTGAAGGATTTGTTGGCAACGCGCAATAGTTTTTGCGTGTGGGTTTGTTTGGGTATTTTGGACAAAACGGATATATATATATAAGGGTGGCCCTTGATATGGGTTAAAAAAAAGTTGATCGCGCCGCCCTCCAACACGGTTCCAAATAATAAAGAAAAAATCTACGCGAAGCCCCAGCCATGTCCGTTAAGAGGAAGGCGTGCCTGTAAGCATCAACTTAAATTTAAATATCAATTTTTCTTCATGATTGGAAAATTTTCGATCTTTTAAATCTAGTTTATTTGTCAATTTTTCAACACGATATTTCTGTGGTTTAACTAAATAAATTCGTACTGAATGAACTAGTATCGATATCTTATGTGTACATTTTTTAAATATTATGTTTTTTCCGACCAACTTGGATGACTTGTGCGAACAAATAATTTCTTTGTTTTCAATAAAACGAACAAGCTCGCCAAGTTTAAAATCCTGCCAAGTTTAAAATGTCCCTATGCATTTTTGCGAAAGTAGTTTTCAAATATATTTTTTATCCACAGCACTGGAAGTCTGATCTCAGTGAAATAGTCTATAGTCTATAGTAATTTATTTCGAGGTATACCCTTTCAGGGTGTTTACACTTACATCCTCCCACTACATATTCTTCCCTTTTACATAATATTCTTAAAGCTACTTAAAACTATTTCTATTTCTATTTCTAGCCGTTATTCTAATTGCTTATTTCTATTTTCTCGAAATGCCGTATATACATACAAAGTGCTACTACCGGCTCTTCTTTTAATGCCATTTCAATTTTCCTATTCATTTCCTCTCTTCCCTCGTCCCCCATCCATTGTTCAAGGTTGTCTACTATTCCTTTTTTGATTTTCTCTTTAATTTTCTCACACATACATATGTGGGCTAGGTTTTCCACTTCTTTTCCGCAACCCCTACATCTATTATCGCTATATCCCTTATTACCATCCTTTCCCACATTTCCGCAGCCTGAGCCATCCCTTATTACCATCCTTACCTTACCTTACCTTACCTTACCTTACCTTACCTTACCTTATTACCATCCTTTCCCACATTTCTGAGCCTTGCCCAGGTTTCCTTTATTCCCGTCGTTGTATTTCCGTCTTCCCAGTACCTTTCTGGTTCTACTGTTTGTTTTCGAGTTCTATATTGTACGCAATACCTTGATTTATCAATTTGGTTCCAGTCTTGTTGTATTTCCTGGTCCACCTTTGTTCTCTTTCCCCTTTCTAATATCTTTTTAATTTCTCCTATGTCTTCGCTCGCAATGGCCTTCCACAAGCCTCCTTCCCCCACTTCCTCCATCGCTTCCTGGACCTCCCTTCCCCATTTCGTCGGGTTTCTATTCAATACTCCCCTTGCTTCTTCTTTGAGACACTTTCTTGGCCACCTTTCCTCTCCCATTTTCATTATTTGAATCATATAGTCTGCTGCTCTCCTCCACGTTTCCGTCGTTACGCTTCTGCGACCGGATTCCATCCGCCAAATATAACTGGGATCTCAGTGAAATATTAATATGTCTGTATATCAGCACGCAAGGAATATTTCTAACAAAATTAAGAAAAAAAAAAACAATTCTGGCCAATCCGGAAGTTCGATGTGAATGGTTTATCGTGAATTTATATACTTCGTACTTAATAGATTTTTCTGACAAGATGCAAATTTAAAGTTTGATTTTGATGTGATTAAAAGCGTTCGACAGCAGCTAAATCGAACTATTGTTCCAAAATAATAAGATGGTAAAACTGAACGCTCATCAAATCTAGTACGGAGGACCGTATTGTTTGATCTGTATATTGAATACCAATATACAATAGCTTCGGAAAGTGAAAAAAAAAAATTAACAAATAAAGTAGATTTATAAAATCGAAATTTCTCCAATCATGAAGAAAAATTGATATTTAAATTTAAGTTCATGCTTACAGGCACGCCTTCCACTTAACGGACATAGCTGGGGCTTCGCGTAGATTTTTCAAAAATTATTTGGAACCGTTTTGGAGGGCGGCGCGATCAATTTTTTTTACCCATATCAAGGGCCACCCTAATATATATATATATATATATATATATATATATATATATATATATATATATATATATATAGTCGGCGCGGGTTAAAAAAAGCTTAAAATTCAATATCTCGAAAACTTGCGAGTCGCCAAAAATCTCTTTAGGGGTTATCTTAAAATATTAAAAGGAAGGTTTGTCGAAAATTTCAACTCGATCGAAGGGAGGTTTCGGAACCTTATCCTTAACCCTGCGTGTGTACACTATATTTTTCGAGACACGTTGTATACACCGGGTCTTTTACGTAACAATCGGGTTTTCAAAGTTTTCTAGGCTTTCGAAAAATTGGAAAAAATTCTGGGTTACTTCTTGCAGTGTCGAATACATGGCCGAGAAGTTGCCAAAGTCGAAAGTATAAAACCGTTGTAAATGAAAATTGAAGAATAGTGCAAAAAGGGGAATTTTGTTTAAAAAAATCGTAACTCTACAATAAACAAATATTCAACAAAACGGTTAAAGGCTTTTGTAGTTTAGACTGTGAGCTTTCACAAGAATACAGTGTCTTTGGCGCGGGCTCCAAAAAGTCGAATTATTTAAGGAGTAAGGCCACTGTAACGGCCCAAAAAAAAAAGGTTTTTTCACTAATTTTTTGCTCCCGAAATTGAAGGTATTTGAAAAAAAACTTTTAATGGTGTTATCGGGCATACATTAAACTTTATTATAAATTTTTTTTACAGTAAAAAAAAAACAAAATGGCGGTTCCACAGCTATCTTCCCGGGACATGTTTTGCTTCCAGGGCTCCGCGGCACGCAGCACCACTGGTGCACTTTTGAATCTAGAACAAAAAAAAAAAAAACCATTAATCTAGAGGGCTATAGCTAGAGAATGTCGATCGGATTTTAAAAAGTATCAATTTTTGTGGATTTGGCGTGCGTTTGAAAAAAAAAATTGATTTTTGACGAAAAAAAACGGCAAGTTTTTTGTTAATAAAAAATCAATAAATAAAGTTCTTGAAAATTCCGATCGACATTCTCAAGATAATGTAAATGTTCACATCTGGTTAAAATTTCAAGTAAAAAAAATGAAAATTGTTCGAGTTATGCTGCGTGCCATTTTGAAAAACCATGTTTCGAGAAAAACGCGGTTAAAGTTTTACGAATAGTTTTTTATTGGAAAAAATTAAAAAAAGAAGTTAAAAGGATTTAAACTATTTTTAAACTAGAGGGTTTAAACTATTTTTTAAGCCAATAAAAAAAATCGATCTTTCAAAAAATTTACAGTGGCCTTACTCCTTAAGGGAGGTCGTCGAAGCCCGTCCTCTATTCATGAGAGGGAAATTTGAGTTTCAAATCACGACTCTTCCTTCAAAGACCCAGTGTACACACGCAGGCTTAATTATTAAGTAATAATCAATCGAATTATTGAGTAAAATAAAATAATAATTGTCCTAGACTATTTAATAATTTGTTACTTTTTAGTGTACTTTTGAAAGTTTTTTTCCTCGCGCCCCAAAGGCTCAGCGAAAAAACCGACACATGTTTATTATCACAAAACGCTTTTTATTTAGTTTCTTTAACAGCAGGTTGTAAACAAACGATCTCATTTCGTCTTTCTCGATGGCATAGCGTACTTTGGACCAGACAAGATTAATACATATACATTTCTCTATGTAGACTTCATTTGTGGACAATAAGTGTATAACTTTAAAAAATATGTTAATATTACCCTCGTTACGTACGCGTGAATCGTGGGAGAGAACAAACAAAAACAAAAAAACGTATCTCATTTTCCTTATAAATCTTCACGTAATATCGACAGCACGAAGAAATGCGTAAGGAAGTTACCAAGGGGCGCGCTCGACACTCATAGCCATGATCCTAACAATAATGGTAATATTCTATAAACGTTTGTTTTTTTTTTTTTTTTTCTTTTCATTTCATACTGTTGCGTTACTTCGTTCAGACCTTTGTCTTCAAAGATTCCGGGACACCATTGGACGTCGATTCACCGAAGAGTCATTGAGAAACCATCAAGAAGCAAATGTATCTCTTCTTTCGCCTATTAAGTATATTCCATTTGTTTATATTTTACGTAAACAACCGAGGCCGTAAGTACTTTTCTACGCGTCTCTCGCGTCCTCGTCGCCGCTTACCCGCAAAAATGTGTTTTCCCCGTTTTTTTTTTGCTCGTGTCCAACGGCCACGAAATTGTGCGCATCGAATATTGGAAGTGTGCGTGTGTGCATTGAGGGATCTATCGCGGTGTACGGGGCAGATACAAAAGTAGAAATTTTGTGGATTTCAAGGGTTCGAAGAGATGGCCACGATTCTCCAAGCGCGTATTGAAAATGACAAAATGGCCTCTGAATCACACG
Source organism: Ophion obscuratus (assembly GCA_964007375.1). Taxonomy (NCBI): domain Eukaryota; kingdom Metazoa; phylum Arthropoda; class Insecta; order Hymenoptera; family Ichneumonidae; genus Ophion; species Ophion obscuratus. The sequence continues at coordinate 6,235,052 of OZ023315.1, read as the reverse complement.
GGCTTGCTGCACGAGCGCGCAAAAAATGCACCCCAAAAAGGTCACTTTCGGACGACAATGGACAAGTTTTGACAGGCCGTTTTGCCGTTTCCTTTCGCCTCACCCCCGTTCTCCTCGTCTCAATTAAACTCTATGAAGTAAAGTGGCGCACAAGCAGCCAAAAAAGCTCGCGCTTCGTTCGGCGGCCAAATATAATCGCTGCAGAATGTTCCTAAAAGTTACGTCCCGTTGTCTCTGATTCTCAGATCCCCCCCCGCAAGTGTATTATTGTCCCGAAATATGTTTCCCGAGTTCTCAGACATTGACGGGACCTTTTGGATTCAAGGGCGCGGTGACGGCCGACGAGGCGGCGTTCTTTTGCTGAGCTCGTTTTTTCGCGCGGCGCTTGCGAGCCTTCGCCTCCGCGCCAACGGCCAAGAAATTGTTGTGGAAGTATTCCTCGATCTCGGAGAGCTTCTTGCCGTGTGTCTCGGGGAGCATGAGCCACACGAACATCGTGGAGCCGAGCGAGACACCAGCGAAGAACCATTGGATCGCGTGAGAGCCTGGAGGCAGGAAAAAATGTAAATTTACGACGCTGCACTTGTCGGGAACGAGAGAATGAGGACAAAAGACAATTCGGCCGGCCTCTCTCACCTCCCAGAAAATCGGTGAGATCCCTGTAGCTCTGTACAGCGGCGAACATGAGGACGTTCGCCATTGCGTAGCTGAAGGACTGCGCGATGCCGCGTATCTCCGTCGGGAACAACTCCGCGGTCATCGTCCACGGTATCGTGAGCATTCCTATCATCGAGGTGCACACGTAAAGCAAGAGGCATACAACCGGCACCCACTCGCCGCTTCTCTCGCCTTCGTTTATCCGCAGCGTAAAGTAACCCGAGACTATCATGCAAGCCGCCATTCCAAGTGACGAGATTATGCACAATGGACGCCTCTTGTATCGTCGCAGCAGCCACGTGTTCACCATCGAGCAAAAGAATCGCGTTAGACCGACGAGAATCGAGGCCACGTACGGATCAACGCCGGCCCCAACTTCCTGTTTAACAAAGACGGAAATAATGAGCGGATCGTTGGCAAAGTCGAATTTAGCGCAGCCAGTGAGAGGCTTCGAATTTTCGGCCCACGATACTTCACCTCGAACCACGTGACCGCGTAGAAAAGAGTGATGTAGATGCCGGAGAATTGTTGGAACAGAAAGAACAGGAAGAGTATGAACATCGGCTTCCATCCCGTTGGCTTTAGGAAGGCCCGAAGCTTCGTCAACGCTCCGCCGTGCTTGCTTCTTCTCTGCTCGTTCAGCTTTATCTCGTTCTCCTTCATTATCGTCGTGAAATGTTGGTCCGCCGCCGATACTTTGCCCTGCTTCACCTCCGATTTGTACAGCCTGATTGAACGACGACGTTGTGATTATTTTTCGCCAATGTCAAATATACCTAGAGGCCGGAAAAAATCGCCGAATTGCGATTTTTTTTTTTTAATATTGCCGCCAACTGTTTTCGAAGTCGACGGACGTGATATCTCGAGAACCACTTGATGGATTGTTTCCAAATTTTCAGGACATACGATGAGAAACATTTGCAGGTCGTTGACGATGTCACTTTTTTAAAATCGATCTTCACTTTTTAACAGTTACGTAAAAATGACGACTTTTTTCAGAGATTTTGTATGCTCAAGTTTAAAGTCTTCGTCACTGTGTTAAAAAAAAAATGATTTTAGAAATCGACAATCGTCAACGACTCGTATTCATTGTTAACTTGAATAATCCGTTTGGTTTTTGCATTTCAGATGTACCGTTTTAGCTGGAGAGTGTCCACCGCTAAACGTCGACAAAAAAATGTAATCTGTTTTTCCGTATTTTTCCATTGTTTTTTGTGATTTTTTATAAGGCTCTCAATATATGTACCTTTGTGTTAAAAAAATGGGTTTTCACCAACTGTTTCCCGGAGAAAAAATCGGATTTCGGCCATTTTGCGGGCCTCCAGGGAAATGCACCCCTTAAAGATTATCGAAAAGATCAACGTGAAAAATTACAGTTGTTTCCCTCGAATGCAGATACGAAAGAGTACAAAACACTTCTGCAATACAAAATGGCGGCAAATGGGCGATAAAAATGATCTTTTTTCGCTGAAAAGTTGGCCATTTTCTCTTAGCGTTCAAAATTTCGGTTCATTTTCAAAAGACCGTGGTTGTTGTTTTTTTTCGCTCGCGGTTTGCTCACCATTCCAGAGATTTCCTAGCCTCGACGGTACGACCCTTGGAGACGAGCCAGACCGGTGATTCGGGGACGAAAAGTTGAACGAGTAGAACCGGAAGTATGGCGTAGATGATGCTCAGCCAGGCGACGAGTCGCCACGGGAGCAAGGCACCTTTGGCGTAAGAGATTACCATGCCGAAGGATGCGAGGGTCGGCCCGAACGACATGAGGGAACCGCGCAGCTCGGGTCTGGCCACTTCCGTTATGTACACTATGGCGGGCGAGGTGGCCATTGCCGTCGCCAGACCGGCCATCACGCGACCGACCAATATCATGGGGATGTTCGTCGCCAGGGCGATCAGTATCCAGCCAGCGATGCAAGGTATCGCACCGATCTGAAGAGTTCTCAGTCGTCCAACCCATTCCATCAGGAATCCACCGATCAGAGAGCCGATTGGCGCCGCAACGACGATTATACTCGCTGAACACATAAATACACAGTATGGCGGTTAATAGCACGGGAGTCCAAACTTCGTTGTTCGAAGTGTTCGTAAAATTGTTGAGAATGATTGGTCCACTCAAACGGAGCCTATATAGATCAAGTCCGATATGTTATAGGCGTATGTTATTTTGATAGGAACGGAAACGTCATTTGGTCTCGATATTATTGGAATGGTCAATAAGTGGGGCCAGGTTGAAATTCCATGGAAAGATCAAAACTCCGAATGAATTTTTTACACGAAAGACCAAAACTCCGAAAATCTGAACACCGTCTAAATAATTCGGCTATGGAAATTTAAAAGTTTCAAAATTTTCAATAAATCGACGAATTATTTCCAGAATGTGTTTTTATTAAGAAGTGATTTTACGTCAAATTTGAAATTTGTCTAGATAATGTTATACGTTCTACATCATTTACAGTCAACTGTGTAGACTTGCGCAGGCACGATCTTGACATGGGGGCCGGGTTGAAATTCCGAACTTTGAATACGCCGACGGTTCAAAATTCCTAATTTTAATGTTCCGAAAATACAAGGTTCGTCAAGATCATGCCAGCGAAAGTCTACACAGTTTACTGTAAATTACGTAGAACGTATAACATTGGCTAGACAAATTTCAAAATTGACGTAAAATCACTTCTCAATGAAAAAACATTCTTTAAATAATGCGTCGACCTATTGAAACTTTTGAAACTTTTGAAACTTCCATAGCCGAATTATTTTGATGGTGTTCAGATTTTCGGAGTTTTGGTCTTTCGTGTAAAATCCTTTCGTAGTTTCGATCTTGCAGGGTAGTATTCTTTCGGAGTTTTGAGCGTTCTGATCATTCAAAGTTCGCAATTTCAACCCGTGCCCGAATAAGTTAACGCTGTGCTTTCGTGGAAATTAATGCTTTATTTAAAAAAATAATTCTTAATGCTTTCAAACGATTCGAAACTGTTGTGTGATCAACTCCTAATGATTCTGCAAGTTCGGCTAGTGTCTGACATGAGTTTTCACGAATGCCTCCAATTCAACACATCAAAATCATTCTTTTTAAAGCATTTAAGGGTGGGGTAAAGTATTTATTTATTTTTGTTCATTTTTGTTTAATTTTTTTAATGAATGCATAATATATCAAGAATATTGTATCAAAATTTCAAGTCGATCGGAGTAAAATTGACGAAGTTATGAGTATTTGAGCGTCTATTGCTCCATGCCGTTCTCTTCTCTTCTGCGTTTTTTAAACCGTTTTTCTGAGACTTGTCATATTTGAAGTCCGTGTGCACGATAACTCAAAATCTACTGGACCAATCGCTTTGAAATTTTGCACAGTACTTCTTTACATAATTCACCAGGTATTGTCGAGAGCTTTTTTGTTTTTTTTTTTTAATAATTACTAATTTTTCAACAACAAATTAGCCGATTTTTTTAGCGAAAATCGGGTTTTTGGCTCCCAAGTGCTACGAAAAATCGAAAAATCGAAAAAAAAAATCCTCCCGTCAATACCTCGAGAAACATCTCCTTTAACAAATGCATTTTGATTTTTTTGTTTTAAATGATTCTGTTGCAAGTTATGGTGCACACCGCAAACCAACTTTTTTTCGAGGCGCCTCCGGGGTTTAATTTTAACTCGCTCAATTTTGAATATTTTGCAATGCAAATTTAGGAGAATGTTGTTCAAATGTTACTTTATTATATGTAAATTTTTCAATAAACGAACACTATTCGTTACGCCAAAAAAAATCTTAAAAACATGCCTTTTTTTCGCCGAATTAACTTTACCCCGCCGTTAAACCAATCTCCGCATGTTGTTTTCGACAGAGCATGGTCACAACAAGAGTGTAAGTCTCAACAAGAATTCTGTGTGCTTCAGCTGCAGATTTTTAAAAATAAAGCAGTGTAGTAAAATTCTCCGCAAATACCCTTTTTTCGATACGAAATTTGGCAGATTGGGGAAATTACGATTTCCGTGGTGCCAAAATATGAAAGTGGATTTCGATAGACTCTTTCACAAGGAAAAAAATTCTGCAGGTCTTGAATCGATACCTCGATTAGTATTTGAGATATCGGTGAAAACATTTTTTTTTTTCATCAATAGTGAATTGTCAAAGTATCGCGTAAATATAATAAAAAAAGTGCATCAAATTGTTTCTTTACATGGAAATCTTCAATAAAAGGCGACGGTATCGCACAAATATAATTTAAAAAGTACATCAAATTGTTCTTTATGGAAATCTTCAATAAGAGGCAAAAGTGTCGCACATCCGAGGTGCCTCCCTCCCACACCAGTATCGCGCGCACCCCACGATTCTACGCCCACATCCGGGGTGCCTCGCGCCCACACCAGTATGCTATCAATCCGGGACAAAAAACTTATTTGAATACCAAATAAAATAAAATGTTAAATACACAATAAAATAAAATGTATTCAAAATGACGGATTTTTTTTTCCTTCATCAATATCTCGAAAACTCATCAAAATATCGTCTTAATACCAGCAGACTCTTTGTCCTCGTAAAAAAATTCTCCCGAAATCCACTTTTATATTTTGGCGCCAGGGAGATTTCAAGCTACCCTTCATTTTTTAAGGCATTACTAGTTTGTTATTAATAGAATGTTGGCAGAAAAAAAGCCAAGAATTTATTTGTACACCTAATACATTACGAAAAAACGTTTTCAGGATTATTTGTATAGATGGCTTAGTCCTTTTATTTCTTATTTTCAACTTATTAAACCTTTTTTGGAGTTATATTCCGAGTCTCGTCACTTTCACTTTGTGCTCTGACTAGTACTATATTCGTCGGTCCCTTGTTACCACGACGACTCTCGTGGTGAAATTTTGTACCTAAACTCTTAAGGGATCGTCTCAGTGTGAAATTTTCGAAAAATCGATTTTTTGTTGTTGCATTATCGGATAGTATACACTGTAATAAACATTCTCTCAAATTTTTTAATCGAAATTCAAATTATTACGGTCGCTACAACGTTTCTTGTAGAAAGGGAACGGAGCGAGACATCTGCCTCGCCAATCTTTAAACGCGTTTTTCTCAGAATAGTGTTTTTCAAAACGGTTTCCACTCTCAAAGGAAGAGTTTTGAAGATATCCAGTTCCCCTTTGAAGAGAACATTTTTAACGTCATTCTTTATAGCGCTATGGAAGCTTTTTTTTTTGGAAATCTTCCTATTTTTTTTTTTACGAAAAACTGTCGAGAAAAAGGGCCAAATTCGATACTTTTTGTTTAAACCGCCGCCATTTTGTCAAAAAAAAAACCCTTCCATAGCGCGATAGCGACTTTCCTACAGATTAATAATCTTTTTGAAATTTTTGTTTCAGATCAAAATTGCGGCCGCAATCGTGGAAACCGTACAGAACCTTTTTTTATTACGTGTCATTTCAACAATTTATTCAACTATTGTACATCCAATAAATAAACATTAAAAAATCATTTTGTATTCGTCATGAATGTATTTATTTATTTTAAAAAAAACCGGACCGATTAGTTTATTTGAACATTTAAGAAAAAAATCGCGAAAATCAGTGATTTTTCGGAGGGTCACACTGAGACGATCCCGTAACATTTCCGCGCACGCTTTTTCTACTGCTTCTCCCAGGGATTTTGAACTCCTGTACTCCACTCTACAAGACCTCGTGAAAGGGGCCGGGGTGAAATTCCGAACGGTGAATGATAAGAACGCTCAAAACTACGAAAATATACTACCCCGAAAGATGAAAACTCCGAAAGAATTTTACACGAAAGACCAAAACTCCGAAAATCTGAACGTCAAAATAATTCGGCTATGGAAGTTTTAAAAGTTTCAAAATTTTCAATAAATCGACCAATTATTTCAAGAATTTTTTTTTATCAAGAAGTGACTTTACGTCAATTTTGAAATTTGTCTAGACAATGTTATACGTTCTACATAATTTACAGTCAACTGTGTAGACTTTCGCTGGCATAATCTTGACGAACCTTGTAATTTTGGAACATTAAAATTAGGAATTTTGAACCGTCGGCGTATTCAAAGTTCGGAATTTCAACCGGGCCCTCGTGTCAAGATCATGCCAGCGGAAGTGTACACAATTGACTGTAAATTATGTAGAGCGTATAGCAATATCTAGACAAATTTCAAAATTGACGCAAAATCACGTCTTAAGGGAGCTTTCCAGTGTGAAATTTTCAAAAAATCGATTTTTTTTTTTTGCTTTATCGAATAGTATACACTCTTCCCATCGCTTCTTTGGCATCGCTGATTGACCGTAAGTAAACGATTTACCTAAAATTTCCTCACTTGAAACTTTGAACGCGTTTTTCTCGAAACAGCATTTTTCAAAACGGTGTCCAACTTGGAGGGCAGAGTTTTAAAGCTATCGAGTTGAATTTTTTACACAATATTCTTAACGTCATTGTTTATCGTGCTATGGAAGCTTTTTTTTTTGACATCTTCCTATTTTTTTGTAAAAAAAACTGCCAAAAAAAAATGCTAAAATCGATACTTTTTGTTCAAACCGGCGCCATTTTTGCAAAAAAAAAAAAAGCCTCCATAGCACGAAAGCCAATTATATACCGATCAATAATCTTTTTGTGTTTTTTGTTTCAGATCAAAATTGTGACCCCCAACGTGGACACCACATCCAAGTGCATTTTCTGCAACAATTGTTTCATCATTTTTATAGATATTAATTAATAAATAAATCGATCTTTAAAAAATTGTTTTGTATTCTTCAATACCCAATTAATATACAAAAAAAAACCAGACCGATTAGATTATTTTTTCTTTAAAAAAAAAAAATCGCGAAAAACAGCGCTTTTTCGGGCTGTCACACTGGAAAGCTCCCTTAATAAAAAAAAAATCTTGCAATAATTCGTCGATTTATTGCAAATTTTGAAACTTTTAAAACTTCCATAGCCGAATTATTATTTTGACGGTGTTAAGATTTTCGGAGTTTTGGGCTTTCGTGCAAAATTCTTTCGGAGTTTTCATCTTTCGGGATACTTCGAGCGTTCTGACAATTCAAAGTTAGGAATTTCAACCCTCGTGAAATCCACATTGTCGAATAACTCGTTGATATCCAATAATCAGCTAAAAAATTCAGCTTTGTTTTTTTTTTTCATCCCCAAGGAAAAGTGTTTTTCTTCCCTTTCATCTTGAGATCTTCATATCTGTCTTTTTGTCTCGATTCCCCATTGCAGTCGCGACAATAAATTCTGAACTTTTGTCAACTCATGCCGCGTCAAGGGACGATTTTGCTACGTAAAATCCACTTCACCGCAAAACTAGCAGAACTTATCTGGATCACTGGCACACCCATTTGCCACATCCTACTCCAACACCGTTTTCCTACTGATTACGTATGACTCATCTTTCATGATGCAACATCATGTAACACTTTGATGCGTTTGCATCTTCCTGTCCCGATCAATATTGATCCGAGGTTGCGTGCGAAAACTACTTTAGCCGAAAATAGAAATACTTATATTGCGACGCACGATAATATTCGCTCTAGCCTATCATCACGAATCTTCGAAGACCCGAAACAAGAAATGATCTCTATCATAAGCTTCGGCTATCTCCATCATCAGCTATTCCAAAATAAGATTAAATAGTTCTTATCGCGTATACACTGCGGCTTGTCCAGTCCAATTGACAGGTATAATCGATGGAAAAATGACGTCTGCAGATTGACTCGAATGATTTTCGCGGCAACATTTTTATCCACAATCGCACTTGATCTCTATTTTCCCGAACTAAAATGAAGATTTTAAGGGGCTATACCGGTGTGACACTTTCAAAGGAGGCGAAACTTTATTTTTTCGCGCCTCCAAAGTCAGCGCATGAGTCGCTTGGATCTCGATATTTTTCTATGAAAAAATTATGTAACATAGGTCAAATATAGCAAAATATATTCTCAATTTTCCGAAACATTTAATTGAGTACTTTTCTTCAAAAAAATTCCCGAAAATCACCCAAATTTTCAGCGTTCACACTGGCATAGCCCCTTAATCTGAACTATTAACCTGGAAAAAAACTAAACTGCGTATTAATATTACAGATACGTCCCCTAGAGAAACGTTTTTCCTCAAAGTGTACGAAAAAAAAGTGCTTCCCGCGTTGACACGTACCTATCCAGGAGGTTTCTTCCTTCGTGGCGGGTAGCTCAGAGTTTGCTTCTTCCAGGTGAGGAATCAGAATTGCCGAGTAGGCCATGCTGAGTCCGACGGCTATGTGGAAACTGGCCACCAAAACGCACGCGACAATCTGGAAGATGAATTCAAATTTAACGTCAAGCATACACACGTGATAATGTAAAAAAAAAACGGAGTTGAAGTTTGCATCATTGAAATGCAAGGAACATTCTTTTTTTCCCTCATTTTCATTATCATCCAGAATGTTTTCATAGACATTTAGGCTGAAGATCTCTAAGTATCGGGAAAAACGTTTGGATCATTTTGGCGGGCTAAATGTGCTACAAAATTGGTCTACGAAACGCCCGTTGCGTTCCAACAATGCACACTTCAATGCCATTTAAATGAATAATATTAAAATGAATACTAATAATAATACACCCTTTTTTGGGCTGGCGGGGGAATCGAAGGAACAATGGGCAAGACTGAGGTGCGGAAATGTGGGGAAAGTTGGGAAAAAAGGTTTCAGTAGCTGGGCCTGTGGAATATGCCGGAAGAAGGATGAGAGCCTGGAGCATATCTGGACGTGCGAGATAGCGAGAGGGGAGATAAAGGAAAAATGGGTGAGGGCAGTGGATGCCTGGAGAGGAGGGAGGGAAGGCGAGGTGTTAGAGTGCTGGACAAAAGACACGCTAAGAGGAGAACCGGTGCCGGTAATTTGCGAGTATTTAAGGGCGTTCGCGAAATTGAAAAGGGCGAGAACCGAGGACGATCAAGAGGGGGAGGATTAAACAGCACAAACGGCATACGGTGCTTAGGGTGAAATATTGTAATGTTAAGCATAATTTGTAACTTTAATTTTAATTTATTAGCTTATAGGTTAGAAATAAGGATGGAAAGAAGGAGGGTTTTGTAAAAAGCGAAAGCTGTACAGATGGAATAAAACTACTACTACTAATACACCCTTTTTTGAATGGTGTCAATTTCACTGTCGTCGAATATCCATAAGTGAATATCTGTAAGTACGAATATCCATAAGTACAAATATCCATAAGTACGAATATCCATAAGTACGAATATCCATAAGTACGAATATCCATAATTACAAATACCCATAAGTACGAATATCCATAAGTACGAATATCCATAAGTACGAATAACCATAAATCGAATATCCACAAGTCGAATATCCATAAGTACGAATATCCATAAGTAAGAATATCCATAAGTCGAATATCCATAAGTACGAATAACCATAAATCGAATATCCATAAGTACGAATATCCATAAGTGCGAATATCCATAAGTGCGAATATCCATAAGTGCGAATATCCATAAGTACGAATATCCATAAGTACGAATATCCATAACTACGAATATCCATAAGTACGAATATCCATAAGTACGAATATCCATAAGTACGAATATCCATAAGTACGAATATCCATAAGTACGAATATCCATAACTACGAATATCCATAAGTACGAATATCCATAAGTACGAATATCCATAAGTCGAATATCCATAAGTACGAATATCCTAAGTCGAATATCCATAAGTACGAATATCCATAAAAATCGAATATCCATAAGTACGAATATTCAGAAGTGCGAATATCCATAAAACGAATATCCATAAAACGAATATCCAAAAAAAGGAATATCCATAAGTACGGATATCCATAAATCGAATATCCATAAGTACGAATAACCAAAAATTGAATATCCATAAGTACGAATATTCATAAGTGCGAATATCCATAAGTGCGAATATCCATAAGTGCGAATATCCATAAGTACGAATATCCATAAGTACGAATATCCATAACTACGAATATCCATAAGTACGAATATCCATAAGTACGAATATCCATAAGTACGAATATCCATAAGTACGAATATCCATAAGTCGAATATCCATAAGTACGAATATCCTAAGTCGAATATCCACAAGTACGAATATCCATAAAAGTCGAATATCCATAAGTACGAATATCCAGAAGTGCGAATATCCATAAAACGAATATCCAAAAAAAGGAATATCCATAAGTACGGATATCCATAAGTCGAATATCCATAAGTACGAATAACCAAAAATCGAATATCCATAAGTGCGAATATCCATAAGTGCGAATATCTATAAGTACGAATATCCATAAGTACGAATATCCATAAGTACGAATATCCATAAGTACGAATATCCATAACTACGAATATCCATAAGTATGAATATCCATAAGTTGAATATCCATAAGTCGAATATGCATAAGTGAGTATAGAGTATAGAGTTAAGCAAGTTTGTTTGGGTTTGTTTGGATTCCATCTATACTCACATTTCCTCTACAATTCGCCATTTCTGGCACTCATTGCTACTCTATACTCACTTATGGATATTCGTACTTATGAATATTTGACTTATGAATATTGGACTCATGGATATTCACTTATGGATACTGGCACTTATGGATATTCGACTTATGGGTATTCTACCTCAATCTGTCAATTTGATCCTTCGGTGGTAATAAACTACCAGAATTTTGATTTCCATTTTATGAAATCCACAAGTGCTTACAAAAATACATTTAAATTTTACATTTTAAATTTCCGCGCGAAAACGCTCGCCGTCATGCGACTTCGGTTCGTGACGTCACTTGCATAGTGAACATCGACGCTGCGCCAATTGTGAATACGTAAATTTTTTTGGCTAAAAGTGAGTCAAAATCCCTATCATTGGTGCGTTGTTCCTAAATGTAAGAATACTGGTGTAAACACACCGGGAACGTTGTGGATTAAAATGCCAATTGACATAAATATGAGGAAGACTTTGTTAAAACTTGCGTCATAGTCATAGTCCGAAAAACAAACTCATTTGTTCTTTTTTGAAGTACAGATAACTATTTGAAAATTGGAAATTAACTATGACAAACGAGAATATATAGTTGTTGACGCTTTCTTTCACAGGTTAGAGACTAATGCGTCTGCCGCTTTCTTTAAGTAAATGGCAAAACCTATAGGATTTTTGCCAAATTTGATGATCTATTTTTGAGGGGGGGGGGGGGGGGGGGCTTATTTCATGTACAGCGATCCTGAAAAACCCCGAGTACCAACTTTCGCTATCATCAAACGAAGTTTTGCATTTATCGTCCGCCATTTTTTATCCGCCATCTTGAATTCCCGAATTTTGAGTGCAGATTCGTAATCAGCGACCCCGAAAACCTCCGACTACCAACCTTCGCTATCATCAAACGACGCATTGTATTTATGGTCCGCCATATTGAATCCACCATTTTGAATTCCCGAATTATGAATAAAGATTCGTAATCAGCGACCCCGAAAACCCCCGAGTACCAACTTTCGCTATCATCAAACAACGTTTCCCATTTATGGTCCGCCATATTGAATCCGCCATTTTGAATTCTCGAATTTTGAGTGCAGATTTGTAATCAACGATCCCTTAAACCCCCGAGTACCAACTTTCGCTATCATCAAACGACGTTTTGCATTTATGGTCCGCCATATTGGATCCGCCATTTTGAATTCCTGAATTTTGAGTGCAGATTCGTAATCAGCGACCCCGAAAACCCCCGAGTACCAACTTTCGCTATCATCAAACAACGTTTCCCATTTATGGTTCGCCATATTGAAACTGCCATTTTGAATTTTCGAATTTTGAGTGCAGATTTGTAATCAGCGATCCCGAAAACCCCCGATTACCAACTTTCGCTATCATCAAACGACGTTTTGCATTTATGGTCCGCCATATTGGATCCGCCATGTTGAATTCCTGAATTTTGAGTGCAGATTCGTAATCAGCGACCCCGAAAACCCCCGAGTACCAACTTTCGCTATCATCAAACAACGTTTCCCATTTATGGTCCGCCATATTGAAACTGCCATTTTGAATTTTCGAATTTTGAGTGCAGATTTGTAATCAGCGATCCCGAAAACCCCCGAGTACAACATACAAGCCAATTGCGCGTAAAGAAAAATGTATGCTTCAAAGGGTTAAAAAAATAGATTGTAAAATATACTTTGCGTGTTTTATAAATAAAAACCAACATTATTCGATTGCTTACTGCGAAAACTACCTTACTTATGCATTCTTAGTATTTTTCATACATAGAGTGAAATACTCTATCAATAATACTCCACATACCAGCAGGACAGTTTGTGTAGAAAAGAAAGAAGATAAGCGATTCGACTAGGCATCATCAAAATACGAATTTAATTGTACAAATTCTGAGGCATCCAAGCAGTTTGATTTTTACCTCGGGTACGGCATTTTTTAGTGGAGTCGGCTCGACGAAACCCTTGTTGAGACTTCGGCTCGAAACGATCGCATCCTTGAAGCATTCCCTCTCGTTTTCCTCGATATTCTTCGACGCCTCGCGCTCCACACTGTGACAAACAATCAGAGCAATTTGTCTCGTGAAAAAAGAAAAAACAAACACGCACGTACGTACTGGAGATACGTCGCGAAATGAAAACACTGCAAGCCTTTACATGTACATTCGAGAAGACGAAAAACTAATTTCGAAAGTGCGACGTCTTTAAATCCGATCGTGAAAGAATCGATAGGATTATAGTGCAGAATATAACGCACGTCCACGGGCTACTTCGCAAACTTATTGCTCGCTTTTTTACTTCGTCTAAGATCCTCGATCGAAGGCGACGCGATCAAGTCGCAAAAGTTACTGAAAAGTTGTCAATTCCGTTACGTCTAGCACACACCCTGTATACGTGTTTTGATCATATCCTCGAGCGTGTGCCAATCGAGTCAATTGACTCGCCGCAAATTTATTAGCGGATCAATAAAAAAAAAGTATTTAAGAAAACGACAGATGTCATTTTAATCTGGGGGCGATTGATGGGTTCAATTTCGCCGAGCGAGACGAGTCTGTTTAGAGAAGTAAACAAGTCATTGAGGGCTTACACCTAGTGGCATATTTTGAAAATGTCGATTTTTGGTTTTCGACGCATTGACGGAATATAACATTTGACAAATATTATCCGAAAATTTCAAGTCGAACCGTGGAAAATTAAAAATTGTAGGTAAGTTCCGCGAATCGGCAAACTTCAAGTGCGTTTTTTTTTTAAATGATTTTTTTCGAAATCGGCGATCACGATATCTCAAAAATCACCAACAAACTGCAAATTGAAAAAACTTATTTTACACATAGCAAAGCAATGCTCGAACAAAGGCATTTTTTTCGATGCATAATTTTTTTTTTTATTAACGAAAATGGAAGGTTTTTCGCGGGAAATCGATACTTTCACTTTGGACTGCGACCACTGAATAATTTAATGCAAAAACTAAATGCGTTTGATTTTTTTATTTCGGCTCATTTGTTTCCTAGCAGCAGCGTCGACCACATTTATAAATATTTTTCAATGCAAACATTGTAAAAGATACTCGAAAATATACTCTTTACAGTAAAAAAAAAAAATGTTGAAAACCTGCTTACATATTCCCAGAAAAAATTCCTTTTTTTCCGACCACGAGCGAGGTGTGACCTGTTAATTTGGCTACTTTGCGAAAATCAATGTTTTTTTCTTGTTCGAGGTATATAGTTTCGAGAATATGTACGAAAATTTTTTGCGAGCATTTCAGAAATTCTAGACCTCGTTCCGCAGGTAGAAGAGCGAACAACTCAAGACCCGTTTGTCGCAAAACCGCTTTTTTTTATCTGGCGGACACGATTCCGAAAAAAAACAATCCGATCAATAGGTCTGAATCTTCAACATATTCTACATATCTGTGGTCATAGAATGAATCACGGGCGTGAAAATCAATCAATACTTTCCTATTTTTTTTATCATCATGAAAAACGCAAAAAAAATGTCACATTGACTAATGTCAAATACTAATTGTCTAAAGTCAATTTTCAATTCAGTCAGATATCAATTTTATTCAATCAGATATCAATTTTATTTACTGCTTTAAAAATTCATTTAGTATCTGAAGAATATATTTCGAAAGTTTGAAGCCCAACCGAAAGTCCTAAAGGTCTCTAGGAAGTCACCGAAGTGATGTCGAAAAAATACCGTCCATATTAGTGATTTCCTAGAAGCAGGCTTGCTTTATGGCCCTGGCATCGAAGATTAAGCTTGGGTCGTTATAAATCACTCTAAACTAAAATATGCTTTTTAACGATTTGTTTATTAAAAAAAAGGGTTTTTTTATTTTTGTCCTCAAATTACCAATTTTTTGTTGCTCAATTTAGGTTCATGCAAAGCGGAATGACTTATTTTAATTTAAAAAAATCGATTCGTTGATTTCATTTAACTACAAGGACCTGGGCGTTCCACGGCGCCAACTCTAGGAGCCAAGTTCATTTTGTTTTTATTTTTCTTTCATTTTGCATTTTGTTTTTTTTTCACTCATGACATTTTTTTTGTGTTCATTTGAACGTCAATATTATTATGTAGTTTGATTCATTGCGATAAATGCTCTCCATTTTTTCTGAAAAATTATTGAAAAACCTGTTGTCTTCAGGAGGTTCCCCCCTTAAGATATCTTCAATATACTTTTTCACAGATTACTCAGACGACCGCAATCGCATCCGCCAGCGAGCATGCAGTTCTCGAAGATCTTCGTCAGTCAAGATAAATTCGTATAAATAAACTCGAGAAACCCAAACATTTTTTTCACAACTCAACAATACTCCGATTTAATCGAATTTCTTTTGTAAATTGCCATAATATTGCATTCCCACGAGAAAAAAAATTCCCAAGGATGAGAAGAATAAATATTCGGTTTGCGCCGTGAACAAAGAAGCGAAGGAAAAAAAAAGTGGGTGCATGGGGAATGCGATCGTACGCGTGATTGACACCTGTCTAGACTGCTAATCGACTTTGTGATTTGTAAAACAAGCCCTCGTGGCTCGTTGATTCAGCGGAGTCCATCGCGCGACCGAGAGACAGACGTATAAGTTATTCGTCGTTAACAGCGGATCAAGCTTATCGGGCAATTATCTTTAAAGCTCGTAATCTTCGAGCCCGACAAATCCGGATATTCGGTACGACGAGTTTTGGTTTGAAAAAACACGGGGAGATAAGACACGCGGTTTATCGCCCTCTTGAAATGTTTACAAACGCCCGAGGAGACGTATCCTTCCGAAAATAAAGCCCGGAGGTCAATATCGGATAAAAATAAGATTTTTTTAACCCGTCGACGTGACACCCTCGGCCAGCAACTCAGTTGGTCACATGGGGTCAGTGTGACCCCAGCCATCTTCAAACGATCGCGCCATCGAGGAGAGCGAGTGAAATTAGCAATCGAGGAAGTAGGAGACCGAGGCATATGGATAGCCATAGCAAACGACGATGTAATGGAAATGAAGAGAATAATAGAAAGGGGGAAGAAAAGAAAAGTTCATCAAGAAATCCGGCAGGACTGGAGTAAAATTGAAAAATCAACGTATTGTACACAATACAAAAACAGGAGGTACACGATAGAAGCAGAAAAGTACTGGGAAGATGCAAATATAACGGAAGTAACAAAAGAAACTTGGGCGAGACTTAAGATGTGGGAATGTGGGAAAGGAAGGCAATAAGGGGTATAGTGATAATAAATGTAGGGTGTGTGAAAAGAAGTGGAGAACTTAGTCCATATATGTATGTGCGAGAAAATCAAGGACCTTAAAAAAGAAACCTAGAAGATCTAGAAAAGTGGATAGGAAGAGACCAAATCGGTGGAGAAATACAAACAGCACTAAAGAAGGAACCTGTAACAGAACTATGCATGTACATAAAGCAATTCGAGAAACTAATTGGAAAAGTAACAAACGAAAGAAATAATGCGGGAGTGGAAACGATGTGCATAGTGTAAATAGAATATAAGTAGACTTACGGAAAAACTTGTAAGGGGAAAGGAACATGTAGGGGGGATTTCGTCTTTGTAAACACCCTGAAGGGGTATACCTGAAATAAATATTACTACTATAACAATCTTATAAGTATAATTATAGATGTAAAAAATGATAATTGTGATAATCAAGATAAAAAATAAAATAAATCAAAATAAAAAAGAAATAAACGAAAAAATGATAATTGTGATAGCCAAAATAAAACAAAATTATCATTGTTTAAATCTATAATTATACATATAAGATTGTTATAAAATTATAAAGTATTTTATAACAACAATATATATATATATATTGTTGTTGTTATAAAATACTTTATAATTTTACAACAATCTTATATGTATAATTATAGATTTAAACAATAATTTTTTTAATTTTGGTTATCACAATTATCATTTTTTCATTTATTTTTTTGTTTTGATTTATTCTATTTTTTATTTTGATTGTTATAAAATTATAAAGTATTTTATAACAACAATATATATATATATTGTTGTTGTTATAAAATACTCTATAATTTTATAACAATCTAATAAGTATAATTATAGATTGAAAAAATGATAATTTTTTTTATCAATTGTTGCATCTACAACGCACCATAGTCCTATTTCCTAGAAAGAACAAAATTAACAAAGGCGACGTACCATTTCACATTGAGCTAATCTGAAATAGTTTATTTTGGATAATTTCATCCAAACTCTCGTTAACTTATGATCGAAAATCTTGATGCACTTTTTCTCATTACTATAATTGATTTCCAAAACATAATACGAGTAAACATTCAGGACAAACAATCAGAATGTGTACGCGATATGCCGGGTTGCTGACATTGGTTTTTGTGGGGGTGCGACGTGCTCGAACAGCAAGTGAAGCAGGAAAAACGAGAAAAATTTTAAATCATGGCACAATCTCGATTTGGCTGCAGGGGTGGACTTGAATGTTTTTTTACGTGATTAATTATTTTGCACAAAGAATTCCGTATGTTTTAAGACTACTCCGATTGAATTCTTTCGATATTTAACTCTCCAAATCACGTTTTTCGACTTTTTTCCGCGTTTTTCGCAACATACAGAGAATGAAGATGGGATTGATCTAGCCCAAAAATACTTGTATCGAATTCCAAAAAATCCGACGAAAAGGTAACATTACTGTCAACATTTTCTGAGAATTTACGATTTTTTTAGCTGATAATTAGGACAACGGTAAAATGACGATTAAAAGTCACGAAAAATCAATGCTTTTCTTATGGGAGAAAGTAAGGCTTCCTAGCGGTTTTTTTTTAATTCTAACATTTTTTAAGAATTATTTCGAACCAATTTGGGGAATAAGACCATTAAAATTCGATTTTGCCCTTCTTAAGGACAGGTATAATATATATATATATATTAGACTGATTCAAAAAAAAATTTCCTTCTGGATTCTCGTGCTATTGTTGGGCACTGATAAAACAAAATTTCTCTAAAAAAATGGGCGCGGTCACTCAATTTTTAGAGGTGGCTATCTCGACTTTTTTGTATTTGAATTTTTTTAACGAACGTATTGCATTTAAGCATAGTCATGGCTTCGGATTACGGATAAAAATCACATCCAGCAGCTTTTTCGTAACAAAAATAAACTCTAACAATTTGAAAAGGGTGCAATATTCACAATTCAAATCCAGGTAGATCAATAATGGCGTCTATACTACTCTCGTTATTCATGTAGATTTATTTATACGCATTAACATTTTGCACTTTTTACGAAAAATTAAATTATAAGCTTTTATTCATAAATCGTATATTTACATTTTCAAAATGCTACGCTTATATTATCTTCAAACTCATTTACATTTCTTCCCAGCCATTCTCAAGTTCGTTAACATTTTGGGCAGAAAGAAAATGTGCAACGTTGAACAGTTTGTCCAAATCTCTCTTAAATTTACGCTCCTTCGATATTTGTGACGGCAAATTCTTTTTAACTCGATTTTTTAAAAGTTGTTTCCAGACTAGATGGAGTTTTATTGATTTCAAGATTGCGTTATTCAATCGACGCGTTGGAATTTCAGCACATTTCCATTGTTCGAAAATTTCTTTCATCGTTTCGTGTGCACTTCGACGTATGGTCAGTTTTTCTCTGTTATGTTTGTAAAAGAACAAACTCAAAACTTTTCCGATTTTTATCCGTAATCCGAAGCCATGACTATGTTTAAATGCAATACGTTCGTTAAAAAAAATTCAAATACAAAAAAGTCGAGATAGCCACCTCTAAAAATTGAGTGACCGTGCCCATCTTTTTAGAGAAATTTTGTTTTATCAGTGCCCAACAATAGCACGAGAATCCAGAATTTTTTTTTTTTTTTTTGAATCAGTCTAATATATATATATATATATATATATATATATATATATATATATATATATATATATATATATATATATATATATATATATATATATATATATATACACACATATATATATAAGGAGTGCTACCCCTTAAGAGTTTTCAATAATTATTTATTAATATACACATATCCCAAATAATATTTGGTGAATGGAAGTCGAAGTATGAAAAAAGGGCGCAAGCTATCTACTTGAAACAATGAAGATAGGGGATGGTAGGTGGCCAAAAAAATGCTTAAAGGAAGAAGAGCAATTATAGTGACCCATAAAAATGGTGAAAATAAGTAAAAGAAGCAATGGAAAGCGTAGGTAAGGGGACAATCTGGCAAGTCGTATGGAATGAAAATGTAAGGGAGCTGGAAAGACAAATAGAAAAAGGCATAATTCAATTAAAATTGAACAAAAAAACTCAATACGTTTGTAGGAAGATCGATGCATCAACATGCTGCAAGGAATACAAACATAGGAAAACCGGTATACACGTGGAAAAATATTGGAAGGACAAGATAATTAGCGGAGAACTGAAAGAAACGTGGAAGAGGATAAAATGTGGAAATGTCGGAAAAGACGGAAAGAAAGGGTACGTAGACGCCAAATGTAGAATATTCAAGCAGGAAATTCAAAATTTGCAACACATTGGCGAAAACTAAACCAACAAGGATTAAATAAACTGGAGCAGTGTAATGTAAAATAATAATTGATGTCAATGAAAAAGGGACGGAGCATTTATGTAAGCACCCTTAGAAAGGGCATACAAAGAATAAAATGCCACTACTGTTAATATATAGTAAAATTAAGGGGCTACACCAGTGTGAAACTTAAAAAAATCGATTTTTTTGCCTTTTTCGACAGTTAATACTTTCAAGGATATCCCGTAAAAATTTCGAGGTCGTATCTCTATCGTGTTATCTTGCAAAAATCGATAGTTAAATCTTTAAACGCGTTTTTCTCGAAATTAGATTTTTCAAATTTGCTGACATTGTAACTCAAAGAACAATTATCCGATTGACTTGAAATTTGAGCTGAGTACTCTTGAATATACTTACTCTGCAATGACGTAGGATATTTTTGATTAAATGAAAATTGACGATTTGGCATTGAAAAAAACGAACATTTTATAGGCAAGAAAACAGACTTTTTTCACAACTACGCCATTTTGTTAGATTTTGATATTTTTCGAAAACCCTACGTCACTGTACAGGAAATACCCTCAAGTTTGACGACATTTTTTCCTTTTTCGGTTTCAGCTACTCAATCGGCCGGGATCATGTCAGCAGTGGAGGAACTTTTTTTTGGCGCCTCCGAAGTCAGCGCAAAAGTCGCTTGGATCTCAATATTTTTATATGAAAAAATAATGTAATAAAGGTCAAATATAGCCAAATATATTCTCAATTTTCCGAAACATTTCATTGAGTAATTTTCTTCCAAAAAATTCCCGAAAATCAGCCAAATTTTCAGCGTTCACACTGGTATAGCCCCTTAATGAACTTCAATTGCGAATTCCAACTTATTTTCCAAAATATACACGAAAAGTACGAAAAATATGGCGACGTTTTTTTTTCACTCTTCATTTTGTATATTTGCAGGCACGAGTTGTACATTTTTCGATTCATTATTTTTCAATTAAAAGACAAATTAAAAGATACTCAAGAGTCGATCGAGCTATCGAGGCTTGGGCATTCGTTCACGCACATTTGTCATCATCCACGCGTACTAAGTTCTCCAATTGCGAAATACGCTCTTATCCCGCAAGCGTCGATGAGGATTTAACGTTTGCCAATTCGAAAGAAAAGGAGAACAATTATCCCTCGAGGTGTGCGCACAATTGGAGGCCTGCCGCGCGATACGTCCAGCGCGCTCCATAGTACAATCCGTCCTTCGACCATTCTCAGCACAATTTACTTACGTCCCGGGGGCAAAATTACAACGCGATTATGTCACCTCTCGCATCCGAGTCGATAATTTACCCCCCGAGGCTGGACAAAACATTCACTTCCTTGCGCCTTCGAAACACAATGAAGAAATATCGAAAAAAATCTCGTCTCGACATTGACAAAATTGCGGAAGCCTTTTTTTTCTTTTCTTTTCATTACTCCCCTTTCATCACCGATCCATACGTTATTTTTCCCGATGCGCTATATGACGCACCTGGAACGGGAGGAAATCCTTGAATGGAGAAAAAAAAAATCGAGCCCATTCGTACGAAGGTTATTTTTGCAAAAATGCAAGGAGGCAGATCGTTATTTCCGTAAAAATACAATCGACCATTACGAAATATTTGGAATTGAAATAAGATCGATTCGTATGCTGAGAGCGTCGGAGAGAAAAAAAAAGTGAAGATTTAAATATTCGCTATGTTGGTGAATTAATTGTTTGTTCATTGTTATTATCGTCATCATGAATACTATTGCATTTTTAGAGAAATAAAAGAAGCAGTGGAGAGTGTGGGAGAGAAAATAAAAAAAGAGGCATAAATGTTAAAATTGAGCGAGAAATTCAATACGATTGGAGCAAAATCGATGCGTCAATATACTGCGAGGAATATAAACGCGGGAGAACAAGTATGCGCGTGAAAAATATTAAGGGGTTAGGCCACTCTAGAGGCCGAAAAAATAGGCTTTTTGGGGATTTTTTTTTTTCAGAAAAACTACAAAATAAATCGAGATTACAAAAATGGGTGTTCATCATACATACCAGTGACTGTATACAATAATTTTTTTGGAGCGATTAATTTCAAAATGGCGGCCGTGCAGCGTTTATCTCAAAACTGCATTTTTCAAGTTGGCCGGAAACATAACTCGGACAATTTTCGACCAGTTCACTTAAAATGTTGAATATATCTTGAAAAATACATTGTCTATGGAAGTACGTAGGATTTTTTTTTATATTGCATAGTTAATTTGTTATTAACAATTATCTGTCGATTTTTCAGGCAAATTTTTCACTTTCCAAACATTTGCCTGAAAAATCGTTAAGGAGTTACACCCACTTGCGATTTTGAAAAAATCGATTTTTTTTATTGCATTTTTTCGACGTATACGTATCTGAGAATATGTCCTGAAAATTTCAAGTCGATCCGAACAAAATTGACTTAGATATGAGCGTTGAAAGAGAAGAATCCGTTCTTCGTGTGAACTGAAATTGAAACTTTAAACGCGTTTTTCTCAAAATGGCATTTCTGAAGTCGGTCACCAAGATTACTCGAACACTAATGAACCGATCTTCTTGAAATTTTGCAGGCTTATTTAATACATAAAAATGTAGTCTTTAATCGTTCGATTTTTTTCGTTAAAATCGAACCATTAACTTTGACTGTCCGCCATTTTGTGAAAAATGAATATTTTTTAAAATCCTTCGATTAAAGACTAGTTTATACTTATATTTGACTAAATCCATCCGCATTTTTTTTTTCAGATGATCCACCTCCCCGCAAACCGTTGGTCACCGCAAACCGTGTATATAAAAACATTATTTCATTGACGGCCATTTGCCACTAAACAATGTAATATTTTTCAATAAAAAAATTACTGAAAGTTCTTCAAGATGTGTTCTTTAAGATGGTATATTGATCGATCAAAAAAGTTTTGTAGTTATCTTTAAAAAAATTCATGAAAAAGGCCTTTTTTGCGCTACAAGTGGGGGTAAGGCCTTAATACCAAATGAACTGTGCAATATAAAAAAAAAATCCTACGTACTTCCATAGACAATGTATTTTTCAAGATATATTCAACATTTCAAGTGAATCGGTTGAAAATCGTCTGAGTTACGTCTCCGGAACTTACAAAAATGCAGTTTTCAGATAAACCATGCACAGCCGCCATTTTGAAATTGATCGTTTCAAACAAATTATTATATACAGCCACTGATATGTATGATAAACACCCTTTTTTGTAATCTCGATTTATTGTGGAGTTTTTCTGAAAAAAAAATCCCCAAAAAGTCTATTTTTTCGACTGGCCCTTCGAGCGGCTAAGGCCTTAAGGGGGGAAATCACAGTAGCGCACAAAAAATAGGCATATTTTCGGGAATTAATTTTGGCTGAATAAAAGTATCAATCGAAAATCTGTAAAGTAGGTTTTATAGCAATACTAAAAAAGTACAAAATGTAATTTTTTTCAATAAAAAATATTTAAAAATGGCGGCTGCGCAGCATATGCCCCAAGGCGCCTTGTTTTGAGCTCGCCGAAGACATAACTCGAGCAAATTTTTACCGATCGACTTGAAATTTTGACAGTAGCTTCGAAACATCTTTCTCCACGGAGCTAGGTAGGATTTTTTCGATATATTGATTTTTCGCAAAATGGTGCATGTTTGAAAATAAAGTTAAATTTTTAACAAAAAAAAACGCCATAAAATCGGAGATAAAAAAGTAAGCCATATAAAATAAAAAATCCTACGTAGCTCCGTGGAGAAAGATGTTTCGAAGCTACTGTCAGAATTTCAAGTCGATCGGTAAAAATTTGCTCGAGTTATGTCTTCGGCGAGCTCATAAAAAGGCGCCTTGGGGCATATGCTGCGCAGCCGCCATTTTTAAATATTTTTTATTGAAAAAATTACATTTTGTACTTTTTTAGTATTGCTATAAAACCTACTTTGCAGATTTTCGATTGATACTTTTATTCAGCCAAAATTAATTCCCGAAAATATGCCTATTTTTTTGTGTGCTACTGTGATTTCCCCCCCCCTTAAGGTGTAGTTCTGAAAAAGACATATCTCGGATCAGAGATGGGCAAAAAGTAATTGAATTAACAACTAACAGTTACAATTACTACTGTAATTGATAATTTAATTACTTTGTAACTAGATTACTGAAGTAACTAGTCGCCACCGAGTACCAAGTGTAATTAATTACAGTGCAATTTAATTGGAAGGTAACCTGATACAAATCAATCGATCACATATCAATTAAAATAATGTAACTGTGCGTGTTACTCGTGTAATTGCCCGTTACAGTGGTGTGCGCTGTTTGCGTGTCTACCAGGCACAAAGGTTGTGTGTTTCTAAAGTTGACAGTCGCGCACCACACTTGATCCAACTTCAGAGGTTAAGATGATATTTTCTCTCGTATTAAGGAGGTACGGTGATGACCACGCTAGTAAACTAAGAGGCTTTTTTTCGCCATAATACCGCTACGTTTTAGACATATGTGTGTGGCCTATATTTCGAGAAATATTTTTTAAGTATTGAATTTCAAGCTACTTATTATTTTTATAATATGAAAACAAACGTAATAATCTACTACTCGACTTCAGTAGTACGCTATATCTTTGACGTTTAGCATCGTTGCATTTTCGATAGCTGTCATCGGTCCCACGCGCTCGGCTTATTATTTTTGGTAGCCGGTAAACATGGAGAATGAAAATAAGTACTGTAGAAGTTTATCAAGAGAGTAACAGGATTGTACCTGAAGTCCAGTTTAGAGACAAAGGTAGATTCTGTCGGACAAGAATTAGAGAGTGAAAAGATGATATTGCGAATGCAAATGAAAACCGTCGCGTTGACGTTAACCTCAATATCCAATGTCCAATCTGTCCGAAGTCAAAACATATTTCATCGATTGTTATGTTATTTTTCCCTTTCCTAATTTTCACAATATTTGCAGATATAAAAACGAACGTTCATTTTATATGACGGTTTTTCCATGCTGACTTTACATATAAATGCGTTGTATGCATGTCGCCAGAAAGATTGAGATGCCTTAGCTATACATAAAAGAACTTTGAGTTAATATCGACGAAAGGCCTTTTATAATCGATTAAAAAACGTACGGCTTCACACAACCATATTTTTAATTCGCGTTGAAAATATCCGATAGAAGAATCAAGTTTGCGCGGGTATCCGGCGTTGCCACACTTCGAGCAAGATGGCTGCGGTTACGTCACGAGACGTCTCTCTCGCCGAATACTTCGGTTTTTCGCGACTTTATTTCTAAGTTTATTGCTTATTTCTGCGGTGAGCTTTCCAATTCAAGTTGCCTTATTGATCACAACGAACCAACGAACGCAACCGTCAGTTTTTTTTACGCGTGTCTTGGCTCTAAGTAGCACAAAAAAATCGATATATGAGAGGACAGGCACATTTTGTCGTCTACGTGTGACTAATTGACCAAATTTAACAATTAATAACTCGGAAACTGTACGGTAAATCTCGCGGAAACTCCGCATACGCATGGACGAAGCTCTCGACAATGTTATTTAAAAAAATCGGGCTTTTATCTTGGACTCGCTCTAATCACCGTACCTCCTTAAGCCATAAATAATACCAACGTAATTAGATTACAAATTATTTGAATTTATTCTAATCAGATTACTTTGTAATTAAACACATTATAGCAGATTACATAATGTGTACTGAGTAATTTAATTACAATGTAATGAAATGCAATTCAATGAGATTACTCTGTAATTGAATTACTCTGTAACCAGATTAATAATCAAATTGCAAGGTAATTTAGTTATGCCCATCACTGCCCTCCGATTAAATTGGAATTTCGTATACCCGTGTATTTTGACCCGCTGATTACAAATATAGTGAAAATACTCGCAAATTTGATTTTCAACGTCAAAACTCCCAAAAACTCATTTTTTAAAGTTGTTCCACTTTATTTTACTAAATGTTAATGTTAGCGAAAAATGTTCCCCACAAAAGTTGTAGCCTATAAAAAGATCGATCTTTTATGTTCTATGCAGTTTTTGTCCAAAACCATTTTTTTTCGAGAAAAATGGGATAATGCTCCAATGAGTACATTTTGTTAAACTCCATTAGTTTCGATATTTTCTACTTGCGCACTTTACCAAGGCAAGGTTGGAGTATGTTGTGTTGTTCGTTGTTTGGGATTGTTTGTTGTGTCGTGTGTTTGGGTTTGCTCATTGTGTTATGCGTTGTTTGGATTTGTTCGTTGTGCTGTGTGTTGTTTGGGTTTGTTGTGTTGTGTGTTGTTTAGGTATGCGCATAGCGTTGAAGATCAAACTGCAACCTTCCCGCGGTAAAGTGCGTCGGTAAATAATATCGGAACTAATAGAGTTTAGGAAAATGTACTTTTCGGAACATTATCCCATTTTTCTCGAAACAGATTGGTTTTAGACAATATTTGCATAGAACATAAAAGATCAATCTTCTTATAGGCTACAACTTTTGTGGGGAACATTTTTCTCCAAGATCAACATTTATTACAATAAAATAGAAAAACTTTTTAAAAATCAGTTTTCGTGAGTTTTGACCTTGAAAATCAAATTTGCTGGCATTTGCACTATCACATTCGTGATCAGGGAGTAAAAATGCATGGGTACAGAAAATTCGAAATTAAGGGGCCAGTCCACTTTGAAAATTTCGAAAGGGATCAGAAGGGATTTTGCAAGGGATTTCGTAAGGGATCAAAATCAGAAGGGATTTTGTACGGTGCAGCTATTGCCGATTGAGTTTAGGTAAGAGTTTTTTCATAGTATAAAACTAATAAACCGAATCTCTTGACATTTGAACCGCATATTGTGAACATGATTCGCAACAAGATGACCCCTCGATGGTTTTAAAATTTTGATTTTTACTCTTTTTTTTGCGAAAAACTGCGAAAAAACGCGTTTTTTAATTACTTCTTTCATTTTTCATCTGCTATTTTTTTATTTTTTTTTAATAAAACTTTATATCCGAGGGTCATTTTGTAGCTGGTGTCATACTGAATCTAATGGACTGTGATTTTTTTGTTTAAAAATGAATAAAAATGAATTAAATTTTTTTAAATGTATTTCACGACTTTGTTCGAGTCAATGAGAAGTCAATGAGAAGTCAATGAGAAGGGAGGGTCATTTATGTAAACACCCTTAAAAAGGGTACACCATAAATAAAATAATACTACTCCTGCTGTTATTGCATTTTTTTAGAGCGTTCATACATTATTCCATGGGGGCCGTCCATATATTACGTCATCGATTTTTGCTGATTTTCGCCCCCCCCCCCCTACAATCATCCTATCGTCATTTCCTAATGACCCACCCCCTCTCGCAAAATTGACGTCATTACCAGTTTGGCAAAATTAAAACATTTGCGGATTTGAGAAAAATTGGGTAACATTAAAACATTTTGTTATAGAATCATCTTTGGGGCCGTCCATAAATTACGTCATCGACTTTTGCTGATTTTTGACCCCCCCCCCCCCCCCCCCTGAAATCATCCTATCCGTCATATCGTTGTGATCAAATTAACGTTACCGTCATCTAACGACCAGACCCCCCCCCCCCCTATTTTAAAATGACGTAATTTATGGACGGCCCCTTTTATTATTTTGTACTTTGGCAATGTTTATTAATATAATAATATTATTCTTCCATATTCTTTAGTTTTCTTTGGATAGCTCCCACATTTTGTTATAGAATCATCTTTTATTATTTTGTACTTTGGCAATTTTCATTAATATAATAATATTATTCTTCCCTATTCTTTAGTTTTCTTTGGATAGCTCCCACGGAGTTTTCACCCATTCTTGCAAATCCTGGATCACGGGTAATATCTCCGTATCCTCCCCATATTCATTTTGGCTCGATCGAACTATTTTCATAGGTACGCCGTTATTTGAAGTTCTCGAATATAATGTAGACAAACCTTATGTAATAAATAAATAAATAATGAGTTCAATAATTAATACCATTAGGTACTTGCAAAATATTTTTCATCACTCATGCGGGGAAACCACTCTAGTTGTACAATATACTATTGTACATTTTGAAGTAAGTGGTATCACAAGAATGACGTCAATTTCGAAACGCCCCCCCCCCCCCCCCTCATCCATCATTTACCGTCATCCGCAGACGAACCTCCCCCCCCCAAATTTAGAATGACGTAATATATGGACGGCCCCATGGGTGAAGTAACGAAGATGAAAAGAACGTGTCATTGGCGACGGAAGAAACGAGAGATAGGCAAATATGGCCACCAATAAGAAATGGTATTGCGGAAGGATTGGAGCTGGCAACAGAGCGGGCTGGCAAAATAAAAATTGACCAGGGAATAGAAGACTGGAGCAAAATGGAGAAGTCAACGTACTGCAGCGGACACGAAGACAGAAAGGAGAGCTTAGGAATAGAAGATTGTTGGGAGGACAAGGAAATAAAATGAGAAACAATGGAGGTGTGGGGGCAAGAATGAGACGTGGAAACGTTTGAAGGGAAGGCAACGAGGGCTATGCAGATACAAACAGTCCAAATGGACAAAGAGTCCAGCAAAAAATGTATGCAGGAAAAAGAAATTGTATTGCGTTTTATTATAATATTATACGGGAAAAATATGAGGGGGTACTGTGTTAAAACCCGAAAGAGTATAACTGGGGAATAAAACTACTACTAACAATACATGAATGATTTCATTATTATCCCGTAGTAACCACACCTCGACTGATGATACATACCGTAAAACGAGGCTACTTTGAACAGGTTTTCAACATCCTGATACCAACTTTCCTTGCTCCAATAGAAAACAATGTGTCTTTTGGCTATCAAATATGAGGCATTCCACGTCACGACAGCCCGTAAAAAAAAACCAAAAATAATTTTGAAAAATCGAGTTACTTTATTGAAAAATATTCACCGAGTGTCGAATTTTGTTTTTTAATTCTCACGTTTTTTCTCGTTGATTGCGCTTTTTTAAACATTTTTCCATTCAAATCGCTGTATATTTGGCAGGATTTGACGTATTTACATTCGTAAAAAACGAAAATGTGCGTCTTTTTCTAGCCTTCCAGGAAAAAATTAATTTAGATTTTATTGAGCAAGTCGAACGTCCGTTTCAGGGCAAAATATGCAAAAATATTTTTTTTCTCAAGGGAAGACACTCGTTATTTTATTTTTTTAAATGTCCCCGAATGGTCAATACGAAAAACGGATTTTTGGTATTTTTTATATTATGGGATTCTTAGACACCGTGAAGTAACAGCTATTTTTATTTTTTTTATTTTTTTTTATTAATATTTGATTGAAGAGTGTGGAGCACTCCTAGGCTCCAATACATATGACATATTTGTCATATGTATTTCAAACCTGGTGAACATACAGCGAGTGCTCCACACTCTTCAATCGAGTATTAATAAAAAAAAAAAATTAATATAAATAGCTGTTACTTCACGGTATTTAGGAATCCCATAATATAAAAAATACCAAAAATCCTTTTTTCGTATTCACAGTTCGGGGACATTTAAAAAAATAAAATAACGAGTGTCTTTTCTTGAGAAAAAAAATATTTCCGCATTTTTTGCCCTGAAACGGACGTTCGACTTGCTCAATAAAATGTAAATTAATTTTTTTCTGGACGGCTAGAAAAAGACGCACATTTTCGTTTTTTACGAATGTAAATACGTCAAATCCTGCCAAAGATACAGCCATTTGAATGGAAAAATATTGAAAAATGGTTATCAGCGAGAAAAAACGTCAGAATTTTTTTTTAAATGTCGACACTCCGTGAATATTTTTCAATAAAGTAACTCGATTTTTCAAAATTATTTGTGAATTTTTTTTACTGACTGAAGTGACGTGAAATGCCGCATATGTAAGAAAGTCGAGCTCTACCCGCTTACAATTTGATACATACATTTTTTTTAAGTGTCCTAGTAGCCCCCAGTGTGGGGCTTCATTGACAGGACATTGAAATGCAACTTATGTAAAAAATTAAGGGTTACTGTGGAATCATTTCATAAAAAAATGTAATATTTTATGCATTGTACATGAAATTAATGAGAAACAACGATTTTTTTATAACCAAATTGTCATCGTTATTAAGGCAGCAGAACTCGAACAATTTTCAATTTTGTTCAATTGAAATTTTAACTGTAGCTTCGTAGATTGCTTTGACAGTCAAGTACGGGCGCATTTTTTCGACGAATCGAAAATTAAAAAAAAATATATCACTTTTGAGATGAAAATTATTGTCGAAAAAACGAACGTTTTTTTTCAAACTCATCTCTATTTTTCTCTTAATTACTTTTAGCGCTCTGTCAAAGTAGCCTCAAAAGCTGTCAAAGTTACCCTGAATATCAAAGTACGGTACATATCACACTAGTGCGATTTGGGATTCTGCATTTTCAAAGTATTATTATTTTCGAATAAATAATCCAAAAGTATTCGATAACCAGTGTTTCTTGGGGTAAAAATGTCCCAGGAATACAATCGTAATGGCCTTGAATGCGGAAAATAGTTCTTATTTGGTGGAAATTCGTGAAAATGAAAACCAACATTTAGCGAGAGTCACGAGCGAGACATTTTAGGTGGTGAAAATTTGCACCTGTGTGGCGACCACGGGTTAAATCGTCATCATTATTATTATTATTATTATTATTATTGATATATTTTTAAAATAAAAAAATAGGAGCAATGATAAACGATGTTTTTTTTTCCGCTGCAATTCGATTCTAAAGTCAACGCCTCTTCGAAGTTCAATTTCCAATCGAATGATCGAATTAACGGGTCTTATCACTTTAGACGCTAAAAAAGGTTATTTTCATGATTTTTTTAAAATAGGTTTATATTATAGATATTGGTATAAAAGTTGTTACACTTGATAAATACACTTTCGAAAAACATTTTGTTAAAATTATTTACTTAAGTCACTATTTATACACGAAAATTGTAGTTAAAAAAATGGTCCTAAAAAAATTGTAGGTCATACGATTTTTTATGTATGCAAAAATAACAAGATTGCGGATATTTATCGAAAAAATGAAAACGTGTTTTTCACCGTTTTTGGCAAAAAAAATAGTAAATATCAAAAAAAAAATCTTTGATAAGCGCTATAGCTATAGTTGTAAAAAATATGTGGTTGAAATTTCATAAGCTTAGTTTGGGTTACATAAATACATAAAACTTTTTGAAAATGTATTTCGAAAATGTATTAAGTGTAACAATTTTTATATCAATATCTATAATATAAATATATCAAAAAAATTCACGAAAATAGTCTTTTTATCGTCTAAAGTGAGCAGACCCCTTAATTTGTATTGAATTAAAAATATTTCCAAAAAAAGTCTATTTTTCTTAATTTTCCGGAAGAATAATTTCGGATTGAGTCGTTCGGCTCAAGTAGTGAAAATGCTACACGTTACGAAAAAAAAAAAATGTTACGTCGAAAAACTAAATTGTTCCCTTCGGTCTTCTGTAATAAAATGAACAAGAGAACAATTAAATTTTTTGACGTAACCTTTTTATTTATCATTTCCTTCGTTCGGGCGGAAGACTGATGGAAACAAACTAGCTTTTATTGCTTTATGTTGACTAAAAAAAAACAATTATTGCGTTTATAGAAAGGTAATAAAATTTTATCAAAATCCTGCATGATCGAGACTATCGGCGTTTATCGAGGATGCAATCGATCGTCCGACGCGTTAATATCGTCAGTATCACGCCTACGAACTCGGTAGTAATTTCACTCGTATCATCGTCATTCCGTGACCCTGGGGTCTCAATCGTGATACTTGACAATCTGAAGCTTCGCGATCGAGTCGATCGGCGGATCAAATTTTTCTGCCTTGGCTCCGCATGCAGTGTTTATGTTCGCTTATGTATCGACACGACATATCACGAATGCACGCGTGTCTCGGGATGTGTGTGCACACACTATCGGCGGTATAATATGGCCAGACTACGAATGTCCGATCGTGTCGATTCTCGAGAAACGGCGATAGTCTTCTTGAGGCCTTTGGCCACAGTAACGGGTATAAAATCATGTGCGAATTTAACAATATTTTTTCGTATGAAAAAATTATTCACTCATTAAGGGAGGCTTTGTCCTTGAAATTTAGCGGGAGATGTTAGCGGCTCAACACGAGCAGCTAGAAGAAGAGGAGGGATGCCTCTATGGACCAGGCATTGCCGATTAGCGGTAATTATAAACACATTACAAAACTTTAAACGCGTTTTTCGCGAAAACACGTTTTTAAAAATGGCTGACATTCTCCTGACCGCTGTAATTAACATATCGACCTGAAATTTGGAGAGCATACTCAGAAAATACGTCTTCACGGAATGACGGATCGTTTTTTCGATAGATACATTTTTGCATTTATTATTTATCTTTTTATGCGAAAAAAAAACGCGAAAATTCGATTTTTTTTAAATTGCCGCCATTTTCCGAAATTTGTACTAAACGAAAAACCCATCCGTCATTCCATGACTAAAGGGTCACAGATTGATAATATGCTTTGAATTTGTGTTTCAGATCAACAAAGAGGGGGCAGTGATGTCAGCCGTTTACCTCCCGCGATTTGAGGACCTGTTTTCGCGGAGCTGCAACGGCCGACATTTTGGTTTTTTTTTTTTTTCAAAAAAAATTTTTTTTAACGTTCTGTATATCATGAATAAAAGCAAAAAAAAACCGCACTCAAAAAGCTTTACTCGTTTGCTGAAAAAAAAATGTAAACACCTGAAATATGGCACTCCAAGGACAAAGTCTCCCTCAAAATAATTACCCATCTATTTAGTATGAATATGAAGCTGTTAGATTTTTCTTTGCGATGTACAAAATGTCCGACTACTCGAAACTTCTCGAAACAGCTTTTTTCCGGTTGGCGTGACAAATAACTTCCACAATTTTTACTCGATTTACTTCAAATTTAAAAGTTATGTTCGTAATTGCATTTCGCCGAGAAGTGCGTACGGAATTTCTAATTAATCGAAAACTTTTCGTTTTATGAGCAGTTATAACGAAATTTTTCACTGAAAATTCATTTCTTAAGGGGTTACCCCCACTCGCAATTTTGAAAAAATCGATTTTTTTTTATTGCATTTTTTTTTAAGTATAAGTATCTGAGAATATGTCCTGAAAATTTCAAGTCGATCCGAACAAAATTGACTGAGATATGAGCGTTGAAAGAGAAGAATCC
Source organism: Ophion obscuratus (assembly GCA_964007375.1). Lineage (NCBI taxonomy): Eukaryota > Metazoa > Arthropoda > Insecta > Hymenoptera > Ichneumonidae > Ophion > Ophion obscuratus. The sequence goes on along the minus strand of OZ023315.1, from coordinate 6,202,147 downwards.
GCTGTGCAAACGACCGGAAATCGAAACTTTAAACGCGTTTTCCTCAAAATGGCATTTCTGAAGTCGGTGACCAAGATTACTCGAACACTAATGAAGCGATCTTCTTGAAATTTTGCAGGCTTATTTAATACATAAAAATGTAGTCTTTAATCGTTCGATTTTTTTTTTCGAAAAAAAATGGCCGTTTTATAGCCAAAAAACGGCCGTTTTTTTTTTCCTTAAAATCGTACCATTAAATTTGACTGTCCGCCATTTTGTGAAAAATGAATATTTTTTAAAATCCTTCGATTGAAGACTAGTTTATACTTATATTTGACTAAATCCATCCGCATTTTTTTTTTCAAATGATCCACTTCGCCGCAATGTTGGTCACCGCAAACCGTGTATATAAAAACGTTATTTCATTGACGGCCATTTGCCACTAAACAATGTTATATTTTTCAATAAAGACATTACTAAAAGTTCTTCAAGATGTGTTCTTTAAGATGGTATATTGAGATCGATTAAAAAAGTTTTGTAGTTTTCTTTAACGGCGGGGTAAAGTTAATTCGGCGAAAAAAGGCATGTTTTTAAGATTTTTTTTTTTGGCGTAACGAATAGTGTTCGTTTATTGAAAAATTTACATATAATAAAGTAACATTTGAACAACATTCTCTTAAATTTGCATTGCAAAATATTCAAAATTGAGCGAGTGAAAATTAAACCCCGGAGGCGCCTCAAAAAAAAGTTGGTTTGCGGTGTGCACCATAACTCGCAACAGAATCATTTGAAACAAAAAAATCAAAATGCATTTGTTAAAGGAGATGTTTCTCGAGGTAATGACGGGAGGATTTTTTTTTCTTCGATTTTTCGATTTTTCGTAGCACTTGGGAGCCAAAAACCCGATTTTCGCTAAAAAAAATCGGCTAATTTGTTGTCGAAAAATTAGTAATTATTTTAAAAAAACAAAAAAGCTCTCGACAATACCTGGTGAATTATGTGAAGAAGTACTGTGCAAAATTTCAAAGCGATTGGTCCAGTAGATTTTGAGTTATCGTGCACACGGACTTCAAATATGACAAGTCTCAGAAAAACGGTTTGAAAAAGACAGAAGAGAAGAGAACGGCATGGAGCAATAGAAGCTCAAATACTCATAACTTCGTCAATTTTACTCCGATCGACTTGAAATTTTAACACAATATTCTTGATATATTATGCATTCATGTAAAAAATTAAACAAAAATGAAAAAAAAAATTTTAATACTTTACCCCGCCCTTAAAAAAATTCATGAAAAATGCCTTTTTTTGCGCTACAAGTGGGGGTAACGCCTTAAGTTCAAATACCTACAACTTTTGAATAAAACAATATTTTTTAAATTCCGTACGTACTTCTCTAGGTATTCTAATGTAGATTGACGAGAATTTTTGTTTTTTCGTCTAGGTAAAAAATTGTGGATGCTAAATGTCACGCCGCGGAGCGCCTAAAAAAAGACAACAAAAGAAAATATTTGTAGGCGGCCATTGTGTACATCAAAACAAAAATATATATATATTTTCTAACAGCTTGACATTCATACTAAATAGATGTGTTATTAATTTTACGAGTGAATCACTTTTGCATACGAAAAAAATTGTTGAATTCGCACATGATTTTATACCCGTTAATGTGGCCTAACCCCTTAAAAAGTCCGAAAAATCGTTATTTATTTTTATTGCTTAAAGCGATGGATAAACTCTCCAAGACTATATTTAAAAAGGTACAGAGGCCAATTCTAAATATTTTCGAAGACAGAAGGCCAAAGGCAGAGAAGCGATTGATATTTGATATTGATGTTTCCTCCTATTGAAAACTTTGAAGCGCGTTTTCTCCAGTTTTCGTTTTCACGATTTTTCCAAATTGACGGGGATGATAGCAAAAAAAACTCAACGACCTATTGAATGAAACCAAAGTGTATTCTCTTCAGTATGAAACCAAGTGTATTTTCTTCAGTATGAAAATTTCTTCTAAGTGAATTAAAAAAGTATTTTCAAATCATTTCTATATCACGTTAAAGTATTTTTTTATACTTTTCAAATACAGATGAAAAAAAACGCGACATCAACTTTCAAATTTTTTTCTGTACAATTTTTTTTAAATATCTTCCACAAGTTCACTCATTTTTTTTATCCAAAGTTATACAGTTTCGAAAACGCGGTGCAATTCGAAAACTATAGGGTTCAAAATCAAATATCTAGGGAAAAAAATTAACAGATCAGTTACAAAAAATCAAAAATTTGTTTTCGTGACAGCTTTCTGTTGAAAACCGGAATTGCATGCATCCTATTTTTTGCATATTTTCACAAAAAGTGTATCTGGATTGGTGTAAATAATCGAAGAAAAAAATCGACCGACAGCCGCGATGTGTTAAAAATTGATTTTACGTATTTTTACGTAAAGTCGAAAATGTCGTAACGCGCAAATGGCAAATTTATCATCTCGACCGGAAACGCATCCTGTTTTATTCGATGCCCGAAGCAGTAGTGTGTTTTTATTATTTATTTTTTTTATAGTTGCACCAACTTGCAGTCCTAGTGTAGTAGCCGTACTATTAATAACGAGTCAGTGTCGATCGTTCGCGGACGGAGGTCAACAGATGTTCGCCTGTAGACTATTCGGATTCGGAGCTCGTACGTAACTCAAGTACGTTGTACACAGCTCGCGGGGACAACGATGCAAAAGCCTCGTCAGGATTACGAAGTACTTTCGTCTCAAATATTTATCGCTCTTTCTCTTTTCGCGAGTTCCTAGCCATCGCAATTTTCTACGTGTACTTTGTGTCATGGTAACGTGTCACTCGATCGTTTTTTAACAATTCAAGGTGCCATTCTGCATAACCATCCATTATTTAAAATAATTTTCAGCTTGATATTTACGAGACAAAATTAGTTCAAAAAATCGGCAAAAAAAAAATATTTTTTGCAGCTGTAAATCATACTGTAGGATCTTAAAAAACGTCCTTTGGATCTGGTACAAAAAAGTCGTAATTTTAACTGCAAAATGTTCACTATTTTATTTTTCATTATTAATGATCTCGGAACAATTCGAGTTTCCATTGCTTATAATCTCGGAACAACGCGATGCAAAACATTCGCTGCATTTTGTCCCAAACGAAACTAAACAAACCCGAACGAAATTTTCCATATTTGCCTGTGACACAATGTGATAATTTTTTTCGGTCTAGTCAACATTTTTACATCATCTTTGAAACCAAATTCTCCACAAGAATACGTACGAATTCCGGGATTTTTCGAGAAAAAAAAAATAACGCGTGTCGGTGTAAATAATTCACCACGATATTTTTTTTATCTGAAAATTGATTTTTTTCCTCAAACGCTCGTCAACTCTACAAAAAACGATGCAACGAAAATTCCCTACCGTATTCCCTTAGCATTTATCACGGGCATACATAAGCATATAACAAGAAACGTTTGAATTTTTTTAAACTTCTTCTCATAATACTCCTTTAAATTTCTCATTTTCGGATTTTATTTTTTTCGGGAAAACGATGCGAGAGATTTGCAGAAATTTCGAAGTTATGATAATAATAATTATTATTATTCCTTTTATATATAATTTTTTTATAAAATATATTATTTATTTTAATATATTATTATATACTATATTTTAGTATATATTTAATATATCATTTAATTATATATATATTATAATTATTTGTCACTATTATTATGTTGAAAAAGAAATATTATTTATTATTAGAGACAATGAAGATGGGGAAAGAAATATGGTCGAAGAAATGCGTCAAAAAGCAGGCGAGAGGAGTGCTAAATGGGGATCCAACAAAATGGGGAGTGTAAGTCGAGAATGTAACCGGAGGAAATAGACGAGGCAAACATATGGAGCGCGATAGCAAACGACGATAGACGGAAAATGAAAAGAACAAGAGAACGGTGTACGAAAACAAAATTTGACCAAGAAATTCAACAGGATTGGAGGAAAACTGAAAAATCGACGTATCGCCCTCAATACAAAAGCCGGAAGACTAGCATAGACACAGAAAAATATTGGGAGGATGTCAGGAGAAATAAAACAATCTTGGGCGAAATGAAGATGTGGAAATGTGGGCAAAGAAGGAAATAAGGTGTATAGTGAAAACAAGTGCAGGGTTTGTAAAAAAAAGTAGAAAACCTAATGCTCATATATACGTGCAAAAAAGGAGATAATTACGAAAACCGGTGCGATGGTCTAGTGGTTAGTGTGCTCGCCACTAAACCATCGGACCGGGAGGTCCCGGGTTCGAATCCCGCTCGCGTACATTTCGTCGTGAAATGTTTTTCTTCGGCATTTCGCGGCGAAATAAGACTAGTTCCACGACCGGGGGGCGAATTCGATGACCGGCTGTATTTGGGTATAGGTTTTCCGCAGTTTCCCTATACCCATGACAGAAAATGTCATGATGAATATAATACGGAGGGGGAAGTCGGCTGCGGCCGCAAGGGGGGGAACAGAGAGAAAGATGGAGAAAAAAGGAGGATTAAACAGTAGCGGAAAGAACGGTCATAATGTGGGGAAGAATAAGGTAACAAACGCGAAAAGCGTGTACCTAAGGAAAAAACCAATAAAAAAAAAAGGGGAGATAATTACGAAAAAGAAATAGTAGAAAACCTGGAAAAAATGGAGCGAAGACAAAGAGGGGCAGCAAATCAAGAGGAATATACAGATGGTGCTAAAGAAAAGGAGCCTGTCACGGAAGTGTGTATAATTTATCGAGAAATTCGAGAAACTAATTGGAAAATTTGTAAATGAGGAAACGAATGCGTGAAGAAACGAACAGCATATCGACAGTAGAGTGTAAGTTTAGAAATAAGAAAATATTGTAAGGGGAAACATATACATATGTAGGGGGGTTAAAAACACCCTTAAGGGGTATACCCGAAATAATGAAAGTATAAAAATATGATTATTTTTTTATTATAACATAAATATATATATATAAATGAATAATAAAAATGAGTTATAACATTGTATAATAATAATAATAATATGAAAATAATATAATGATATCTATAATAACAAAAATAAAAAAATAATCAATATCCTTTAGCTTTTGCAGTTAATCAAATTAAGGGGTCTTCCCACTTCAGACGCTAAAAAACGGCTATTTTCATGAACTTTTTCGTTAGGTTCATATTATAGATATTGATATAAAAGTTGTTAGACTTAAGGGGTAAGGCCACTGTAAATTTTTTGAAAAATCGATTTTTTTTTATTGGCTTAAAAAATAGTTTAAACCCTCTAGAATAAGAAAAAAAGGTCCTGTGCTTCTTCTTTTTTTAATTTTTTCCAATAAAAAACTATTCGCAAAACTTTAAACGCGTTTTTCTCGAAACATGGTTTTTCAAAATGGCACGCAGCATAACTCGAACAATTTTCATTTTTTTTACTTGAAATTTTAACCAGATGTGAACATTTACATTATCTTGAGAATGTCGATCGGAATTTTCAAGAACTTTATTTATTGATTTTTTATTAACAAAAAACTTGCCGTTTTTTTCGTCAAAAATCAATTTTTTTTTTCAAACGCACGCCAAATCCACAAAAATTGATACTTTTTAAAATCCGATCGACATTCTCTAGCTATAGCCCTCTAGATTAATGGTTTTTTTTTGTTCTAGATTCAAAAGTGCACCAGTGGTGCTGCGTGCCGCGGAGCCCTGGAAGCAAAACATGTCCCGGGAAGATAGCTGTGGAACCGCCATTTTGTTTTTTTTTACTGTAAAAAAATTTTATAATAAAGTTTAATGTATGCCCGATAACACCATTAAAAGTTTTTTTTCAAATACCTTCAATTTCGAGAGCAAAAAATTAGTGAAAAAACCTTTTTTTTTGGGCCGTTACAGTGGCCTTACTCCTTAATAAATACACTTAGGAAATACATTTAAAATTTTTTTGATGTATTTATGTAACCTAAACAAACTTTAAACGCGTTTTTCTCGAAACAACGTTTTTCGACCGCTTGTTAATAAAATCTTCGAAACTACCGAACCGATCCTCATGAAATTTTAACCACATATTCTTTACAACTATAGCTACAGCGCATATCAATGATTTTTTCATAATTTTGATAGTTACTTTTTTTTGGCAAAAACGGTGCAAAAAAACACTTTTTTTGTTTTTTCGAAAAATGTCCGCCATTTTGTTATTTTCGCATATACAAAAAATCGTATGATATGCGCTATAGCCATTAACATACTGAATCTAAAACCGTTTGATTTTTTTTGTTTCGGATGATCCATCTCCGAGATTTCATCAACAGCGCAGACCTACAATTTTTTCGAACATTTTTTTAACTACCATTTTCGTCTATAAATAGCGACACGAATGAATAATTTTTTTTAAACACATTTCGAAAGTGTATTTATTAAGTGCAACAACTTTTATATCAATATCTATGATATAAACCTATAAAAAAAAGGCATGAAAATAGTCTTTTTTAGCGTCTAAAGTTAGAAGACCTCTTAAGAAATAAAAAAAAAACTGGAGAACGGGAGTGAACCTTGCGAAAATGCCGATGTTTCTAATATGTATATCGTTTAACATTAATCGTCGAGAGACGTACCGAAGAAAAAAAAACGGACTTATCAGCGGAAAAAAAAAGAATCCGAGGCATCGCCGTCCGACAAGCGAGAAATGTCCGAGCAGCTCGCCTGTTGCACTTCGAGGCACGCATAGAGAGCGTAACCCTATGACGAGTGTACAGAGTTGGCGATTCGTCGCGTTGTATACGCTCGGACAAAATTTGCCTCCCGATGGCTCTCGCGTGTCAGTGTGACATTACAGATACTGTGGGTCATTTGGACGCGGACGCTGCGCGTTCGCATTCGCTGTCATTGCCGAGGCCCCTTCGCATCGTGAAAACAATAATAACGCAAACGAGATGCAGCATCGCCGCGGGGGGAAGCCCGATGCATAAAACTCAACGAGACGGATCATTCGTCAGTGCTCGAGACGGACGGACGCGCGCGATATTACGGTGTGACACGAGGGTTATGCAATTCGCGCTCGCGCCAATGAGCAAGTTCTCATGGCTGTGAAGATCCCGTACACGTGACTCGATTTACAAGAAAGGAATAGACCGGACGCGAAATTCGCCGGTTTTCAAGGTCTACCAAGGTCGACCGGATCGGAGATCGGATTTTATTTCTCTCTCTCTCTCTCTCTCTCTCTCTCTCTCTCTCTCTCTCTCTCTCTCTCTCTCTCGCTCTCTCTCTCTCTCTCTCTCTCTCTCTCTCTCTCTCTC
>OZ023315.1:6028614-6194670 GCA_964007375.1 Ophion obscuratus | reverse complement strand
CGGTATCTTCAGTATATCTCAACTAATTTATTACATTATTTGGAGATGGTATGGTATACGTGGCGCCAATTTTTACCGTTGATTCTTGATATTTGAACCAAAATAATGATAATTTCAAGAATAAAATATTCGCCGTTCTGCTTCCTCAAGGCCGGAATAGAAGGCCTGAAAATCGTTTTTTTTAACCCTTAGTAGTCACACTTAGCTAGAATCACGTTATAGTCATACTGGGTCCATGGGACCCAGGCGTTGTAAAATTGTTATAAATAATGAAATAATGCATTGAGCGATGTAAACAAAATATATAGAAAGGTATAATCTGAACCTTGTTTAATACAAGGATATTGGTCAGAAATCAAAAATTAAATTTTAAACATGCAAAAAGGTTTATGCAAAAAAAACGCAATAAACTATACTTTTAATACCTCTTCGGACTCCTAATGATTAAAACTACTACTGTACTCTCTGTGTAGTCGCACCTATAAGGGAGGAAAACATGATAGTGGTGTTTAAAATACATTTTTGGCTTCTGAGACACTGTTGAAAGTATATTTTCTAAGTGACCTTGCCCGATGTTCCTTGAAATTTTCAAATTCGAAAAAATCGTCATTTTCGATAACTAACGAAAAATTCGAATTTCAACGCAGAATAAGCGGAACATTAACTTTTACCACTTTTCATATTTTGTTCATTCTTACACGATAACCCTAAATACACCGTCAAATCTTGGCGCCTCGGATATCGTAGTCTTGCCCATTATTTTGGAGTAATGATCAGTGAATTTAATCGAATCTTATTTTAGTGAATTGTGAATAAAATTCAATTAATTGTTCTCTGTAAAAATTGTTTTTTTTTGCAATTCCCTAAAAGAATTTACTAAATTGTTTTTGCAATTCCCGAAAAAAATTTACGATTTTTTTTACTATTTCTGAAAGGAATTTACTAAATTAGCAAAGGCTGAATAAATTCAGTAAAGGCTGAATAAAAATGACTGATATTTTGAGTAAATTCCTGATTAACTTTACTAAATTATTTTTCGTAAGCTCCGAAGTAACTTTACTGAATTGCTTTCAGTAATTTGGGAATAAAATTTATTTCTTGATTTCTAGTAACTTCTGAACAGATTTTCTGAATTATTTTCAGTAATGCCTGAATAAAATTCACTTCGTTATTTTCGGTAACTTTTGAACAATATTTACCGATTCATTTTCAGTAAATTCTAAGCACAATTTGTTGAATGATTTTCGGTAAATGCGGAAAAATATTCGCTGAATTGTTTTTACTTAATTTTCACTTAAGTTTATCGAACGATTATTTGTAAATTCTGAACAAAATTTGTTCCATTTTTTTTACTTCGTCTTCTATAAAGTTTACCGAATTATTTTAGTAAATAATCAATAACATATACTGAATTATATTCATCAAATTCTGAACGACATTTCCGAATGAATTTCAGTAAATTTTAAACAAAATTTGCTGAGGGACTTTGAGCAAACTCTGAACAAAATTCGCTCAATTATTTTTACTTCATTTTCAATAAAATTTACTGAATTATTTTCAGTAAATTATGAATAACATATACTGAATTATATTCAGTAAATTTCGAATAAAATATACTGAATTGTTTTTAGCAAATTTTCCGTCAAATCGAACCCTTTCGCTTAAGTTTTCCAACTGCTTTGCCAATTATTCAGATCGGTTCCTCATATTGCACCGTTTCTTTTTTTTCCACCGTACTAATAACTTATCTTTGGCCTGGACAAAAAAAAACACCAAATTCCATGCCCCGATAAAACGTGCCCATCGCCAAAGCGGCCGATAATTTTCCTTCCGCTTCCGGTATGATTTTGATCCCCTAGTAAAGTGCCGGCCCACGCAGCCCTTTGAAAATATTTCAAAAGGTCCTCCACTCGAGCCTCGAGGCTGCTCAATTTCCATGACGCACTGGAAACTCATCCTGGAAGCCCGACTTTCAATAACGATTTTATCTCGAGGCGGAAAGCCTCTTGAATTTAATTTTCCAACGACGCCCCGCGTGACTCAGATCTAATATCTCGGCTCGTAGCGCTATGCTCGGGAATCGAAAATCACGCAACAAAAATCCTTTTATCCCTCGACAAAGTTTCGAGACAAGAAAATCTGTCTGCACTATTTATTCGATAAAAAATTATGTAACGATTGTGTTGAAATTTTTCTCTTCGAGTTTGTTTGATAACAGCTCGTATTGTCGATAAGAGAGAGAGAGAGAGAGAGAGAGAGAGGTGGGAGGGGGATTTGCGTATCGACATTAGTCACTCAGTGTTCGTGGTCAAGTTAGCTCGTGCTGGTTTCGATTTGATGAACGACGAGTGCTCACAATCAATACGTCAAGACACTAGGTAGACTAGGAGTATCCGTCATTCTTGCAACGAATAAGTTCCGCACCCGTTGCAAGAATTCCTATTCCTAGGATTCCTATTCCTATTCCTAGGATCCCTATTCCCAGGATTCCTATTCCTAGGATCCCTATTCCTAGGATTCCTATTCCTAGGATTCCTATTCCTATTCCCAGGATCCCTATTCCTACGATTCCTATTCCTATTCCTAGGATCCCTATACCTACGATTCCTATTCCTATTCCTAGGATTCCTATTCCTATGCTTACCTCCAGGATTCCTATTCCTATACTTATTCCTAGGATTCCTATTCCTATTACTAGGATTCCTATTCCTATTCCTATGATTATCCATCATTCTTGCTCCGAAGATCCTATATAGCTCTTTAAAACAAGTCATATTATGGTAATATAATTTTGCAATTATCAGAAGTGATGGAAAACTTTTGACCGGTACTATATACATATTATATACGTTGAATAAGTTCTCGTTGTTTTCCAACACATGGCGTTACCAGAACTGCGTGCGGGTAGTTTAAGATGGCAACGCATATATAAAGTACTATAAGCAGGCTTTAAATTCAGTATATGTAATTTTGCCGACGTGTAAAAAACTTTTTTTTTTCTCATAGTGTTAAACATGTCAAATTTCGTGCCAAAAAAGAGTATTTGCTTTGTGTGTGAGTTTTGTGAGACTTACGACGACCATTCTTTGTCGGAAACAACGTGCAGAGATTGGTTTAGACGTTTCAAAAATAATGATTTTGATGTGTTCAATTGGAGAAATTAATTAATGAAATGTCAGACGCTAGCTGAACTGGTAGAATCATTAGGAATTGATTACACATCAGTTTCGAAACGTTTGAAAGCATTTTATATATATATGGAGATTGTTGAAGTAGTTATCGCTGTTTTTTTTTCGTGAAAAAATAAAGCTTTTAATTTTGTTCAATTTTATAAAATTTTATTTAAAAATGAAGGTTTAAGCCTAAGGTTTTTAATTAATTAAAAATGAAGGTTTAATTAAGGTTTAAGATATCTTCGTAAAATAATGAATGAAATGAATTGTATTATTAATTCTCTCTCTCTCCCCCCTCTCGCCACACACACACACACACACACACACACACACACACACACACACACACACACACACACACACACACACACACACACACACACACACACACACACACACACACACACACACACACACACACACACACACACACACACACACACACACACACACACACACACACACACACACACACACACACACACACACACACACACACACACACACACACACACACACACACACACACACACACACACACACACACACACACACACACACACACACACACACACACACACACACACACACACACACACACACACACACACACACACACACACACACACACACACACACACACACACACACACACACACACACATCGAGATTAAAACTTCGAGCGACAGTATCTTATACTCGAACGTCGAGTTGCGTACCAAAATGAAACAGTTTCGAACGCATCTCCATATGATGCACTATTTCTCCAAGATGCGCAATCATGTGAAATCTCGACCACATTTCCATATGATGCACTGTTTCTCCCAGATGCGCAATCATGTGAAATATGTTAGATCTTAAAACGCAATCGTCATAATATAAAAGGACGGTCTCGATCAAGCAGAGAAGAGTCGAACTATCAGACACACATCAGTCGCGCTCCGTTGCTCGATATACCACTTTCTGTCGATCGATTTACAAATCGATTACCAAGCTCATTCAAGAACAACGCCAACATTTTCCACAATACGAATTGTAAAGCGACGAGTAACCAAATAAAGAGTCTTCATAGAGATCACCGACGTCTTAAACTCAATGTTCGCCGGTAACGGTTAACAATATACATCCATATATATATATATATATATATATATATATATATGTTGAAGTTCCCGCTGTTTTTTTTTTCATGAAAATTAAAGCTTTATTTTGAACAAAATGAAGTTTTAATTTTATAAAATTTTATTTCAAAATAAAGCTTTAACCTGATATCTTCGTAAAATAATAAATGAAATGAATTATATCATTCTAACATTATTTGGGAATTATCCAGTGCAAAACTTTCGATCACTGGATAATTCCCAAATAATGTTAGAATAATATAATTAAACAAATTTATTATTTTACGACGATACTATATACCTCTATATAATAAATTATATTCTAATTATAATTTTCAAATTATCCAAAGTGTCCGAAAACTTTTGACCGGTAGTGTCATATACCAAACAAAATCGATAGGAAAAAATCACATTACATTGGTAAAATGTCATAAGATTTTCGATTAGTCGTCGCATTTTCGCGTGATGTCGATTCGAAGTTAAAAAGTCGTCTGCTAAAAAAGCCCATCTTACTGTACAAAGAGTCGCGGCGTGTTCGACTTTCATTCGAATTTTTCATTTTATTACCTGGCGTCAAGACGCTGCCGGGTCTCTCTCTTGAAAATGTGCGTACGTACGTAAGCGTGTGGACTTACCTCAATGAATAAGGATCCATGATCGTTTACTCGCTGCACAAAGCGACACGCAGTCCCGAGTAATAATGATGCGCCTCTTGTTGACTTCTTGTTCTTTCGCTCTCGTAATTTTTCGTCTTCCTTTCTTTTCGACTGGCAGAAATCTCTACAGGAAGAAATATCGTTTTTTTTTCTCGCACCAACGACGTGGCTTTCCGTTATTGTTGTTCGTCAATTATTTCGCTCTCGTTTTTTTTTGCCGTCCCGTCGGGATGCACACAAGGAGGGCCCGTCAACTCGGCATTTCCCCGGCCACCACCATTTTAGGAACTGTAAAATCCAAAGTGACCCGCGATCGACGTTAAACTCAAATTATGCTGATTTCTTGAGAATGCCAGGAAAGGAAAAAAAATTGAAAAACAAAAATAAAACATATATATATATACATCTATATATATATATATATAACGGGAAAAAAGGTAAAATGAAGGATAAACGATAAGCGATTATTCGCGTCGTCGAGGCGACTTTCACCCGCGGACTATGCACCAGCAGGCAAGTCGAGAACAACGAGCCCCGCGCGCTACGTGAACTTAGCGTTGCTATAATTTTCCACGTCGTTGCGCCAACGGAAAAATTGTGCGAACGCACTATTATCGAGGTGAAGGAGAAAAAAAGAAACCGGCATTTGAAGAAAAGAAAATTGAAAATGTCGATATCCTATCGGCTTGTTGGAATTCTCTTCTTGTATCGGGATCGTAAAATTCCGCACGAGAATCGCAATCGCCGACCGCGGCAGATTAGACGTGTGGAAACGCAATCCTCTCGTGTTTCCTCGCCACATTTCAAGCGGGATTATACATTTACAACGATCAAAAAATCAATTTCTTTTTTTTTCTCTTTAAACGATACAACTGTATATGTGGAATATTTTCCCGCAAGTTTCAAAGCGAAATTCGAAAAACTTCAAACGTTACAGCCGCTCGGATTCGGAGCGGGCGTGAACTTCAAACGCGTTTTTCTCAAAACTGCATTAAGGGGTAAGGCCACTGTAAATTTTTTGAAAAATCGATTTTTTTTTATTGGCTTAAAAAATAGTTTAAACCCTCTAGAATAAGAAAAAAAAGGTCCTGTGCTTCTTCTTTTTTTAATTTTTTCCAATAAAAAACTATTCGCAAAACTTTAAACGCGTTTTTCTCGAAACATGGTTTTTCAAAATGGCACGCAGCATAACTCGAACAATTTTCATTTTTTTTACTTGAAATTTTAACCAGATGTGAACATTTACATTATCTTGAGAATGTCGATCGGAATTTTCAAGAACTTTATTTATTGATTTTTTATTAACAAAAAACTTGCCGTTTTTTTCGTCAAAAATCAATTTTTTTTTCAAACGCACGCCAAATCCACAAAAATTGATACTTTTTAAAATCCGATCGACATTCTCTAGCTATAGCCCTCTAGATTAATGGTTTTTTTTTTTGTTCTAGATTCAAAAGTGCACCAGTGGTGCTGCGTGCCGCGGAGCCCTGGAAGCAAAACATGTCCCGGGAAGATAGCTGTGGAACCGCCATCTTGTTTTTTTTTTACTGTAAAAAAATTTTATAATAAAGTTTAATGTATGCCCGATAACACCATTAAAAGTTTTTTTTCAAATACCTTCAATTTCGGGAGCAAAAAATTAGTGAAAAAACCTTTTTTTTGGGCCGTTACAGTGGCCTTACCCCTTAAACGATACAACTGTATATGTGGAATATTTTCCCGCAAGTTTCAAAGTGAAATTCGAAAAACTTCAAACGTTACAGCCGCTCGGATTCGGAGCGGGCGTGAACTTCAAACGCGTTTTTCTCAAAACTGCATTAACGAAATTGCAGGATTACTCAAAAACTATTATGCCGATTGAGCTGAAACTTGGTAGAAATATTGATAATATTCGTACCTTCTACTTGACGAGAGCTGTTTTTGAAAAATTGAAAAAAAAAATACGAGTTTTTTAATTCACATTTTACAAAAATGTTACGTGAATTGTTGATTTTTTTTTGTGCATGGGTGCAATTTTCTTAAATTTGCATTTTCTTCATTTTGATTGCCGTCACTTGTTCTAACTGAAAAAATGTTTGAACTTTTTTGCAAATCAAAGTCTACGGGAAGCTAGACTGCACGCCGATTCGCAACTCCCGAGGCGATCTTCCTGTAACACTTCGCCACAGCTCCGTCATTTTCATGAGGAATTAATTTAAAAAAAAAACTGTTTTGTATATTTAAATATACTATTAAAGTATACCTAAAGTTTGATAATTGTAAAATAATTATTTCTTAGTTTTAAAAAGCCCTCAATTTTTATTTTTATAAGCTTTAATTTATTTAAAAAAATTTAATTATTTATTTATTTATTTTTTTGTTTTTATATTTTTTACTATTTCTTTATTTTTAAAAATAAGCTTTTAAAAGCTTATTTTATTCCGGTTAAAATGTATATCCCGCCTCAAGCGTATCGATTAGCAACAAAATTAATTTATAAAATAAATGTATATATTGTCGTTCACATAATTTTAAATTATTATATAGAAATTATTGATTATTCATTTAATTATGTTTTTTTTAAATTTATCACAAATAAAGCATTCTTTTATCTCTATGTTTGTAAATTATTATAAATAAATTATAAATATATAAATATGTATATTCAAAATTTATTATACGCAAATTATGGATAGATATAATTTATCGGAATGTTCATTTTATTGAATTTTTTAAATTTCTTGTATTATGAGATTTATTAATTCATGTCAATAATTTTCGTATTCACTTCTATATTTGTGCGTAAGAGTGTATGTATGCATGTATTGTTATGATTATTATTATTATTATTATTATTATTATAATATTACGATTGTATTTATTATTATTATTTTTTAAGTATACATGAAACCTAAAAATGATTCAGCACAGAATTATTTTGTGCATTTTTTTTTCCCACTCATAAAATGTTCGATGGAGGGCACAGACATAAGCTCAAGGATACGTCGGAAAAAATCATCTCTCACTCCATCAATCACTTCTTCTAGTCACAAGAAAATGCCATAAATTATTCTGGCAATGAATAATTTTTCTTTTCCCCCATTCGATTTACACGGAAAAGTTCGCTCTTCACGTTCGAACTTCGGTAACTCGAGAACCAATAAATATTTCTCGAATGCAGACGAAGATTCTTAAGGGGCTATACTGCGACACTTTCGAAAAATCGATTCTTTTTGCCTTTTTCTACAGTTTATACTTTCAAAAATATCATTACCATTTATATAATTTACCATCAATATCATTTTATCTTGCAAAAATCGATAGTTAAATCTTTAAGGGGTTACCCCCACTTGCGATTTTGAAAAAATCGATTTTTTTTTATTTCATTTTTTTGAAGTATAAGTATCTGAGAATATGTCCTGAAAATTTCAAGTCGATCCGAACAAAATTGACTGAGATATGAGCGTTGAAAGAGATGAATCCGTTGTGTAAACGACCGGAAATTGAAACTTTAAACGCGTTTTTCTCAAAATGGCATTTCTGAAGTCGGTGACCAAGATTACTCGAACACTAATGAATCGATCTTCTTGAAATTTTGCAGGCTTATTTAATACATAAAAATGTAGTCTTTAATCGTTCGATTTTTTTTTTCGAAAAAAAAAAATGGCCGTTTTATAGCCAAAAAACGGCCGTTTTTTTTTCGTTAAAATCGAACCATTAACTTTGACTGTCCGCCATTTTGTGAAAAATGAATATTTTTTAAAATCCTTCGATTAAAGACTAGTTTATACTTATATTTGACTAAATCAATCCGCATTTTTTTTTTTCAGATGATCCACTTCGCCGCAATGTTGGTCACCGCAAACCGTGTATATAAAAACATTATTTCATTGACGGCCATTTGCCACTAAACAATGTAATATTTTTCAATAAAAAAATTACCGAAAGTTCTTCAAGATGTGTTCTTTAAGATGTTATATTGATCGATTAAAAAAGTTTTGTAGTTTTCTTTAAAAAAATTCATGAAAAAGGCCTTTTTTTGCGCTACAAGCGAGGGTAACGCCTTAAACGCGTTTTTCTCGAAGTGAGATTGTTCAAATTTGCTGACATTGTAACTGAAAGAGCAATTATCCGATTGACTTGAAATTTGAACTGAGCACTCTTGAATATACAGGGTGTCCCAAAACTCAACGATAATCTGAGACCGGATGAAAGGCCAAGTTATACCAGTTCTGGGAAAAATACAAAAAAAAAATCCATATCACTCAGTTCAGCGATAATAGACATTTAAAAAAAAAGTTGAAATTCGACACCCTTGGTCGCATTTTCAAGTCCTGTGATCACCAATGTCACAATTTCGCTGTGATTTTTTTAATTTCGTGATCTTCATTAACGATGCTATTAATCGCAACTACATATTAATGCAAAAAACATTGTTAATTTAATAAAATAAGTTAAGTTTTAGTGAGTCATGGTTCACAAAAATATTGTTACTTAACTTTGACACTTCATTTTGAAAAAAAAATGTACTACACTACCCTTGGCAAGTTATTTCAAAAGATGGCGCATTTAATCAAAATGGTGCAACACATGCCACTTTTCTTGCCATTAAAAATTTTATTTCTTATTTTTTTCAAAATGAGCTCATTTTGAACAACTCAACATTAGGAATTTTTGTTACTAAAATTTGTTATTTTTTGTTTCTGGTCTGAAATAAAATTATTATTTTTAGTAAAGAGGTAATTGGTTATTAAGTGACTTTATTTTTGTTTCTGGTCTGAAATAAAACTGTTATTTTTTGTTTCTGGTCTGAAATAAAATTATTATTTTTAGTAAAGAGGTAATTGAGTCAGTTAATAACCAATTTTTATTGTAAAAAACATGTTTTTTACAATAAAAAATTTAGTAACAAAAATTCCTAATGTTGAGTTGTTCAAAATGAGCTCAATTTGACAAAAATAAGAAATAAAATTTTTAATGGCAAGAAAAGTGGCAAGTGTTTCACCATTTTGAAATCTTGATTAAATGCGCCATCTTTTGAAATAACTTGCCAAGGGTAGTGTAGTACATTTTTTTTTTCAAAATGAAGTGTCAAAGTTAAGTAACAATATTTTTGTGAACCATGACTCACTAAAACTTAACTTATTTTATTAAATTAACAATGTTTTTTGCATTAATTTGTAGTTGCGATTAATAGCATCGTTAATGAAGATCACGAAATTAAAAAAATCACAGCGAAATTGTGACATTGGTGATCACAGGACTTGAAAATGCGACCAAGGGTGTCGAATTTCAACTTTTTTTTTTAAATGTCTATTATCGCTGAACTGAGTGATATGGATTTTTTTTGTATTTTTCCCAGAACTGGTATAACTTGGCCTTTCATCCGGTCTCAGATTATCGTTGAGTTTTGGGACACCCTGTATTTACTCTACAATGACGTAGGATATTTTTGATTAGATGAAAATTGACGATTTGGCATTGAAAAAAAAACGACCATTTTATCGGCAAGAAAACAGACTTTTTTTCATAACTACGCCATTTTGTTGGATTTTGATATTTTTCGAAAATCCTACGTCATTGTGCAGGAAATATCTTTCAGTTTAACGACATTTTTTCGTTTTTTGGTTTCAGCTACTCGATCGGCCGGAATCATGTCAGCAGTGGAGGAACATTTTTTTTGGAGCCTCCGAAGGCAGCACGTAAGTCGCTCGGATCTCAATATTTTTCTTTGAAAAAATTATGTAATATAGGTCAAATATAGGATAGTACATTCTGAATTTTCCGAAACATTTAATTGAGAGCTTTTCTTCCAAAAAATTCCCGAAAATCACCCAAATTTTCAGCGCTCACAATGGTATAGCCCCTTAAAGCTGACCGTTACGACTTTTGTACGAACTTTTGTTTTTCTTTCTCAGTCTTGATATAATTGTTTTTATCAAAATAGCAGCTATTTTAAAAAAGGCTTTTTTATGTAAATAATTATATCGTAAAAAACGAATTTTTCTTTAAATCGAATGGAGAAAAAAAAACTCATCCAGCGCTGCTATTTAGACATCATTTCCATATATTTATTTATTTATCAATTTATTGACTTATTCATTTTCTTATTTATCATTATAAACTCTCAATATTAAAATAATTACATACGAATAAATACGCATTTAGAATACACAAATTTGTCAAAAAACATAAATAAATAATTTAATTTCCCTCCGTTATTTTCGCGACAGAGCAAAAGTCCTCGAGGGACGCGAGAGCCAAAAATAGGTCCATAGACGAAGAGCTCAATCTGTTTCGCAGACGCACTGTGAGCGCTGCGCGACAGCCCAAAGAAAAAAAATCATCGCTCGATCTTAAGATCCGTGTCTTTCGCTTTGTGCTCTCCGGTCGAACAAGTGATACACGAGACACCTAGCAGGTGTGCGGATTTCCACCGCTACGCTGCTGCGATACATGTGAATCGATGTGCAAAGTCCAGGCATCCTCAAAAAAAAAAAAAAAAACAAACTAAGAACCATGTACTCCCAAAAGTATTTCGTTTTTCTCTCGCGCGAGTATACGTGATGTTGCAGTAATCATGGTTATTGTCGCGCAAAGTATGAAAAACAATGAAGACTCGAGAAAAAAATACGATATCGTTTTCGAATGAACCAGCGGATCTTTAAATCGCCTTGTATCTTTCGCTTTCATTAAGGGGTCTGCAGAAGCTTGAAATTTCGAGACTACAATTTTTGTCGGAGAGTTTCCCATGCCAGGGTCTCAACGTTAATTTGCAACAAAGATTTTGTGAATCGTTGGCTCTTAAAATTGCCGGATTTCAGAATTTTAGAACCTTTTATATTGATAATTGCCGAATTTTAGAATGGCTTTTTAGAATTTTAGAACGGCCGACTTTTAGAATCGTCGATGTTTTTTTTTTTCTCAATTGCCTGACTTCAAAATTTTTGAAGTCCTTATTTCGAATTGTTGATTTTTTATATTTCCAGAATAGTTAGTCTTTAGAATTTTAGAATCGTTGGTTTTTAGAATCGCAGCAATTCAACATTTTAGAATCGCAGGACTTCAACCTTTCAAAATGACTGGGTTTTTAGAATTGTTGATTTTTTAGGAATTCTAAAACTCTTGGCTTTCAGAATTTCCGGATTATTTAAATTCTAGAAGTCTTTGCTCTTAGAATTTCGGAATTGCCGGACTTCAAAATCCTAGGAGCGCTGTTCTTTTTCGAATTGTTGATTTTTCAGATTTCTAGAATAATTCGTTTTAGAATTTCAGAATCGTTGGTTTTTAGAAACGCAGGACTCCGACATTTTAGGACCACTGATTTTTTTCAATTGTTGATTTTTTAGGAATTCTAAAAGTCTTTGCTTTTAGAATTACCGGGTTTCTAAAGTCTAGAAGTCTTTATTTATTAGAATTTCAAAATCCTAAGAGCGCTGTTTCTTCTTCGAATTGTTGATTTTTTAGATTTCTAGAATCGTTTTTTATATTTCTAGACTCGTGGTTTTAGCATTTTAGAATCTCTGATTTTTAGAAACACAGGTTCTCGACATTTTAGAATAACAGATTTTTTAGAATTGTTCATTTTTTAGGAATTCTACAACTCGTGGCTTTTAGAATTGCCGGATTTTAAAACTCTAAAAGCCTTTATTTTTAAAATTTCAAAATTGCCGGACTTCAGAATCCTAGATGCGCTGTTCTTCTTCGAATTGTTGATTTTTTAAATATATTTCTAAAATAATTAGTTTTAGAATCGTTGGTTTTTTAGAAATGCAGGACTTCGACATTTTAGAATAACAGATTTTTAGAATTGTTGATTTTTTAGGAATTCTATAACTCTCGACTTTTAGAATGGCCAGATTTTCAAATTCTAGGAGCCTTTATTTTTCAAAATTTCCGCATTTCAGAATTATAGAATGGCTAGTTTTTTTTAACTGTTCGGTTTTAAGAATGGCCGGAGAGTGGAAAATTCGAAAAATTGGCCGAGTTATGACGATTATTATGAAGGGTCAGATCGCCCACTGCAATTGACCCGTTTTCTTTTGCATTTTTCTCGACATTTATCCATGTGTGTACGAAAAATGATTCAAGTTGTATTTTTGGTGAAAAACGCACATTTTTTTCTACAGCTTGGCATTTTGGTAATGTTCGAAATTTAAAAAAACTATCCGGTCACACGAAACTTTTATTATTGTACTGAAAGTACATTTATTTTTCAGTTCAAATGAGCCTAGTTGCGGAAAGCACCTCCGCCGATTGGCCAAGTGAAAATTTCAAGGCGCTCGTTCGTCGCTCGAGGCAAATCAGATTGGAGAGGAAGGTCCAACATATGGTGCAGGTATCGCACATTGAAGATAAACTTACGATTACGATAGAACTGCAGGTAAAACTTTGAACGGGTTTTTCTAAAAACTATGTTTTTCAAAGCGATATACACGATTTCTGGACATCTAATGAACGGATTGTTTGGTCTTGATCGACGTTTTTCTTCTTAACTTCTTTTTTCCTCAGTTATTAATAATAATGTCATTTTTCCTCGAAAATAAACAAAAAAACATTCAAACTTTTTTTTCAATTGCAACACGATAACAAAAAAATCTCGATCAAATCTTAGCGAATATTATATATTTTAAGAAAACTCGTTTTCTTTTTGTTTCAGATCAATCGGATTTTCAAGTCAAGTACACCGTGGAGACCTTCACGTTCAAAGATCCTTCGCGTGATTGTTTATAACTTCTTTAATTACAAATTCTCAATTATTATTATAAATAAATAATTACTATAAATTATAGATTATAATTTATAATATTTTACATTTATAATATAATTTATTATTATTGTAAATAAATCATGAATTAGAAGTTCTTTAATTTTTATGAAATTTGGCAAACAACTTTGTCGATGTACATACAAATATATCCAAACAATTTTTCAATAATCTTAACTATTCTTTTAAAATCTAGTTTTTCAAATATTGCTGATTTTCGGCTCGTCGGAGTAGCCTAGCCCCTTAAGCAATAACCTCATCGTTTATCAATATCAACCGATAAAAAATAAATCAATCTCGTCAAGACTACGTATGACTTGTGTAAAATCCCAGCCTCGTCACAGCGCGATTGCGAATAGAAAAACCCAAGTTGCGAGTAGAAAAAAGAAATAGTTTCATTTATCGGTGCTCTGATTCGTCGAAATGAAATTATTTTACTTCTTCTTTGCACAATAAGGAGGCAGAGTTATGGAGGTGTATACGACGAGGCGACGCTCGCATCGAGGACTCGCTCGCTCTTCGTCTTGTGTTCCTCGTATTGCTGAATTGTTTTGAAACATTCACGCGGCGAGCTTGGCAACATTTATCGCGTGTCTGTCCTACGTGTGTGTGTTGTGTGTACGCAAAGTGCCCTCTTTGCACGAAGAAATGTACGGATACCCGTTTAGTCAGCGGTAAAACTATACGCCTATGTGTATACGTGTAAATGCAGAATTATTCTTGTATGATTCTCCATGCTGGGCAAAACTTATAACTGCCGGAGAAATTCGAAGTCGCGCAGTGCTCGCGAGAACGCCGCGACGATAAAATTCGTCCTACAACGTGTAACGACTAATGAATCGTGAAAGAAACGACAGAATTTTCGAAACCTCGCAAATTCGGAACGAGCAGTGCGAAGGACTTTTTTTAATTTCCATTCAATAAAAAAGCTCATTTTGTTTTCTTTGAACGATAATTCTGTATTGATCACACTTGCAAACGATCGAGTTTGGAGACGCTCGACCGGAAGTTGCGTCCTTTCATTGTCAGCATATACAATATCCTTAGCATACAATATCAAGGGGGAAAAAAACGTATTCTCACCTATATTCGTTTTGCGACCCAGACGGCCTGTCTGTAAATTCACAGGTATAAAAATAATAGAAATGTGACAATCGGAAGTAAGGCGGTATCTCTGGTCCCTCGTGCTCTCGCGATGTGTCTCGTCGCGAATGTTTTTCTTTGGACTTTGCACTAACGTCGAAAAAAAGCGCAATTACGAATCTTTCTCGAAGGGAATGACGGGGGAGGGGAAGGAACAACGAAGCGAAGAAACTTTTAATGTCGACGGCGCGATAGTCGAACCGCGACTGACCGCAGGCTAACCGAACCCGAAGAATTTTGACGTATAGCGAAGACGCTGCGCGCGCTGTCTCCCGCTGTCTTCCTTTCTCCCTCTCTTCCTCCGCCTCGCTCGCGCGCGCTCCCTCTTTCTCTATCTCCCTGTCCCGCTCCGCACATCATTTCTTCCCTCAGCGCCGCTCCGAGTCTCGGCGAGACTGGTTCGCAGCTGCGCCAATTCTCGAACGCTCCTCAGGGGCGGAGACCTAGAATATTCTTTATATTCTTTGTACACACGGTCTTCTTCAAGGATCGACGAAAAATCGCCGAAAAAACGATCTCGAAGTGTCTCTCGGCATCGAGCAAGCAACGACGAAATGTCTTGCTCTAGCTTTTCATTTTATTCCTTCGGAATGGATATTCAACGAGGGGACGGAAAATTTAGATTTAAATGGATCATTGGAGATGCGGATGAACAATCCACCCTCTCCATCGATTTGAAGCCATTTATCGCGCCTGCGTTGCGAACTTCCGAGCCTTTTTTTAACTTTTGAAACGGCTTGTTTGAGTTTTAGGAATTTTACGATTAAGGATTAATTTTACGATTTAGGATTTTGGAATTTTACGATCGTTGGTTTGTCAGGATTGCCGGATTTTAGAATTTTACAATCGTTGGTTTTTAGAATTGCCGTATTTTTTAGTTTTTGAAGCGTTGGTTTTTTAAAAAGAACTTATCGGTCTTTTTTAGAATATTATTTAATGTTATTTTGGAATATTACGATCGTTGGGTTTTAAAAGAATTTTTCGGTCTTTTTTAGAATATGATTGATATTATTTTGGAATATTACGACCGTTGGTTTTTTAGAATTTATCGGTCTTTTTTAGAATATTATTCATATTATTTTAGAATATTACGATCGTTGATTTTTAGAATTGCCGTATTTTCTTATTTTAAAGGCATTGGTTTTTTAAAGAATTTTTCGGTCTTTTTTAGAATATGATTAACATTATTTTGGAATATTACGATCGTTGGTTTTTGGAATTGCCGTATTTTTTTTATTTTAGAAGCGTTGGTTTTTTTAAAGAAATTATCGGTCTTTTTTAGAACTTTAGAATAGCCGGATTTCTAAATTTTAAAATAGATATTTTTAGATTCGTTCATTTTCTATAAATTCTAGAATTGTTGGTTTTGCAAAATGCCGCACTTCACAATTTTGTAATCGCTGTTTTTTTTAGAATTCTTGGTTTTTGAAAATTATCGCATTTCGAATTTTAGAATGGTTGGCATTTTAAAAATTGGCGGGTTAAATTTAATTGTCCGTCTTCTAAATGTTAGCATCTTTGGTTATTTATAATAGCCAGATTTTAGAATACTTTTTTAATTCTAGAATAATAGTTTTTTAGAATTGTTGATTTTTTTAACTGGCGGCTTTCCCAATTTTAGAAACGCTGAATTTTTTAGCGTTATTTATTTAAATAATGTTTAGGATCTACTCCTGGAACTGACGGCTTACAGAATTGTAGATTCGTCGGTTTTTCAAAATCGCTGAAATTTCCCAATGTTAGAACTTTCGTAGCCCAAAATCTTGCAATCGCTGGATTTCCGCCATATTGTTATTTCCCCCGAATGTGATTTCTCTAACCGTTCTTTAATCACTCGCATCATTTTACCCGTCTCTGAATTCCGCCACCATTTTCCAGCCGAAAGCATTAGATGCAAAATAATTATTATTTTCGAGAAAAAAGAAAAAATGCATATATCACGCGACTAAAGGCGAATTTGCCAAAATCGTACACTTCGCTAAGTGCGGAGTCGGGAAAATGAAATTGCTCTTCCATTCATTTTCACCACGCGTCTATGTTAACTTTACGCCGGTGTGCACGTCGATAATGTATTTTCTCATCGCTCTTCTGCTGCCCGAAGCTATTCATTCTCGCTCCGCGCGCCGAGGCAAAAACGCATTACGTTTTTGGGTTGGACTCTATCGAAGATCCGAGCCGTCTCTCAGGTAGCTGCGCATCAATTCATGAGCGGTAAGCTTTTCAAAGGTACCCGTCTGGTGTGTGACAGGAGGCTAGAGCCTGCATCATCCCCGCGGGACTCGAATGCCCAAAGCCCCAGCGTCCTAATCGCCCGCATCGTTGGCTCGAAAATTTGCCTCGATACCTCTCGACATTTTCGAATAAAATTACACAAATCTTCCAAAAAGCGCGAAAAACGTTTCCATCCCATCTCGTTAGGAATAAAAAAATATCTCGATCGTATCCCGCGTCCGCTCCGCCAACCTCTTTGTATCGAGGATCTCGGCTAGTAGCAGAGGAAAAAAAAACGCCATAAAGTAAACAGATCGATACGTTATTAGGTGTTACCCGCACCGCTCGTGCACGGCACAGTCGGACGTTGATCCCCGATAGTACAGGCTTTTTAGGACAGCGCGTCCTTTCTTCCCTTATTTCGCTTCGTTTTGTTAGCGCAGCGCGCGGCCACACGCGCGCGCCTATGAGCCAAGCGCGGGCGAGCTACGAACTAGCGGGGCCTCGCAGCAGCAGCTCGCCGGTGAAAGGTCTCGGCTTGTTCGTTGTCGTAGGTCATCGACAGTCGCGGACACAACGATGCCAAGCTCAAAACATTTAACGTTCCGCTGACATTATACACGCCGCTACTCACATCGCGAACCCGCGAGGACGAAGAAGAAATTCTTCTTCCTTCTTTATTAACCAAATTCTTACACGGTTCACCAATCAAAAGTATATCGCCATTTTATATATATGACATAATATTCTGGTCACACAAATCATTCTCTGTTTCAAGACATCCGATCCGGCGGAGGCCCTATTTACAACGCCTCCGCACCACGTTTGAATTCGCTCCCTTAAAAAAAAAGTCAATCTATACTTTTAAATCTCACACAAAATAATTTCATCGAATTATGTCGCAATTGTACCGATTCATCCTGTAAAATGCCAAATCATAAAAATAAATCGCACGCATCTTTTCTTATGTGCGAGGTTCAGAGCCAACAGAAACTCTCGTACTTTCATGACCTGTCGCACCATTCTCGTTACCCTTTGCTTTCAAAATTCGAACTAATTCATGAAATAGCATTAATCGAGTACTTTCAAACAAAACTATTGCAACAACCGTAAAATAATACGTTATGAAGAAGAAAAAAAACGTTTTTCAATAGGACATGACTCTATCGATATTTTCTCCACCGTAAAATATCACGTTCTAAATACATCAATAATCGCCGTCTGATGAAATCTTGTTATTTGACCGGATGGAAATAACGAAAAATCGGGGATCAACGTTTCCGCGTCATAACCCCGGCCGCCATTTTGTCCACTTTCAGCGACTCGAAACGATTTTTTAGCTTTCGGTTTGGAAAATCGCCGAAATGCGGTACCGCCCCGGCGATCAA
Organism: Ophion obscuratus; assembly: GCA_964007375.1. NCBI lineage: Eukaryota > Metazoa > Arthropoda > Insecta > Hymenoptera > Ichneumonidae > Ophion > Ophion obscuratus. The sequence continues at coordinate 6,176,232 of OZ023315.1, read as the reverse complement.
CGACTGGGGTAGAAACAAAGGAGACCAAGGCACGAGGAAAAGTGGAGAAAAAGAAATCGGAAAAGTCGGGACATATGGGACGATCGAAGGGTCAAAGCTCGTTGTTTCTTGATTTTTAGCTCACGTGCCAGAGCAGGAGCCGCGCGAGGATATAAATTTTCGTAATAACGCGAGAGACTCGAGTCGGCGGACCGACGACCTTATCGATTTACGAACCGGCGAGCGAGCGAGCGAGAGAGAGAGAGCTAGGCGTCACGACGCCCGGCGGCCACCTCTCTGTGCGTGCTTCAAACGTGTAGGCGAACGCGGCTCGCAGCATAGTAATTCATATATATATATATATATATATATATATATATATATATATATATATATATATATATAGCGAGAGAGAAAGAGAGAGGGGGCTAGACAAGACAACATTTCGAAATAAGAAAAAACACAAGCCCAAAAAACAGAAATCTCGTGCAAAACTCATGGCCGAGAAAGCGGGCAACGCGCTTTTTTCCCCCTCAAGTACACCCAAGCTTGTCACCGAAAACGAGCCAACGATTTTTCTTTTCGACGAGTCATTTTTAAGCAACCAAAATACCGAAGAGTATGCACAGGATCGACATAACCTCACAAACCCTCGAAGCGAAGTGGAAGATTCACCACGTGACATATGACTGCGAGAGAGAGCTGAAATTTTCGGACTCCTCAGACGAATAATACAATATTTAGGGCAAATGAGTCATCAAGCTCTGTGTCGATGAATTCTACAGAGCCTGATCCTTCGTTTTTCGAGACAAAAAACTCAATCTGTGAGAAAACTCGGTTCGAATTGTGAAAAGTGTGAAAGTGTTTGAAAGTGTTTGAAAATTGACCGAGTTACGATTTTTGTGAGAGGACGGATCGCCAACCGCGCTACGGCGAGCTTAAGGAGGTACGGTGATGACCACGCTAGTAAACTAAGAGTCTATTTTTCGCCATAATACCGCTACATTTTAGACATATGTGTGTGGCCTATATTTCGAGAAATATTTTTTAAGTATTGAATTTCAAGCTACTTATTATTTTTATAATATGAAAACAAACGTAATAATCTACTACTCGACTTCAGTAGTACGCCATATCGTCGACGTTTGGCATCGTTGCATTTTCGATAGCTGTCATCGGTCCCACGCGCTCGGCTTATTATTTTTGGTAGCCGGTAAACATGGAGAATGAAAATAAGTACTGTAGAAGTTTATCAAGAGAGTAACAGGATTGTACCTGAAGTCCAGTTTAGAGACAAAGGTAGATTCTGTCGGACAAGAATTAGAGAGTGAAAAGATGATATTGCGAATGCAAATGAAAAACGTCGCGTTGACGTTAACCTCAATATCCAATGTCCAATCTGTCCGAAGTCAAAACATATTTCATCGATTGTTATGTTATTTTTCTCTTTCCTAATTTTCACAATATTTGCAGATATAAAAACGAACGTTCATTTTATATGACGGTTTTTCCATGCTGAATTTACATATAAATGCGTTGCATGCATGTCGCCAGAAAGATTGAGATGCCTTAGCTATACATAAAAGAACTTTGAGTAAATATCGACGAAAGGCCTTTTATAATCGATTAAAAAACGTACGGGTTCACACAACCATATTTTTAATTCGCGTTGAAAATATCCGATAGAAGAATCAAATTTGCGCGGGTATCCGGCGTTGCCACACTTCGAGCAAGATGGCTGCGGTTACGTCACGAGACGTCTCTCTCGCCGAATACTTCGGCTTTTCGCGACTTTATTTCTAAATTTATTGCTTATTTTTGCGGTGAGCTTTCCAATTCAAGTTGCCTTATTGATCACAACGAACCAACGAACGCAACCGTTAGTTTTCTTTACGCGTGTCTTGGCTCCAAGTAGCACAAAAAAATCGATATATGAGAGGACAGGCACATTTTGTCGTCTACGTGTGACCAACTTTAACAATTGATAACTCGGAAACTGTACGGTAAATCTCGCGGAAACTCCGCATACGCATGGACAAAGCTCTCGACAATGTTATTTAAAAAAATCGGGCTTTTATCTTGGACTCGCTCCAATCACCGTACCTCCTTAATGCGAGCTACCCTTTTTTCTTTTATGTTTTTCTCAAACACTATTGCGAGACGGTCGTAGTAGCTCAAAATCGGTCAGAGAGAAATCGGAAATTCGGGGAGAGCATAGTTTAAAACATTTTCCATCGTATGAACTAATGATTTTTTCATATGTTTATCCACTTGCTTATAACGAATGTTCAAAGATGCTTTTTTTTCGTCGGAAATTGATTTTTTTCTACCGCTTGACATTTTCGTAATTTTCAGAATTTCAAAAAAGTATTTGGACATACGAAAATGTAATTAGTATACGGAAAGTGCGTTTTTGTTTTGTTTAATGAGCCTAGTCGCCGGAACTGCCTACACCAATTGGCCATGCAGCAAGAAAATGCAGCCTTCTTTACGAGAGGACTGTGACGGGCCGAAAAGGTCGTTTTTCCGATTTTGTGCTCTACTAAATTATTGATTTGGGATTTGGAAAAAAAGGTATATTATTAAACATTCATTGAACTTATTTAGTGTACATTTTTATTTAAAAAAATAAAAGTAACAATGTTATTGACGAATAATAGCGCTTCTGTATGAAAAATGTGCTTTAACGTCCGGATCGATGACAATTTTCGATATTTCTCAATTTTTCTTGGTTCATATTCTTCGTATGAGAGTTAACGAAAGAAAAATATTCGTTGATTTTTTTTCAGATTAACCCTGCGGACACTACGTGTCACGCCGTCTGACAAGATCCGCCGCAACTCGTTTCGAAGACCGTGCCATATATCCGCCATTTTTGAAGATTAAAAAAATTTCATGTAACGGCCAAAAGTAGTAATAAAACACTCCAAGTCTAAAAAATGGCGAAAAAAGTGTTCCTTTTTCTAAAAAATCATGAAAATCAACAATTTTGTCGTCGCCTAAACGTACCTCCCCCCTTATAAGAACGTTGTTCGTAACTACGAGCAACCTATGCAATCGAATTATCAACTACGAAAAGATTCGCCAAGGCACTAGGCACACGCGCGCGCCTCTCATTCGGCTTCATCCAGGTCACCGCTCAGCGGGCGCTTATTAAACGAGAGCCGCGCGCCCGAGTCTGTGCACACGAATAAGCCTCCCGTGATCCTTTTCCTTGGCGTCGTTTTCACAAAATAACATCATTTTCTCTCGTCCTTAATTACAGAATTGCCGGTCTCCAATCCTCACGAAAATATCAAGTCTCCTTCGTAACCTCAAAATCTTCGATGTTTTTGGATTTTTCTGGCTCGAGTGAACGACGCCCAGCCACGCGAACCTCGGGCCCACTGCGCTCGAATTCCAATCCCTCCCTATGACATCGTCTATAGAAAAATAACGCACGGCTGCTACGGCCACTGAAGTGTCCGAGCGAACGACTCGAGTGCACTCTCGAAATCTCCGAAAGAAAACTAGTGTCGTTCCAAAAACGTAGTCCTCGTGAAATTTCCTTTGTGCGGCCCGACACCGCAGGTATAGTCTCGTGCAGCGGATACGAGAAAAAAAAAGGGGAAGGGAAGAAATACGCGTGACACGCACTTTATTGGCTTCGCAATAAAATAATCCATGGCAATATTCTACGAGGAGGGAAAAAGCGTTTTCAAGCGAATACGAGTTTATCGCGAAGGCCGAAAACGTTGCCGCACGGCAGCGAGAAACCACGCAAAACATGCATCAATTTGAACGGAAGAAAAGAGAAACAAGCAGCGCGTAGATTTCAGCAGTTCGGAGCGCGCGAGGTAGCGTATGGGGCGCTCCGGCTCGGTGGGAGCACCGTGAACCAGTCCAAAGCCTGAACTTAGAGAATTTTTGGTGGACAGCCAGTTGATGGAATGAAAATTCTGCTTCGTGGCGTTTGTTCTACATATCATCGAGTATCTTTACACATTTTTTCACAAGATTTCGTAACAAAATGGCGGTGCTGGGGCTGGACAAAGCGAGTCACCTTTGTCCGACAGTGCCGTGCGCCGACGACGTTGCATCGGCAATTCTTCACATTGACGAGACTTTTTTTTCGAACTTTGTAATTTTTCATACGCTGAAAACTTTCGAAAAAAAATATTTTCGGCGGTCTTTTTTACCGAAAACATTTTTTTTCTTCAAACATCCACCATTTTAGAAAAAATCGATATTTTCGAGGTCCCTGGGTGCTTCGATGGCAAAATCTTATATAGTACTCGAATTATTTTGAATTTCAAGTAAAAAATCGGATAACGCTGGCAGCGGGACGCTCCGGACCAAGATGACTTCATCCAGCGGCAGCGCCACCATTTGCTTGCACAATCGTGTGAAAAAAATTGTAGAGCTACTCGAAGATATGCGGAACAGAGTCCCCCGAGCGGAATTTGGAATCTATCAACTGGCTGTCCATAAAAAATTGTCGCATTTCATCTTTTTTCCGGGCTTTCGACGTCTCCCTTAACATGCTCAACATAACCTCACAAATTTCCGAACGGAGTTTTCTCACAGGTGGTCCAGTCATTTACAAAAAACAAAGCGCCAAGCTTTGTAGAGTTCACCGACGCAGAGCGTGACGATTGATTTTTCTTTTTAAATATTATTCATCTCTGAAAAATATCCGTTTGACGAAATTCAATGATATCTCTCGCATTCGTCTATCACGTGGTGCACAGCTCCTATTTCGCTGCGCTGGACCGCCTCGTATCACCCGGGCCCACCACATGCGCGCGCATACGACGCCTCCACGGGACACACGCGGTCCAAATTAAAGTGCCGCGAATGAGTTACATGCATGTGCACGTGCCCAACTCTGGGCAGTAGAGCACGCGCGAACGGGTGTCGATGCAATTCAGAATCATTCTGCCGGGCTCAATTGATCAATTAACCCCCGCGCGACATGACCGCGACTTGGCGATTTTTTCTTCCACCCCCCTCCAACCTCCAGGCGCTGCGTCGCTATTGTTTCGTATTTTTTATAAAACGAAGCTGCGGATGATCTTTCGCTTTTGCGTGTTACTTTTTATCTTCGAATTACCTCACGCGTCATCCTGGGACGAGCTGCTTACGCGATTTATTTTCGACGTTACGAGACGCAGAGGATGTAAACATCGTTTATTATGTGCATTTGGTTGCGACGGTGCGTTGTTTCATTCTACGCGATTATATGCGATTTATACGCCATCTGCATGCGCCCGAAGGATACACTGTCGGTATAGAAGGAAACTTCAGTACCGACTGCTGTTTTGTGCTCCGGTAGCTCAGGGAACAAGGCAAAACGGTAGTTCTCGCTTCTGCCACCTCAAGCGCTGCTACCTAGGAGAGAATTAATATTTTTAAGAGCGATCCCTGATGGAAATCCGCTTATTGGAATTCGACAAATAATGTTGAAATCTGTTAAAAAATGTCAGAAACTGTGAAAATGAATAGATTCTAACATAATTTGATGGAATCGTACATATTTTGATAGATTCTGTCGGAAATAATCTATGAAAATCGGACAGAACCTCACATATTATGTTAACTTTACGGAATGTCATAAAATCACAGAATTCGATACTTTCTGTCATCTTTTTGTCAGAAAATGTAATCTTTTAACAAAAAATGATAAAATTAATTTTCCATTTTTTGACATATTGTTGCATCGAAAAGAATGACGGAAAATGACAAAAAATGATAGAAAACGATAATTTTTATCATAATTTGTTGTCACATTTTTGTTGAATTCTGACAGATTTCAGCTGTCATTAAATCACAGAGTTTGATACTTTCTGTCATCTTTATGTCGGAAAATGTCATCTTTTAACAAAAAATGATAAATAAGTTTTCCATTTTTTGACATATTGTTGCATCGAAAAAAATGACAGAAAATGTCAAAAAATGATAGAAAACGATAATTTTTATCATAATTTGTTGTCACATTTTTGTTGAATTCTGACAGATTTCAGCTGTCATTAAATTACAGAATTTGATACTTTCTGTCATCTTTATTTCGGAAAATGTCATCTTTTAACAAAAAATGATAAATCAGTTTTCCATTTTTTGACATATTGTTGCATCGAAAAAAATTACAGAAAATGTCAAAAAATTATAGAAAGCGATAATTTTTATCATAATTTGTTGTCACATTTTTATTGAATTTTGACAGATTTCAGCTGTCATTAAATCACAGAATTTGATACTTTCCGTCATCATTGTGTCGGAAAATGTCATCTTTTAACAAAAAATGATAAATCAGTTTTCCATTTTTTGACATATTGTTGCATCGAAAAAAATGTCAAAAAATGCAAGAAAACGATAATTTTTATCATAATTTGTTGTTACATTTTTCGTGAATTCTGACATATTTCAGCTGTTAGTGGAAAGGAGCTTTATTGTGAATAAAGTCAGAAATAGCGTAAACTACATTTGTATGGAATATTTATTTTATTCAATATTTATTCTAATTGTCGATTGTACATCCCTGTGGTATAGTCGCTATATATTTTTTTTCGTCGATGTACATTAAAACACACGGACTTTTTATATCTTTAGGTTCACACACAATCAATTTTTCAGTACATTTACATTCCTGGAGATGGTTTATTTCAACTTGCAAATCGCTCAAGGAAGAATTCTTTTTTATTACTATTATATGACAAAATTTTTTATTATATGACAAAAAATAAAAAAGAATGATATAATTTGACAGGTTCGGTCATAATATTTCATGAATGTTAAAGCATTCCATTTCATTCCATTAAATAATGACATTTAATGACGAAAATCTCACAAAAAATAAGAAAGAATGATATAATTTGACATATTCGGTCATAATATTTTATAAATGTTGAAGAATTCCATTATATTCCATAAAAAAATGACATTTAATGACGAAAATCTCACAAAAAATAAGAAAGAATGATATAATTCGACAGATTCGGTCATAATATTTCATGAATGTTGAAGAATTCCATTTTATTCCATCAAAAAATGACATTAAATGACGAAAATCTCACATAAAATGGAAAACTCTTACGACATTATATGACATATTATATAAGATTCTGACAGAAATTACTGAATTATAACATTACTTTTCTGATAAAATATGACAGATTCTGTAAAGCATGTTCCAATTTCCGGTCAGAAATCATGAACTTCTCACAGAAAATGTCAAATCTCGAAATAATATGACAGATTCTGTCGTATAAATGACATATTCTGACATTATTTCTCGTTGAAAGTTGACGGAATATTATCAAATCTGACATTTTTTGTTAAAATCTGACGAATTCCAATAAGCGGATTTCCATCAGGGATACGAGTGGAAGAAGCTTCAGTTTTTTTTTTACTACTGATCCTATGGTGAAAACGATAATTATTATTTCAGTAGACTGCATTTCTCGTATGTTCGAACTTCTGTTATTTTTCAATTTGGGTTTTGAGCCATTGGAGCAGATGGGATATGAACAAATTTATACGACCGAAATTTCTTTTTTTCCTTGATATTTAATGCTTTTGTTTTCAGGTTCTTATTAACATTGTTAAAAAGGCAAAAATAAAAATAAATGTTGTAGAAACAAATAAGGAATTCAATAACCATAAACATTAATTATAAGGGAAAAAATTTAGGGCGCACAAATTTGTTCATACCCCATCTACTCAAATCGCGAAAGACCAAATAAAAATATTACAGAAGTTCGATCATACGAGAAATTCAGTCTGCTGAAAAAATAATTCTTATTCTGCCCGAGGGTTCAGCAGTGAAAAAGTACTCAATCATTTTTCATTTATATCGCTCTTACAAATAATATTGGGTAGACTCTAAGGTAGACGGCCCAGTGGGCGTCAGGGTCCTAGTGATCGTCACCTTTACGCGTTAAATAAGTATTTCAAGATAAAACTCATTCCTTCGTGCAGATCTGTGGTATATTAGCTCCCAGGAGGTATTTATTGTGTTGTATTACATTTTCACACCCGTGAGTATACGTATTCAAGAATAATCAAATTAAATATATTTCGCTACGACGTCTAGCTGTCATTTCGGCTGAATCCTTCATTAGGAGGTTAACGTGAACCATGTCACATCTCGGGTGATTCGAGAATGCCTGTGGATTTGCGTGAAGTAAGTTTTCCTTCAAGTGATTAACAAGGATCTTAGTTTTGCGTTTGGCATAAAAAATTATAGTTTTGTGTTAATTTCAACGAGTTTTCATATACGACGTTTACCCGTTCAGCAACATAAACACTCTGCCAATTAATCCCCATGGCTGTCGACAACTCGGACAATGTTAGCAAAAAAAGAATCTTACGAATCGAATATTAGTTTATAGAAAATCAGAAAAGAAATATTGTGTCCGTAATTAGCATTGTCTGAAGGATCCACGGACCAGTAATCGTCATACACATATTCGCGATAGTAAAAAGATATACATATACATAAATGTTGTCGATTGCTGGGTCGTGATCATGTCGATAACTGGGTACGTCTTGAACACAGGTGAACACCACTCGATCGAAATAATATTAAAAATTATTTTATGAAAAAATAGTTGTTTATAATGACTATAAATAAATAAAAATTATAATTCTGACGTGATAGGCAATAATTAGTTTTGTTTTTGAAATTAATAACGTTGTATGGAAGAGAAATTTATGTTTCAAACTCTTTATCAAATGTTTTAACAAGAATCATAAAGTTTTTGACCGAGTGCGTAATAATAAATATAAATAGCACTTATTTTTGTACATTTGGCCCCATTTTTAAGGAAGTCGCATTTTTTATTGAAACAACGGCCTTTGTTCTTTTCCAAAAACCGAAACTGTTAATCGATTGTTAAAATCGTGTGCACGTCGCTATAAAATGTATCTAAGAAGTCATAATTGAAATTTTAAGTCAATCGGTCAAAAAATGTATGACCTACGAGTCCGCCCGATTTTGAAATAATTTCTTCATGGAAAACGCGTTTAAAGTTTTAAAAACATTTTTCTAGATGTCTTTTAAAAAAATCCACATAAAATAACTTTTGCATAACATTTTTGGCATGTTTATACATTATTTAAGGCGATACGAAAAAAAAAACAATTTTTTTTCAAAGGTATATGAGGCCTCAAGCGCATGTGACGATGAGTGGGACGTTCCCATGGCGATTACCAGACCAACTATCATGGCCGCATGACGATGACTCGTACAATAGCATCTTATAACCTTTACGAAATATTTTCTCGAAAACTGTACCAGGCACGAGAATTTCACAACGACCGTCTTCTTCGTCACAAAAAAACTGATTAAGAACGACTTAAAATAATTTTGACTCACTTTCTTGGTTGAGCTATATAAATTTGCAAAGTCAAGCGATCTGCAAAGTCAAGCGATCTGCGTAAGGTGACGATTACTGGGCCTACCTTATGTTTAATTCGAAAAATCTGCGACTTTGCACAGCTGTTCGGGCCTGCGTTTGATTGGCTAACTTCTACCTAGCAGCGCTTCGGGTGACAAAGGCGAGAACTGACCGTTTGCCTCATTATCTGAGTCGTTCCCCACCGCAGTCTTACATACACGTCTTGCAACGAAGCTAAATTTTCGTAGTGGGGGTAGGCACGCTTATCGGCTCCACTTTTCGATTCACTAGGCGCCGCTACGCGTCGCTACTAGCAAGGGGAAGCAGTTTCCCCCTTACCTCTTACCGGCGAATGGGCCCAAGTTGTTTACGTATGTTTTTGTGCCGCGATTGTCGAAATAACCTTTATTTGCGACCATCCCTGATGGAAATCCGCTTATTGGAATTCGTCAGATTTTAACAAAATATGTCAGATTTGATAATATTCCGTCAACTTTCAATGAGAAATAATGTCAGAATATGTCATTTATACGACAGAATCTGTCATATTATTTCGAGATTTGACATTTTCTGTGAGAAGTTCATGATTTCTGACCGGAAATTGGAACATACTTTACAGAATCTGTCATATTTTATCAGGAAAGTAATGTTATAATTCAGTAATTTCTGTCAGAATCTTACATAATATGTCATATAATGTCGTAAGAGTTTTCCATTTTATGTGAGATTTTCGTCATTAAATGTCATTTTTTTATGGAATATAATGGAATTCTTCAACATTTATAAAATATTATGACCGAATATGTCAAATTATATCATTCTTTCTTATTTTTTGTGAGATTTTCGTCATTAAATGTCATTATTTAATAGAATGAAATGGAATTCTTTAACATTCATGAAATATTATGACTGAATCTGTCAAATTATATCATTCTTTTTTATTTTTTGTCATATAATGACCGAACTTGTTAACTTTTGACATTTTGCATTATAAATATATGATATATTCTGATGAATTTTGACATTTAATTATCGATTCTGATAATAAATTGTCAGAATTCGTCAATATTTGATGGAATTCTGAATGGAAAACTGATTTATCATTTTTTGTTAAAAGATGACATTTTCCCACATAAAGATGACAGAAAGTATCAATTTCTGTAATTTAATGACAGCTGAAATCTGTCAGAATTCAACAAAAATGTGACAACAAATTATGATAAAAATTATCGTTTTCTATCATTTTTTGACATTTTCTGTCATTTTTTCGATGCAATAATATGTCAAAAAATGAAAAACTTATTTATCATTTTTTGTTAAAAGATGACATTTTTCGACATAAAGATGACAGAAAGTATCAAACTCTGTGATTTAATGACAGCTGAAATCTGTCAGAATTCAACAAAAATGTGACAACAAATTATGATAAAAATTATCGTTTTCTATCATTTTTTATCATTTTCTGTCATTCTTTTCGATGCAACAATATGTCAAAAAATCGAAAATTAATTTTATCATTTTTTGTTAAAAGATGACATTTTCTGACAAAAAGATGACAGAAAGTATCGAATTCTGTGATTTTATGACATTCCGTAAAGTTAACATAATATGTGAGGTTCTGTCCGATTTTCATAGATTATTTCCGACAGAATCTATCAAAATATGTACGATTCCATCAAATTATGTTAGAATCTATTCATTTTCACAGTTTCTGACATTTTTTAACAGATTTCAACATTATTTGTCGAATTCCAATAAGCGGATTCCCATCAGGGATACACCAAAAGATTCTAAGCGATTTACCGTGATACGTTTTTATCGTGTTTTTACGCATAGGTGTGAATTTTTTTTTTGGTAGTGTTTGCGAAAAAAATGCGATATGGCTAAGGGTTGCGCGGCTCGCAATTGTAAAACGGGGTACAAAAATTGTAGGCAGAAATGCTCCGTGTTTCACGTGCCCAGAAACGTCGAACGATACAAAAAATGGCTCGATGCTATTCCGGGACTGAAAGAGTCTCAGTACGTGTGCGAAAAACATTTCGAAGAACGATGTATTGTGAGACATTGGAGAAAAAGGATGTAAATGGTCGTAATGTGGGCTGGTGTCAATTAATGTATTCAAAAAGTGTTCAGTTTTTTTCAGATTAAAGTAGTCATCGTTTTTTTAATCAACACATTATTTTTTATTCGTTTCGTATATTATGCATTTTACACGACAGTACGGTAAAGTAAGTTAGGGAAAACGGCGCATGCGTTGCGTTCAGGAGGGAAAAGTACAGAAGAGCTATTTCTCTCTTCGTTGCACCACTGCTTCCCCTTGCCGTCACGCACCAAGCGGCAGAAATCGGAATAAAAAACAGAACCGCTAATGGTGCCCACCCCCATTACCGCCGTTGTCAGACCTGTATGTAAGACCGTGGCATATCGCAGGCGATCAACATCAGCGCCGATTGAGTCGAACATTTATTTTTAGTTTTCCGTACTCTAACCTCCGTTTTTACTATAACTTCTTTTTCCACTTTTTCGCGATACGCCTTATTTCTCTCAAGCCCACAATTTATAAAAAAGAACCTTGCAACTCTCATGCTCTGTCAAAGTCTTCGGAAAAAGTCTCGATCGTCTGACACACGTAGAGAAATATCGCGCGACCTAACCTCATAACAACACTGACGTTTCGGAGCTGTCACAAGTGTCAATTGTATCGGACAACAGTAACAAGCGAAGAAGAATGAACGAGGGCTCGGGCTTCTGCGAGCTGCAACAATTGGTCCAGGAGGAGGAGAGCGAAGAACCAACGAGTAGAGGCGGCGAAGCTACTCCGCCATCGACGCCTGCCAGGTCCAACAGAACCAGCAAAATCGAGGCTGCCGCGGCGCTCAATTCAGTTAATAATTTATTTCATTTCGTACCGTTGTTACGTAACATAAAAGTGACCTGGCGGAAGTAGCCGGAATTTTAAATTCCCAAATGGAGGTCCTAGATGCAAAGTAGAATCGGCCTTAAGAGACCAAAGCTCAAATTTCCGGTGGACGGTATTTTTTTTCAACTTTTTACCCGTATTTGTTGATATTGAAGTTTATCAGCGCAAGACGCCACAGTGAAATTTTCCATAGTGCATCCTTAAGGGCTTACCCCTAGTTGAAGTTTGTAAAAATATCGATTTTTTTCTTTCGACCGATTCTCAAAATATAACATTTGAAAAATAATCTTTGAAAATTGCAAGATGATCCGTTCGAAATTAAGGGAGCTATGGGCACCCATAGGCAGCTTCCACAAACCAGCGACCTTTAAACGCATTTTTTTCATATCGACCTTTTCAAAATCGGCGACCACGATATCTCAAAAATCATTGCACCGATCAGCTTCAAATTCTGCACGCTTCTTTGACATATCGAAAAGCACTGCTCAAGCACCGCAAAAAACTGTATGAGAAAACTTCTATGTTCGATCAAGGGAATTAGCGAAAATGGAGCGTTTTTTTCACCGAAAATCCATACTTTTACTTTGGACCGTCGCCATTTATTAAAAAAATCAATATTTTATGAAATATTTCGTCTAGGCAGTAGATAATTTCATGCAAGAACTAAATACGTTTGATTTTTTTCAATTTCGCATGATTTGTTTCCAAGCAGCAGTGGTTACCACGGAGGATATTTTTCGAACAGTGCTCTGCACAAACCGTCGTATCTACCATATTTATATAAACATTTCAATATAAAATTCGTAAAAGATACTGAAAACTATACTATTAAATGTAAAAAGAGTAAATTGGCAACTTGCACACGTTTTCCTAAGAAAAATCACAAAAATTCCTCTTTTTTCTGGTCACAAGCCAGGTGTAACACGTTAACAGGCTCAAAAAACAGAATTTCAAAATTTTTTTCTCACGAGAGTATCTTGATGACAGGGATTTTACACACAATTCATATATAGTCTTGTCAAGCTTGAGTTTTTTGTTGCATCGAAGAATATCGATGCGCAATTAGGGATGTTCCGATACCCACAAGGTATCGATACCTACTTACATAACTAGTACTTGGAAAAAATTTCGATTCTGCTCATATGAGTATCTTCAAAGTATCGATACCTACTCATATCGATACTTTTTACAATTTTTTATGGGACTATATGGGATAATGGGAAAAATATATTTGGGAACCGCACATGTATTGATAAACAGTAAGTAGAAGTATTATGTGAAACATCTTTATTAATCGATGAAAATATTTAAGAGAAAAAAAATAATTAAGAGAGAGAGAGAGAGAGAGAGAGAGAGAGAGAGAGAGAGAGAGAGAGAGAGAGAGAGAGAGAGAGAGAGCTGATTGTGAGAATGGAAACGACGCCGCTCGCCGCGCTGCCAGCTCGGCGCAAACAATGAGCGGTTTAAAAAATTGTTCGTTCTTGTAATTTGTTCGCTAGGATGGTGTTCAGAAATTGTGAAGTTCGCTTAGTCGCATTCGATTCGGTACCTTGTTTCTTTTGATGTCGAATAAGTATCGCTAGAATGAATCGATGCTAAAAGTATTTGATATCGAAAATAAAGAACAGAGTACTTTTTCGTATTCACTTGTATGGGGCCGTCCATAAATTACGTCATTTTAAAATGGGGGGGGGGGGGGTTCGTCTGCGGATGACGGTAAATGATGGATGAGGGGGGGGGGGGCGTTTCGAAATTGACGTCATTCTTGTGATACCAGTTACTTCAAAATGTACAATAGTATATTGTACAACTAGAGTGGTTTCCCCGCATGAGTGATGAAAAATATTTTGCAAGTACCTAATGGTATTAATTATTGAACTCATTATTTATTTATTTATTACATAAGGTTTGTCTACATTATATTCGAGAACTTCAAATAACAGCGTACCTATGAAAATAGTTCGATCGAGCCAAAATGAATATGGGGAGGATACGGAGATATTACCCGTGATCCAGGATTTGCAAGAATGGGTGAAAACTCCGTGGGAGCTATCCAAAGAAAACTAAAGAATAGAGAAGAATAATATTATTATATTAACGAAAATTGCCAAAGTACAAAATAATAAAAGATGATTCTATAACAAAATGTGGGAGCTATCCAAAGAAAACTAAAGAATAGGGAAGAATAATATTATTATATTAATAAACATTGCCAAAGTACAAAATAATAAAAGATGATTCTATAACAAAATGTTTCAATGTTACCCAATTTTTCTCAAATCCGCAAATGTTTTAATTTTGCCAAACTGGTAATGACGTCAATTTTGCGAGAGGGGGGGGGGTCATTAGGAAATGACGATAGGATGATTGTAGGGGGGGGGGTCGAAAATCAGCAAAAATCGATGACGTAATATATGGACGGCCCCTATCGTAATATTTCGACTTCGAATATCACGACGATAATATTATACATTCGATAAGCCTCGACCAATTGCGTTTGGTAATAGATGCCAATCGAGTAGCGCTATTGGTTAAAATTACCCAATGACACTAGAGCCGCTAGAGCTGGACCAACTACGGCGCCACCACGGCCGGTGGCCTAGGCTCGAAACCTCGACCAGCATACAAATACTTCTCAATTCGATACAAGTACTTTTGGTTTCGATACCAAGCAAGTATCGGAAGAATGTATCCATACCATAAGTACTTGGTATCGAAAGGAAAGTATCGATACTTTACTTATATTTACTAGTATCGGAACATCCCTATGCGCAATGAAGTGATTATTCAAAGAAAGTCCCGCAGTTGCTGCATGGCCAATCATGGCGTTGAAGTTTGCATCGTTGAAATGCAACGAAAGTTCTCTATTTTTTCCATTTCTTCATTTTGATCATACTCTACAATTTTTTTATAGTTTAACATCGTGAATCGTTAAGGAGGATAAGAAAAACCGTTTGGGCGATTTTTGTAGCCAGATTTGGCAAAAGAATTTTAAAGAGATAGAATAAAAATTAACTATCGTTGTATTCCAACGATGCAAGCTTTAAAAATGAAATGAAAATTGAAAATGAACAATGAAAAAATGTACTTTTAGTATCATAATAAAACGTTCCGATGCCTGGATACTTTTTAGAAATTGTGAAAATTACGACAATGTCAAGCATAGATAAAAAAGTTCGATTTTTGACGAAAGAAACAATTTTTACCATTTGTTATTATCAAATGATTGAACATATCGTACAATCATCCGGTCATACGATGGAAAAAGTTATAAACTTTGCTCTTATCGAATTTCAAGTGAATCGGACTTTCAGATTTTGAGCCACGACTTGCACCTTTTTACAGAAAAGTGTTCGAGGAAAACGCAAAAGACGCAGTGGGGTGAAAAAATCGTAATGACCCCGCCGCTTCATCGATTTGTTTTTGTCAAAATCGTTATTGCCAATGAAAGCTCCGACCCCAGGCTGAAAAAGTACGCGGAGGCGTAAAGTTCCGTGGAAAATTTCCAGCAACAGGTCGTGTGGGAAAGCGGCTCACAGATATCGCCGGCAGCGAGCAAAAGCGGAAGCTCAGGACCGACGCCGACCAGCCAGAGTTCCGTGAATTCCGGCAAAGTCGTCAACTTATCGTCGCAAGGAGGCGGCGACGGGGCCGACGGTGGTAGCGATGGCGGTGGTAATCCCTCTCGCATAAGTTACGTCAACGAGAAGCAGGAGAAGCCGCCGAGGCCTGCTAGACCGGATCCGCCGAGGTCGAACAGACAGCACCGAGGTACCGAATCACTCCGATGACCTCGCATTTATCCTTTTCCACTTGCCACTTTTCTCATTAAGGCCTTAGGCCACAGTAACGGGTATAAAATCATGTGCGAATTTAAGGGAGACTTTGTCCTTGGACTGCCATATTTCAGCTGTTTACATTTTATTTTTTTTAAAGGAAACGAGTAAAGCTTTTAGAGTGCGGTTTTTTCTTGCTTTTATTCATGATATACAGAACGTTAAAAAAAATTTTTTCGAAAAAAAAACCAAAATGGCGGCCGTTGCAGCTCCGCGAAAACAGGTCCTCAAATCGCGGGAGGTAAACGGCTGACATCACTGCCCCCTCTTTGTTGATCTGAAACACAAGTTCAAAGCATATTATCAATCTGTGACCCTTTGGTCATGGAATGACGGATGGGTTTTTCGTTTAGTACAAATTTCGGAAAATGGCGGCAATTTAAAAAAAAAACGAATTTTCGCGTTTGGGGCCGTCCATATATTACGTCATCGATTTCTGCTGATTTTCGACCCCCGCCCCCTACAATCATCCTATCGTCATTTCCTAATGACCCCCCCCCTCTCGCAAAACTGACGTCATTACCAGTTTGGCAAAATTAAAACATTTGCGGATTTGAGAAAAATTGGGTAACATTAAAACATTTTGTTATAGAATCATCTTTTATTATTTTGTACTTTGGCAATGTTTATTAATATAATAATATTATTCTTCCCTATTCTTTAGTTTTCTTTGGATAGCTCCCACATTTTGTTATAGAATCATCTTTTATTATTTTGTACTTTGGCAATTTTCATTAATATAATAATATTATTTTTCCCTATTCTTTAGTTTTCTTTGGATAGCTCCCACGGAGTTTTCACCCATTCTTGCAAATCCTGGATCACGGGTAATATCTCCGTATCCTCCCCATATTCATTTTGGCTCGATCGAACTATTTTCATAGGTACGCTGTTATTTGAAGTTCTCGAATATAATGTAGACAAACCTTATGTAATAAATAAATAAATAATGAGTTCAATAATTAATACCATTAGGTACTTGCAAAATATTTTTCATCACTCATGCGGGGAAACCACTCTAGTTGTACAATATACTATTGTACATTTTGAATTACCTGGTATCACAAGAATGACGTCAATTTCGAAACGCCCCCCCCCCCCCCCCCCTCATCCATCATTTACCGTCATCCGCAGACGAACCTCCCCCCACCCCAAATTTAGAATGACGTAATATATGGACGGCCCCTTTTTTGTTTCGCATAAAAAGATAAATAATAAATGCAAAAATGTATCTATCGAAAAAACGATCCGTCATTCCGTGAAGACATATTTTCTGAGTATGCTCTCCAAATGTCAGGTCGATATGTTAATTACAGCGGTCAGGAGAATGTCAGCCATTTTTAAAAACGTGTTTTCGAGAAAAACGCGTTTAAAGTTTTGTAATGTGTTTACGCAAATGTGTTTATAATTACCGCTAATCGGCAATGCCTGGTCCATAGAGGCATCCCTCCTCTTCTTCTAGCTGCTCATGTTGAGCCGCTAACATCTCCCGCTAAATTTCAAGGACAATGTCTCCGTTAACAATTTTTCTTTCGTATGAAAATGTGATTCACTCATAAAATTAATTAAACACCCATTTAGTATGAATATCAAGATGTTAGAAAGTATATATATGTTTTTTTTTTCGATGTACAAAATGGCCGACTACTAATATTTTATTTTGTTATCTTTTTTTTAGGCCCTCCGGGGCGTGACATTTAGCATCCACAATTTTTTACCTAGAACAAAAAACAAAAATTCTCGTCAATTTACATTGGAATATCTAGAGAAGTACGTACGGGATTAGAAAAATATTGTTTTATTCAAAAGTTGTAGGTATTCGAACTTAAGGCGAGAAATCCCTTTAGGAGAGTGAAAAATAGGTATTTATCGGGAATTTTTTTTAGAGGGGATAAAATAATTTGTTCATTTCCAAATTTGGACATGAGTTTGTTATAACTGTCAAGTTTAAAAAAAAATTTTTTTTTTTTTTGGGACGACCAACCAAATTGCGGCGTTATTAAGGGTCTTCGGACGCCTGTTCTGCGCGACATCGAAAAGTGCTGCAGTTGTCACTCTTTTTCTGTTGATCTGAAAAATGTTTAACAACTGTCATTCGTTTACTGACGTATTAGGGGGAAGGATATACCTAAAAAATGATGAAAAAGTGAAAAATTGAAAGTTTGGGAACCTTTTTACTCCAAAGATCGAATTTTCGACCATTTTTTCGACATATTTGACCCCGAAAAAATTATTTACACTAGGCCAAAGAATTAAGGGATATTGAAAAAGTCCGCCAATTTTAGGGTCATTTTCAAATAGCTGTAACTTCTGGAAAAATGGTCGTACAGCAAAATTAAAAAAAAAGCAAATTGAAGGTGTAAATCTCTAGTTTTGAGATATTGAGCTCAAAAGTTTTTCGCATCAGCCAATTTTTAGTAGCCATCAACAAAAACCAAAGTAAACATTTTTTTCTAAATTTTCGCCCATCTTTCACTGTCTGCACGGACTTTAATACATTTTTTTGAATGATCGGATTAAAAGGATCTTCTAGCTGGATTTTTCCCCTTTAATTTGAGCGGTCGGAGAGCTCTGTACGATTTTTTCTCGCTGAGTTATCGATGTTCAAAGCAAAAATGACACTTTTGACTTTGATGACTGATTACTCGGAGACTAATGGTCGCACAGAAAAAAAACCAGAAGGTTTTGGAAACTTTGAAGTATTCTCTATAAGATGATTTTATCATTTTTTTTTATCAAGATTTTTTTTTATGCGGGAAAATGGATTTTAAAAAACGTGAAAAATGGCATATTTAGGAATATTCTTTTAACTAAGGATTATTTTGCCAATATCGAATAGATAAAAAAAAATTCGGTTTTTTTATGACCTCAAAGTATCCTAAAAAAGCCCTCAAAAGTTTAAACGCCTGCGATTTTTTTTCATTGTGCTCCGAATGATCGAAATTGTGGTTTTTGCCAAAAATCGATTAAAGGCTAAATCTACCACCTTTTATTCGTCTTTTGAGAATCACAATTTTTTTTGGCACTGATTCGAATTTCCGCTGCTAAAAAATGTTGATTGTTGAACAACGGGAACGGTTTGTTTAGTGGAAAAAAAAATTGAATTTTTTTTGACAAAAAAATTAATTACTACGAGCCATTGGAGTTGTTGGAATTCACAATTCTTTGAATGTGTGCGTGTGTACAATGCGAAAAATTTTTGAGGTCAAGATCTCAAAACTAGAGATTCACACCTTCAATTTGCTTTTTTTTTATTTTGCTGTACGACCATTTTTCGAGGAGTTACAGCTATTTGAAAATGACCCTAAAATTGGCGGACTTTTTCAATATCCTTTAATTCTTTGGCCTAGTGTATTTACACGCTACCTTTCAAACTTCAGGTACATCCTTCCGATAATATTACTAAGAGCAACCCAAAATTTCATCCAAATCGGCCGATTACTTTTTGAGCTACAATACGAGCAGTTTTTGAAAAAGTAGTTTCGAGATAATCGCGTTTAACGTTTCAACATATGACTCGCTAGCTCACCGCATGCTGTCCCCGCGCTCTAGACTATACGCGATAACTCCGCAAATATTCAATATTTCGAGTTTTCCTTTCGTCAGTATTTTCTTTGGGTATCATACTTTTGAAATATGTGAAAAAAATCGATTTGTTGAAAATTCTGAAGAGAATTCTCGCCTTAAGAAATGAATTTTCAGTGAAAAAATTTCGTTATAACTGCTCATAAACTGCTCGTAAAATGAAGAGTTTTCGATTAATCAGAAATTTCGTACGTACTTCTCTGCGAAATGCAATTAGGAACATAACTTTCAAATTTGAAGTAAATCGAGTGAAAATTGTTGAAGTTACTTGTCACGCCAATTGGAAAAAGCTGTTTCGAGAAGTTTCGAGTAGTCGGCCATTTTGTACATCGAAAAAAAATACATTATTATTTTCTAATAGCTTGTAATATATTTATTAATAGCTTTTCTTCAATTTATGCTTTAGCTTTTCTTTAATTTATTAATAGCTATATTAATTTAACATATTTATTAATATATACTAATAGCTTTTCTAATAACTTGAGATTCACACTAAACAGATGTGTAATTAATTTTATGAGTGAATCACTTTTTCATACGAAAAAAAATTGTTAAATTCGCACATGATTTTACATCCGTTACTGTGGCCTAAGGCCTTAACGCATATTGCAAATTCGTCATTGTGTAGTTGTACAGTCGTGCTGTATATTGGAATCGGAAATAATTAGAAGGCTAGTTTTTTGACTGGTGATTTTGTACGTGCCACGGGTGTTAAAACCAAGTTTGCCTAAAAATCGGGGGGTAGGGTTTTTTTTAGGGGATGGGGGTGGATTAATGCCAAACTACAACCCCCACGAGGTCGGCGCCGGGATACAAAATGTTCAGAAAAGTCCGGGTTTTATTTTCGTCCCTAGCGCCGAAGTCGCGGAAGTTCATTTTGGGGGTGAAAAAGTGGGGTGAAATTTTGGAAAATCAGTTTTCATTCGATAACTCTTTAGGACAAATTCATACAATTTTCGTTCAAATGGAAACGTTGTAGCCCTTGAAAAGACGCGTCGATCGAGTATTCGATCAACCCTCTCCAATAATATCTTCACCCCCGAAAGAATTGTTGAAGAAATAACAAAAAAATTGTTTATTGAATAACTCAAAAACAATCGATTTTTCGGGGATGGTTCAAATGTACGAAATGTAGAGAATAATTTTCTCTATATTTTCGTTCCTATGGGCAACCCTTGAAGTTTGCTTTTTCGAACCCCTCTCAGGGGTTGAAAATTCAAAATGAAATTCTGGGAAAACTATTGATCGAAACTAAACAGATACGAATTTGGCGCTGTGGACAAAAATGTAGCTGAGGGTTCAAGCTACAAATTCTTCCACGGCGGCGAATTCGTGCGGTCAATAGTTTTCCCAGAATTTCATTTTGAACGTTCAACCCCCGAGAGGGGTTGGAAAATCAAAATTCAAGGGTGGTCCATAGCAACGAAAATATGAAGAAAATTATTCTCTACATTTCGTACATTTGAACCATACCCGAAAAACCGATTGTTTTTGAGTTATTCAATAAACTATTTTTTTCGTTGGTTTTTTAACCATTTTTTGGGGGTGAAGATATTATCGGAGAGTGATGATCGAATACTCGATCGACGCGTCTTTTCAAGGGCTACAACGTTCCCATTTGAACAAAAGGTGTACGATTTTTTTTTAAAGAGTTATTGAATGAAAACTGATTTTTCAAAATTTCACCCCACTTTTTCACCCTCAAAATGAACTTCCACGACTTCGGCGCTGTGGACAAAACTAAAGCCCGGATTTTTCTGAACATTTTGTCTCACGGCGCCGACCTCGTGGGGGTTGTAGTTTGGCATTAATCCACCCCCATCTCCTTTCATCCCCTAAAAAGAACCCTACATCCCGATTTTTAGGCAAACTTGGATTAAGCACACGTGGCACCTACAAAATCACCTGTCAAAAAATTACCTTTCTTCTAATTTTCTCCGATTCCGGGTTTTTTCAACGACAGCACGACTGTACTATAGTTGATACAAATCCGAATATACAGTACTACCTCCCTAAGAGAGCCCTCCCTAAGAGAGAATTTCCCCGCCGTTCCGCTTGAGCGCATTTTATGGCTTCCCCCACCTAGCTCGAGCTGTCCAGTGTACCCGAGGCCTCCCGAGTTTGTCGCGGACACCTCCATAAGAGATCGCGAGCGATTTCAGAAAATCGCACGTCGCACGATTGTCAAATGGATAATATTCCTTTGTATAATAATATATACGTTTAAGCCGTAAAGTCGGAGAAAAAAACATGCACCATAATTAAATTTCAAGTAGTAATTTAATGCAAGTAAAATATATTTTCGATTCAGCCATCTCGTTTTATCTAAAAATGAAATATTTATACATATATATACATTGTATATTTCAACTTGAAGTATATACACAAGATAAATTGTTAGTTACATTTTTTTTGTACACTGTACAGTAGAACCTCAATTATCCGAACGATGACTTAGTTTATCCGAACTCTCAATTATCCGAACGTTGGCGCGAAAGATACATTGTTGCTCGCTGCCACCGCCGTGAGCAACAATGAGCAACCCAACGCAATCTCTCCTTCCCAAACGGCTGCGAGACTTAGCCGCTCAAAAACGCGTTACAGCCGTTCGTCAATTAAAAATGGACGATTTTATTTTTAAAAAATATAAAAAAAGCATTCAACTTTTTTCAGGTATTTCAAATACATTATATATATATATATATATATATATATATATATATTTCAACGTTAACATATATGTCAAATTATAATATATATGTATGTACTGTTTTTATATAAAAAGGTGTTGTTTATGATCTCGTCCCAAAAAACCCACGTTTCGATTATCCGAACTTTTGATTATCCGAACTAGTCTCGGTCCCAATTGGTTCGGATAATCGAGGTTCTACTGTATATGTTCGAGTTTCGATAACGAATATACTACGTATATTTTTGCGAACAATAAGATAATTCAACAATTATTGAAAGTTTTACAAATGTTTCCTTCATATGTGTTATAATATTGCAACAACAAAATATACCAAACAGCAGAATAAAAAAACGCGAAGAAAAAGAAAGATTTACACATCAATATTCAATGAGATATACTTACGCATGAAACGACGAAACGCCAGTACACTTTCCGCAACTTGTTTACAGTTTTCTCAACACTTTCGTTCGCGCTCTCTCATAGAGGTCGAGTGGAGAAACACATACACGCTGCCACATGCGCGATTTTCGAGCGCGCTAAACTAGCGGTGGGGGAAGGCTTCGGCGACGAATTTCTCGAGAATTACTTCCCCTAACCGCCCTAGACCGCTCTCTTAGGGAGGTAGTACTGTAAATACGTTTTAGGGATAATCATAAGGCTAGATCGTTGTGGAAGTTCAATATTGCAAACTTGAAACTCTTGTACAGTTGGTGGATTTCCGAGTTTATACAGATGAGAAATAAAGTCACTGTAAAGTTGAATAACGGACTTGCAGCGTTGTAGAGATAAACATTGTGGAAACGAGATCTTTCTGGTCGGCGTCATGCGTGGCAATAGTTTTATTCATTTATTTATCGAGTCGCCCCTACGATAGACGCTGTCGTTGTTCTATGTCCGAGAATCGCGTTCAGTGACCGTGGTTTCGTGGGTCTGGCAATATGACCGGGTGACTTGTTCTGACTCGGGCGAGTTTTCCTCGTTTGATTGTTTGGGTCTTAGGACAAAGAGGGTTTGTGGCACAGTTCGGCCCTTGTATTTTATTCGAGTGCTCTAGAGCTTCCCTTCCGAGGCTGCGAGTATGCTCCTCTCGTAAATTCGTTTGACGCTGGCTATGTTTAGGCGTGGGGAACAACGCGCGACGCTTTTGCTTTTGGTATTGTGATACGTTTCGGCTATCGCTCGCTTAGCGTTAAGGGGTTAGGACACAGGGTGTAAAATCATGTGGGGATTTAGTATGAATATCAAGATGTTAGAATTTTTTTATACCCAAAATGGCCGACTACCAATATTTTCTTTTGTTATCTTTTTTTTAGGAGCTCCGCCTCGTGACATTTAGCATCCACAATTTTTTACCTACAACAAAAAACAAAAATTCTCGTCAATGTACATTAGAATACCTAGAGAAGTACGTACGGAATTTACAAAATATTGTTTTATTCAGAAATTGTAGGTATTTGAACTTAAGAAATGAATTTTCAGTGAAAAATTTCGTATAAAACTGCTCGCAAAATGAAAAGTTTTCGATTAATCAGAAATTCCGTACGCACTTCTCTGCGAAATGCAATTAGGAGCATAACTTTTAAATTTGAAGTAAATCGAGTGGAAATTGGCGAAGTTATTTGTCACGCCAATTGGAAAAAAGCTGTTTCGAGAAAAACGCGTTTAAAGTTTTACATATAACTTTTTTGTTGTTCAGCTTGGAAAATGCAACTGAAAATACCATAGTAACTTATTCTTATGATGATAAAGCACCGTTTTGGCGAAAAAAATCGATTTTTTCAAAATTCCACCGTGGCCTTATCCCTTAAAGATATATAGGTTTGTGGTCGATGAATGAGGGTGCTGCTATCGTGCGTATTTACCGTGGTGGATTCAAGGAAGAGAGAAACAATGTCAAGGGACGTAACACTGTGTCTTTGGTAAAATATACGAACACGCTCGTCCAAACTTTGCACATTGCGGCCTGACATTTGCAGGTGCTCGCAAAACGTGAGGGAGGAATTCAATGTTTGAAAAAGTCATTTCTCCCAACGAATGTAAATTCACCGATGCGAATACATTCTGGAGCAGCAAAATGGAAAATTTGAGCCGGATAGTTTTTTCCCTACACTGACTGCTTCATTTTATTATTATTTTTTTAATTTATTTTTTATGAAATTTTTGTTGTATTATTTTATTATTATGATTCATTTTTATATTTTTTTAAATTTCTGTAATTATTAGAATTTTGTATACTAATAACAATAACAATAAAGCATATTCTTATAATACTATGATCATTATTATTACTTGATATGATAATAAGTATGGTGATTGTTTCCAAATACTTCGTCATTAATTTTGTTCATGTTACTATTACTGATATTGTTATTATTATTATTACGAATACACCTTTGCTTGGATTGCTTTATATTCTTTTGGCATCGATAAAGAAAAAAAGAAAACCTCGTTTTTTTCCTTTCTTTTCTTTTTGTTTCGTTTGGTTTCGTTTATTCGCAAATGGCACGACGCACCCAAGTAGGAACGGCAGAGATCCCGAGCACAGCGTGCAAGCATCATTGCTTTTTGTCAGAGGTACCAGATGTTCGTCGTATGGAGCAGGCCCTGCTTCAATTGCTCGAGGACTTTCACAGCGGCAATCTTCGAGCTTTCGGTGAGTCTGATCGTTAAACCCAAACAAACGTGACACGTACAGTTGCATGCAAGAGTGTCCGGCCAAAGATAATTTCATGACGGAGTAACGTTTAAAGGGTGCAAAATGGAAACACACACATATCATCGTAAAGTTCTTTTATTATGCAATCGAAACGTGTTATTGGAAAATTATATATAACTATTCATAATTGGTTATAACCAAAGTAACAATTTTCGCTTTTTCATAACTATCCGGCCAAGTACGAATTACGCACTATATACAAAGAAAAAATATAGTAACTTAAGAAAAAAAATTGAAAACGGCAATAAATGTAAGATTTTCATCAATACTTGGTAGCCATGCCCTTCGATGCTATCACGGCGGCACATCGGTGAGGCATCGATTCAATAAGTTTGATGATTCTATCTTGAGAGATATTTTTCCACTATTCTTGAACTTTTCCCCACAAAGCAGCTTTATTGGTACAATGTTCAGTTCCTACTCTTAGTTTTAACTCTTGCCGTAAATGTTCTATGGAATTCAAGGCCGGAGATTGACTCGGCCACTCTAAAACTCGAATATTTTTCTTGCTAAAAACCTGCTGAAGGAGCTGTGATCGATGTTTTGGATCATTACCTTGCTGAAAAATCCATCCTCGTGGCATATTCTGACGAGCATAAGGCAGCATTTCTTTTAATATAATATCTCTATATATAGCAGAGTTCATAGTGCCTTCAATTTTAAAGATTGGACCGACGCCCTTTCCAAGAGAATGCTCCCCATAGCATAATGCTACCTCCACCGTGTTTCACAGTTGGTGTTTGATATCGCGAATCATTTCTAGTTCCTTTTGGTCGTCGAACGTACCTTCTCCCATCATTTCCAAACAAATTAAGTTTAGTTTCGTCTGAGAACAGCACCTTTTTCCAATCTTTAACAGTCCAGCTCTGGTCTTTTTTCGCGAATTCTAATCTGGCCTTCTTATTTTTTTTTACTGACGAGCGGTTTTTCAACTCCAACACGTCCGTAAAGTCCCACTTCTGTCAGTCTACGTGAAACAGTAGTTTGGCTAATGTCAGCCAAATTTTCTTCGCGTAATTCACGTGCGATGATTGCAACGTTCTTTTTTACGTCTGCCACAGCCTTTCTTTCGATTACTTTATCGACACGATTAGTTGTTTTCCTAGGTCTCCCAGGACAGTCTTTATCTTCTAGAGTACCTGTGGTCTTGAATGTATTTATTATATCGTTGACGGTCGATTTTCCAAACGTCAAAGTTTTAGCTATTTCACGTGAAACTTTTGCTTCGTTGTGCAACTTGATAACCACTTTATTTATATGAGACATTCACGTCACTTCAGCAAGTAAAAAAAATCCACAAATAATTTTGAAAATCTAGTTACTTTATTGAAAAATATTCACCGAGTGTCGACATTTTTTTTTTTTTGATTTCTGACGTTTTTTCTCGTTGATTACCATTTTTTAGTATTTTTCCATTCAAATGGCTGTATTTTCGGCAGGATTTGACGTATTTACATTCGTAAAAAACGAAAATATGCGTCTTTTTATAGCCTTCCAGTAAAAAATTAATTTAGATTTTATCGAGCAAGTCGAACGTCAGTTTCAGGGCAAAGAGCAAAAATATTTTTTTTCTCAAGGAAAGACACTCGTTATTTTATTTTTTAATATTTCCCCGAATTGTGAATAAGAAAAACGGATTTTTGCTATTTTTTATATTATGGGATTCCTAAACACTCCAGGACAGGATTCCTTTTATTTTTTTTTATTAATATTCGATTGAACAGTGTGGATCACTCCAAGGCTACATATGACATATATGTATTTCAAAAACCTGGTAAACATACAGCGAGTGCTCCACACTCTTCAATCAAGTACTAATTTACAAAATTAAAAAAATAAAAATAGCTGTTACTTCACGGTGTTTAGGGATCCCATAATATAAAAAATACCAAAAATCCGTATTTCGTAACCATAATTTCGGAAATTCTTAAAAATGAAATAACGAGTGTCTTTCCTTGAGAAAAACAAATATTTTTGCATATTTTGCCCTGAAACGGACATTCGACTTGCTCAATAAAATCTAAATTAATTTTTTTCTGGAAGGCTATAAAAAGACGCACATTTTTGTTTTTGAAGAATGTAAATACGTGAAATCCTGCCGAAGATGCAGCCATTTGAATGGAAAAATATAAAAAAATGGTAATCAACGAAAAACAACGTCAGAAATTAAAAAAACAAAAAAATGTCGACACTCGGTGAATTTTTCAATAAAGTAACTCGATTTTTCCAAATTATTGGGTCGGTACAAAAATCTTGCAACACACAACACGAGTAAAAAAGAAAAATATTTTATTTTAACAATAAACGATTATTCAGTAATGTAGGCTCCCTCCGCATCTACAACTCTTGACCAACGCTCTGGTAGACTTTGCACGCCCGCAGACCAGAATTCTTTTGATCGTGAATTAAGAAAGTCGTCCAATGTATTTTTCTAGATCTGACAGATCATCAAATTTTTTATCCCGTAAATAGTTCTTCAAAGCTCGAAGCAGGTGATAGTCGGTAGGTGCTAATTCCGGTGAATACAGTGG
Source organism: Ophion obscuratus (assembly GCA_964007375.1). Lineage (NCBI taxonomy): Eukaryota > Metazoa > Arthropoda > Insecta > Hymenoptera > Ichneumonidae > Ophion > Ophion obscuratus. The sequence continues at coordinate 6,148,596 of OZ023315.1, read as the reverse complement.
GTGTGGTAGAACTTCCCATCCTAGCTGCGAAATAGTTTCTTGTGTCATCTTAGCGACGTGGGGTCGAGCATTGTCATGGAGAAGCCGAACGTGAAGACGTTTACGCCTTTTCTGTTTCATAATTTTAGCCACCTTTTGCAGTTGTGCAGAATAAATCTCTGCCTGTATTGTGGTGTTGGTTGGCAGAAATTCGTAATAGAGCATGCCCTCAGAATCCCACCAACAACAGAGTAAAACTTTCTTCATTTCACGGGGCTGTTTAGGTATCGGTTCTGGTTTTTCCCCTTTTGATAGCCACTGACGCTTGCGCGTGTGATTAACATACAACACCCAGCTTTCATCCCCAGTGACTATTTCTTGAAGAAAATCCTTTCTTTGCGAACGATGCAGGAGTGAAAGACAGATGGACATGCGTGTTGTTTTGTTTGATTCGCTGATATTGTGCGGTATCCAAGACGAATAAACTTTCCTATATCCCATCTCTTGTAAATGTCGAAGGATAGTAGGATGACTGCAGTTGAGTTTGTTGGCTAATTCTCGTGACGACATATTAGGCTTTGCCTTTATAAGTGCTCGCAGTTCTTCATCGTCCACAATCGATTCCCTGCCGGACCTAGGTTTGTCTTCAAAAGATTTATCGCCAGAATGAAAACGCTGATACCATCGGGAGATCGTTCAATAATTAACTACATTAGCCTTGAACGCACTGCACATATTACGGGCTGCAGCTCTTACAGAATGCCCTTGCAAGAATTCGTAATATGCGATTGCTCGAAGTGCACGTTGATCCATCTTTGCTCATACTGACTTCGCGGAACATCTGACTCGCTTATGTACCCTGCGGCATGGAAGGTTCTAGACCATTCTTGTATTTCCTATTCTCGAATGTTCTCGAACTTCATTATTAGGAAAAATATTTTAATTGAAAAAAAAGTGTTGCAAGACTTTTGTACCAACCGAATATTTGTGGATTTTTTTTACTGGCTGAAGTGACATGGAATGCCTCATATCTAAAGACATGGGATTCGACATCTTGAATGAGTGTTACTGATCGTACGATGCAAAACGAACAGAGCTCTCAATGTTTACATGATTTCGCGACTGTTAACGTAAACAAAGCGAAGCGAATTATATCTTCTTGGAATTTGGCCGGACATTTATGAAGCAGCAAAACGTGTTATTTTTCTTACAAATAATTGTTAATCGTTATGAACAATTTTTGAATTACATATTTTGATTGCATAATAAAAGAACTTTACGATGATATATTTGTGTTTCCATTTTGCATCCTTTAAACGTTACTTAATCATAAAATTATCTTTCGCCGGACGCTTTTCCATGCAACTGTAGTTTTTCTTTTTTTTTTTTTTTTGGTTACCTGGAAGTCGCGTAAAAATTTTTCAGCGCCGAGTGCGAACGAATGATCGAGTTTTTTTTTCGAATTTTTGTATAATTAAACGACCGCGGTAATTTTTCCGTCGGAAGCGTGACAGAGTGAAAACATTCGCAGGCAAAGATTGCAGCATGGAACAAATGACGGAGATAAGGGAACAACAGGAGCGTCTTGCTCGTCTGCACTTCGAGCTTGGACAGAGGCAGGACTTTGGTATGGGCGGCGAACAAGCCGACCTGCGCCAATCGAGCGCCAACATGAGACACTTGCTTCATCGTCTTCAGCAGCTCAGCGTTTGCATCGAAAAATTGCACAGCAAATGAGCCACGTGAGAAATTACGAGGGGTGCTTTTCGTCGCCGGGAGCAATGGTGCTCCGTTGTACAAAGACTGATACGTAGATTATAGGAGAAAAAAAAATCACTCAAGCACGGGAGTGACTTGCGAATTAAGGGATATGCGTAACTTTGGAATTTGAAAAAATCAATGTTTGCTTTATTTTATTTTCTTATTGCGTAGAATCTTGACTTTGATTCGGTTGAAAGATTTTGTAAAAATTCCAATAATTGACCAAGTTGTGACGATTTTAGTGGCGCAGGTCGATCTTATCATCCCAATACCTGACGAAAAAAACAATATTTGAAATCGATCTGTTTTTTTAACTCCAAGATTATGCGTATCCGTTAAATGATAATTAGACGAATGTAGATAGACAGTGTTGATGATTATGGTAATTTACGCGAGCCGCGTTAACGTCACAGTTCCTTCGGTTTGGACAAAAAATTCGACGATTTTTGGCAATTTTTCCGGATTTCTTCGTTTTTGTCCAAGCCAAACGAAAGCACAGAAATATTTCGCGCTACGAGAAACTTCCGTCTATTTTGTGAGAAAATAACGAAAATAAATGAAAGTAAAGGAATGAAAGGAAAAACGATTATTGCCGCGCCGATACGATCGAGCAAACATGACGTCGCGGGATTTGGTTGGAATTTGCGACGAGGCAACGACCTATCGCGATGGATTTCGTTATCCCACGAGTCAACTCGTTCTCGAGGAAACTCACGAGCCGAGAAAGGCCTCGAAGCCACTGAAGAAAGTGCCATTGTTCGCGGAGAGCTACGACACGTTGCAAAAATTGGATCGCTCGAAGGGACTTCCGTTCGACGCGCTTTGGCGCGACAAAGAAATCGTCGGTACGAAGCCAGGCGAGCCTCTCGGTAGAGTTACCCCACTGGAAAAACAGCCTCGCGTCTCCCGGTAGGGGCGAATTAAAAATTTAGCACACTGATTTATTTCGCCTACGGAGGGACAAAAATAAGGATTTTTATTCGAGATTAAAATCGAATACTCTGTGCGAGATTTTACTTTGTTCTTTATACAATATTTGGGGCTTTTAAATTTGACAATTGCGAAAATGCCAAGCTGTGAGAAAACAAGGAGTTCAGTCCAGTTGAGTCTCGACAGTTTATGAATTTTTGTTTTCAATCAACCTCACAAAAATGCATACGAGTTGTAGGTTTATTTCGTAGATGCTAATTTTGCATAAAATATATAATTAAAGGGCAAAGTTATGCATTTTTATATTTTTATTACGTAAATAAGAAAAACTTTTGTTACTACCAATTTGAAAAAAGTATAACATTGTCGATGATTATTGTGAAAAAAATTGCGTCAGCGAATGTTTTATAAAACTCAGAATGAAATTTTGAGTCGTTTATAATGATGCCTATTTATATTTATTAGAAGTACAACTTTGCAGTGACCGTTTTTTTCAAAAGTTTAAGGCTTTATTATCAAAAAGTGGCTACATATTTTTTAATCAAAGTACTGCCCGTCGCTAGCTACGACCTCGGCCCATCTTTCAGGTAGCATTCGAATCCCGCGTCGATAAAAGTCTTGGTCCTTGGAGGCAATCCAGGAATCGACCCAATTCTTGACTTCTTCGTAAGTACCGAAGTGCTGGTCAGCCAAATCGTGTGCCATTGACCGGAACAAGTGATAGTCGGAAGGGGCAATGTCTGGAGAGTACGGCGGGTGGGATAAAACCTCCCATTTCAGCGTTTCCAAGTACTTTTTCACGACATTTGCAACATGGGGTCGGGCATTGTCATACTGCAGTATCACCTTGTCATGTCTTTCGTTGAATTGTGGCCGTTTCTCTTTGAGTGCCTTACTCAAGCGCATCAACTGACGTCGGTAGAGTTCCCCTGTGATGGTTTCGGATGGTTTGAGCAGCTCATAGTTCACAACGCCCAGCTGGTCCCACCAGATACACAGCATCACTTTGGATCCGTGAATATTCGGTTTGGGCGTCGATGAACCACCGCCGACACGTTTTCTCACTAATAGAATCCTCCCCGTAAGCATCTACAAGCAAACGGTGGGCCTCAGCCGCAGATTTCTTGATGTTGAAGAAGTAAATCATAACCTCCCGCAAATGCTGAGAATTCGGCTCGTAGGTTGCCATGTTTGAGTGCCTATAACTTTATAATGCATACACGTATCCGTTAGCTTTTTTAAATTGTTTACATTGGCAGAGCCTCTAGTTTAAAATGCCACTTTTTTATTGAGCTAGGGCCACTACTTCGGCCGCAGTGGCTCTCTAAGTACAACGGTCACTGCAAAGTTGTACTCCTAATATATCACGAGATTAGTCATTATTACCATTAAGTAACGGGGTATCCCTCGCTGGAAGCCCAATTTAAAGGGTCGGGATGATGCATTTTTTTCCAATGATACATTGGTTGGAATAAATTAATTTTTTTCCCAGCATGTTGTACACATGTTTGTGGTTACAATGTAATTTTTTTCGGAAGTTTTTGAGGTTTGCAGCAGTGCTCTTCATTCGCCAGCCAAGCTTCGTAATATTTCTCATCAAGCCTTGATGGTTCAATATTGAATATACATGGTTTAAGGGAGACTTTGTCCTTTGTGCCCAGATGTTAGCGGCTCAACATGAGCAGCTAGAAGAAGAGGAGGGATGCCTCTATGGACCAGGCATTGCTGATTAGCGGTAATTATAAACACATTTGTGCAAACACATTACAAAACTTCAAACGCGTTTTTCTCGAAAACACGTTTTTAAAAATGGCTGACATTCCCCTGACCGCTGTAATTAACATATCGACCTGAAATTTGGAGAGCGTACTCAGAAAATACGTCTTCACGGAATGACGGATCGTTTTTTCGATAGATACATTTTTGCATTTGTTATTTATCTTTTTATGCGAAAATAACGAGAAAATTCGATTTTTTTTAAATTGCCGCCATTTTCCGAAATTTGTACTAAACGAAAAGCCCATCCGTCATTCCGTGACCAAAGGGTCACAGATTGATAATATGCTTTGAATTTGTGTTTCAGATCAACGAAGAGGGGGCAGTGATGTCAGCCGTTTACCTCCCGCGATTTGAGGACCTGTTTTCGCGGAGCTGCAACGGCCGCCATTGTGGTTTAAAAAAAAAAAAAATTTTATCGTTCTGTATATCATGAATAAAAGCAAGAAAAAAACCGCACTCAAAAAGCTTTACTCGTTTTCTTTAAAAAAAAGTAAAATGTAAACACCTGAAATATGGCACTCCAAGGACAAAGTCTCCCTTAAGATGGGCAAGATGGGTTTTTATTTGCAAGATGTTTACAAAGGTTTAGTTTGTGTTGATCCGTTGTTAGAAATGGTTTATCTTGGTGCTAAATATCCAAAAAATTACATCACCCGTAGCGTGAACGTGTTGCCCATCTAACCGCACGTAAAATTACATGCATGAAACTTTTTTTATCTCTGGTTTTTTATGGTGAAAAAAAGTTCAAAAAATTCGTAGAGACTTAGTATAGTCTAGAGAATAACATAGATTTAAAAAAAATCCAATCTCGGATTGTGGCTAACGCTCCAACCTCCTTAATTTCCCACATCGCGATTTGCTGAAGGTTCAGAAGTGATTCGAGGGAATGGGCCAATCCCGCGATAAATCTCGACGACGTGGAAGATCCCGAGATGCGAAAAATCATCGTTGATTACACGTACAAGACGACGAGATCGCAGAGCTCCGACGAAATCCGGCGTAATTGGAAGAGAGCTGAGCCACGTTTGTCCGACACGATGTGCGAGGATCAGGCAAACCCGGTAAGATTGACAAGCCAAAAAACAAAATGCGTATCGACAAATTCGATCAGCACGTTATTAATTACGTTGTTTGTTCGAGGTGTCTCTGAAAGTGAAACTCATACCGGATTTGCCCGCGGGCTTCAAAGGAGCAGCGAAAAAATGGGACTTTTTGCAGGATCGAGTACTCGTCGAAGATCACAATTTACTCCGGTAATTTTTCCCTCCCACCAATGCCGTGGCGCTTGGCGTTTTTAAGACAAAAAAACAACATCGCTTTTTGATTATTTAAGAAGCGGCGAAGCGAATGAAAAATCGACGAAAATTGAAGGAAAAATTGACCTCGATGATTGTGAGAAAATCGTTAAGTTGATCGAGAACGATGAACTGCGACTCGCTTACACGAAACTTCCTTTGTCGTACGGTGGTCACAGAACGCCTTTGGCACTTGGAGTCAATTTGGACAAGAAGAGAAGAGTATCCAGTCATCGCGCGGACTCCACCGTTTGAGGTTTCATCTTGTCTTTACCATTTTTTATTTTATCTTCAACGTCGTCGTTTCGTCCACTAGTCAACTTGCAATTTAAATTAATTCACAAAAAAAAGTATTCGAGAAAATAAAAAATATTTTATGGAATTAAATCAAATATTGTACGATCGAAAATATTGATGGAAATAAAATATTTTGAAAAATCACAACTCTACTTGGAATAATGAAGATGGGGGAGGGTAGATGGCAAAAAAAAAATGCCCAAGGGAAGAAGCAAGGGCAACGATCAATGGTAACCCATCAAAATGGGAAAAATAAATAAATGAAGCAATGGAAAGCCGTGTGGAATGGAAACGTACGGAGGCTAGGAAGAAACATAGAAAGAGGCGGAAAAATTAAACCTGAACGAGAAATTCTCATCTTCAAAAAATCGATGGGTCAACATACTGCGAGTAATATTGGGTTGGTACAAAAATCTTGCAACCCTTTTTTTCAATTAAAATATTTTTCCTAATAACGAAGTTCGAGAACATTCGAGAATAGGAAATACAAGAATGGTCTAGAACCTTCCATGCCGTAGGATACATAAGCGAGTCGTTGTTCCGTGGAGTCAGTATGAGCAAAGATGGATCAACGTGCACTTCGAGCAATCGCATATTACGAATCCTTTCAAGGACATTCTGCAAGAGCCGCAGCCCGTAATATGTGCAGTGCGTTCAAGGCTAATGTAGTTAATTATTCAACGGTCTCCCGTTGGTATCAGCGTTTTCATTCTGGCGATACATCTTTTGAAGACAAACCTAGGTCCGGCAGGGAATCGATTGTGGACGATGAAGAACTGCGAGCACTTATAAAGGCAAAGCCTAATATGTCGTCACGAGAATTAGCCAACAAACTCAACTTCAGTCATCCTACGATCCTTCGACATTTACAAGAGATGGGATATAGGAAAGTTGTTTCGTCTTGGATACCGCACAATATCAGCGAATCAAACAAAGCAACACGCATGTCCATCTGTCTTTCACTCCTGCATCGTCCGCAAAGAAAGGATTTTCTTCAAGAAATAGTCACTGGGGATGAAAGCTGGGTGTTGTATGTTAATCACACGCGCAAGCGTCAGTGGCTACCGAAAGGGGAAGAACCAGAACCGACCCCTAAACGGCCCCGTGAAATGAAGAAAGTTTTACTCTGTTGGTGGGATTCTGACGGCATGCTCTATTACGAATTTCTGCCAACCAATACCACAATACAGGCAGAGATTTGTTCTGCACAACTGCAAAAGGTGGCTAAAGTTATGAAACAGAAAAGGCGTAAACGTCTTCAAGTTCGGCTTCTCCATGACAATGCTCGACCCCACGTCGCTAAGATGACACAAGAAACTATTAGGTGTACAAATAAGTTTTAGGACACTTCGATTTTGTATCATAACAGCTATTCTAAATTAATTCAAAGGTCCCGCTCACTTATCATAGATGGCGCTTGATATGTAGTATCGAAACGTAAAGGAGTCATAAACACAACCTATAAATTCTGTAAATTGAACATGCAGACCGATAAGCTATTTATCAGACACTGCATTCGCTATGAATTCCATCAAGGAAAAAGTGTTAGGAAAGCGTGTGAATCGATATGTTCTGTTCTTGGAGACAACATTGTATCTAAAAGTACATGTGAGTATTGGTATAAGCGATTCAAAGAAGGTGATTTCGACGTTAGTGACCGTGAACGCACGGGGCCTCCTGTAAAGGTGGACGATCAGGAACTGCAAGCGTTGCTGGATGAAAACTCTTGTCAGACGGAGAAACAACTTTCGGAACAGCTTGGAGTAACTCAACAAACTGTTTCTTATCGTTTAAAAGCAATGGGTAAGATTCGAAAAGGAACAAAGTGGGTACCACACTTTCTGACTCAAGAAAAGGAAAATTGTGACCGGCGATGAAAAGTGGATTTATTTCGATAATCCGAAACGCAAATATCATTGGGTTGACCCCGGCGAACCGACAACATCCACGCCAAAGCGCAATGTTCATTGTAACAAAGTCATGCTGTGCATATGGTGGGATATGAAAAGCGTACTGTATTATGAACTTCTTAAACCTGGTCAAACAGTTACTACCGATCGCTATTGTCATCAATTGATGCAAGTGAATCAAGAAATTGAGAAGAAACGTCCATTTTCTGGTAAAGGAAAACGTCCAGTAAAACTGCTCCATGACAACGCGCGGCCTCGTGTGGGTAAATCGGTCAAGGATACGTTACTAGCGCTTGGATGGGAAGCTGTACCACACCCGGCGTATTCACCAGACTTAGCCCCATCCGATTATCATTTATTCCGGAAAATGCAGAACGATTTGTCTGACGTGCGATTCAAAACATTTGAAGAAGTGGAAAAATGGGTCGCTAAATTTCTCACCTCGCAAGACGAAAGTTTCTTTGCGAAAGGCATCCGCGAGTTACCTGAGAGATGGCTGAAGGTCATTCAGTGCGATGGAGATTACTTCGATGAATAACTGTGTTTTACTTCTTTTTTAATAAATCTTGAATTTTTTGAAAACTGTCCTAAAACTTATTTGTACACCTAATATTTCGCAGCTAGGATGGAAAGTTCTACCACACCCACCGTGTTCATCAGACTTAGCACCTACCGACTATCACCTGTTTCGAGCTTTGAGGAACTATTTACGGGATACAAAATTTGATCATCTGTCGGATCTCAAAAATACATTGGACGACTTTCTTAATTCGCGACCAAAATAAATCGGGTCTGCGGGCGTGTAAAGTCTACCAGAGCGTTGGGCAAGAGTTGTAGATGCTGAGGGAGCCTACGTTACTGAATAATCGTTTATTGTTAAAATAAAATATTTTTCTTTCTTACTCGTGTTGTGTGTTGCAAGATTTTTGTACCAACCATAAACACAGGAAAACAGGCATACGCGTGGAAACATATTGGGTAGACAAGATGATTAGCGGAGAATTGAAAAAAAAAAAGTGGGCGAGGATAAGATCTGGAAATGTCAACAAAGACGGGAAAAAGGGCATGCAGATGCCAAATGTAGAATATGCGTGGAGGGAATTGAAAATTTGAGATGTATTCGCGAGTGTACGGAAGTTGAGGGAAAACTAAACCAAGAAATAGTAAATAAAATGGAGCAATGGTTGAAAAATAGCGGGGCGTTAGAAATTGACCGAAAAATAGAAGCGCAACTGAAAATGCAACCGACAAAGCAGCTGTGCAATTACATCAGACGATTTGAGAAAGCAACAATTAGGCTAGATATAAGGAAACCAATGTAAAATAATTACCGTAAATGAGAAGGGACGGGCATTTATGTAAACACCCTTAAAAACGGTATACACGGAACAAAAATACTACTACTAAAATATTTAAGGGGAAGGTACCTGAGTAAACGGCGAACAGGTAAACTTCGGGAATTATTATCTAAAAAACTAATGTTTCGATTGGATCCGGGTTTGTTTTATTGGAAAATATGTACATTGAGGTATGTTTAGGAATGTTTTGAAACAAATTCGTTGAATGGAAGCGATTCAAACGCGATTATCTCGAAACGTAGTTTTCAAAGTCGGTGCCAGATGTATCTCGAAAACGGCTTGTCCGATTTTGTTCAAATTTGGATACAATATTCTTCGATAGTTTTTCTCGTTCGCCACGTAGGGGTTTTTCATTTGATTGAACCATTGCTTTTTTATGCAATGTGTTTGCAATCCAAAATCGTCGGAAAGTTCGAACGAAAAACGAATGTTAAATTAAAACGGTCGCAATTCCGTCAAAAATGGAAATTAAAAAAAAATCCTACGCGGCGAACGAGAAAAAGTATCGAAGAATATCGTATGCAAATTTGAACTAAATCGGACAAGTCGTTTTCGAGATACGTCTGGCACCGACTTTGAAAACGTGCTTCGAAATACGAGGGTGGGGTGAAAAGTTTCCGGCCTGACCAAGAGATGGTGCTACTAGGTCTAGTTTTGGAGCGGCATCCTATAGTACCATTCCTACCCAGCTTGTATGCACAGTTTCAGCCCAATCGCTACGTTAGTTTGCGTTTGAGAGCACATTGCGCGAGACGCTTCCGTTGGTTTCGTAAAAATGGAAAAATTAGAAAAACGTGCTGTCATCAAATACTTCCATTTGAAAGGTTTTACACCAAAACAAATAAAAGAAGAGATGGATTCAGCACTAGGAGACTCCTCCCCATCATATTTAACTATTAAGCAGTGGGTTTCTGAATTTAAAATGGATCGTGTGAGCACCTCTGACGAGCCTCGCTCAGGACGACCCGTTGAAGTCACAACTTCAGAGATGATTGAAAAAATCCATAAAATAGTGTTGGAAGACCGCAGGTTGAAAGTGCATGAGATAGCTGAGACCTGTAGGATGTCAGCTGAACGTGTGCGAAATATTTTGCACAACCATTTGAACATGGAAAAGCTGTGTGCAAGGTGGGTGCCGCGTTTGCTAACGCTCGACCAAAAACTGCTTCGAAAAACCATTTCTACCGACAATTTGGCGCTGTATAGGCGTAATCCAAACGAATTTTTGCGTCGATTCATAACTGTTGATGAGACATGGGTCCACCACTACACTCCTGAAAATAAAGAACAGTCAAAACAGTCGGTTGGAAAAGGGGAAGCAACCCCAAAGAAGGCAAAAACAATTTTATCGGCAAACAAGGTTATGGCTACTGTTTTTTGGGATGCGAGAGGAATTATATACATTGATTACCTTGAGAAGGGTAAGACTATCACTGGTCAATACTACGCAGAGTTATTGCAACGTTTGAAGCACGAGGTGCAAATTAAACGACCTCATTTGGCGAAGAAAAAAGTTTTCTTTCATCACGATAACGCACCAGCGCATTCGTCGATTGTTGCCATGTCCAAAATCCACGAATTGAAGTTTGAATTGATGCTGCATCCTCTCTACTCTCCAGACTTAGCCCCCAGCGACTATTACCTGTTTCCTAACCTCAAAAAATGGCTTGGCGGAAAAAGATTTAGGAGCAATGAAGAAGTTATCGAAGCTGTAAATCAGTATTTTGAGGAGCTTGACGAATCTACGTTTAAAACTGGTATAACTAAATTAGAACACCGTTATGAGAAATGTATCAGTGTTGATGGAGATTATGTTGAAAAATAAAGCAAAAAAAATTTTTTAAACATCGTTTTTCTTGGTCAGGCCGGAAACTTTTCACCCCACCCTCGTAATCGCGTTTGAATCGTTTCCAGTCAACGAATTTATTTTAAAAAAATCATAAACATACCTCAATGTATATATTTTCCAATAAAAGAAAACCCGGATCCAATTGGAACATTAGTTTTTGAGATAAAAATTGCCGAAGTTTACCTGTTGTTCTCGCTGTTTACTCCGGTACCTCCCCTTAAGGTAGGGCGAGCGCGCGCTTTTGATTCTCATAGATTTTGTTCAAGTTTTAACCAGACATTGTTTATATCATTGTGCATGGCTGAGTGAAATTTCAGAACAGTCGACTATGTAGATTGGGAGATAATGGGTTTTTAAATTGCCACATTTGACACTGCAGGGTCTGAAGTGACCGAAAGTCAGATCACATGATTCGCCGTACCATTCTATTGCGTTTATAAATATTGAAAACAAATTATGTTTAGATAGCAAACTTGTTATGGAAAGAGTAAAAAAAAGTTTGGATTGCCTTTGCTATTCAGTTTTGCTAAAAACGTTCAGTAAAGACAGAATAATGAAACTCCGTAAAAAATATTTGTCTCCTATAATAAGAAGACATATGGCAACACTGCAGAACAGTATTTTTCCATACTTCGAGAAAAAAAATAATAATTATCGTGTTCCTAAAGTTAAAGGCTTTTCTCATAAAAAAGTATTTGCGTTATAAATATTTATATTTTATATTGTTTACCCTGTCAAACCCTGCATTGTTACAAGTAGTAATTTTAAAACCCATTATCTTCCAATCTAAATAGTCGACTTTTTTGGAATTTCACTCAAACATGCATGATTATATGAACAATGGCTGGTTGAAATTTGAACAAAATCTAAAATCAAGAGCGCGCGCTCGGTCTACTTAAGGGGTAAGGCCACTGTAACGGCCCAAAAAAAAAGGTTTTTTCACTAATTTTTTGCTCCCGAAATTGAAGGTATTTGAAAAAAAACTTTTAATGGTGTTATCGGGCATACATTAAACTTTATTATAAAATTTGTTTACAGTAAAAAAAAACAAAATGGCGGTTCCACAGCTATCTTCCCGGGACATGTTTTGCTTCCAGGGCTCCGCGGCACGCAGCACCACTGGTGCACTTTTGAATCTAGAAAAAAAAAAACCATTAATCTAGAGGGCTATAGCTAGAGAATGTCGATCGGATTTTAAAAAGTATCAATTTTTGTGGATTTGGCGTGCGTTTGAAAAAAAAAATTGATTTTTGACGAAAAAAACGGCAAGTTTTTTGTTAATAAAAAATCAATAAATAAAGTTCTTGAAAATTCCGATCGACATTCTCAAGATAATGTAAATGTTCACATCTGGTTAAAATTTCAAGTAAAAAAAATGAAAATTGTTCGAGTTATGCTGCGTGCCATTTTGAAAAACCATGTTTCGAGAAAAACGCGTTTAAAGTTTTGCGAATAGTTTGTTTGGGTTTGTTTGGGTTTGTTTGGGTCGCACAGGACCTTTTTTTTCTTATTCTAGAGGGTTTAAACTATTTTTTAAGCCAATAAAAAAAAATCGATTTTTCAAAAAATTTACAGTGGCCTTACCCCTTAAAGGAGAGATATACACCTAGATGGTCGAGGTCGAGGATTTAGAAGCTATGCACATTCCGTCGACCGTCGAAGACCTACACTATGGGCCTGGTATCGATGATTCCATGTAAGTTGACAAATTTCATGATTTACTCAATCCCAAATTTTCAAACGCGTTTTTCTCAAAACCACGTTTTTCAAATCGGCACCCAAAATTTCTCGAAAACCAATGAACCGATTGCCTTGAGGTTTTTTGTGGTTATTCCATACACCATTATCTTGTCATAGGATTTTTTTTCCGTTACTTAATTTTAGTTTTATAGGCAAAATAATAACTAATTTTTGGCCCAAAAATCACTATTTATGTTCAAACGTCCGCCATTTTGTCATAAATCGATATTTTCAAAATCGGCTATGACAAGTACTAGATTATAGTATCTAATTTGATAATCTTTTTGGTTTTTTTTTTCACATGATTTTTTAAGAAACGCCAGTGGCTACCATATGGGGCCGTCCATATATTACGTCATCGATTTTTGCTGATTTTCGACCCCCCCCCCCTACAATCATCCTATCGTCATTTCCTAATCACCCCTCCTCTCGCAAAACTGACGTCATTACCAGTTTGGCAAAATTAAAACATTTGCGGATTTTGGGAGAAAAATTGGGTAACATTAAAACATTTTGTTATAGAATCATCTTTTATTATTTTGTACTTTGGCAATGTTTATTAATATAATAATATTATTCTTCCCTATTCTTTAGTTTTCTTTGGATAGCTCCCACATTTTGTTATAGAATCATCTTTTATTATTTTGTACTTTGGCAATTTTCATTAATATAATAATATTATTCTTCCCTATTCTTTAGTTTTCTTTGGATAGCTCCCACGGAGTTTTCACCCATTCTTGCAAATCCTGGATCACGGGTAATATCTCCGTATCCTCCCCATATTCATTTTGGCTCGATCGAACTATTTTCATAGGTACGCTGTTATTTGAAGTTCTCGAATATAATGTAGACAAACCTTATGTAATAAATAAATAAATAATGAGTTCAATAATTAATACCATTAGGTACTTGCAAAATATTTTTCATCACTCATGCGGGGAAACCACTCTAGTTGTACAATATACTATTGTACATTTTGAATTAACTGGTATCACAAGAATGACGTCAATTTCGAAACGCCCCCCCCCCCCCCCTCATCCATCATTTACCGTCGTCCGCAGACGAACCTCCCCCCCCCAAATTTAGAATGACGTAATGTATAGACGGCCCCTATACGCAGATTTTTTTACGATGCTCCAAGGATCATACAATATCCTTGTATATTTTTGATATTTTTAAATAAAGAAAATTAAACATATTTTTGAATGTATATACTTTTAGATAATGAAAACCCCAATCCGAAATTTCGAAAAGCTTTCGTTGAAAAAATTCACAAAAATTACCTTTTTTCCGGCTCCTGGGTGTATATCGCTCCTTAAGAAAGAAAAATATGTAACGAGATAAAATATTCAATAAAATGAAATATTTAGTAAATTAAAATATTTAATGAAATAAAATATGTCATAAAATAAAATATTCGATAAAATAACACGTTGTAGACCCGCGTAACTAAAGTATCCCGAAAAAATACCAACGAAGCTTTTTTTTCCAGGTGACGCGGCAAAACTACGGGAAGGTGTTGCGCTCCCTACGAAAAACGCGAACAACCTTTTTCTTTTTACACTTTTTCTTTATAATTCTTCTTTTCAGTCAATACTTTCAACAATATTTCCAAATTAATTAGTATTATAAATACGACTAAACGATCGTTTCTTTTGGAATAAAAATTATCCCCCTTCTTTCTTTCTCACCTTTTCTCTCCCTCGTTCTCTTAATAAATTTATCGATATCGCTAATAGTTTCAAGAATATATTAATTCGTTTATCGCAATGGTAAAAATATAATTGCACTTATCCACATTTAAAAACTTCTTCAACTAAAAAAAAAAAAATACCACAATTAGATGCAAGAAAATATCCCAACGTCATCGAACTGTTCGTTTACTAATGCTATTCAAAATAAAAATAATAATCCCAACAACAACAACGACGATAACAAAAAGACCTTTCCGCCAAACACTTTTTATGCTTCAGATTCGATCGATAAAGAAACACTCTTCTCAACGACTGGAATAATAAATGTAAAATTTCGTAACGGTAATTAAATATTTGCGTGTTAAAAAAATATACATGCAACAAATAGTCCCATCCCCGTAAGTGATTACGACCAATTGCATCGACAAGCATCGCCAACTTCTTTGGTGATCAAAATGGTGTTTTTCTTTCCCCTTCGATATGGCCAACTCGTTCTTAACGATCGCGCGTAAAACCAAGCGCGAGTGCCTTCGCCGCGCGAACTTTAACGAGGCTCTCTTGGTCTCGCAAAAGTTGTAGCATGCGTTGAACGTCCTCGGGCCTCGGATGGCCGAAGAGGCCGAGGATCAAGACGGCGGTGGCGCGAGTCGCGGAGTTTTCCGATCTCGAGTAACCGCGGACCACGGCGTTTCTGCAAAAAAAAAAAACAGTTTTGAGATAGCAGCCTGATAACGCTTCAAGAAGAACACTCCGTAGATATGTTTCTATTAAGGGGCCAGTCCACTTTGAAAATTTCAACAAATCGAAAGCAAGCAAGACTCGAAGAAATCGACGATGATGAGCAATCAGAAGGGATTTTGTACGGTGCAGGAATTGCCGATTGAGTTTAGGTAAGAGTTTTTCATAGTATAAACATCAAACGCGTTTTTCACGAAACAACGTTTTCAAAATCCAGCTCCATCGTATCTCTAAAACTGGAGTACAACTTTGCAGCGACCGTTTTACTTAGAGAGCCACTGCGGCCGAAGTAGTGGCCCTAGCTCAATAAAAAAGTGGCATTTTAAACTAGAGGCTCTGCCAATGTAAACAATTTAAAAAAGCTAACGGATACGTGTATGCATTATAAAGTTATAGGCACTCAAACATGGCAACCTACGAGCCGAATTCTCAGCATTTGCGGGAGGTTATGATTTACTTCTTCAACATCAAGAAATCTGCGGCTGAGGCCCACCGTTTGCTTGTAGATGCTTACGGGGAGGATTCTATTAGTGAGAAAACGTGTCGGCGGTGGTTCATCGACGCCCAAACCGAATATTCACGGATCCAAAGTGATGCTGTGTATCTGGTGGGACCAGCTGGGCGTTGTGAACTATGAGCTGCTCAAACCATCCGAAACCATCACAGGGGAACTCTACCGACGTCAGTTGATGCGCTTGAGTAAGGCACTCAAAGAGAAACGGCCACAATTCAACGAAAGACACGACAAGGTGATACTGCAGCATGACAATGCCCGACCCCATGTTGCAAATGTCGTGAAAAAGTACTTGGAAACGCTGAAATGGGAGGTTTTATCCCACCCGCCGTACTCTCCAGACATTGCCCCTTCCGACTATCACTTGTTCCGGTTAATGGCACACGATTTGGCTGACCAGCACTTCGGTACTTACGAAGAAGTCAAAAATTGGGACGATTCCTGGATTGCCTCCAAGGACCAAGACTTTTATCGACGCGGGATTCGAATGCTACCTGAAAGATGGGCCGAGGTCGTAGCTAGCGACGGGCAGTACTTTGATTAAAAAATATGTAGCCACTTTTTTATAATAAAGCCTTAACCTTTTGAAAAAAAAAACGGTCACTGCAAAGTTGTACTCCTAATAATAAACCGATTCTCTTGAAATTTGAACCACATATTCATGATTGGTAAACATGATTCGCAACAAGATGACCCTCAATGTTTTTAAAATTCTGATTTTTACACTTTTTTTTGCGAAAAACTGCGAAAAAATCGCGTTTTTTTAAAACTTTTTTTGTTTTTCATCGGCCATTTTTTTATTTTTTGATAAAACTTTATATCCGATGGTCGTTTATGTAGCTGGTGTCATACTGAATCTAATGGACTTTGACTTTTTTGTTTCAGACAAGCCGTTGCCGGGTTGCGATGGAGCTACCTAGCCCACCTATTTTTGAGGCGTTACGTTAAACTATAGTTTTTGTACTTAAAAATGAATAAAAATGAATACATTTTTTTTAAATGTATTTCAAGACTTTATTTATCAAGCCCAACAACTTTTATATCATATCTTTTATAAAATCAAAAAAAAAAAAATCACGAAAATAGCCTCTTTTTCGTGGCTCCAAAGTGGACTGGCCCCTTAAGGCCGGATATACATTTACAACGGTCAAAAAGTCTATTTTTTTTTTTTTTTCTTTAAACGATGGAACTATATCTGTAGAAGATTTTCCTAAAGTTTCGAAGGAAATACTTCAATAAATAAATGAATAAGTCACCCTTACTCGCATTACCCTTACAGTCACCCTTACATCACCTCAGAGTTCTAATATTAAACCAATGCCTTAGAAAATACCGATCTAGGGGTTTTTCGAGCCGCTGATCACGAATATGAGGTCACATTTTGGGAATTCAAAATGGTGGATCCGATATAGTCGATCCAACTGGGCAATGTAACAATGAAAATTTCAATCATATAAAATGTTACTTTATCAGGAATATTCCTTCAAATATACATTAGAAATAAATATTTCAATTAATTTGAAATCATTCTGCAACCAAAATAATGTATGACTGCAAAATTAAAATCCGTGGTTCCTTATCATTATCATTGATATGCACTTCATATATATATATATATATATATATATATATATATGTGTGTGTGTGTGTGTGTGTGTGTGTGTGTGTGTGTGTGTGTGTGTGTGTGTGTGTGTGTGTGTGTGTGTGTGTGTGTGTGTGTATGTGTGTGTGCGCGTTCGATTTTGAAAATCTAATGCCGGATTCGTGATCAGCGACCCCGAAAACCCCTGAGTACGAAGTTTTAGAAGAATTAATAAGTATTTGGAATTTCACGTCCGCCATATTGGATCCGCCATTTCGAATTTTGAAAATCTAATGCCAGACTCGTAATCAGCGACCCCGAAAACCCCTGAGTACAAAGTTTTAGAAGAATTAATAAGTATTTGGAATTTCACGTCCGCCATATTGGATCCGCCATTTCGAATTTTGAAAATCTAATGCCAGATTCGTAATCAGCGACCCCGAAAACCCCTGAGTACAAAGTTTCAGAAGAATTAATAAGTATTTGGAATTTCACGTCCGCCATATTAGATTCGCCATTTCGAATTTTGAAAATCTAATGCCAGGTTCGTAATCAGCGACCCCGAAAACCTCTGAGTACAAAATTTCAGAAGAATTAATAAATATTTGGAATTTCACGTCCGCCATATTGGATCCGCCATTTTCAATTTTGAAAATCTAATGCCGGATTCGTAATCAGCGACCCCGAAAACCCCTGAGTACCAATTTTCATCAAAATCGGTGCAGATGAAAAATTCATGACTAAAAGGATTAAACAATAGAACTATATATGTAGAATATTTTCCCAAAGTTTCACAGCGAAATTCGAAAGAATTGAAACGTTACAGACCGTCAACGCTGTGCTTCACCGCTCGGATTCGGAGCGGGCGCGAACTTCAAACGCGTTTTTCTCAAAACTGCATTATCGAAATTGGCGTGCAGGATTAATCAAAAACTATTAAGCCGTTTGAGTTGAAACTTGGTATAAATATTGATAATATTGGTACCTTCTACTTGACGAGAACTGTTTTTGAAAAATTGAAAGAAAAAAAAACGACTTTTTCATCCACATTTTACAGAAATGTTGATTTTTTTTGTAAATGCGTGCCATTTTCTTAAATTTGCATTGTCTTCATTTTAATTACCGTCACATGGAAACTATACATGTTCTGACTGAAAAAATGTTTGAACTTTTTTGCAAATCAAAGTCTTCGGGAAACTAGACGTCACGTCGATTCGCAACTCCCGCGACGACCTTGCCGTAACACTCTGCCAAAGCTCTGCCATTTTGATGATGAATTAATTTTTAAAAATGTTTCGTATACCTAAATATACTATTAAAGTATACTTGAAGTTTTATAATTGTAGAATAATTATTTCTTAGTTTAAAAAATCCCTCAATACTGCTTTTGTTTTTCCTGTATAAATGTATATTCCGCCTTAAGGACAGATTACCGTTCATGACGATGAAAAATTCGTTTTTTTAGAAGACTATTTGCATCCTTCAAGTGTTTAAAACACGTGGATTTGTTTGGGTTGTCAAAAATAAACATTAAATACGATTTTTTATAACGTGAAGCTTTAAATGTGTTTTTTTTGGAAATAGCATTTCGCAGCGCGCGAGTCGCTCTACAGCTTCGACGAATGAACCGATTCACATGAGTCTTTGCGCAGTTTGAAAGGAAATTCAATTTGCGGGGCTATCAGAAAGCGATTTTTGACCAAAATTGATTTAGAAATATTTCGTTCGTTTGTTGAAGCGAAAAAACGGGCAAAAAATTGTTTTTTTTTTTCAAACGGCTGTCATTTTATTATCCAGGGGTTTTTCAGGAAACAAAAAATGATAAAGCCCCGCCAAATTTAGTCTAGTTTAATCATTTTCAACCCCTTTTTCGTTCAAGTGAGCTGGCGAGGCATGGTTGTTACGCATTATTGACTCAGAAATGTCCTAACTTTTCCAGGTTTTCCAGACAGGTTTTGCAAATATTCCAGAGAGATTGTGGTCAAATGAAGGACATCATTTTTTTTAGAATCAAATATACGAAAATGTTGAATATTGAAAAAATAAGTAAAATTCGAATAATAAGTGAAAACACTGTAAATAAAAATAAATAAAAATATAAAGCGAGAACGGAACTAGTTCTTTATTATAAACAGAAATTTTTATGTCGGGGCCAAAAAATAAACACAAACACTTATCTACCATGATAATTGTGCGATTGTGTATCGACAAATTAAATGCAAATGTATAGAGCTTTAACGTAAATTAGTTTCAGTTTTTGAAATGTTCAATTTTTGGCACCGACATAACATTTTTGGTATATCATGAAGAATAATATAAATATTAAAAATATAAAAAGATTTTTATTTTTATAATTCTGTTTGTTTTTTTTTCAAGTCGGTTTCACTTTTCGTAATTCTTGCAAAAAGTAAATTCTGGAATAATTCTAGAGGATTTTCAAAATTCCCTGAGTTTTTCCTGTTTTTCCTGTTTTCCTGAAAACACGCCCTGCATGTCTTTATTTGACGGGGGCTGGGCGGCCATTTTGGATTTAAAAAAAATAAATGAAGTTGAAATTTGATTGACTCTCCATTGATGGAAGAATAAAATACGTTGGAACCCACTTCAAAAAGTATTCATTTCATAAATAAATAAAAATTCCGAAGTTCATGCATTTTTCATGCCTGTTGACGGTAACCTCTGGTTAAGGGGGTATATACAGTTAACATTTTCGAAGGATCGATCTTTTTAAATTTTATTTTCGTAATGTGCATATGTTTAAGTACACACACAGCAAATTTCTCGTCAATCCGGCGAATATTCTCGAAGTTACACGCACATTTGTAATGACGGGTCAGAGCGTTCGAAAGTGCTTTTGAAACTTTAAACGGGTTTTTCTCAAAACTGGGATTTAAAGTCGGTGAGCAAGATTTCTCGGAAACGGCTAAACCGATCAATCTCAAATTTTAACACAATTTTTTTAAGTATATTTTTTAGTAATTAATCGAAGGTTTTTTCTCACCGACAAATATTTTCCGCTTTATAAACAATTGCGGCCTAAATTTTGGTCAAAAATCGATTTCTTTTGAGAAGCCGCCATTTTGTCAAAAATCATTATTTTGCTTATTTCTTCGATCAATTACAAGATAATCCATTATATTAACGAAATATTTTTGATTTGTTCATTTTAGATGATCCAGTCGAGAGATATCGTGCTCACCGCGAGACGCCTTTTTTTAGAGGTGCTCCCGGAGATCAGTTATAGCAGCTTTCAAAATAATTATTTTTACAAATAAAAATGTTAAAATATAGTTAAAAGTTACCATAATATGGGTACAAATTTTTACGTTAAAAGGTTAACGGTCTTCTCAAGAAAAATTCTTGAAAAATCGATCTTTTTGGGCCTCCTGACTGTATATAACCCCTTAAGGCCTTAGGCCACTCTAGAGGCCGAAAAAAGGCTTTTTTCTTTTCAGAAAAACTACAAAATAAATCGAGATTACAAAAAAGGGTGTTACAAATTTGGAAAATGACAAAGGCCATAGCCGGGTAAGTAGGGAAAAATTGCCCCCGCATTTTCTCCAGCGAGATTAGGAGTATATTCTGAGACATAAAAAGAAAACAAATTTTCTGAAAATTTCATCCCCGTCAACGCAATGGTTTTGGAAAAATGAATTTTTTTTAATAAAAAAAAAAATTCCGGAACCGCTTTAGTGGATCGATTCGATTTTTTTTGGTACTTGTTACGATCACACGTGTTACGAAATAAAATTATAGAACATCCTGCGAAAGATTAAGGTTTAAAAAAAAATAATGTTCGTTGTTTTATTTTTTTACTATAATCCACTTGGGGTACAATAACGAAATTTTTTTCATATAATCTTTGGGCACCTTATGAGATTATATAATTTTTTCCAAAATGATCGGTTTGGTACGCCACAGTGACAAAAAAGAAACAGACTTTATTGATATATTTTACTTATATAGATATATAACTAAAATATATCAATAAAGTGTGCTTCTTTTTTTTTCACCGTGGCGTACCAAGCCGATCATTTATTCACATATCAGACTTTATTGATATTTTTTAGTTATACAGTCTGTTTCACAATAAAGTAGGCGGCATTTTAAATAGTAAAGTAGAAGATACTTCCGTTTCTTTTTCACAGTGCGACTGTACTATCGGTGGGCTACGACGCCATCACTAATTCATTTTAGTGTCACTCGAAAAGTTGTAGGAAGCGGACGTTAATAAAAATGAGTGCTATGTACGCAAAGCGATTTGAAGCTGTCTTTCTGTGCACGCATCCGAAAGGCCCTAAATTATCATATTCTGCTGCAGCCAAAGTGATTAAAAAGTCAAAAAAGTTCGTTGAGAAGTGGATAAAGCGATATAAACAATTTAAAACCGTGGATGATTTTCCTGAACGCGGGAGAACGAGAGCAACAACCAGTAAGCAAGATAAAGAGATCGTAACGTTGTTCGAGAAGAATTCTACTTTGCGCCTCCGCGAAGCTAACTTCATACTCGCCAAAAAGGGAATTTTTGTCAGTCTAAACACGATCAGGCGACGTTTGCACGAGGCAAAATTATCATATCGATCTACGAGCTCAAAACCCCTGCTAACGGCAAATCATATCGAAAAACGCCTTAGCTGGGCGAGTGACAACAAAGATCACGATTGGTCGAAAGTAGTTTTTTCTGATGAAGCGACTTTCTGGGCATGGGTTCCGGTGAAGCGTGCCTGGTTAAGGAGTAGAACAGATTTCATTCAGCGCACCGTCAAACAGCCAGTAAAAAATTAATGTCTGGGGATGCTTCTCACAGCGCGGATTCGGTTGTTTAGAGCTCTGCACTCAAAATTTAGATTCGCATAAAATGCTGAAAATTTACAAACGTGGCCTCTTGAAATCGGTGCAGAAGATGTTCGGACCCAACAATAAAAATTGGGTCTTACAAGAGGATAATGACCAGAAACATCGGAGCCGCCTGTGTCGCCACTGGAAGGAGGAAAATGGCATCACCACTATGGACTGGCCCTCCCAATCCGCTGATGCCAACCCCATTGAAAACATTTGGGCCATTATGAAGAGCAAGCTTGCAGGAAAGCCTGTTTACGATTTGAAGCATCTTTCAAGAATGATTCGGAAAATTTGGCGACAACTTCCGACAAATTACGCCGTAAATCTTGTTGATAGTATGCCTCGAAGGTGCCAGGCCATTATCAACGCTGGTGGCGATTATACCGTTTATTGAATACATTGCGCCTTAGCTTATTTAACGTACTTTTAATGAAAATAGTGTTTGAATAAATATGTATTTTTGTTTTTTTTTAATCCTGCCTACTTTCTAGTGGAACAGACTGTAACTAAAATATATCAATAAAGTGTGTTTCTTTTTTTTCACTATGGCGTACCAAATCGATAATTTTGAAAAAATTATATAATCTAATAAGGTGGCCAAAGATTATATGAAAAATTTTTCGCTATTGTACTCCAAGTGGATTATAGTAAAAAATAATAAAACAAGGAACATTATTTTTTGTTTCAAACCTTAATCTTTCGCAAGATGTTCTATAATTTTATTTCGTAACACGTTTGATCGGAACAAGTACCAAAAAAAATCAAATCGATCTACTGTAACGTTTCCGGAATTTTTTTTTTTTTTTTTGATAGTTAAAAAAATTCATTTTTCTAAAACCATTGCGTTGACGGGGATGAAATTTTCAGAATTTTTTTTTTTTTTTTATACCTCAGAATGTACTCCAAATTTCGCTGGAAAAAATGCGGGGGCAATTTTCCCCTACTTACCCGGCTATGGCCTTTGCCTAAAAAATCGTCAAATAATTGTTAATAACAAATGAACTATGCAATATAAAAAAATCCTACGTACCTCCATAGACAATGTATTTTTCAAGATATATTCAACATTTCAAGTGAATAGGTTGAAAATTGTCTGACTTATGTTTCCGGCCAACTTAAAAAATGCAGTTTTGAGATAAACGCTGCACAGCCGCCATTTTGAAATTAATTGCTTCAAAAAAATTATTGTACACAGTCACTGATATGTATGATAAATACCCTTTATGTAATCTCGATTTATTTTGTAGTTTTTCTGAAAAAAAAAAATCCCCAAAAAGCCTATTTTTTCGGCTTCTACAGTGGCCTGACCCCTTAAATGTTTTTCTGCATCGTCGAATATTTTTTTTCCGTCGAATGATATCCGTCGCTCTAGGATTTTTTTTTTTTTTCGTCACATTAGCGTTTTCGACTGACCTGAGTTCCTCGGCTCTTTGGGGCAACTTGTTTTTCAGGCACTCGATCAATTCGCGAAGAAAATTATGGACGTTCGTCTCGGTGCCCTGGGCCAAGTGGCTCTTGATGATTTTCGAGAGTTCGTTGCACTGGAAGAGGCTGGACGCTTCGCAGAGGGTCTCCTTGGCGGCTTTCGCGACGAGATCGTTCGGGTCTTCGATCTTCATGGTGAGGCAGGGCAGACAGCCGAGCAAATGATCGGTAACGTCGTCGTCCGGCTGGGCGAAGCCTTTTATCCAACCGGTGGATATTGCGCCGAGCGCGCACACAGCCGACAATCTCATCTCCCAATTTTCCTTCTCGACGAAGGGCTTGAGGGCCAGTACGACCCTCGGACTCACGGGCCTCTCGATCTTTATCGACAACAATATCGACATACCTCGAAGCGACTCGAGAACGACGCCTGCACCACCCTCGCCGTTCGGCGGCTCCTCCAAACCCTCCAAAAGGGCCTCCAAACAGTTCTCGAAGTACTCGTCGATCTGGAAACGAAAACGTTTCGTTTTTTTTACCTCTAACGATCACCAGGCCCGTCAATCGATTCGGTTTCTGGAGAAACATTCGCGTTCGGTTTTTTTTTTTCGGATAAACCTTGAATTAAGGGGGAAGATCGGTTGGAAGTTTGAAAAAAGCGTTTTTTTTTCTTTCCATAAATCGATAGTTCAATGTCTTAAAAATATCGTGATCGATTTTTAAGGGAGACTTTGTCCCGGATTGAGCAGCGGGAGATGTTAGCGGCTCAACATGAGCAGCTAGAAGCAGAGGAGGGATGCCTCTATGGACCAGGCATTGCCGATTAGCGGTAATTATAAACGCATTTGTGCAAACACATTACAAAACTTTAAACGCGTTTTTCTCGAAAACACATTTGTAAAAATGGCTGACATTCTCCTGACCGCTGTAATTAACATATCGACCTGAAATTTCGAGAGCATACTCAGAAAATATGTCTTCACGGTATGACGGATCGTTTTTTCGATAGATACATTTTTGCATTTATTTTTTTTTGCGAAAAAAAACGCGAAAATTCGATTTTTTTTAAATTGCCGCCATTTTCCGAAATTTGTACTAAACGGAAAACCCATCCGTCATTCCATGACCAAAGGGTCACAGATTGATAATATGCTTTGAATTTGTGTTTCAGATCAACAAAGAGGGGGCAGCGATGTCAGCCGTTTACCTCCCGCGATTTGAGGACCTGTTTTCGCGGAGCTGCAACGACCGCCATTTTGGTTTTTTTTTTAAGTTTTTTAACGTTCTGTATATCATGAATAAAAGCAAGAAAAAAACCGCACTCAAAAAGCTTTACTCGTTTCCTTTAAAAAAAATAAAATGTAAACACCTGAAATATGGGGCCGTCCATATATTACGTCATCGATTTTTGCTGATTTTCGACCCACCCCGCCCCCTACAATCATCCTATCGTCATTTCCTAATGAACCCCCCCTCTCGCAAAATTGACGTCATTACCAGTTTGGCAAAATTAAAACATTTGCGGATTTGAGAAAAATTGGGTAACATTAAAACATTTTGTTATAGAATCATCTTTTCTTATTTTGTACTTTGGCAATGTTTATTAATATAATAATATTATTCTTCCCTATTCTTTAGTTTTCTTTGGATAGCTCCCACATTTTGTTATAGAATCATCTTTTATTATTTTGCACTTTGGCAATTTTCATTAATATAATAATATTATTCTTCCCTATTCTTTAGTTTTCTTTGGATAGCTCCCACGGAGTTTTCACCCATTCTTGCAAATCCTGGATCACGGGTAATATCTCCGTATCCTCCCCATATTCATTTTGGCTCGATCGAACTATTTTCATAGGTACGCTGTTATTTGAAGTTCTCGAATATAATGTAGACAAACCTTATGTCATAAATAAATAAATAATGAGTTCAATAATTAATACCATTAGGTACTTGCAAAATATTTTTCATCACTCATGCGGGGAAACCACTCTAGTTGTACAATATACTATTGTACATTTTGAAGTAACTGGTATCACAAGAATGACGTCGATTTCGAAACGCCCCCCCCCCCCCCCTCATCCATCATTTACCGTCATCCGCAGACGAACCTCCCCCCCCCCAAATTTAGAATGACGTAATATATGGACGGCCTCTATGGCACTCCAAGGACAAAGTCTCCCTTAAAGCGACATTCCAAGAATTTCCGGCGGCGTATGGGCCCTTCGATATTTCGTCTTGCTGCGATCTTTTATGTCTCGTAGCCATACGCGGTAAGGCCCATCGTTGTCGATACGGAATTTGAAGTAGATCGAGTGAAAATTGTTGAAGCTATTTGTCACGCCAATTGGAAAGAAGCTGTTTCGAGAAGATTCGAATAGTCGGCCATTTTGGACATCGAAAAAAAATCTATTTTTTTTCTAACAGCTTGATATTCATACTAAATAGATGTGTAATTAATTTGATGAGTGAATCACTTTTACATACGAAAAAAATGGTTGAATTAGCACATGATTTTATACCCGTTACTGTGGCCTAAGGCCTTAAATAAAAATCACGAAAATCATCGATTTTTTCCTCACCTAAAGGTATCTCTCCCGTTAACGGAGTCTATAACTCGAGAACGAAAACGGCTTTTTTACCGGCGGAGTGTGAAATTTCGAAATGGTAATATCTATCGGAGAATATTGACGGGAAGCTTCGAACCTGTTTCGCGTCGAGAAAAGCGATCCTGGCCAGGCCAATGGTGGCCAATTTTCTGACCAGAGGCGACGAGTCGGACTTCGCCTCGTGGAGGGCGTTTATAATTGCGTCGAGCCATATGAGGCCGCAATCGACGCGTCCGATGAGCTCGGCGTAGAAAGCGGCCGCGACAGCGCGTTGCGCCGGTATCACACTCGTCACGAGTTTTCCCAGAGAATGAGCGAGACTAGCGAGAATTTCGTTTCGCTGCGACAGACATCGGACCACCGACTTCACCGTCGAGACCAAATTCCCCTCCGCTTGGCTCTCCGAGTCGAACACCTTGAATAACAAAGTAGTCAGTGTTTTAACATTAAGATTGTTGTTGAATTATTTTTTAAGCTCGAGGGAAGAAACGAAGTTCTTATGATAATACATTGTGTGACGTCACCAATGCCAACTTATTGTAGCAAAATATTAATTATATGTACGAATGAAGATCGCGAAAATTTTCCAAGTGTGCGGTGGATATTCGTCATTATTATTTATATATGTTTATTTCAAGGAGTAAGGATTGTCGGAAAATTAATTTTCGATGTTTAAAAGTTCTATTAAAATAGACACGAGCTTTGGCAATGTCGCCCGGTTCTTTCGCAATTCGAGACTGTTAGGTTGGCTGCAGTGACTGTCACAGGTCACGTGTGTTACGCGCGTTGCGTGCCGGTCGGCGTTTTCAGAGGTTATGGTCGTGTTCGTTGGGTCTCATCATTTTGATACGAACAAGTGCGCATGTGCATAATGATGCGCAACGCGCAACTGCGCAACGAAACGTGCGCATCATCAAATGCGCATCATTATGCGCATGCGCAATCAAAATGATGAGACCCAACGAACACGACCTATGTAAGAGCATAAGGAGGCAACGAAGGATTCAGCAAAAAAAATCAGCGCGCCGCAAAGTTTCCGATGGAAAAGACGATTTGTCTACATTTGAAACTGGAAAAAAAAGGAAATAAGTCATAGTAAATAAATGAATAAGTAACCCTTACTCGCGTTCGACTTTAAGGCGGGATATACATTTACAACGATCAAAAAAAGATTTCTTTTTATTCTTTAAACGATAGAACTATATATGTAGAGTATTTTCCCTAAGTGTCAAAGCGAAATTCGAAAAACTTCAAACGTTAGAGCCCGTCAACGCTTTGCCTCACCGCTCGGATTCGGAGCGGGCGTGAGCTTCAAACGGTTTTTTCTCAAAACTGCATTATCGAAACTGGCGTGGAGGATTACTCAAAAACTATTAAGCCGCTTGAGTTGAAACTTGGCAGAAATTTTGATATTACTGGTACCTTCTACTTGACGAGAATTGTTTTTGAAAAATTGAAAACGAAACGACTTTTTTAATCCACATTTTACAGCAATGTTGCGTGAAATGTTGATTTTTTTTTGGTAAATGCGTGCCATTTTCTTAAATTCGCATTTTCTTCATTTTAATCGCCGTCACATAGGAACTATACATGTTCTAACTGAAAAAATGTTTGAACTTTTTTGCAAATCGAAGTCTACGGGAAGCTAGACTGTACGCCGATTCGCAACTCCCGCGGCGACCTTCCTGTGACACTCTGCCACAGCTCCGACATTTTGATGATGACTTAATTTGAAAAAAATTGTTTTGGATACTCAAATATACTATCAAAATATATCTAAAGTTTTATAATTGTAAAATAATTATTTCTTAGTTTAAAAAATCCCTCAATATTGATTTTTTTCCTGTCTAAATGTACATCCCGCCATAACGTATTTGAAATTGGCGCGCTCGGTCTTCGATTGGTTCTGCTAGTCTCATAGTTTCCACTTTGCCACATTTCAATAAATACGGCTCGACAAGCAGGGAGACTAGAGTAAAGGAGTGGACACTCCATAGGAGATAAGCAGCGAGAGACGGTCCCAAAATCCCGACTTTTAAGTGACCGCAAGGGGCGCTGCGATCGCAATTCCCCGATGTGTAGTAATACTTGTAGCTAAAGGTTCTAGGCATGCGCATTAGAGGAAAGTTGTCAAAATCGAGGTTTGCGTATTTTTTTGGTATTGCATGATATTTGCAAACTTGTACCAACATTTAGTTTTTTTTTCTTTTCGCGAGCGTTCAGTTATATTTTTCGTTTATTATAAAACACAAAAACGATTCGTGTTTCGTAGTTGACGGAGCTACTGTGCGGAACTCTGGTTGTAGAAAGTGAGATAATGAGAATGAAAAATGTAAGATTGTTGCATCGCTGAAAAAAAATGCACAGAGTCAGATTGAGCTTCAATGCATGACGTACTGGAGGATTTGCAATGTTTTCCATTTTTATTGTTCCAATAATGTTAAGAGCGATGCTGGAATCGTCCACGCGTGCGATTAACAACGGCAGACAAAAGTGTTACAACGAAAAGTAATCAATATAATTTTGAATAATAAATTTAAATATGGTTCACTGCGAATGAATTAAATAAACAATCTGTACTGTTAACAAGGCGCATTTTGCTGTACATTATGTCTGTGTAATAATAAATCACTCTCACAATAAGTAACAATAATAATCACAAATATTCTATTGTACGAGCGTAATTTTTTAAATAATAAGTTATCACAATTACACCCATTGTTACTTTGTCTATGTAATAATCTTCTATCAAATTTGAAAACGATTCACCGAACGGTTCAATAAATATTTCGTTCTCAAATTATACACATTTAACATTGCCTCTTATAAAACATTAATAACTATACACAAAACTTATTTAAAATGTGAGTTTTTATTTATAATTTTTTAACACATCATATAATACTTTATTTTCGAGCATGGATTCAATCCACAGACAACCATGTATGAGTAGCCGACGGAAAGCTAAGCAAGAGAGTATATCTATATATAAGGGAAAGCCGATTGCAACGCCACCTACAACTCTTATTTTCCTTGATTTTGGAGCCACATCGCTAGCACACAGTGTCCACTCCTTTACTCTAGTCTCCCTGTCGACAAGCTTCACTTTTTCGTTAATCAGTCGCATATTTCTCATACATTCTCGTTGATTAGATCGGTAATTATTTTTTTTTCGGTAATATTGTTCTGTACACTATGCGGCGCACAATATTCGTTTTTTGGGCCACTTTTTTTTTCAGAAATTCGATAACTATACGCGAGGAACTGAAACGGTAACGACGTTGCCCCATACGACCAATGCGATCCACGACGTAAACTTAAAAATGTAATATTTAACAAACGAGCGCGCAAACCTCCCCTTTCACAAGTGGCACAAGTTTGAGGTCTATTTTTTCCTTTTTTCTCACCATGCAATTATCTTCTTTAGCGAAAAAAAAAAAATTGTAACGGAAACTGCGAGCGGTTTAATGAAAAATTCAAGTTTTCATTGAAAAATCGATTTTTTTTCATCCACTTCTCACCCATGAATTTTACGCTTTATAAGTTTTTAATTAACCTCGCGAAAGCTCTAGCTGGCCAATGAATATTGAGTGGTCGCTCAGAGTTTTCCAAATTCAGAATTTCCGACAAATAAGGAAAACTGTTTTTGAAGAAAAAAGGATTAACTTTTTTGAAAATTTGGAAATTTTTTTTGACATTATGAAATGTAATATCCATGAATGAGAAGTGGACAAAAAAATCGATTTTTTAAATGAAAATAATAACTTTTGGTAGGCTTGAGCGACCTCTGAATATTTTTTAACCGCTCGCAGTTTTCGCGACAATTTTTTGTTTCTTCAAAGAAGATAATTGAATGGTGAGAAAGAAGAAAAAAAAATAGAGCCCAAATTTGCGCCACCCTAATAACTGCTAATAAAGCTTTCATTAATATTTATTCACCCCAATAGCTTTGAGCGACAACCTGAAAACTGCCAGGTAGAGTTCACCGCGCAGAACGTTGATAAAAAGTAATACTCACGGATTCGTTGAGTAGACTCGAGGCGACACTCGAATTAACGACCGTCAGTATGTTCGTAAGGACCGAATAAACTTCGCGATGAGGATTGAGCTTGGAGGCCTCGCGATTCGGCACGAAACCAAATTTCGTGCTGATTATCGAGACCGGTGGATCGACGTGTAGCCAACTCGCCAAATACTTGAGTAAGATGGAGATCAACTCGGCCAAACGCGTCTCTATCAATTTCTCGGAATTCGTTGATTGCAAGAGATGACGAAGGGCCACGATGGCGGACAACGAGGGGAATGTCGCCGTACTGTGCTTGCCGGAATTTCCGTGGCTCGACGAACTCTCCGACAGGGTGTTTTGACTCTCCAGCCGTGTCAGGAGATAATCGAGCGTCTGAAATCGCATTGACCTCCATATTATTCATATTTGTCGCATTACTCGATTTCTGGAGATTTGAAAAAAATTAAACATACATAAAAATTAAACATTTGAAAAAAATTAAACATAAAAAAATTTAACATCGTTTTGAACTTTCGCATTGTATCTAATTGTATGAGTGGAAAAAAAAACGATTATAATTCCAAAATCTTCATAATTATTCGTGTACTTCATAATTATTCGTAATTATGCCATAATTATTAGTAGTTATGCCATAGTTATTGGTAATTATGCCACAGTTATTGGTGATTATGCTATAATTATTAGTCATTTTGCCATAATTATTTAAATTATTGTTAATTATTTGCAATTATGCCATTATTATTGGTAATTATGCTAAAATTATTAGTAATTATGCTAGAGTTATTGATAATTGTGCCATAATTATTGGTAGTTATGCTATAATAATTGGTAACTATGCCATAATTATTGGTAGTTATGACATAGTTATTGATAATTATGCCATAGTTATTGGTGATTGTGCTATAATTCTTTGTAATTTTGCCATAATTATTTCAATTATTGTTAATTACTTGCATATTATGCCATTATTAGGAGTACAACTTTGCAGTGACCGTTTTACTTAGAGAGCCACTGCGGCCGAAGTAGTGGCCCTAGCTCAATAAAAAAAGTCGCATTTTAAACTAGAGGCTCTGCCAATGTAAACAATTTAAAAAAGCTAACGGATACGTGTATGCATTATAAAGTTATAGGCACTCAAAAATGGCAACCTACGAGCCGAATTCTCAGCATTTGCGGGAGGTTATGATTTACTTCTTCAACATCAAGAAATCTGCGGCTGAGGCCCACCGTTTGCTTGTAGATGCTTACGGGGAGGATTCTATTAGCGAGAAAACGTGTCGGCGGTGGTTCATCGACGCCCAAACCGAATATTCACGGATCCAAAGTGATGCTGTGTATCTGGTGGGACCAGCTGGGCGTTGCGAACTATGAGCTGCTCAAACCATCCGAAACCATCACAGGGGAACTCTACCGACGTCAGTTGATGCGCTTGAGTAAGGCACTCAAAGAAAAACGGCCACAATTCAACGAAAGACATGACAAGGTGATACTGCAGCATGACAATGCCCGACCCCATGTTGCAAATGTCGTGAAAAAGTACTTGGAAACGCTGAAATGGGAGGTTTTATCCCACCCGCCGTACTCTCCAGACATTGCCCCTTCCGACTATCACTTGTTCCGGTCAATGGCACACGATTTGGCTGACCAGCACTTCGGTACTTATGAAGAAGTAAAAAATTGGGTCGATTCATGGATTGCCTCCAAGGACCAAGACTTTTATCGACGAGGGATTCGAATGCTACCTGAAAGATGGGCCGAGGTCGTAGCTAGCGACGGGCAGTACTTTGATTAAAAAATATGTAGCCACTTTTTTATAATAAAGCCTTAAACTTTTGAAAAAAAAAACGGTCACTGCAAAGTTGTACTCCATGCAAAAATTATTAATAGTTATGCTAGAGTTATTGGTAATTGTGCCACGATTATTGGTAGTTATGCTATAATGGTAATTATGTCATAGTTATTGGTAATTATGCCCTAATTATTAGTGATTATGCTATTGTTATTAGGAATTTTGCCACAGTTATTCAAATGATTGGTCATTATTGGTAATAATGTAATTATTATTAGTAATTTAGGGAACTGGGTGAAAGGGGTGGACAGATGGAGAGGGGAAAGAGAAGGAGAAAGTTTAAGAAACTGGTGGGTTAGAACACTAATAAGGGAAATACTCAAGGAAATATTCTATTATGCAAGGGATTTCGGTAGGCTAGCAAGAGGAGAACAATAGATCGCGGCATATAGTTTAGAAAGTTAAACTCGTAGTCATTGGCGAGACGCAAGAATTTGTGAAAAAAGAGGATCGGGAAGTTTAGTTTTTGGAGGCTTAAGGCCACTCTCGAGGCCGAAAAAATAGCCTTTTTGGGCGTTTTTTTTCTTCAGAAAAACTACTAGATAAATCGAGCTTACAAAAAAGCGTGTTTATCATACATATCGGTGACTGTATACAATAATTTTTCTGAAGCGATTAATTTAAAAATTGCGGCTGTGCAGCGTTTATCTCAAAACTGCATTTTTTAAGGTGGCCGAAAAAAAAACTCAGACAATTTTCAACCGATTCACATGAAATGTTGAATATATCTTGAAAAATACATTGTCTATGGAAGTACGTAGGATTTTTTTTTACGAATCCGACGAAATTATTCACGTTTCAAAAATGTGCCTGAAAAATCATTTTCTGAAAAGTTTTCTGAAAAAAAATCCCGAAAAAGCCTATTTTTTCGGCCTCTAGAGTGGCCTGACACCTTAAATCATTATGTATAAGGATTAGCGTAGACCAGCAACTTTATTAACACGTGAGTGGACTATAAAAACGCAAAGCGTTGTATAATGAGGAATAAATATTAGGTGTACAAATAAGTTTTAGGACACTTCGATTTTGTATCATAATAGCTATTCTAAATTAATTCAAAGGTCCCGCTCACTTATCATAGATGGCGCTTGATATGTAGTATCGAAACGTAAAGGAGTCATAAACATAACCTATAAATTCTGTAAATTAAACATGCAGACCGATAAGCTATTAATTAGACACTACATTCGCTATGAATTCCATCAAGGAAAAAGTGTTAGGAAAGCGTGTGAATCGATATGTTCTGTTCTTGGAGACAACATTGTATCTAAAAGTACATGTGAGTATTGGTATAAGCGATTCAAAGAAGGTGATTTCGACGTTAGTGACCGTGAACGCACGGGGCCTCCTGTAAAGGTGGACGATCAGGAACTGCAAGCGTTGCTGGATGAAAACTCTTGTCAGACGGAGAAACAACTTTCGGAACAGCTTGGAGTAACTCAACAAACTGTTTCTTATCGTTTAAAAGCAATGGGTAAGATTCGAAAAGGAACAAAGTGGGTACCACACTTTCTGACTCAAGAAAATAAAAACAGCCGTCTTACCATTTGTGTGAGTCTTTACAACAAGCAACATAGAGAGTCTTTCTTGTGGAAAATTGTGACCGGCGATGAAAAGTGGATTTATTTTGATAATCCGAAACGCAAATATCATTCGGTTGACCCCGGCGAGCCGACAACATCCACGCCAAAGCGCAATGTTCATTGTAACGAAGTCATGCTGTGCATATGGTGGGATATGAAAAGCGTACTGTATTATGAACTTCTCAAACCTGGTCAAACAGTTACTACCGATCGCTATTGTCATCAATTGATGCAAGTGAATCAAGAAATTGAGAAGAAACGTCCATTTTCTGGTAAAGGAAAACGTCCAGTAAAACTGCTCCATGACAACGCGCGGCCTCATGTGGGTAAACCGGTCAAGGATACGTTACTAGCGTTTGGATGGGAAGCTGTACCACACCCAGCGTGTTCACCAGACTTAGCCCCATCCGATTATCATTTATTCCGGAAAATGCAGAACGATTTGTCTGACGTGCGATTCAAAACATTTGAAGAAGTGGAAAAATGGGTCGCTAAATTTCTCACCTCGCAAGACGAAAGTTTCTTTGCGAAAGGCATCCGCGAGTTACCTGAGAGATGGCTGAAGGTCATTCAGTGCGATGGAGATTACTTCGATGAATAACTGTGTTTTACTTCTTTTTTAATAAATCTTGAATTTTTTGAAAACTGTCCTAAAACTTATTTGTACACCTAATACAATACAATATTATTAGTAACTTTGACATAATTATTCATATTATTCGTAAGTATGTAATAATTGGTAATTATGTCATAGTTTTCGGACATTATGCTACAATTATCAGTAATTTTGCCATAATTATTTATATTATTGCTGATTATTGGTTAATTATGCCATAATTTTCGTAGTTATGCCATAATTAATTGTATAATAATCGAGTTTTATTTGCACAACTTGCTTCACAAGTTTTTTTTTTACAAAAAGCCATAATTATTTGTAATTGTGCTTTAATTATTCGTAATTATGCCATGACAATGATTAATTTCGAGTCGGACTTGCCTGGAGGCCGAAGACGTCGTCGGTGCCCAATTCGTACCAGCACTCCTCGGTGCCACGATCCGGTGGCAAAGGCTGATGCAACAGGTGCTCGTACACCTCGTCAGGATGATGAGAGCTCAGTGACTTTATCGCGCGCGCCGCGCCTCTCCGGCAGCTCGTGTTCTCCATTTGGCGCATTTGCGATATGATGTTGTCTGGCGACAAAAAAAAAAACGGAGCACATTTCAAAACAAAAATGCGACGGAAAAGTTTCGTGAAAAAAAAAAAGAAAATTCAGCTCGACGTGATTGCTCGTAATGAGGACGAAAAGTGTTCGGGTTTGTTTGGATTATGCGCCAGTTGGACTCACCGACGAGATACAAATCGGCGCGGGGCAGGTCGAAGCCTCGGATCCGGAACAACTGGGTCAATGCTATGCCGGCGGCCAGACCGCCCTCACCACGGAAGAGGAGGCCCTCGACGAGGCCCTCGGCGAGGCTGACCACCTCGCCCGAGGCGATTCTCTCGCAACCGGCGATCGCCAACGACTTGACCCCCTCGTAAAGCACACTGCTGTCCTTCGTGTTCAATATCTTCTTCGATTCGCTGAGATCCTGCGTCAGATTGTTGTCCGGCAGCGTCGAACGATGACGAGCACCGATGCCCAACGCTATCGACACGCAGTCAACCACCAACGGCCTCAGCGATACTTCCGGGTCCGCGCACCACGACAGTATTCTGCCCAGCAATTTTCCCGGCTCCAATCTTCCGCCCGGATATGTGTACTTCAGGGAGTCGTGATAAGATCTGCGGGGACGCGAAATCGAGAAAAAAAGTTGAATTTTTGAACGAAACGAAAAAAAAATGTAACCCCCGAAAGTAGAATGTCTCTTTGAGGGGGGAGATGTCTTTAGGAGAGGAAGAAATTTACTGATTTTCATGATTTCTTTTTAAAAGGAAAGATTTTTTCGCCGTTTTTAGACTTAGGGGATGTAGTAGCAGTATTATTTATTCCGTGTATACCCTTAAAGGGTGTTTACGTACTTGCCCTTCCCATTCCCATTTACATAGGTTTACAAAAATTTGATATAATTTGTTGGATGCTTAAGGGCGGGGTAAAGTATTACATTTTTTTTTCTTCATTTTTCTTTAATTTTTTAAATGAATGCATAATATATCAAGAATATTGTGTTAAAATTTCAAGTCTATCGGAGTAAAATTCACGAAGTTATGAGTATTTGAGCGTCTATTGATCCATGCCGGGTTTTATACCTGAGCGGCAGCTGCGCGGCGCGCTATTGTATTTTTCGACCCCGAATAAATTTCTTGATAAACGGGCCTGTTCCGGTCCCGTTATGTATATTCGAGGCATGGTGTATATTAGTAGCGAATTAGTAGAGCAAAGGAGCAAGCGGCGCACGACAGTAAAGAAGAAAGAGTTTTGCGTAGACAAACGCAAAAAGATGCTCTCGATCATCTCGATGGAAGCCTTTTGCTCTACGGACCTGGCATCGACGACTTTGAGTGAGTATAAGAAAATTATCGAGTTTTATTTTGAATTTCTAAAAATTCCAAGATAATTGAAAAATCTGAAAAAATTCATACGTATTCAGAAAAATGAACGAATCACGAAAAAAAATTGGGGTGCGGGGAAATTTGTTGACTAATTTTTTTTTTCATCATTTTGTTAATAACATTTTCGAATTATTATCATGCAAAATTAATGTTTTGAGTACCTTTAATATGCATGAATTTTCTCAGATTTTTATGCAATCGAGAAGTATTCTCAAACTTATGTGCAATGAGCGCCAAGCGACCAAACTCTTCTGCGTTTTACAAACCGTTTTTCTGAGGCTTGTCATATTTGAAGTCCGTGTGCACGATAACTCAAAATCTACGGGACCAATCGCTTTGAAATTTTGCACAGTGCTTCTTCACATAATTCACCAGGCATTGTCGAGAGCTTTTTTGTTTTTTTTTTGAATAATTACTAATTTTTCAACAACAAATTAGCCGATTTTTTTAGCGAAAATCGGGTTTTTCGCTCCCAATTGCTACGAAAAATCGAAAAATCGAAAAAAAAATCCTCCCGTCATTACCTCGAGAAACATCTCCTTTAACAAATGCATTTTGATTTTTTTGTTTCAGATGATTCTGTTGCGAGTTATGGTGCACACCGCAAACCAACTTTTTTTCGAGGCGCCTCCGGGGTTTAATTTTCACTCGCTCAATTTTGAATATTTTGCAATGCAAATTTAGGAGAATGTTGTTCAAATGTTACTTTATTATATGTAAATTTTTCAATAAACGAACACTATTCGTTACGCCAAAAAAAATTCTTAAAAACATGCCTTTTTTTCGCCGTATTTACTTTACCCCGCCCTTAAACCTACTTTCTATCCTCTTGTTTTCCTAGCCGCTCAAATTGCCTCACGTAGTTACACAGTTGTTTTACCGGTTTCGATTTTAGTTGCGCCTCTATTTTCTGATCGATTTCCTCCCCACTGGTGTTCCCCAACCATTGTTCTAACTCGGCCACGATTGCCTGGTTGATGTTTCCCTTCACTTTGGGCCACTCGCAAATGTCGCTCCAACTTTCGATTCCTTCATTGCACATTCTGCATTTGTTGTCCGCGTAACCCGTTTTCATATTTTTCACACTCCCGCATCTCATCCTTGCCCACGTTTTCATCCAGCTCTCCGCTAATTGTCGTATCTTCCCAATATTTTTCCCTTTGTATTTTTATTTTCCTATTTTTATATTCTTTGCAGTATGTCGACGCCTCGATCTTGCTCCAATCATACTGGATTTCTTGGTCCGTTTTTACTTTTATGCCTCTTTTTATTTTTTCCTCTACGTCTCTAATATTTCCACTCCTTATGACACGCCAAATTCCGCCCTCTCCTACGTTTTCCATCGCTTTTTTCAACTCACTGCCCCATTTCGACGAGTTTCCATTTAATATTGCTCTCACGTCCTCCTTGAGACATGCTTTGGGCCACCTGCCATCCACGATCTTAACTATTAGGAGTACAACTTTCCAGTGACCGTTTTACTTAGAGAGCCACTGCGGCCGAAGTAGTGGCCCTAGCTCAATAAAAAAAAGTAGTATTTTAAACTAGAGGCTCTGCCAATGTAAACAATTTACAAAAGCTAACGGATACGTGTATGCATTATAAAGTTATAGGCACTCAAACATGGCAACCTACGAGCCGAATTCTCAGCATTTGCGGGAGGTTATGATTTACTTCTTCAACATCAAGAAATCTGCGGCTGAGGCCCACCGTTTGCTTGTAGATGCTTACGGGGAGGATTCTATTAGTGAGAAAACGTGTCGGCGGTGGTTCATCGACGCCCAAACCGAATATTCACGGATCCAAAGTGATGCTGTGTATCTGGTGGGACCAGCTGGGCGTTGTGAACTATGAGCTGCTCAAACCATCCGAAACCATCACAGGGGAACTTTACCGACGTCAGTTGATGCGCTTGAGTAAGGCACTCAAAGAGAAACGGCCACAATTCAACGAAAGACATGACAAGGTGATACTGCAGCATGACAATGCCCGACCCCATGTTGCAAATGTCGTGAAAAAGTACTTGGAAACGCTGAAACGGGAGGTTTTATCCCACCCGCCGTACTCTCCAGACATTGCCCCTTCCGACTATCACTTGTTCCGGTCAATGGCACACGATTTGGCTGACCAGCACTTCGGTACTTACGAAGAAGTCAAAAATTGGGACGATTCCTGGATTGCCTCCAAGGGCCAAGACTTTTATCGACGTGGGATTCGAATGCTGCCTGAAAGATGGGCCGAGGTCGTAGCTAGCGACGGGCAGTACTTTGATTAAAAAATATGTAGCCACTTTTTTATAATAAAGTCTTAAACTTTTGAAAAAAACGGTCACTGCAAAGTTGTACTCCTAATATTTCCAGCAGATATCGTGCGGCTCTTTTCCACGTTTCTACTTCCATTCCCCTGCAACCCGCTTCCATTCTCCAGATGTAATTCGGGGTATTTTTGCTAACACCCAAGGCCATTTTAACATACCTTGCCTGAAATTTTTCCACCTGTTCCCACTTCCTCCAACCCGAGATTTCGGATTCATACAACATTCAGCTCTTGACTACGGCTTCCATCAGGTATAATCTCCTTTTAAGGCTGTTCATTCTGGCTCGCTTGAAAACTCCCCATGTCGCGTTTATCACTTTGTTGATTTTCCCTACCAGAATTTTCGTATGTTTTTCCAAAGTGTTCCCCGTGGAGAACCATATACGCGACTTAGGGGATGTTGTATTACTACTTTTGGCTGTTACATGGTATTTTTATGTTTTATCAATCATTAAAAATGGCCGAGGTATGGAACGGTCTTCTAAACTGCATTTTAAAAGCTGACATATAGCTAAAAAAAAACAATCGACCGATTCTGATGGAATTTGGTATAAAAATTCGAACCTTATTGTTTAAAATATGACTCTAAAGGTTTTTGACAATTTAAGTTTTTTTTAATTGCGAAATGAAGACATTTTTATTGAAAAATTCAATCTTTTTGTTTCTAAGCGTATTATTCAATCGATTTTCACCATTTCTCCTTTTGTTTGGTTCATATTTCGCGTATGAGTGTTAAGGGGTCTTCTCACTTTAGAGGCTAAGAAAAAAGGCTGTTTTCATGCATTTTTTCATAGGTTTATAATATAGATATTGATATAAAAGTTGTTACACTTAATAAATACACTTTCGAAATACATTAAAATTTTTTTAAATGTGTTTATGTAACCCAAACAAACTTTAAACGCGTTTTTCTCTAATGAAACTACTGAACCGATCCTTATGACATTTTAACCACACATTCTTTACAACTATAGCTATAGCGCATATCAAGGATTTTTTTATTTTGATATTTACTATTTTTTTCGCAAAAACAGTGAAAAAACACGTTTTTTTTGTTTTTTTTCTAAACCTAAATCCGTTTGATTTTTTTTTTAGTTTCGGATGAATCATCTCCGAGGTTTCATCAACAGCGCAGACCTACAATTTTTTTAGAACATTTTTTTAACTATCATTTTCGTCTATAAACAGTGACTTAAATGTATAATTTTTTTTAAAATGTATTTCGAAAGTGTATTTATAAAGTGTAACAACTTTTATATCAATATCTATAATATAAACCTATCGAAAAAATTCACGAAAATAGCCTTTTTTTAGTGTCTAAAGTGAGAAAACCCCTTAATGGAAGAAAAATCTACGCTGGTTTTTTTAAAGATTAGTAGTAAAGTACAAAAGTAGTAATAAAATATACGCCAAGTCTAAAAATGGTGAAGGAGGCTTTGCTTTAAAAAAAAAATCAGCCAATTTTTCCTAGCCTAAGGGTATCTCCCCCCTTAAATTGTCGGCCGTGTTACCTGAGGGTGGAGCGCAGCACCGTCAGGGTCGTGCGTCTCTCCGAGGCGGACTTTGACTGCATCCAGGGCAGCAAAATGTCAACGAGCTCGGCAATCCCGTCGGCCGAGTCGAGAACTACCTCGCTGCATACGGTCGACAAGCTCGCCACAATATTGTTCGTCGTGTCGAACGGAAGTAGCGTGTCCATCTGCGATCCAGACGAAAGACAGTGTAAACGATACTTACATTTTTTCATAAGCACTATACGGGCATTGGCGTAGTCAGCATTTTTTCTCGGGGGGGGGGGGGGGGGGCACAAAAGTAATTTCATTCACAATCTTTTTTTAAAAGAAAATTGATATAGTATTCGATAATCACGTAACACACATAAAATATGAAGCTTTTATCACAGGTTCATGTTGACATTAATACCAAACTCTTGCAATATCGTAAAAAAATATTCAGCCAAGTTTTCATCATTCATTAAGGGCGGGGTAAAGTATTAAATTTTTTTTTATTTTTTTTTTAATTTTTTAAATGAATGCACAATATGTCAAGAATATTGTGTTAAAATTTCAAGTCGATCAGAGTAAAATTGACGAAGTTATGAGTATTTGAGCGTCTATTGCTCCATGCCGTTCTCTTCTCTTCTGCGTTTTTCAAACCGTTTTTCTGAAACTTGTCATATTTGAAGTCCGTGTGCACGATAACTCAAAATCTACTGGACCAATCGCTTTGAAATTTTGCACAGTACTTATTCACATAATTCACCAGGTATTGTCGAGAGCTTTTGTGTTTTTTTTTAATAATTACTAATTTTTCAACAACAAATTAGCCGATTTTTTAGCGAAAATCGGGTTTTTGGCTCCCAAGTGCTACGAAAAATCGAAAAATCGAAAAAAAAAAAAAATCCTCCCGTCATTACCTCGAGAAACATCTCCTTTAACAAATGCATTTTTATTTTTTTGTTTCAAATGATTCTGTTGCGAGTTATGGTGCACACCGCAAACCAACTTTTTTTCGAGGCGCCTCCGGGGTTTAATTTTCACTCGCTCAATTTTGAATATTTTGCAATGCAAATTTAGGAGAATGTTGTTCAAATGTTACTTTATTATATGTAAATTTTTCAATAAACGAACACTATTTGTTACGCCAAAAAAAAATCTTAAAAACATGCTTTTTTTTCGCAGAATTAACTTTACCCCGCCGTTAATACAGTTAGCAGTCTTCAAATTTTCCTTTAGTAAGTACTCAATTAAGGGGTAAGGCCACTGTAAATTTTTTGAAAAATCGATTTTTTTTTATTGGCTTAAAAAATAGTTTAAGTTTAAAATAAAAAATAGTTTAAGTTTCTCCGAAACTTCTTTTTTTAATTTTTTCCAATAAAAAACTATTCGCAAAACTTTAAACGCGTTTTTCTCGAAACATGGTTTTTCAAAATGGCACGCAGCATAACTCGAACAATTTTCATTTTTTTTACTTGAAATTTTAACCAGATGTGAACATTTACATTATCTTGAGAATGTCGATCGGAATTTTCAAGAACTTTATTTATTGATTTTTTATTAACAAAAAACTTTCCGTTTTTTTCGTCAAAAATCAATTTTTTTTTTCAAACGCACGCCAAATCCACAAAAATTGATACTTTTTAAAATCCGATCGACATTCTCTAGCTATAGCCCTCTAGATTAATGGTTTTTTTTTGTTCTAGATTCAAAAGTGCACCAGTGGTGCTGCGTGCCGCGGAGCCCTGGAAGCAAAACATGTCCCGGGAAGATAGCTGTGGAACCGCCATTTTGTTTTTTTTTACTGTAAAAAAATTTTATAATAAAGTTTAATGTACGCCCGATAACACCATTAAAAGTTTTTTTTCAAATACCTTCAATTTCGGGAGCAAAAAATTAGTGAAAAAACCTTTTTTTTTTTGGCCGTTACAGTGGCCTTACCCCTTAAATAACTCTTAGCTTTCTATTTTTTTCTGCAAATCGGCTCAACACTTTTTTAGTTGGAATTTGTTTTTTTGACAATGTCATGTTCAGCAGTGACACATGAGAGAATTAGCCGGCAAATCGAATGTATTTCCTTTGCCCACAATGAACTTAATTGTAAAATTTGCATATCTACTTAATTTACGTAACGAAATAGCTACTTTTTATACAATTTACGAAATTACGACGAAGAAAATAGTTCAAGTTTGATTAAGGCCTTAGGCCACAGTAACGAGTATAAAATCATGTGCGAATTTAATCATTTTTTTTTCGTATGAAAAATTCATTGGTGCCGTCCATATATTACGTCATTCTAAATTTGGGGGGGGGGGAGGTTCGTCTGCGGATGACGGTAAATTATGGATGGGGGGGGGGGGGGGCGTTTCGAAATTGACGTCATTCTTGTGATACCAGTTAATTCAAAATGTACAATAGTATATTGTACAACTAGAGTGGTTTCCCCGCATGAGTGATGAAAAATATTTTGCAAATACCTAATGGTATTAATTATTGAACTCATTATTTATTTATTTATTACATAAGGTTTGTCTACATTATATTTGAGAACTTCAAATAACAGCGTACCTATAAAAATAGTTCGATCGAGCCAAAATGAATATGGGGAGGATACGGAGATATTACCCGTGATCCAGGATTTGCAAGAATGGGTGAAAACTCCGTGGGAGCTATCCAAATAAAACTAAAGAATAGGGAAGAATAATATTATTATATTAATAAACATTGCCAAAGTACAAAATAATAAAAGATGATTCTATAAAAAAATGTGGGAGCTATCCAAAGAAAACTAAATAATAGGGAAGAATAATATTATTATATTAATAAACATTGCCAAAGTACAAAATAATAAAAGATGATTCTATAACAAAATGTTTTAATGTTACCCAATTTTTCTCAAATCCG
This sequence comes from Ophion obscuratus, assembly GCA_964007375.1. Lineage (NCBI taxonomy): Eukaryota > Metazoa > Arthropoda > Insecta > Hymenoptera > Ichneumonidae > Ophion > Ophion obscuratus. Next base: position 6,105,568 of record OZ023315.1, on the reverse strand, counting down.
CAAATGTTTTAATTTTGCCAAACTGGTAATGACGTCAGTTTTGCGAGAGGGGGGGGGGGTCATTAGGAAATGACGATAGGATGATTGTAGGGGGGGGGGGCCGAAAATCAGCAAAAATCGATGACGTAATATATGGACGGCACCATTCACTCATAAAATTAATTACACATGTATTTAGTATGAATATCAAGCTGTTAGAATTTTTTTTTCGATGTACAAATTGGCCGATTATTAATATTTTTTTTGTTATCTTTATTTAGGCGCTCCGCGGCGTGACATTTAGCATCCAGTTTTTACCTAAAAGAAAAGACAAAAATTCTCGTCAATCTACATTAGAATACGTAGAGAAGTACGTAAGGAATTTAAAAAATATTGTTTTATTCAAAAGTTGTAGGTACGTGAACTTAAAAAATGAATTTTCAGTGAAAAATTTCGTTATAACTGCTCATAAAATGAATAGTTTTCGATTAATCAGAAATTCCGTACGTGCTTCTCTGCGAAATGCAATTAGGAACATAACTTTTGAATTTGAAGTAAATCGTGTTAAAATTGTTGAAGTTATTCGTCACGCCAATTGGAAAAAGCTGTTTCGAGAAGTTTCGAGTGGTCGGCCATTTTGTACATCGCAAAAAAATTCTAACAACTTGATATTCATACTCAATAGATGTGTAATTAATTTTATAAGTGAATCACTTTTTCATACGAAATTTACATTAAATTGATTCTTTATGCTCGTGTGGGTGAGACTAATAAAATTAATTGATTATTTAAATTTTATTATTTCGGATCGTTTTTTTTTCTGGGTGACACCCATCCTAGCTACGCCAATGCAAACGGGCGACTTTATTATTTCAATTTTCTGTGTTTCGAGTCAACTAATGTAACGCACCTCGGTACTGGCGCCTATAACTTTGTCGAGGACCGTGCTCAGCAGCACGTCCCTCTCCTCTTCGCTGAGTAACGGTGGGATTCGCCTGTGCATCGCTAAATTCAGGAAATTATTTCTCGTACGGATGAAAGAGTCTATTTCTTCCGACCTCGTTATTGTCCGGCTGTGGCCGAAAAATTGTTTGTTTTTTCTTCGTTTGGTAAGATAGGCCGGTCTTTTTTTATGCGAAAAGGATACAGTAGGGCTATAATAGCCCTCATGATGGCTGGATAAATCGGGAGTGGTCTGTGGCCCGTATTTGATTGCAAGAGAGCCAGCAAAGTCGCGAGACATCCTCCCCTCGCCTTCAGGCCTGTTGAATTGGCCAGTCTGTTCGGATGAACCGCACCACCAACCTGGAAAAAGACGACAGGCTTGAATTTGCGACTAAAATTTGCCGCTGCGCTACGACGAACCACCCGGTACCAATTGAGTGTCGAGTTGAGGCCGGAGCCTGAATTAGAAGGTTCGAAAAATCGTTTTTTTTATTGCTTAAGGAGAGATATGCACCTAGATGGTCGAGGTCGAGGATTTAGAAGCTACGAACATTCCGTCGACCGTAGAAGACCTACACTATGGGCCTGGTATTGACGATTCCATATAAGTTGACTAATTTCATGATTTATTCATTCCGAATTTTCAAACGCGTTTTTCGCAAAACCACGTTTTTCAAATCGGTACCCAAAATTTCTCGAAAACCAATGAACCGATTGCCTTGAGTTTTTTTGTGGTTATTCCATACACTATTATCCAGTACTTGTCACAGGATTTTTTGTTCCGTTACTTAGTTTTTGTTTTATAGGCAAAATAATAACTCATTTTTGGCCCCAAAAATCACTATTTATGTTCAAACGTCCGCGATTTTGTCATAAATCGATATTTTCAAAAGCGACTATGACAAGTACTAGATTATGGTATCTAATTTAATAATCTTTTTGGTTTTTTTTTTCAGATGTTATTTGAAGTAACGCCAGTGGGTACCGTATACGCAGATTTTTTCACGACGCTCCAAGGATCATACAATATTCTTGTATATTTTTGATATTTTTAATTGAAGAAAATTAAACATATTTTTAAATGTATATACTTTTAGATAATTAAAGCCCCAATCCGAAATTTCAAATAGTTTTCCTTGAAAAAATTCACAAAAATGACCTTTTTCCGGCTCCTAGGTGTATATCTCCCCTTAAATTGATAAATAAACTATCCAAGAATATATTTACAAAGTTTCAGAGGCCGGTTGTAAATATTTTCGAAGATACAAGGCCAAAAGCAGAGAAGCGATTGGTATTTGATATTAATATTTCCTCTCATTGAAAACTTTGAAGCGCGTTTTCTCCTGTTTTCATTTTCACGATTTTTCGAAATTCGCGCGGCGTGATAGCAAAAAAACTAAACGACCTATTGATTCAAACCAAAGTTTATTTTCTTCAGTATGAAAATCTCTTCTGAGTGAATTAATAACGTCGTTGAAAAAGTGTTTTTAAATAATTTTTATAGCATGGTAAAGTGTTTTTTTAACAAGAGATCGTTAAAGTTTCGGCTTCGGTCCGGTTTTTAACATATATATGTTTGTTTTAACATATTTTTTTAACATATGTTAAAAATATGTTAAAAATGTTTTTTAACATATGTTTTTTGTTTTTTGTTTTTGTTTTTTAACATATGTTTTTTAACATATTTTAAAAAATATGTTTTTTTAACATATTTTTTTTCAAACCTAAGAAAAGTTATAATTTCACGGCTTTTTCCGCTTTTTCTTAATTCATCCAGAAGAAAAATATATGACAATTGACAATTTTATTGGTTTCTTTGTTTCAGTCGAGGATTACGAGCTGCATCTTTCCCGCCGATTGAGGACTGCAGTGGCAAGACGCACATGGAATAGGCTGATAAATCTGCAGTCATTTATTGTTTCATATTGAAATTTTAATCCATTTCAAATATACATGAAAAGATACCTCAATGTTTTCCGGGATCACTTGCTTTTTTTCCTTCTAAAAAAATCCCCGGAAAAACGATTTTTTGGACCTTCTAATTCAGGCTCTCGCCTTAAGGCGGAATATACATTTAAACGGGAAGAAATTAAGCAATTTTGAGGGTTTTAAAAAGCTAAGAAATATTTATTTTACATTTATCAAATTGTAGGTATACTTGAATAGTATATTTAAGTATAAAAAACATTTTGTTTATATTCATTTATCATCAAAATGGCGGAGCTGTGGCAGAGTGTTACAGCAAAGTTGTCGCGGAGTTACGAATCGGCGTGCAGTCTGGTTTCCCGTAGACTATGATTTGCAAAAAAATTCAAATTTTTGTTCAGTAACAACATGTTTAGTTTCTATTTGACAGTAATTGAAATGAAGAAAAGGCAAGTTTAACCCTTTGAAACATACTACTGTGTCCAAAAAATCAGGTGACATTGTATTTATATCGAAAATTCTTTATTTATTTTTCCAAATCAATTTCATCCCCTTCAAAGTAATCCCCTCCCGATGCAATGCACTTATGCCAACGGATTTTCCAATCTTCGAAACACTGATTGTAATCACTTTCCGGGATGGCCTTCAGTTCCGTCTTCGCTGCGGCTTGAATCTCCTCTATCGTATCAAAACGGTGTCCCCGGAGCGATCTTTTGAGCTTGCTGAACAGCCAGAAGTCGCACGGCGCTAGATCAGGTGAATACGGTGGTTGCGGAACGATATGGGCTGAGTTTTTGGCGCCGTGCGACTTCTGGCTGTTCAGCAAGCTCAAAAGATCGCTCCGGGGACACCGTTTTGATACGATAGAGGAGATTCAAGCCGCAGCGAAGACGGAACTGAAGGCCATCCCGGAAAGTGACTACAATCAGTGTTTCGAAGATTGGAAAATCCGTTGGCATAAGTGCATTGCATCGGGAGGGTATTACTTTGAAGGGGATGAAATTGATTTGGAAAAATAAATAAAGAATTTTCGAAATAAATACAATGTCACCTTATTTTTTGGACACAGTAGTACATTTGTATTTACGTGCACGTTTTTTTTTTTGCACTTTCGTTATTGATGACACCCGCAACGTGAAAAATAAAAATTCAATTGGTATGTTTTAGTCGTTATTGAAGTTCTGGGAACCTTTGAACGCATTTACAACGGCCATATTTAATTAAAAAACACTTTTGAATCGTCAAAATCTGAAATGGATTAAGTGTAACACGAGTGGTATGCCGCAAAGGGTTAACAGAATGGCAAGTATTTACAAAAAAAGTCAACATTTCACGCAAAGTTTCTGTAAAAATTTGGATTAAAGGAGTTTTTTGTTCAAATTTTTCAAAAACAATTCTCGTCAAGTAGTAGGTAGCAATATTATCAATATTTCCACCAAGTTTCAATTCAATTGGCTTCATAGTTTTTGAGTAATCTTGCACGCCGATTTCGAAAATGCAGTTTTGAGAAAAACGCGTTTGAAGTTTACGCCCGCTCCGAATTCTATATCCCATATATCGTTTAAAGAAAAGAAAGGCTTCATAGTTTTTGAGTAATATGCAAATAGTAATTTTAAAAAAATTTAAATTTTTTGATAAAGTTCTTAAAAGAGTAATTTAAAAAAAAAGGCTTCATAGTTTTTGAGTAATCTTGCACGCCGATTTCGAAAATACAGTTTTGAGAAAAACGCGTTTGAAGTTTACGCCCGCTCCGAATTCTATATCCCATATATCGTTTAAAGAAAAGAAAGAAATCGATTTTTTGATCGTTGTAAATGTATATCCCGCCTTAACGGGCTACATCTACTTAAGTGGGTAAAAAATTGCATTTTCCAAAAATATTTTTATTCGATAGTATGACTTTATGGCTATGTTCCCTGAAAATTTCATTGAAATATTCCTAAAATTGAATGAGCTGCAGCTTTCAACAGTCGGCCGCGCGAGCGGTAGCAGCAAAGTCGGTGGACGCGATAACTCCAGAACCACTTGATGGACTGTTCCCAAATTTACAGGAGTGTGATGAAAAACATTTAGAGGTCGTTGACGATCTCACTTTTTCAAAATCGATCTTCATTTTTTAATAGCTACGTAAAAACGACGACCTTTTTCATGGATTTCGTATGCTCGTGTTTCAATCCATCGCCACGTTGTTTATAAAAATGATTTTAAAAATCGACGATCGTCAACGACTCATATGTATTGTTAACTCGAATAACCCGTTTGGTTTTTAGATTTCGGAAGGACCGTTTACGCTGGAGAGTGTCCACCGCCAAAAGTCGCGAAAAAAAATGTCATATGGCCACAGCCATGTTTTTGTTGTTTTCCTGTATTTTTTATGTTTTTTTAAAAAGCTCCCACCATATGTACCTTTGTGTTTAAAAAAGATGCTTTTCTTTTTCACGAACCGTTCCCGGAAAAAAATTTAGGCATCTGGCCATTTTTTTCGCGCTTCTAGGTAGAGGCCCTTAACGATCCCTTAACAATTTACCTGCTCGAGTGCAACGAGGCCAGCTTCTTTGCTGGCCAAATCTTTGCTGTCGTTCAGTTGCCTGACGATCCAGGGTAGAATATGTCGCTCGACGGCCGGAAACAATTTGTCGGCTTTGCCCCGTTTGGCTATTTCACCATAGGCCCTCAAGAGATTGGCCTTGATCGCCTCGGTGCTGGCCGCGGCTTTCGCGTCGCGCACCAGTCCGAGAAGTCTCGTTGGATTCCGCTTGGCGTCTTCGATTATGCAGGCCTCCTCCATGAGGCTGAGAATCTTGTCGAGATGCCTCTTGGACGCGAAGCCCAACGACCTGGACAGCTCGTCGGACGTTGGATTGTCCTTCGCCAATGAGACGAGAAGCACCAAGTGCTGAGGATCGCTCGTGATCGCTGCGAGATAAGGAGCTACGCCGCGCAATCCCCCGCAATTAGCCAACTCCTCGGCCAATTTTTGGCCCCAGGCTTCACCCTCGAGCTCGACACTCTCCTCCAAAAAATCCACCATGCCCTCCTCCCAAGCGATTACTCTGGAAAAAGAAATTCAATTTCGCGTGAAGCAAGGAACTGCCGGCTTTCGATGGAAGGTGATGAGTTAAGTGGTCGTACGCAAATTACGTAACGCAATTGGAAGGGGGGGGGGGGGGGTCAAGGTTTGCGTTACGTCACGATTTTTAAACTGCCAGAAATAGCAAAATGTTTGCATGTTCAAGTTTTTTACTACATTAGAATACCTAGAGAAGTACGTACGGAATTTAAAAAATACAGTACTACCTCTCTAAGAGAGCGGTCTAGGGCGGTTAGGGGAAGAAATTCTCGAGAAATTCGTCGCCGAAGCCTTCCCCCACCGCTAGGTTAGCGCGCTCGAAAATCGCGCATGTGGTAGCGTGTATGTGTTTCTCCACTCGAACTCGATAAGAGAGCGCGAACGAAAGTGTTGAGAAAACTGTGAACGAGTTGCGGAAAGTGTACTGGCGTTTCGTCGTTTCATGCGTAAGTATATCTCATTGAATATTGATGTGTAAATCTTTCTTTTTCTTCGCGTTCTTTTTTATTCTGCTGTTTGGTATATTTTGTTGTTGCAATATTATAACACATATGAAGGAAACATTTGTAAGACTTTCAATAATTGTTGAATTATCTTATTGTTCGCAAAAATATACGTAGTATATTCGTTATCGAAACTCGAACATATATAGTGTACAAAAAAATGTCACGAACTACTTGAAATTTAATTATGGTGCATGTTTTTTTCTCCGACTTTACGGCTTAAACGTATATATTATTATACAAAGGAATATTATCCATTTGACAATCGTGCGACGTGCGATTTTCTGAAATCGCTCGCGATCTCTTATCGAGTTGTCCGCGACAAACTCGAGAGGCCTCGGGTACACTGGACAGCTCGAGCTAGGTGGGGGAAGCCATAAAATGCGCTCAAGCGGAACGGCGGGGAAATTCTCTCTTAGCGAGGGCTCTCTTAGAGAGGTAGTACTGTATTGTTTTATTCAAAAATTGTAGGTATTTGAACTCAAGGAGCTTCGGTACAAAAGACAAAATGTTAAGAAATTGATCAAATTTTGTGATAATGTTCTTCAACATTAAGTGCGAAAACACGCATTTTTTCAAAATTTTCTTCTACCTAGTTATCGAGTAATTAAGCATTAAAGTAGATTTCTTATGCCCGCAATGTATACCTATATACAGGGTGTCCCAAAACTCAACGATAATCTGATACCGGATGAAAGGCCAAGTTATACCAGTTCTGGGAAAAATACAAAAAAAAATCCATATCACTCAGTTCAGCGATAATAGACATTTAAAAAAAAAAGTTGAAATTCGACACCCTTGGTCGCATTTTCAAGTCCTGTGATCACCAATGTCACAATTTCGCTGTGATTTTTTAAATTTCGTGATCTTCATTAACGATGCTATTAATCGCAACTACAAATTAATGCAAAAAACATTGTTAATTTAATAAAATAAGTTAAGTTTTAGTGAGTCATGGTTCACAAAAATATTGTTACTTAACTTTGACACTTCATTTTGAAAAAAAATGTACTACACTACCTTTGGCAAGTTGTTTCAAAAGATGGCGCATTTAATCAAGATTTCAAAATGGTGCAACACTTGCCACTTTTCTTGCCATTAAAAATTTTATTTCTTATTTTTTTCAAATTGAGCTCATTTTGAACAACTCAACATTAGGAATTTTTGTTACTAAAATTTGTTATTTTTTGTTTCTGGTCTGAAATAAAATTATTATTTTTAGTAAAGAGGTAATTGAGTCAGTTAATAACCAATTTTTATTGTAAAAAACATATGTTTTTTACAATAAAAATTGGTTATTAACTGACTCAATTACCTCTTTACTAAAAATAATAGTTATTTCAAAAGATGGCGCATTTAATCAAGATTTCAAAATGGTGCAACACATGCCACTTTTCTTGCCATTAAAAATTTTATGTCTTATTGACCTTCCTTGACAGAACAAGGAGCCTTATTGGCCTCCTTCTTTCAAGGCAGTTCTCGAGCTTCCTCGCGGAAACCTTCGGCACTGTGATTGGCTGTTTCGTTTCATATGACTGATGCTTGCGCTTGCGCTTGGCGTCTATGCAGTTTTCACCTGTATCACAGACCAGTCCACAGGTTAACCTCAAAAACAGTTAAAAGTGGAGCACCTAAAAAGTTTCGAAACGTATCGCAGTGAACGGAGTTTAAACAACGAAAAAAACTGTTGTAAGTCGTAAAAAGGTTTCGAGGCGTATCACAATTCACGGCGTAATCGAAATAAGCAATTGGAACCACGTAAAACGTATCGGAGTGTATCAGTGTACGGCGTAACCTCAATAAATAATCTAAACCACGTGGAAATTCGTACAGAAGTTTTGCATATAATTACTCGGCATAATGAACAACGATTTTTTACACAATTCTGATAATGAATTTGATGATGATTTTGAGGAAATTGCGAATAGATTTCGATGGCGGCCTGACACAATCGAGAGCCAAGCGGTTTGGGATAGTTTCAAATAAAGCCGAGTGGCGCTTCTATCACCGGTTTTACCACCATAAGCAATCACATATCCCTAAATATGTCTTCCTTCTGGGAGAGCTGAGTTGTGACTATGAAACAAGGACGCCTCTGAGATTCAAGGAAGCCTTCATTAAGGCGTCCTTCATCCGTGAGATAAGGAGAGACTATGAATACGGGTAATGTCACTTTAGTGACAACAGGTAGCGCGACCGGTTAGTGCTCTCAGTCCCTACAGGTGTGGCATCGTTTACAATAGATAAAGTACAGGCTCTTGTTATTTTGTGAGCTATCATGAAGACGAAGAACCTTCATATCGTCCGCCACTAGATACTTCAATGTAAGTATCAATATTCCAGAAAAAACATTACTTTATATCAAGAAACACGGGACGAAAACTTTGAACGTGTTTTTTTCGAAACTAGTTTTTTCGACGTTGTCCGAGCGAATAATTAAAAACTTATCAACAGATTTTCAAATTTTAAAAGCATTTTTTAAATCGCAGTGACTAAGGTTGAACGTATCCGCGTTTTTACCATTGGGGCCGTCCATATATTACGTTACATTCTAAATTTGGGGGGGGGGGGAGGTTCGTCTGCGGATGACGGTAAATGATGGATGAGGGGGGGGGGGCGTTTCGAAATTGACGTCATTCTTGTGATACCAGTTAATTCAAAATGTACAATAGTATATTGTACAACTAGAGTGGTTTCCCCGCATGAGTGATGAAAAATATTTTGCAAATACCTAATGGTATTAATTATTGAACGCATTATTTATTTATTTATTACATAAGGTTTGTCTACATTATATTCGAGTACTTCAAATAACAGCGTACCTATGAAAATAGTTCGATCGAGCCAAAATGAATATGGGGAGGATACGGAGATATTACCCGTGATCCAGGATTTGCAAGAATGGGTGAAAACTCCGTGGGAGCTATCCAAAGAAAACTAATGAATAGGGAAGAATAATATTATTATATTAATGAAAATTGCCAAAGTATAAAATAATAAAAGATGATTCTATAACAAAATGTGGGAGCTATCCAAAGAAAACTAAAGAATAGGGAAGAATAATATTATTATATTAATAAACATTGCCAAAGTACAAAATAATAAAAGATGATTCTATAACAAAATGTTTTAATGTTACCCAATTTTTCTCAAATCCGCAAATGTTTTAATTTTGCCAAACTGGTAATGACGTCAGTTTTGCGAGAGGGGGGGGGGTCATTAGGAAATTACGATAGGATGATTGTAGGGGGGGGGGGTCGAAAATCAGCAAAAATCGATGACGTAATATATGGACGGCCCCATTCCAGAATAAGTATTTTTAAAGATCTCTCGAATACAGAAAAACGCCCTGAAAATAGAAAAAAATGTCCAAACTGTCGGCATTTTGTGAAAAAAAACGGCTACGCATAACCATAGCTACGTTTGCATAGATATCGATAAATTGTTGACTTTTAATTTACAGATAACCTTTCATAAAGATATCGATGGGACAATAAAGAGAATTTTTTTCTTCTTCGTCAAATTAACGCGTTATACGCAGTTAGAAATGAAAAAAAATTGATTTTTTTTATTGCATTTTCGGAATATACAAATATGTGAGTATATTCCCTGAAAATTTCAAATCGATCCAGCGAATATTCTTGGAAATACACACATATTTGTAAGGACGCTCGGAGCGTGTCGTGAACGGCTGTTGAAACTTCAAACGCGTTTTTCTCAAAACAGTGTTTTCAAAGTCGGTGAGCACGATTTCTCAAAAACGGCTCAACCGATCGTTCTGCAATTTTAACATAACCTTGTCAGATATATTCTTCAGGCATTGATCGAAGGAATAAGATTTCCGACAATTATTTCTATTTTTTTTCAACCATTTAACGAAAAAAAAATTGGTCGAAAATCTAAATTGTTCCTTTGCGGAGCCACCATTTTGTCAAAAATTAAAATTTCGACTATTCCTTCGATCAATACCTGGATTCATCTATCCCCTAAAAGAATCTTTTTGGTTTTTTCATTTTGGATAATCCAAACCGCAGATACTTTGCTCACCGCCGGACACTTTTTTTCGGGGACCTCCAGGAGACTTCCTACATGAGCAATGTTAACGAATATTTTTGAAAATAAAAAGTGCCAATCTAAAGCTAAAAGATGCCACTACACTGCCTAATACTTTTCGTTTTGCCCAAATGAAATGCTTTTCCAGAAAAAAATTCGTGAAAAAACAACTTTTTTGCCTTGCAAGTGCGTATAACGCCTTAAGGCATATAACTCGGTTAATTTTCAAGATTTTCTCATAAAAATTGGCATAGAACGAGATGAATATATACTTCATAAAATGAGTATAAACCTGACCCTTTCATAATTAGTTATGTCTATGAAAAAAAAAATCGCAATTATTGACGACAAAGCACCCGTTACGTAACGGAATGGGGGGGGGGAGGTTCTGGCCATGTGTTACGTGGGGGGGTTAAAAATTGGGAAATTTTGCGTTACGTAATTTGTGTACGCCCCCAAACGAATTTTTCGTTCCGGACCTCTCCGAAGATGTGACCATCGCGTCCTGCGCCTCCAAAGTCCTCGTCATCTCGAGAAGTTTCGCGTCCCATCGCGGCTTCAAGCTGTGGCCCATCAGGGGCGCCGACGCTCGTAGAAACGCGACAATGCCGAAACGATTCTTCTCGTCGACCATCAGCTCGATGCAACGCGCCAGTATCTTCGTGCCCGCGAACTCTTTTTGCAAATTCGTCGACGACCCGTCGCCTCTTATTATTTTCACCGCCAGTGCCGAGAGGGCGCGCAATACTGGTATCACCTTGCGAGCAAAAATAATGTGGTTATATCATCGAGGTTGAGCGAAAAAAAAGGCACGCGATCGTTCGGCGCAACGAAATGTGGAATTCGAGCCTACCGAGGCAACGTAAGTGGGATCGAGAAGAGCCCGTATCAAGGCAGGCCACAGCCAACTTTCCGCGCCGTCGACCGTCGTGGCTAGAAGGTAGAGCGCCTCCTCGTACGCTTGAGGCTCGTCGTTCGCCAAACCGCAACGGAGTACCTTCGCATTTTGAGATGTCGGAGTGAAGCTTTTTTTCTCGCATTTGTTAGAATGTGGTTTTTCATTTTTTGGGAATTTAGTATTGGTGAATTCTTTTAGAATGGGGTATATTTTTTAGATTTTTTTTTTGTTTCATATATTGTTTAGAGCTTATTAGGGATTTTGATCGAATTTGGCTTCGCATTTTGAGATGTCAGGGTGAACGTTTTTTTCGCATTATTTAGAAGTTAATATTTTTGAATTCTTTTAGAATGTATTATCCTTTTTAGATTTTCTGTTCGTTTTCACTTTTTTTTTTAGTTTGTTAGGAATTTTTTTTAGAATTTGAGATCGTTTTTTGAGATATGGGGATGAAGATTTTTTTCGCATTCTTTACGTCTTTTTTATTTTTTGGGAATGTAATATTTTCCAATTCTTTTAGAATATAGTATCGTTTTTAGATTTTCTCTAGTTTATAAATATTTTTTAGATTGTTTGGATTTTTTAAAATATGGCTTCGCATTTCAAAATATCAAGATCGAGTTTTTTTGGTACTATTTAGAATGTATCTTTTTATTTCTTGACTAGAATATTTTTCAATTCTTTAAAAATTAAGTATATTCTGAAAACCTTTTGCAGTTTAAAAACGTTTTTAGAGGTTGTCGTGAATTTTGTTAGACCTTGGTTGCAAACTGCGAGATATCAAGATGACATTTTTTTCGCATTTTTCAAAATGTAGTATTTTTTAGTTTTCACGATATAATTTTTTGAATTACTTTTAGAAAGCAGTATGTTTTTTGCATTTCTTAGTTCTTCAATACTGGAGTTTGTTAGGAATTTTTTCAGAATTCGGCTTCAAGTTTTGATAATTATTTTAGAACGCTGTATTTTTCTTAGCTTTCTTTAGATTCGAAATGATTTTCAGTTTGCTAGGATTTTTTTTTCAAATTCGGTAGCAATATTTTTAGAATTGAATACAAATATTTTCACAAAATTACACATAAGAGAGCTTGTTGCCTTTCCCAAGTTTCGATGCATGGGGCGAATATTCTGCACATGAATAGAATATTACAAAGGGACGGTTCAGAAAAAAAATCGACTTCATTGAGGCAGTAGTCTCTGGTCTAGAGCGAGATTTTTGACGTCATCTTTGGGTTGGAATATCTTTTAAACCATTGAAGTTGTCTCGATGAAATTTTACATATGTATTTATTGTTCCTTTGAGAATGTATCTACATTAAAAAAAATTATTTAAAATATTTTCATGTAGTTTATTATTTTTCTCAGAACTATGTTTTTCTAGTCGGCGCCCACGATATCTCGATAACCAATTGACCGATCGAGCTCAAATTTTGCACATACCTTCGGTAGCCTCTTTCTGAGGACTGGTAGCAGAATTGAGTCGAACAATAATTTTGCCCACATTTTATAACTCGTCGAATACCCGAAAAATGTATGAAATATCGTTAATCAAAGTTTAACAGGTCGCCATTTTGTAACAAATTTTTTCAAGTACTAATTCTGCTACGAGTGCTCAGAATACTCATTCAGATTGAGAGTATATTCTTTTTCAGATGCATACAACATCACCCCGAGTGGGCGCCGATTGAGGCGGTTTTCGGCGGACCATGTTGTAAAAAAATAAAAAACTACATGAAAATATTTAAAATAATTTTTTTCTTAATGTAGATACATTCTCAAAGGAACAATAAATACATATGTAAAATTTCATCAAGACAATGTTAACGGTTTAAAAGTTATTCCGACCCAAAAATGACGTAAAAAATCTCGCTCCAGACCAGGCTACTGCGTTAAGGGAGACTTTGTACTTTGTGCCCAGCGGGAGGTGTTAGCGGCTCGACATGAGCAGCTAGAAGAAGAGGAGGGATGCCTCTATGGACCAGGCATTGCCGATTAGCGGTAATTATAAACACATTTGTGTAAACACATTACAAAACTTTAAACGCGTTTTTCTCGAAAACACGTTTTTAAAAATGGCTGACATTCTCCTGACCGCTGTAATTAACATATCGACCTGAAATTTGGAGAGCATACTCAGAAAATATGTCTCCACGGAATGACGGATCGTTTTTTCGATAGATACATTTTTGCATTTATTATTTATCATTTTATGCGAAAAAAAACGCGAAAAATCGATTTTTTTTAAATTGCCCCCATTTTCCGAAATTTGTACTAAACGAAAAACCCATCCGTGATTCAATGACCAAAGGGTCACAGATTGATAATATGCTTTGAATTTGTGTTTCAGATCAACAAAGAGTTGATGTGAAACACAGCCTGACATGTGAAACGGCTGACAGTGATGTCAGCCGTTTACCTCCCGCGATTTGAGGACCTGTTTTCGCGGAGCTGCAACGGCCGCCATTTTGGTTTTTTTTTTTTCAAAAAAAATTTTGTCAACGTTCTGTATATCATGAATAAAAGCAAGAAAAAAACCGCACTCAAAAAGCTTTACTCGTTTCCTTTAAAAAAAAAAATGTAAACACCTGAAATATGGCACTCCAAGGACAAAGTCTCCCTTAAAGCTTGCACATTGGCATTATCATTCAATTTGCCTTGCGTGGCATCCTCAATGGAGAATCCATCATCGACCCTCGACTAGAATCGTTCTGCGTGCGACAAAGCAACGAGTAAGCAGTGGAGGAATTTTGCACTCACCATGAAGCGTATGAACGTCGCCCTCTGTGACGGAAGGAGTGGCAAGGTCGGGTGGGCTGCAAGGGCGACTATGGCGCCGACCATTTGCCGGGCGCTGCCATCGCTGAGGGCATTCTGGAGACTCAGCGCAATTCTCTGAAGGGTCGCGTCATCCTGAAATCAGAAGAGGAACATTCCATCCACTCGTTAAGGAATCATCACAGTGTACCATTCGCAAAAAATCGATTTTTCGCATTATTCGATAGCATAGACGCTCATACACATGCTGTTTAATTTTTGGGCCGAAATTCGAATTATTCCGGTTGCTACAGCCTTTTCAAGAAAAAGGGATTCGACCAGCTGCGTTAGACCTGGCGCGGTTTTCTCGAAATGTCGTTTTTCACAACGGTGTACACTCTCAAAGGAAGCGCTTTCAAGCTATCCGTCTCAAATGCTGACACAACGTTCTTCACGCCATTCTTTATCTTCCTATGGAAGCTTTTTTGATCTTCATATTTTTTTTTTAATGAAAATCTGTCGAAAAGATGGGCTAAATTCGATACTTTTGTTTCAAGGCGCCGCTATTTTGCAATCTTGATAAAAAAAAACGTCCATAGCAAGATGGCGGCTTTCATACTTGAGGGGTGAGGCCACAGTAGAATTTTCAAAAAATCGATTTCTTTTTCTCGGCAAAACGGCGCTTTATCATCGTAAGAAGCACTTGCTATTCGATTTATGGCGAGAACATTTTTTTTTCACCGACTTTGAGCGTATAACGTGAGCTGTTTTTCTCGAAACAGCTTTTTTCCAATTGACGTGACAAATAACTTCAACAATTTGCACTCGATTTACTTCAAATTCAAAAGTTATTCTCCTAATTGCATTTCGCAGAGAAGCACGTAAGGAATTTCTGATTAATCGAAAACTTTTCATTTTATGAGCAGTTTTATAGGAAATTCACTGAAAATTCATTTCGGTGAATTCATTAAGTTCAAATACCTACAACTTTTGAACAAAACAATATTTTTTAAATTCCGCACGTACTTCTCTAGGTATTCTAATGTAGATTGACGAGAATTTTTGTTTTTTGCTCTAGGTGAAAAAATTGTGGATGCCAAGTGTCACGCCGCGGAGCGCCTAAAAAAAGATAACAAAAGAAAATATTAGTAGTCGGCCATTTTGTACATAGAAAAAAAATTCTAACAGTTTGATATTCATACTAAATAGATGTGTAATTAATTTTTCTGAGTTGATCACTTTTTCATACGAAAAAAAATGGTTAAATTCGCACATGATTTTATACCCGTCACTGTGGCCTAAGGCCTTAAGGGGTGAGATGCAGTCAGCATTTTTTAAAAATCAATATTTTTTATATATTTTCTATAAGTATGATGTTTCGAAAATATTCCCTGAAAATGTCAAGTCAATCCGATTAATAGTTTCCGGGATATCCCACAATTAGTGAAGGGGCCACGTCTATTCTCAAACGATCATACCCGGGAAGGCGGAATGCTTCGAAGACAACAACAAATTGATATTTTGGAAGCTTCCACATCGGCAGAAGCCCTATTGTATGGGCCAGGAATTGATGATTCGATGTAAGTAATTTTTTAATTAGTATTTCTATACATAAATTAAGTGTGAAATTGGAAAACTCTTTCAGAAATTTTCAATAATGTATCACTCAAAAACTATCAACTTAAGCAACATTTTATAAAGAATACTTTCGTTTTAAAATTGGCCAAAATGTTTAAAAATAATAATTCATCGCGAAAAACTTGAATTTTTTGAAAAATTGTTTTAACCATTGGCTGTAAACAATTGAATTCTTGACTTTTCTGAAAATTTCATCCCCGTCAACGCAATGGTTTTAGAAAAATGAATTTTTTTTTAAATATCGAAAAAAAAGAAAAATTCCGGAAACGGTACAGTGGATGGATTTGATTTTTTTTTCGGTACTTGTTCCGATCAAACGTGTTATGAAATAAAATTATAGAACATCTTGCGAAAGATTAAGGATTGAAAAAAAAAATAATGTTCCTTGTTTTATTATTTTTTACTATAATCCACCTGGGGTACAACAGCGAAAATTTTTTCATATAATCTTTGGGCACCTTATTAGATTGTATAATTTTTTCAAAATGATCGCTTTGGTACGCCACAGTGAAAAAAAAGAAACGCACTTTATTGATATATTTTAGTTATATAGATATATAACTAAAATATATCAATAAAGTCTGATATGTGACTAAATGATCGGCTTGGTACGCCACAGTGAAAAAAAAAAGAAACGCACTTTATTGATATATTTTAGTTATATAGATATACAGGGTGTCCCATTTTAATCTTACACCTGAATTTTTTCGAAAAATATTGCTCGGACGAAATATTGTGTGGAACAAAACTTCTAGGGATTGAAGGGGGACGTTTGAAAAAAAATTATTTGAGGAGCCAAAATTCAAAATGGCGGCGTTACAAAGGCTGACATGTTTTTTTCAAACGGAAACGTAACTTTTTTTTATTGCCAAAAAATTTGTCAGCTGAAAACTAAAAACTTTTGTTGAAAAAATGTTTTGATAAAGTTCATAGTTTTCAAGTGAGAACATCATTTTCAATTATTTCAGATGTATCCAGGATTTGTGTGTGTGTGTGTGTGTGTTTTTCTACCCATCGTGATCAAAGTTCGTCAAGGATTTAAATAAACACGTTTTTGGGCCTGAAAATGGCACAAACGCTATTAAAATGAAAAAAAAAAAAAAAAAACTATTTTTCATGGATTTTCCTCCAAAATTTTCTCATGAAATATCGTCCAAATTTGAAAACAAAAAAAAAAAAAATTTTCAACAAAAAAATTTGATTCTTTTTTTGTTCAAGTGGTCATACGTTCAAAAATACAACATTGAGCGGCTTGCCGTGAGGCATTTAATCTAATTGTCCCTACCATCGGCATTTGCGTTAGCCAAAGCGTCGGAGGTTGCATGGCTGAGTCTGTTGCAGACCATTCGCGTTACCCAGAACTTGAAAACTATGAACTTTATCAAACGTTCTCACTTGAAAACTATGAACCTTGTCAAAAAATTTTTTCAACAAAAGTTTTTAGTTTTCAGCTGACAAATTTTTTGGCAATAACAAAAAGTTATGTTTCCGTTTGAAAAAAACATGTCAGCCTTTGTAACGCCGCCATTTTGAATTTTGGCTCCTCAAATACATTTTTCTCAAACGTCCCCCTTCAATCCCTAGAAGTTTTGTTCAACACAATAGTTCGTCCGGGCAATATTTTTCGAGAAAATTCAGGTGTAAGATTAAAATGGGACACCCTGTATAACTAAAATATATCAATAGTTTGTTTCTTTTTTTTTTCACTGTGGCGTACCAAACCGATCATTTTGAAAAAAATTCACAATCTAATAAGGTTCCCAAAGATTATATGAAAAAATTTCGTTATTGTACCCCAAGTGGATTATAGTAAAAAAAAAAATAAAACAAGGAACATTATTTTTTTTTAAACCTTAATCTTTCGCAAGATGTTCTATAATTTTATTTCGTAACACGTTTGATCGTAACAAGTACAAAAAAAAATCGAATCGATCCACTGAAGCGTTTCCGGAATTTTTTTTGTTTTATTTTTTTTTTTAATTCATTTTACTATAACCATTGCGTTGACGGGGATGCAATTTTCAGAATTTTTTTTTTTTCTTATATCTCAGAATATACTCCAAATTTCGCTGGAGAAAATGCGGGGGCGATTTTTCCCTACTTACCCGGCTATGGCCTTTGGTGTGCTTACTGATAGCATTAAAAACTAGTCCTCAATCGAAGGATTTTCATTTTTGGTAAAAATTTATGTTTTTTTTTAAACAATAAACGAGCAATTTTTTAATCGAAAATCAAAAGTTATCTTTCGGAAGCCGCCATTTTGTTAATTTTGAAAAAAAAAGCTTCCATTAAGGACTACATTTATTATTAAACTAATGTTTTTTTTTTATTTAAGATAATCCAGAAAAAAATTCTGATGGTCACCGCCAAGCACTACATGCCGAAGGGGGTCCGACAAAGATGGCGATATTTTTTATAAACAATCAACACTTTTCTTTGAAAATTTGTACAAGTCAAGTTGAAATATAACATAAAAAGTCTGTGTAACCACTTTCGTAAAACAAACTTAATTACTATAGAAAAAAAAATGATTGAAAACGCTGATTTTTTTACGCCCCTGACTGCATCTCACCCCTTAAGCAACATGGGCAAGGACTCCGTGAAATGTTGTAAAAAATAAATATTCCACCTCGGTGGGAAGAGTGTTGATGAGATGTTTCAGTATGACGAGTGCCTTGGCTCTGTGACTGGCGGTGGGCGATTTCAGCTGTTGGAGGATTCTGTCGAGTCCCTCCTCGGGATAAAGGACGACGATGGCCCTGGAGCATTGGAGAACCTCGTAGTGGGTCAAGAGCGCGTCCCGATAAGTCTCGAAGGGCGTAACGCTGACGAGGTCGAAAAGGGTCTGGTGCATCTGCTCGAGAAAGGGCCTCAGGCACTCCTTCTCGTCTTCGGTGGTGCAGTTGAGCAGCATGGCCAAAACTCTGACGACCCAGAGTGGACAATAAGCAAGGCAGTGAGGGATCAAGGGACGAAGGGCCCAAGGGCCTAAGGGCTTGGCAGGTTACCTCGTCGCTGCCAACCGAGCACTGGACCATTTGCACAAGTTCAGGAGTATCGGTGTCAGCCTTGACGCTCGGGTCTTCTCGCTGGATCTTTCCTCAACCGCTAGGAGCGGCAAGATCGGCGAGAGAGCCGTCAGCACGCTCTCGGCGACTTTGATCTCGTTCCGGCTCGTCTTCAGCCAATTGTACGTCAGCACGTCGAACACCTTTGACATTTCCTCCGTGAAGGCATCCTTCGTGATACCCGGGTCAGGCGCCTCGTCCAGATTCATCACGTAGTCGTTTATTGCCTCGGCAAATTTGCCCAGTGCTAATTGACACAACACGAGTGGTAATTTTATGGCAAAATGCACAATCCTATAACGCCTGGCTGTAAATCCAAGATTGCTCTTGGAACCGGTAGCTTAGGGGGTCTGCGGAAGTTTGAAATTTCGAAAATGCGATCTTTTTGTTGCATAGGTTCATAGTCTGGAGTCTTAAGGAGACTTCTGGAGTTGCAAGGAATCATTAACTTGCACGAATATTTTGGAAAATTCCGAAGCATTGACCGAGTTATGACGATTTTTGTGGGGGGTCGGAGCCCACTGCTCTATGGCGATCCACCCTGCAGCGATTTTTTCTTTTTTTCTTTATGAGATTGGAGTTCGAATCGATGGAATACGATGAAAATTGAGTTTTTTTTACCCCTCGAGTTTCAACTGGCAAATCTTGCTGACAAAAAACCGTTGACCATTTTCTTGAGGTATTCATTCCGAAATTAACTATCTAAATATGCGAAGAATAATTTTTTTGTGGTGGAAATGAGGAAATAGTATAGTTCATTTCCTAGTATATAGTATACACAGTTCCCCCCTCTGTACATCCTTTTTACACGTTTCCTTCTTTTTTTTTCTGTTAACTTTCTGTTTTTTGTTAACTTTAAGATGGACTTTAAGACTTTAAGATTCTGTATTTTGGACTTTGGACTTTAAGATAGACTTTTAGACTTTGAGATTCTGTTTTTTAGCTTTAAGATGGAAATCTTTCGTCCTTATTCACCTTCACGTTTCTTTTCTTACCAGGCATTCGAAGGTTCTCACATACTCGCACAATTCTTTGATCGATTTCTTTATTAATTTTTCCTTCGAGTCACTCTATACCCTTCTCTGTCCAGTACTCTTCAAGTTTTATACGTGGTTTTCGATTTTTGTACTCTCTACAATACGTCGAATTCAAAATTTGTTCCAGTCGTGTTGTATTTCCCGGTCGGTCTTTTTTTCATTAGAATGAGAAAATAAAAACGAACTCTCATTGTATTCCAACGATGCAAACTTCAACTCCATTTTTCTTTTGCAATTTTCTAGACATTTTCTATGCTATGACCAAATAGTTTTTCGACATATTTATTCATTTGTTAACAACAAATTATTAACGTTGTTTTTGGGTAAAAAATCAACCTTTTTCGTATACACTTTAGAATTTTGGTAGATTTCAAAATGTCAAAAAAGTATCCGGAAGTTTTATCATTGAACTAAAACTACATTTTTAACATTTTCATCTCAGACGAGTCTGTTTGCCAGAAGCACCTGCACCGATTATCCATGCAGCAACGGCGGCCCTTTCGTGAAATCATAACTTCATTGTTTTTCGATATTTTCCAACAAAAAAAAATAACTCAAACTTGGCAAGACTATGTATGAATTGTGTGTAAAATCCCGACCTCGTAATCCCGATACTTTGATGAGAAAAAAATATTGAAAATCGACCTGATCTTTGGGGCCGAAGATCGTGTAAGCTCGTCGTGTACTCACTGAAACAGAATGCTCGCTTCTGCGCATCCTCGTACGCCTGGCCGAGCATCGGTAGCATAACGCTGAGCGTGAGTTTGATGAAGGGCACCATGCCGAAAGGGTTGCACGACGCGACCATTCCCATGGCTCTAATTACCGCGCAATTGGGCACTACATTCGGCTCGAATCTGCGAAACGGCAAAAACTTGAAAGACCACCCGAAGACTCGTTGGCTCGGGCCGTAACTCGAACCGCACAGTCACGCACTGGCTTGTGCCTGGACATTGTAATTCACGTACTTGCACAACAAACCACCCATCGCCTGAGTGCAATGAGATCGGCTCAGGGCGACCAATAATTCCGAGGCCTCTCTGGCTATCTCGTTGTTCGCGAGCTCGCTCACCGCCAATTCGGCTACCGACGTCGCCAGTTCGTCGTCCAAAGTTACGGGCTCGTCCCGGCACGTCTCCATCATTACCCTGAGCACCGCGGCCACGTGGGACGTGGACATCTTGCAGAAAAGTATGGAAAGGTATATCTCAACTCAGGCTTTTGCCTCACAGGAAGAAATAAATGTTGGTAACATTTATCAACAAAAGCTTGAGATGTACTTTAAAGTTAAAGTTTTTTTACTTTAACGTTAAAGTATTAGGAGTACAACTTTGCAGTGAACGTTTTACTTAGAGAGCCACTGCGGCCGAAGTAGTGGCCCTAGCTCAATAAAAAAAGTGGCATTTTAAACTAGAGGCTCTGCCAATGTAAACAATTTACAAAAGCTAACGGATACGTGTATGCATTATAAAGTTATAGGCACTCAAACATGGCAACCTACGAGCCGAATTCTCAGCATTTGCGGGAGGTTATGATTTACTTCTTCAACATCAAGAAATCTGCGGCTGAGGCCCACCGTTTGCTTGTAGATGCTTACGGGGAGGATTCTATTAGTGAGAAAACGTGTCGGCGGTGGTTCATCGACGCCCAAACCGAATATTCACGGATCCAAAGTGATGCTGTGT
This sequence comes from Ophion obscuratus, assembly GCA_964007375.1. Taxonomy (NCBI): domain Eukaryota; kingdom Metazoa; phylum Arthropoda; class Insecta; order Hymenoptera; family Ichneumonidae; genus Ophion; species Ophion obscuratus. The sequence goes on along the minus strand of OZ023315.1, from coordinate 6,084,012 downwards.
ATCTGGTGGGACCAGCTGGGCGTTGTGAACTATGAGCTGCTCAAACCATCCGAAACCATCACAGGGGAACCCTACCGACGTCAGTTGATGCGCTTGAGTAAAGCACTCAAAGAGAAACGGCCACAATTCAACGAAAGACATGACAAGGTGATACTGCAGCATGACAATGCCCGACCCCATGTTGCAAATGTCGTGAAAAAGTACTTGGAAACGCTGAAATGGGAGGTTTTATCCCACCCGCCGTACTCTCCAGACATTGCCCCTTCCGATTATCACTTGTTCCGGTCAATGGCACACGATTTGGCTGACCAGCACTTCGGTACTTACGAAGAAGTCAAAAATTGGATCGATTTCTGGATTGCCTCCAAGGACCAAGACTTTTATCGACGCGGGATTCGAATCCTACCTGAAAGATGGGCCGAGGTCGTAGCTAGCGACGGGCAGTACTTTGATTAAAAAATATGTATCCACTTTTTTATAATAAAGCCTTAAACTTTTGAAAAAAAAACGGTCACTGCAAAGTTGTACTCCTCATACATCTCAAGCTAATTTTGTTATCGTATGAGATATAAGATTTATTAATTCCGCATGTCTTGCGATTGCTATGACATTAACCAGCTTAGTGTTCAGTGCATATTTTACATTTTTGCATTCCGCATAAAAAGATATGAAAAACTATAACTACCAGCACTATATGACGTTAAGTTTCCCTAGAGGTGCTCGCCCTTCCATTGCATGCCTAGGACTACTGGTTTAGATATATTTGATAAACTAATTCGCGTAGTTTTCAGCCTGCTGCGTCGAGTCCCTTGAATGCCATTGTGTATTCTCCCAATTCTTCGACTATTTTTCCTTTCGGCGTTTCTATCCACCAGCCTTTTAGGCAAACTCCCACTCCATCCCCTCTCCAGTTGTCGACTCCCTCTACCTACTTATTGTTAAGGGACTATACCAGTGTGGCACTTTCAAAAAATCGATTCTTTTTTGCCTTTTTCGACAGTTTATACTTTCAAGAATATCCTGTAAACATTTCAAGGCCGTATCTCTAATCAAATCAAAATCAAAGATAAAAAGATATATTTTAGTTATATAGATATATAACTAAAATATATCAATGAAGTCTGATATGTGACTAAATGATCGGCTTCGTACCCCACAGTGAAAAAAAAAAAAAGAAACACTTTATTGATATATTTTAGTTATATAAAAAAAAGAAACACACTTTATTGATATATTTTAGTTATATAGATATATAACTAAAATATACCAATAAAGTCTGTTTCTTTTTTTTTCACTGTGACGTACCAAACTGATCATTTTGAAAAAATTATACAATCTAATAAGGTGCCCAAAGATTATATGAAAGAAATTTCGTTATTGTACCCCAAGTGGATTATCGTAAAAAAAAATAAAACAAGGAACGTTATTTTTTTCAAACCTTAATCTTTCGCAAGATGTTCTATAATTTTATTTCGTAACACGTTTGATCGTAACAAGTACCAAAAAAAAAATCGAATCTATCCACTGAAGCGTTTCCGGAATTTTTTGTTGTTTTTCTCCGGTAAAGTGTATTAAAATTCCTAGTAACCGGGAATTGCAGCAACCCTCAACTGTTTGTGAAATTCCAAGGAGCTTTACCGTTTCCGACTCTCCTTTCTATTCACCTTTCTGTGCATTTCCCAGTAGTAGACAGCCGCGTGAATCACGACTTCGGGACTTTGCTGGGATATTTTCCTCACGGATTCGACAACGGCGTCTCGGACGACCTCGTTCTTGTCGTCCAGAGTGTCCAGGAGGGCTCCGACCACGGCTTAGAAAATTGAAAACTATTTAGACGACGATTTTCGTGAAATTAAGAAGTTGCAGGAAAATCAACGCCAGGAGCATAAAGAGAAGTCAAAAATTCCGAAATGTGTTTTAGATGCGGAGAAAAATCAGTGCAGAGAGTACGTCTTCCAGAATTTTTACCGGACAACTCGGAGGTCCCATTCGTCTCGATTTCTTCCTTCATTGCGGCAAAATCCACCGCAGGATGAGGATCACCGTTCCCTGTCACGAATCCCTACTCGTGTTGTCAATGATTGTCCATTCTTCGCGAGCGCGCAGCTGTCAAAACGCGTGCCTTTTTGTCGTCGAGCCAACGGTCGGCCTCAGTCCGTTTTCTCGTGAACTCTGCACCGAAAACGTCTCGATTTCTTCAACATTGACTTTGTTCCTGGTGAATTGCTCGACCCTCAAACGCAGCAAACGATACGAGCCCTTTTTACTATGAGGTTATGATGCACCGGACAGGTTATGTGCGACTTGGTCCGTCGTACGTCGCTGAATTCGATAATCGAAAGTGCACTCGTCAATGCAGCCTTTTCTCCCCTCCACTTTGTGCCGGTTACGTCAGAATGCATTTTCCCGTTGATCTTGCCGAGCCGGTTGTACTCTCTCTTTCGCAATCGGCGAAATTCGATCGAATTCGCCGTGAGAATGAGGTTATGTTCGCATTCGCGCGGAATTAATTAATTCGAGACGTGATTTAAATAAACATGTGACGGAGGCTGTTTTTATTTAAAAAAATGTACACGAATAAGGGAAAAGGAGACGAAAAAAACCGTGGAGGTTCGACGATGCGTCATCGGCTTCCGGATGCATATTTTCCCGAATCATCGATTCAGGGTGTGGGTGGAGCTGTCAAGTCGACGTCCCGAAGCTTCAGGGCGATCGTCACTCCGAGGGCAAACAGACCGATGCTCTTTACCAGCGCCCTGGAACATTCGACATTGCGTGCGATGTTTATAACCTCAAAAATAATACTCCGGATCGAGCTGCGAAGTTTGTAGTCAATGAGTGTCGTTTACCATGAGCCAGGGCCGTGGTAAATGTTCTTAACAAAATCAACCACTCCACTCATGTTTTTTGTTTGTTCAAGCGGGCGTGGTAAAAAAATGTATCTAAACACGAGACGCAGTATTCTCGGCACAAGTTTTACGGGCGACTTTACGCTGACGGCGTGAATTCTTCTCGTGAATGGGAATTCTGCGTCGCACTTATTGCGACTCGTGATTGGACGGGTATAGGAGCTTCGTTATTGGATGGTCCGCACTCTACGTTTTGGAATTGAGGGACTTCCGGTTCACGGAAATTGGCGGGTTCGCCCTCTAAAGAGGACGTAGAAAATATGAGCATGGCTTCTTTACCGACAGAGGGAGCCGAGCCTTAACGGGATATTGTGATCCAGAGGCCTACATTTCGGGTTAGATAAACAAATTTTAGTATACTTTTTTCAAGAAATTAGTTTAGTATACATTTTTCAAGAAATTAGACTAGTATACAAGTTTAGTATACATTTTTGTACATGTTTCAAGAAATTATAAAAAATAATGGTGCAAAAAATTAAAAATTGAAACGTTAGGGGCCTCTAAATATAGCCGTGGTAAAAGAGTTAAGACGCTTGACATGAGCTCAAAGCTCCCATTCATCCAAAACAGAAACCGAACCAATTTTCTTGATCAATGAGAATTTACTTATGGGAGGTACCAACGAGAATTTTTTTTTTATGGCAACGATCGAAAAAAGTTACTTTTTCGCCTTATTTTTTTCGAAGTTAAAATTTTTCAAAGAATAGTAATAATAATAATTTCGCCAGGCCGGAGGTAGTGACGATAGAGGGATATATCCTGAAGGCCCACACTAAATTTGAAGTCAACAGTTGAATGGAAAAAGTAGTTTTGAGAAAAACGCTTTTAATGTTTTGAGTACTATTTCAGACAACCGCAACTATCTAAGTGGTATAATACGTTATATTCATGGTATATTTACGTTATATTCATCGGCCATTCCTGCCTCGTAAAGTGTGCCTTTCTCAACTTCGAAATTATTATTTTCGGAAGCTCGTTTTTTTCCTGCGAGCAGTTCTAGCTTCTTTAAGACGGAATGACACCTCATCACGGTCGGTGCGGTAGAACAATTGTAGATACCCAAAAATCTCTGAAACGGCTCTTCAGATCCCGTCGAAACTTTGCCAAACGACCTCAAATAGATAGACGAACAGCTGTCTGCCCCTTAAATTTTCTGAATTTGAGAAAAAAAAACGTAGATTGGCTTATCATACACCGACCGCGATTAGGTGTCATTCTGTCTTAAGGCGAAGTAGAAGATCTACCACGTGACATATGAGTGCGAGAGAGATATCTGAAATTTTCGAACACAGATTTCTCAGAGATGAATAATATTCAGGGTAAAAGGAAATCATCAAGCTCTGCGTCAGTGAATTCTCCAGAGCCTAATGCTTTGTTTTTCCTAAAAAATTTAACCATCTATGAGAGAATTGGGCTGGAAAATTTGTGAGGTTATGTTGACCTTGTACATGCCCTTAAAAGCTTCTGAAGTTGGTAGCTCCGATCTGGTCCGATCATTCTGGTTTCGTTTGCTAGCGTACGAATATTGGCAAATTCGAAATTTCCTTTCGAGGACATGTTCTTAACAATCTATACTTTTAGAAAATGCCAAAAAAGGAATAGAGTTTTTGAAATGTCTAAACTAGAATACTGCTTCAAGGGGTAAGGCCACGGTATATAATCATGCGCGAATTACCCTTTTTTTCGTATGAAAAAGTGATTCACTCATAAAATTAATTACACATCTATTTAGTATGAATATCAAGCTGTTAGAAAATATATATTTTCTTTTACTATATTTTTTTAGGCGCTCCGCGGCGTGACATTTAGCATCCACAATTTTTGATCCAGAACAAAAAAAACAAAAATTCTCGTCAATCTACCTTAGAATACCTAGAGAAGTACGTAAGGAATTTAAAAAATAGTGTTTTATTCAAAAGTTGTAGGTATTTGAACTTAAGAAATGAATTTTCAGTGAAAAATTTCGTTATAACTGCTCATAAACTGCTCATAAAATAAATAGTTTTCGATTAATCAGAAATTCCGTACATACTTCTTGTACGGCCATTTTGTACATCGAAAAAAAATATTTTCTAACAGCTTGATATTCATACTAAATAGATATGTAATGATTTTTATGAGTGAATCACTTTTTCATGCGAAAAAAAATTGTTAAATTCGCACATGATTTAATACCCGTTACTGTGGCCTAACCCCTTAATTCGATTGTCGCGGTCCCTTTTCTGAGGTGCTCTTTACTATTCAAGCGACCCTAGCGGTGAAATTTTGTATCTCAACTTTCCACATTTTGCCGGTCGCTTTTTCTACCCCTTCGCCTATAGAGTTTGGACGCCGGTGCCCTAACCTCCAGAATATTGTTTACCTGACACGTGACACATACCAAACCGAACGTCAAGAAACAAGGAGGCAGCAAAGATACGACAGTTCGTTCGAACATACGAATGAAATAGTTCTGAACAAATGTGCGAATAATGGTAAAAGTGACGTTTTTACATCCCGATCTGGGAATCGGCGGCGCCGAGCGTCTCGTCGTCGATGCCGCTCTCGCCCTCAAAAGTAAAGGACACGAGGTGAACATCCTGACAACTCATCACGATCCGGAACATTCGTTTTCCGAAACCCGAGATGGAACGATACCGGTCACGGTGGTTGGAAATTGGCTGCCGAGGCACATCTTCGGCAAATTGTTCGCTCTTTGTGCTTACATACGAATGGTGAGGACTATTGAACTCTCACAATTCCGTCGTGTATTTATGTTTCTCTTTGGATTGAAAATATGAAACAATTCGTGATAGCAACTGCTAGCTAGAACTTTCAAGTAAAATAATTGCGCTGTGAAATAATTGGGTTTGGCAGAAAAATAAGACTCGAAGAATGATAACACTTTTGATTTGCTTTGAGTCATTTTTTCCATCGAATAACATTGATAATCAATGAATTTAATATTCAACCTATTATTACGATTTGATTATTAATTACTATCATTAACTATTAATAGTTATTAATAATTATTAAGCCGTGCTTTTTTAATGTAAAAAGCATTTTTTCGGGCATTCTTTTATAAGGGAAAAAGCAAGTGAGTGCAGTAAACGTTGAGGTATCTTTTCATGTATATTCGAAATGTATGAGAAATTTGTTCAATATGAAACAATAAATGACTGCAGATTTATCAGCCTATTTTATGTGCGTCTTGCCTGCAGTCTCCGATCGGCGGGAAAGATGCAGCTCGTAATTTTTTACTGAAACAAAAAACCAATAAAATTTTCAATTGTCATATATTTTTCTTCTGGGTGAATTAAGAAAAAGCTGAAAAAGTCGTGAAATTAAAACTTTTCTCAGGTTTGAAAAAAAAAAATGGGTTAAGAAAAAACACTAGCGTGCTAAAAAATTATTTAAAAAGACTTTTTCAACGACTTTTTTTTATTACTTAGAGTTTTTCATACTGAGGAAAATAAACTTTGGTTCAATTCAATAGGTCGTTTAGTTTTTTGCTATCACATCTGCCAGTTTGGAACAATCGTGTAAAAGAAAACTGACGAAAACGTGCTTCAAAGTTTTCAGTAGGAGGAAATATCAATCGCTTCTCTGCTTTTGGCCTTGTATCTTCGAAAATATTTAGAACTGGCCTTTGTAACTGTATAAATATATTCTCGGATAGTTTATCCATTTTAAGCAAAAGAAACGATTTTTAAGATCTTCTAATTCAGGCTCCGGCCTTAAATCAACGTGCTGTTGATGCTTCGTGGCTGATTGGTATAAATGGCAAGCTTTAAAAAAAAAGTTCGATTTTTTTACAAAAAAAAACAACTTTAGTTATTTGTTATTAACAAATCGATCGACATATGATGAAAATATCCGGTCATGCGATAGAAAAGGTTATAAATTATGCTTTGTTCGAATGTTTAATGAATCGGACTAATATATTTTGAAGTACAACTTATATCGTTCCATAAAATAGTTTTGCGAAAAAGGAAAAAGGGTGCCTAGTGCAGTAAGCCATCTGACTCTGTACAAAAATCGTCATTACTTAATTTTTGTAATTTTCTAAAAATCTTTGGCGTAAATTAATGTTAAGATCCTAGGATATGAAGCTTTTAAATATAAAAATCGTATTTTCCGGACTCTTGCTTACACAGACTCCGTATCGACTTACATCTAGCTTGTGGCTGGAAAAAAGAGACATTATCGTGAATTTTCTCTGGGAAAACGTGTGCAGGTGTTCAATTTTTTTGTTTTACATCAAAGAGTATGGTTTTAAGTATCTTTTACAATTTTTGGATTGAACAATATTTATAAACATGGTAGATAGAATGGTTTGTGCAGACTGCTGTATTAAAAATGGCTGCTCAGAGACAAATCATGCGAAATAAAAAAAAACCCATTTAGTTTTTGAACAAAATTATTCGGTGCTTGGACGAAGGTTTTTATGAAATGTAGCTTTTTTTTTAAATGGCCGCAGTCCAAAGCAAGAATATCGATTTTCGGTGAAAAAAACGCTCTATTTTCGTTTATTAAAAAAACCATCCACCGAAAACGAACTCTCTCGTTCAAGCAGTACTTTTTGATACGTTAAAGAAGCTTGTAAAATTTGAAGTTGGTTGGTGCAGTGATTTTTCAGTGATTGTGGTCACCATTTTGAAAAAGTAATTTTGAGAACAACTCGTTTAATGTTCGTCGGTTCTCGGAACTTACCTATAAACGCCCAGAACTTCCTCAATTTTGAATGGATCGACTTGAGAATTTCAGAGTATATTTTTCTGTTATATTTTGAGAATTAGTCGAGAACCAAAAATCGATATTTTCACAAATTTCACGTAGGTGTAAGCCCTTAAGGGGTAAGGCCACAGTAGAATTTTCAAAAAATCGGTTTTTTTCACTAAAACGTTGCTTTATCATCATAAGAATAAGTTACTATGCGATTGATAGCAAGACATTATTTTTTCACCGACTTTGAGCGTATAACATAAGCCTACCTCTGGCATGGCCAGAGGCATATGTAAAACTAAACGCGTTCTTCTCGAAACAGCTTTTTTCCAATTGGCGTGACAAATAACTTCAACAATTTTCACTCGATTTACTTCAAATTTAAAAGTAATGTTCCTAATTGCATTTCGCAGAGACGTACGTACGGAATTTCTGATTAATCGAAAACTTTTCATTTTATGAGCAGTTTTATACGGAATTTTTCACTGAAAATTTATTCCCACAACTACAACAACATTCAAATGCCTACAACTTTTGAATGAAACAATATTTTTTAAATTCCGTACGTACTTCTCTAGGTATTCTAATGTAGATTGACGAAAATTTTCGTTTTATGTTCTGGGTAAAAAATTGTGGATGCTAAATGTCACTCCGTGGAGCGCCTAAAAAAAGATAACAAAAGAAAATATTAGTAAGGGGGCGTCCATTAATTACGTGAGGCGTTTAGGGGGGGGGGGGAGGGGGTCGAGCGAAATCTCACCCAATCTCACCTGGGGGAGAGGGGGGGCTTCGGCAAATATCACGTAATTTTTAGTAGTTTTAGTGATTTTAGTAATGACGTAATTTTTACCACGTAGAGAGAGTCTCCCTACTACTTTACATGGTGGAGTAAATGGTACTACAACCGCAGTTACTTCTACTACAATTTATTTTCCGTGAACGTATGCATTTTGAAAAATCTCACGTGAGATTAGGGGAGGGGTGAGGGGGTCGAGCTAAATCTCACGACATCTCACCAGGGGGAGAGGGGGGGTCGAAAAATCACCTCACGTAATTAATGGATGCCCCCTAATCGGCTATTTTGTACATCGAAAAAGAAATTCTAACAGCTTGATATTCATACTAAATAGATGTGTAATTAATTTTACGAGTGAATCACACTTTTTCATACGAAAAAATTGTTAAATTCGCACATGATTTTATACTCATTACTGTGGCCTAACCCCTTGAGAACGGTGTACATGAGTAGAAATCACAGTGCAATCAGACCCTCCCCAAAAGTCGTCACAACTTGGTCAACTTTCCGAATTTGTAGAAAAATATTCCTTGCAAATTAAAGTTACAACCCAAGGCTATAAAACTACGCACCGAAAGAGTCGGACTCTCAAATATTCAACTTTACGCAAACTCGCAATGTGCCACTGCTCTTTCTGTTCATTTCCGCATTCAGGCATACGCAGCTATCGGCATGTACTTCCTAGGCGCGAGGCCAGACGTGGTTTTCTGCGACTTGGTTTCCGTATGCGTGCCGATTCTCCGTCTGTTCGTGCCCCGCGTCATATTCTATTGTCACCATCCGGACCAGCTACTGACGAGTCGTGGCGGTCGTTGGAAGTCGCTCTACCGTTTGCCCCTGAACTACCTCGAGGAACTGACAACCGGCAAAGCCGACAAGATATTCGTGAACAGCGTTTACACGCGCACGGTGTTCGCGGAGACATTCAAGACTCTGAAGTCGCAGCCGGAGGTTCTCTATCCGTCGATAAACACGCGTTTTTTCGACGACACGCCAGCGCTATCGTTGGAGCGCGCACTTGGCGAGAATTTTCCAGAAAACGCGATCGTACTTCTGTCCATAAATCGTTACGAGAGGAAGAAAGGTTTGTCCCTGGCGGTGCAGGCGCTCGCCGATCTCCGCGAGATCATGGACGAGGAAACGTACGCCCGTGTGTTTCTCGTGATGGCGGGTGGTTACGACAAGAGGGTGCAGGAGAACGTCGAGCACTACCTCGAGCTGGTCGCCCTCGCCGAGGAATCCCGAGTCCGTGAAAAAGTTCTCTTCCTCAAGTCACCGTCCGACGTTGTCAAAGTTTCGCTCCTCGTCAATTGTACTCTTCTGATATACACGCCGGTTAACGAGCACTTTGGCATCGTGCCCCTCGAAGCGATGTACTGCAAAAAGCCCGTCGTCGCTCAGGACACCGGTGGACCAACGGAGTCCGTCGTCAATGGGGAAACGGGCTATCTCGTGGGACCTTCCTCGAGACTCATCGCCGACAGAGTCGCCTCTCTCGTTCGGGACGAAAAAACGTTGCGCGCGTTCGGCGAAGCCGGCTACCAAAGATTCTGCGAAACTTTTAGTTTTCGAGCCTTTGCCGATCAGCTCAACGCGGCCGTTGAGAACTTGACCGCAACTAGGAAATGAAGTTTACGCAATGTTCGCAATCGTGTTTACGGCATTGAGGACGCTTACAGCGAGCTCTCGTTCCGTCTTACTTATTTTTATTCATGATATTACGTAATGGTGTATAAAATGTACAAAATTTTGAAAAGGTTTATATTTTAATTTTTTTTTCGGTCGTTTCGCGGAATTGCGGCTTGTTGGGCTGTCGATAAAACGGTAAATAATTTACCATATATATATATATATATAGCAAGATATGCGGCAGCGTCTTGACGCCAAGTAATAAAAACAATTTATATAGAAGCACAATAGAAAATACCACTCGCGAAGCGGTATTTTCTTTTGTCTCTTCTTTACCAACAGTAGGTAATATTCTCCTTTATTAACTGATTGATCGATACATATAAGGTGGCGACTGCTCTGGCAAATATATAAGGTAGAGCAGGGAGTTTATTACCGTTGGTAAAAAAGCGCTGGAAACGCAACTCCGGCGGTAAGGTAGACAGGCGAACAGCTAATTACCGGCAAAACGATTGATCAACCCGTCAAAATAGGAACTAAAATGCATACTGTTGGCAAAATTGCGCCGCCCTGATTCCAAGCAGACGGTCGATAAAGGACTTCAACCCATCAGCCAGCCCCATGGCACTGGGTACTATTCCTATGGCAATAAATTATTTGCATGTTGTCCGAGATTTTTAATTGCGCTACAGTCCACTTCGTGGCGCTAGTAGTCCTCTGCTCGGCTTTTATTACGCACGCGCGTTCTATACTCGATATAATAATAACATTTTCGAAGTATTTGGAGAGTTTTACGCGTTTTATGGTTGTGGTTGTGAATTGTGGCTTGTTCAAATTTGTTCTCACAATTCGAGTGGAACAATATTGTACGCGTTCGGTGGATTCGGCTGGCTCACAGATCATGCAGCATATATTAGGTGTAGTAAAAAGAAAACCATTATTTTTGCATGAAATTGAAATAAAAAATAATGGATTTCTTTTTACTACACCTAATATATAGTTATTGAGCAGACGACTACTAGCGCCACACGTGGCAGCGATAGAAAATAAAAGCGACGGACATTACGAGAGCCATGTATAACTGGATGCAGGAAGACTAGAGGTAAGGAGTACGAACGCCTGTGGAGAGCCCACGGTCTAACATATAGGTCTTGCAACGAAGCTAATTTTTCGTGGTGGGGGTAGGCACGCTTATCGGCTTCACTTCACGATTCACTAGGCGCCGCTACGCGTCGCTACTAGCAAGGGGAAGTAGTTTCCCCCTTACTTCTTACCGGTGAATAGGTCAAATGTGTTTACGTATGTTTTTGTGGCGCGATTGTCGAAATAACCTTTATTTGCGACCATATACCAGAAGGTTCTACGCGATTTACCGTGATACATTTTTTATCGTGTTTTTACGCATAAGTGTGATTTTTTTTGGTAGTATTTGCGCAAAAAAATGCGAAATGGCTAAGGGTTGCGCGGTTCGCAATTGTAAAACGGGGTACAAAAATTGTAAGCAGAAATGCTCCGTGTTTCGCGTGCCTAGAAACGTCGAACGATACAAAAAATGGCTCGATGCTATTCCGGGACTGAAAGAGTCTCAGTACGTGTGCGAAAAACATTTCGAAGAACGATGTATTGTGAGACATTGGAGAAAAAAGGATGTAAATGGTCGTAATATGTGCTGGTATGAATTAATGTATTCAAAAAGTCTTCATTTTTTTTTAAATGAAAGTAGTCATCCTTTTTTTAATCAACACATTTTTTTTTATTGGTTTCGTATATTATGCAGTTTACAAGATAGTACGGTACATTAAGTTAGGGCAAACGGCGCATGCGTTGCGTTCAGGAGGGTAAAGGACAGAAGAGCTATTTCTCTCTTCGTTGCACCACTACTTCCCCTTGCCGTCACGCACCAAGCGGCAGAAATCGGAATTAAAAACAGAACCAATTAGGGTGCCTACCCCCCACTACCGCCGTTGTCAGACCTGTATGTAAGACCGTGGGCGAGCCCGAACCAAAAGCGTCCGTGAAACTGTAGATTTTAGTAGTTAGTTTCTTCACGGCGTGCGTCGCTAGTGCATGACCGCACCGAAGTGAACTAAGCGACAAGAACACAACCGACGGCATATGTCATCGATGATTCCCGCTCGTCGTCCGTGTTGGCATAAAGCGTGTTCGGGCGAACCAATTTTGCGAATTGTGTTAGATGTAAAAAATAAAATCATTGTATCTCGCTATAAAATATATTTAGTGATCTGCGGTGAAAACAACCAAACGGAGGTAAGAAAAATAGTACTCGCATTCATAAAAAGAATGGTTTCGTTTTATCGTACCGTTATCGTACCGAGTGAAATAAAAATGATCACAAACGCGAGATATAGAGCAAGTCGATGAGACAAAACGTGCAATATATGGATTTTTCATATATTGCATGTTTTATCTCTTGCACGTTTTGTCTCATGTCTCGAAAATAAACAAAATGTTTATTTTCGAGGCGTGAAAATGGGAAGTGAGTGGGTGAAATATCGATTTGCCATTTTTATAGAAAGTCAAATTAAATAAAAGCTTGTAATATTGTTTGAATGGTTGCTTTCAGTGCCCGAACGCGAGACAAGCTTGGAGTGCAGCAATCGATCGAGAACTGACCTTAAAATCAACACTCTTCATCAAGTTCTCGACAAAGTTTCGGACATGAAAAATTTGCAGTACGTGGAATGTCAAGCACACAACGAAGAGCTCACGAAGCGAGTGATAAACTATTATTTCGTCATGAGAGGACATTTTCTAGCGCGATCGTTAAACGAAAATGATCACGCAAGGAAAATGAAAACTAAAGATATTAGGAAAAAATAAAAATTGTTAGATCGCGTATCCGTACAGCGTGTCATAATGTGCAAATATGATGTGTGATAATTTGTAAATCTTTTGTTTGAATTCAAAATTCTTATGAATTTTCTTGTGTCTATGTTTTTACTGCTTCCGCAACGAAAAACAAAACATTGACTTAATATCTGTATTTAAATATATTTTTTTAAATAAACTTTAAAAACTTTTGTGTGTATTAAAAATTTTTATGAATTTTCTTGTGTCTATAAATAAATTTTGTTTGTTACGGTTTCCGCAAGGAAAAAAAACTGACTTAATTTCTTTATTCCGTTAATATTCTTCATCTGTACAGCGTGTCATGATGTGTAAATATGGTGATAATCTGTACAATTTTCGTCTGGATGCAAATTTCTTATGAATTTCCTTGTGTCTATAAATAAATTTTATTTGTTATTGCTTCCGCAACAAAAAACATTGACTTAATTTCTGTATTTCGGTATTCTCCAAAACAATATGTATAAGAATTCTGTCTATCTATACAGAAATTGCCTTCACTAACTGGTTGTACAATTAATTTGATGAAATGAAGGAGCCCATATGAAGGAGCAAAGGGTGCTATTTGCATATCGCACGGCACTGCCTTTACAATTCATTTGATCAAATTATCGCTCCATTTGATGGAGCAAAGGGTGCTTTCTGCATATCGTACGGCACTGGTTTGTTGCTGACTTCATTTCAGTGCGGTAGGAGAGCAGCGCCGCCCTTCTCGTCCTCGCTTTTGCGGACGTTTCGACGACACGGCGTTCTTACTCCTTACCTGATCTTACTCCGTCTTCCCGAACTGATGGTTACAGCCAGGGAGACTAGAGGTAAGGAGCCCGAACGCGTATGCTAAAAGCACCCCAAACGTGGGCCCTGAAAGTGACGAAAAGTTTTGGTTCGAAATTCAGCCATATTAAGCGCTAGTGCCGACAGGGGAGGATGTGAAGTATGGCATCGGTGACGCTATGAAGTGAGCGTATATATGAACTGGAGAATTCTTGGCTGTTCGTCTGTGAATGCGAAATTCTAATAAGGATTTTTTAATTGCAGTAAAAATCAGTGTTGTGGAGTGCATAGTGCATCGATAATCTTTTCTGTTATGACCACGCGTGTTTTTCCTCGGAATAAAAGAACAGCTCATTAATTAATTAATTAATTCATTCATTTCGAGTAACGCTATTGTACTCATCTCGTTATATTTTTTTCCATATTCATGCATGTTTATATAGAACACAAATTTTCATACGTAAGCGGTCACCCATCCAAGTAATGCCCAAGCATACGATGGGTGTTCGTTCGCGTGCGTCCTTGGGGGTGAGTTGCGTTAAATGGGGTTTGGAGCGAGTTCCGCTCAATGGGGTATATAATAATTGCCTATGTATATAATTTAATTAACAAATGCACGATGACAGAATCAATCGACGAACGAATAAATTTATTATTTTTTCCATCTGTCTTGCGTGCATAACTGCGCTTTGAATATTCTCTTCTATCGCTCTCTCTTTTCTCATTCTATCTCTGTCGTATCCGATCTTGAGTACAGCAGCGCCAGCGGATATTTCCGTAAAAATTTTCGCTGATTCCATAGCCCGCGTCCACAGTACAGCGTTCGGGCTCCTGTACTCTAGTCTCCATGGTTACAGCCATCAACTAAAAACATTCACCGTCGATCAAACAGTGCAGCTTTAATTCCGTACAAGTTGTAGGTAAAGCAGTGAAGCTAGGAATTGACATATCAAGGATGTTGGTAAAACAGTGAGCCGTCAATTTCAAGGCGGTCGGTGAAACAGTCAAGTACCAGGAATTAAAAATGCCTACTGTCGGTAAAACAGAAACAATCCAATTTCAAAGGGATTGTTGATAGAACAGTTAATGCCAGGAATTAAAATGTGTGGCAACTGTCGGTAAAACAGTGATTCAACGCTTAGGCATGCAACCTTTCGGCAAAACAGTGAAGCCCAGGAGACTAAACGATCGAGAATTTTATATTTCAAGGACTTTATAAAGCTTTATGTTGATAATTAAAAAAAATTAAATTAATAAAAATGGTTTTTTCTTCTCCCGGATTGGTATAAGTCCGAAATGGATTCTTTCAAATGACAGAAGAGCCCGCCTCTGTCGAGTAATTCGTGTCGTACACCAGCAACGAGGTAAATGGCGGAAGGGATGAACCGATGTGAAAGCTCCCATATGCCGTGTACATATACGTATATGTATACACATGGTATATATGTGCGTGTACATGCATCTGCATTCTCTACAAAATATATATCTATACGATGTACGCGTACAGTTTCTGGCCAGCTATTCGCCATGGGACCCGGACTCGTCCCTTAAATATTTAAAATATGATTTGTCCGTCGGTGAACGAAGCCCCCGTTCCACTCATACGGTTCATATACACTCTCCACATAGTACAGATTTCTATAGTACCTATAGGTCCTCCCATCAGCCGAACGACAGCGGGAAAAAGGGCGAAAAAAAGGAAGGCAGGAAGAGCAGAAAATAAAGAAACGAGATTATCAATTGAAAGGGGACAGAATTACGTATTCTATCGCAATGGAAATCAGAAATCGGAAGGCTTGATTAACACATAAATAAAAATCAGCTGAAACAATTATTGGTGTCCGCATTTAAGATATTTCATTTATTCAAATTATTTATGCATATTTTTCATTTATTATTTTTGTTCACTCGTGCAAGTTACTTGCGGATTTTTTTTTCATTTGCGCAAGTTTGGGATTTCTTTTTTTCGTGCAAGTTATTTCGAAATATTTATTATTTAGAAAAAAAATTGCACATATAACTTGCACGATGCTTGCGCAATTTTTTTTCGTGCAAACTATTTATGCAATATTTTTTTTGTGTAAGCTATTAATGTTTTTTTTTTATTTGTGCAAGTTATATGGGATTTTTTTTCGTTCGTACAAGTTATTTGGGAATTTTTATTACTCGTGCATTTTCCTTCATTCATGCAAGTTATCTATGCAAACAAACCCAAACAAATGAAGAATCAAGAGCCTTGATTAACATATAAATAAACAAGGAGCCGTGAAAAATTATAATTATTATTTAAGGCATTTTATTCATGCAATTCATTTATGCAATTTTTGTTTGCTGAGGCAAGTCAACTCATGCGTAAAAAACCCGAATAAATAGAGCAAAATAGTGCATTGCAAAAGCAATACCAATACTAATAGAAACAAACCCAAATAAATCAAGCATCGATAGTCTTTTTCAACATATCATTAAGGCCTTAGGCTACAGTAACGGGTATAAAATCATATGCGAATTTAACAATCTTTTTCGTATGAAAAAGTGATTCACTCATAAAATTAACTACACATTTATTAAGTATGAATATAAAGCTGTTAGAAAAAATATATATATTTTTTTTCAATGTACAAAATGCCATCGTCTACTCGAAACTTTTTTTCGAAACAGCTTTTTTTCCAATTGGCATGACAAATAACTTCAACAATTTTCACTCGATTTACTTCAAATTTAAAAGTTATGTTCCAATTGCATTTCAATCGACATCAACAAAAGAAAATATTAGTAGTCGGCCATTTTGTACATCAATAAGAAAAAATATATATATTTTCCCACAGCTTGATATTCATACTAAATAGATGTGTAATCAATTTTATGAGTGAATCACTTTTCCATACGAAAAATATTGTTAAATTCGCACATGATTTTATACCCGTTACTGTGGCCTAAGACCTTAACATTAACCATTTCAAATCTATTATTATGATAATCATTAATTATGCACTTTTCTTTGTATGCAAGTCATTTATGCAACTTTTGCAACCAGTACATCAAATTGCTTTGCAATACGCCTGCCAAGAAAAAAATGATCAAACTGTAACATTTTTTTTAACAAAAACAAAGTTGCCCACTTTTTCGCACATAAGACCAAAATTCTCAATTCCGGGCATTATTTAATACCCATATTAAAAAAACAAACAAACAAAAATCCTCCAAAACAATAAAGATCGATAGCAAAAATAAAAAAATCCTAAAAAAAGAATATCACCCCAAGTCTTCTCCTGATCACGATAAATCGTGCACACATCGCGAAAAAAAAATTCGTGCACCCATTCAAATATACATTGTGTCCCGATTAAATCCTCGACGTGAGTGCGGGGATCTTCGTTCCGGCGACACAGCGGAACTCCTCTCGATTTCTCATTCCATGACGATTAATCTTTCCGGATAGCCATCGACTGTATCCCCCGAGAGATCGAGGAATGCACGAAGCTTACGCGAGAAATACACAATCTTTCGTATTATTCGCGTTGATGGAGCCCTCTATGGGCTCGAGTACAGGATTTCGAGGCAGGGAGGCGGAGGAAAAGGCGAAAATGGGAGACGAAGGAAAATAAGAGGCGAGTTGAAAACGGGGAAAAAGGGACGCTTGAATTTCAAATGGAAGGTGGAGAAGGGTGTTATACCCAACGGTGCAGTTCCGCACCCCCGAGCCAGTCTCGAGGAGAGCAAGAAATTCAGTTACTTATACATATACTAAGGACCATGTACGTGTATATGGAGCTTTGGTATACAAATGTGTATAGTTGACATGCGAAGTGTATATGTGTGTGTGTGTGTACAGGGTGTCTGGTTATACATGGATAATCCTGCAACTGTTGATAGGATCATGTCCTACTAAGGTTAATGTCCCAATTATTGAACAGCTAAGGATTTGGGGTATTGAATTTGGTGAGAAAAAAATGTAAAATCAAGAAAAAACCATCGCTGTCATGTTTAAATGATACTTTGATATTTTTACTTTCGAAAAATCACCCTTTAAATTATATAAAAATGATATTAAATGAAAAAAAAGAATAACAGTGTGAAGCATGCAAATGTCCCAATTAATGAACACTGTAAGTGCCTATGTCCCTAATATTGAACAGGCATGACCCAGTTGTTGAACACTCTCGAGAATTCTTTTTCCGTTCTGAAAATATTACTTTGGGTACAATATTAAGGGAGGGGTAAAGTTAATTCGGCGAAAAAAGGCATGTTTTTAAGATTTTTTTTTGGCGTAACGAATAGTGTTCGTTTATTGAAAAATTTACATATAATAAAGTAACATTTGAACAACATTCTCCTAAATTTGCATTGCAAAATATTCAAAATTGAGCGAGTGAAAATTAAACCCCGGAGGCGCCTCGAAAAAAAGTTGGTTTGCGGTGTGCACCATAACTCGCAACAGAATCATCTGAAACAAAAAAATCAAAATGCATTTGTTAAAGGAGATGTTTCTCGAGGTAATGACGGGAGGATTTTTTTTTTTTTCGATTTTTCGTAACACTTGGGAGCCAAAAACCCGATTTTCGCGAAAAAAATCGGCTAATTTGTTGTTGAAAAATTAGTAATTATTAAAAAAAACAAAAAAGCTCTCGACAATACCTGACGAATTATGTGAAGAAGTACTGTGCAAAATTTCAAAGCGATTGGTCCAGTAGATTTTGAGTTATCGTGCACACGGACTTCAAATATGACAAGTCTCAGAAAAACGGTTTGAAAAACGCAGAAGAGTAGTTTGGTCGCTTAGCGCTCATTGCACATAAGTTTGAGAACACTTCTCGATTGCATAAAAATTTTAACACAATATTCTTGATATATTATGCATTCATTTAAAGAATTTAAAAAAAAATTTAAATACTTTACCCCGCCCTTAAGAAATAAAAGCAAAATCAAAAAAATAATCTTTTATTAATCATGTAAAAATACAAAAATATATATTTAGTATCTTTTGACAGGTTCATTCGCATTTGGTTTATTTTTGCTTTTCAACTCGAACTTTATTTTATTTTTATTTTCAGCTTCCTCGTTTTTATGTTCTGTTTTTGTTTGATTTTGTCGCAGCTTGGCTCCCTGAAATATCGGAGAGCAAAAAGTATTGAACATTACATTCGTATTTTTATGTTACATTTAGGTTATATTCTCTTTTTACTTTTCTTTTTATGTTTATTGCACGAAAATACAAATAAAAAATATATTTGACCATCTTAGAGTTATTATTAAAAGAATAAAGGTAAGTTTATTCAGGAACTTACAGTTTTTGTTTGAATAAATCCGATTCACACGATCTGTCACAGGTTGACTGTCTCGATTTTTTTATGGGTTTAATGACGCCATCTTGGAGAATTCGAGTGTTCAATAATTGGGACATACTGCATTTTCGATGTTCCAATGATCGAACACCGTATTTTTTAACATATAATTAATCAAAAATTATTTTTGAAATTGTTATTTGTAAGAACTTTTTTGAGGAACCTGAAACCCCTTTATTTTTTGAGATGCGACAGTTTTTGAATTTTTTATGCCCTTACGCAAGCAGCGGCGCGTCTTAACAAAAACGATAAGCAGTTACTACGAGACGTCAAATCGGGTCACCGTTGCTGATTAAATAATTTTTTTCTCTATTAATTGAAGTTTTTTTTGCACAAGCAAGGTAAAATTTCGATAGCTAAAAGTTCCATATATGTAGTGAAATTTGTATAAATAAGTAAATGCATGCAGGTGAATGAGAAATAATAAAAATACACGATAGTGTTCAATAATTGGGACATTTACCTTATACGCTGGAATTTCAGTTTAGTAAAGGACCCACGGTTTTCGAGATAAAAAACATATGCTTTTGCTTTTTCGCATGTCATTTCTACCAACGAAATTTTTTTTTGACCCTGTTAAAAAAAAATACTTTTGGTTATTCGTTTCATCCAGAATAGTCTTCTTTTTAACCTCAAGGAGGCTGCCCAGGGTCTTTGCGGGTCAGGCAGCGACAGTGGAACGCATATGCTTAAGGGGAGATATACACCTAGGAGCCGGAAAGAAGGTCATTTTTGTGAATTTTTTTCAAGGAAAACTATTTGAAATTTCAGATTTGGGTTTTAATTATCTAAAAGTACATACATTCAAAAATATGTTGAATTTTCTTTATCGAAATACATCGAAAATGTACAAGGATATTGGATGATCCTTGGAGCGTCGTAAAAAAATCTGCGTATTCGGTACCCACTGGCGTTTCTTCAAAAATCATCTGAAAAAAAACCAAAAAGATTATTAAATTAGATACTATAATCTAGTACTTTTCATAGCCGATTTTCAAAACATCGATTTATGACAAAATGGCGGACGTTTGAACATAAATAGTGATTTTTGGGCCAAAAATTAGTTATTATTTTCCCTATAAAACAAAAACTAAGTAACGGAAAAAAAATCCTACGACAAGTACTAGATAATGGTGTATGGAATAACCACAAAAACCTCAAGGCAATCGGTTCATTGGTTTTCGAGAAATTTTGGGTACCGATTTGAAAAACGTGGTTTTGAGAAAAACGCGTTTGAAAATTTGGGAATGAATAAATCATGAAATTTGTCAACTTACATGGAATCATCGATTCCAGGCCCATAGTGTAGGTCTTCTACGGTCGACCGCATGTTCATAGCTTCTAAATCCTCGAGCTCGACCATCTGGGTGTATATCACTCCTTGAACACGGGCCTGTAACGGCTGCCAACCCCGAGTAATCAAATTTTTGGTTACGTAAAATAAATAAATTTCAGCCAATGAATATGTGGAATGCATATAATTGACTGTTTAGAAATGTTATTAATCTTTTTTGTTTATTTACAACGCGAATAAATTATTAACCATGTTGAAATGTGGCAAACGCGCAATTTAGTTCTCAGTAACTGGTATCACTGAGCTCAGATACGAACACCATATCGTGAGCGCGTAGCTGTCAAACATCCTTCGCGAATTCCGTTTTTTTTTGTACGGCGAAAATGAAAAGATGGAAGGCAAAAATGCAAGCCGAAAAACAGTACAATCGACGGTTGGAGCAAGTACAACCTGGAAAGTGGCGGAAAAAAGTAGTTGAGCCGGAAAATGAATGCGCAGTCGAGGGACGACGCGTAATTGATTTGAAGGTTATGTCGAAACACATGCACTGCAGCTTCTGTAAAGAATGATTCGAAATATTGAAATACTCTTTATGAAACCGCGGCAAGAAATTTATAGCAAGGAAGCAATAGTTTGTGCGTTTCAAATTTTAGCGCCTATTCAAAATGGCCGAGTTGACAGCAGCGTTGTCACGTGCCGTAGGGCGCTTTGTCGTTTTACGCGAATCAGCTGAAATTTCCTGTTTTATTTCACGAATATCTCGATAACGAGACAGTCAAAACGCTGTACTCTTCGTTGAAATTATTCATAAAAATGTCAAGAATTTTTTCTGCCTATTTCCATTCAATTCTCACTATTTTTATTATGTCGCTACAGTCGTATTAGAGTTCTCATGAAGCTTTTGCTATGTCGCCCGTGTATAAGAGCCTAACTTCAATAATTAATTTCTCAACAATCACGCAGACGAAGTACTTGAAATTTTACACGGAGTCGCAACACCTGTTCTCAAATATCCTCAAAAAATTTCAGCAAATTCTTACTATTTCGCGATAGCAGAGCAACCTTCTTAAATGTTAAGGAAACTTTGTGAAAAAAGAACTTATGCGGACTTTTCATACAAACCAATTCGAATATTCGAACTTTACTTCAAAAAGTTGCGTAGTTATTGTCGATTCATATCATTTGTGGAAATGGCCTGCCAAAAAACCACAAGCAGATGATTTTTTTCAAAACAGTAACGTAACGGTAACGTTACGTAACGTAACGTTAACGTAACGTAACGTTACCGTTACGTAACGTAACCGTTACGTAACGTAACGTTACCGTTACTGTTATAACGTAACAGTAACGTTACGTAACAGTAACGTAACAGTAACGACACCCTGTATATATATATCAGAGTATGTGTAGGAGGGATCGGAGGGCAATTTTTTGATACCCTGGAGAACCCCTCGCCCATCCACCCCTTCCCGTAGCTCTGATTTCGCTTTATGGCAGTCGTTTCCTCGAATTAGGATGGCGGCCAACTCGCGCACACTCCGGAGATAGAGAGGGATGAAAAAGAAAATTCACGAATCAGTCCGAGCCGAGGGGATTTGCCTGAAGGGAAACGAAAAATAAAATAAAAATAAGAGGGCGAGGGTGTGAGCAAGGGATGAAGGCAGATAAAAGGAGATAGGGAAAGAGAGGGAACGCCCGTTTCTTCTTTAATTTATTATTACTTATTCAAAATGGAACGCAGATGGCGAAAAGTACATAAATTATTTCATATTCATACAAATATATATATTTGCAAATAAATATAATTAAATGAATGTATACAAATAAAGAAAAATCTATCGGAGAGTTTCCTACGATAGTCGACTATGTAAACAGGCGTCTGCCAATTTAGATTTATCTTTTAAATATTATAGAATTGTTAAAACATTTTTTTACCTTTTTTTTGTTCGGCTAATGGCAAATTACGCCAGTTGCCATAATAATACGATGTATGTGTGTATACATATACACACATCCATGAAAACGATCCGCTGATAAAAACCTTAAAATTATTAAATTGTTATGTAATAAAAATAGGTGACTGCAAATATAGATTCCTTTTAAAGAATTACTCCAATTTATTTTCTTACTCCTTTTTCTTTTAGTTGATTGAAAATTAGACCAATTAAATGAAAAAGGGGTAAGAAAATAAAATGAAGTAACGAAAAATTATTTGCAAAATGAATCCAAATTTTCAGTAACCTATTTATATTAAATAACAATTTTATTAATTTTATATACATTTAATTATCGATACTAAAGTGATTCACTAAAAAAATGACCATTTATTAAATTGTTCGCTGATACTTGTAGTCTCGTGCAAATTTGTGGGAGGACACCACTGCGACCGAAAAAAGGTTTGACGTTTTTTTATGCCGATTTTTTTCCGTCTACTAAATTATTTATTTGGGATTCGGAAAAAAAGGTATGATATTAAGCATACACTGAACTTATTTCGTGAAAACTTTAATTGAAAAAAAAAATAAAAGTCAACAACATTATTGGGCCTCTATATATAAAAATGTGGTCCAACCACGAGATCGATAACTTAACAATCGTTCGTCTGGAAAATAAAAATAAAAAAGTTTTATAATCTTTATAAATGTAGTTCTCGTTGTACGTAGCCATGAAAAAAATCACAAAATAGCGAGTGTTAAAGAAAGTGTAATTTTAGTGAAATTTTTACTTGTATACGAGGACTAAAAAAATCATAAATCATAAAAACGGGTACATATTTATAAAGACAGCCATTGCAATTATGGAAATCGTGATTTAAAAAAAAATGTAAATCGAACAATTATAGCTAGAGTTACAATTCCGGCCATTACGGTCTGTAACTTGGTAAATTTTCAATATTTTAACATGAATATTATTTTCACATGTTCTCGAACATGTATACTTTGAGGAAATGCAAAAAAATCGTTTTTTCTTTTTCACCCGTCGCATAAATTTATTTCCTCAACGGAACATGTTTTACTAATTTTCTCATCGAGCCAAAAATAAAACGAACTTTGATAAATAAAGAAATGGCTTAATGGCTTTTTTCTGACAATTTACTGAATGTTCATTTAATTTTTTTAATTTTCCATTTTTCAATATTCCGGCAAAATATCTCTGTATAATTTCGATAGAAAAGGTGGCGCAAAAAGTTCTTCTTTGCACAATACGAGTGAGATTGAATGATCAAGTCGTCAGGCCGCGATGAATCGAGGGATGAGGCGCTCACAGTAAAGCTATTAATCATTCGAGCTCTCGTGCTCTCCTCGCTGCATTCGCGCACGAGAGAGCCAAAAAACGTCATCACGAATCACGAGGCATAAGGCCGCTGCATTATTGATATAAAATACGACGGACGAGTTTTATTATTATTATTATTAATGTTGTCTTCGGCGGGGCTTGGGGGAGACGGTGGGTGGGGCGGTAGACGAAAGAAGAGGCGAGAACGGGGATGATTGACATACTTACGTTCACCCCTTGTAAAGAACGGAAAAAAAGAGAACAAAAAAAAGTACGAGCGAGACACTTGTCGAACGAGTTAATCCCGACCCTCTGTCGGTCAGCGAGTAAATACAGCCAGCAGAATATTATAATCTATAATACCAGTCGTAATAATATTATGGGGTGCGTGTGAGGGTGCCGAAAGGGGTGAAACGCGGACAAGGGCCGTGATAAAATTAATCGAGCGTGAAAATCCATTCTGCCATTGCTGTCCTTCGATTATGCGTACGTGTACGTTTCTCTTTTCATTGTTCTCATATTTTGTCACTTGAGTTTTGAAGATCTATTTTTTTTATTGTTATTATTATTGCTTATTTTTCATTATGATTATTATTATTACTGTTAAATAACAATTTATACATTTGTTATATATTATTGTTATTGTTATTCCTTCTATTATTAGTCTTTTTATTCCTGTTGCTATTGTTGCTGTTAATGCTATTATTTTTTTTACTGCTGCCATCATTGTTATTATCACTATCGTATTTCGTGTTGTCGAGATAAAACGGTTTTTTCCCGTAATATCGCGATGAGTTAAGATTTTCGAAATGTTTTCATTTCACCCTTACACACCCACACACACACACACTGAAAAAAAAAATTCGTTCATCGAACCAAAATTCAGCTGGTTTAACAACATGTATCTTTAAATACGTTCAACTTGATTTTTGATTGGCGTTTTGTTAATCTAACTGATAGTTTTAGTGGTGTGAACGGTATCTTATTTAGCATATCTGAGCAACTGTTAAAACAAGAAAATTTCGAGACAACAAAATGCATTTTCCACATTCAACCATTTCTTTTTCTCAGTGTGCGTGTGTGTGTGTGTCTGTCGCATCTCAAAAAGTAAAGGCGTTTCAGGTTCCTCAGAAAATTTCTTACAAATAACAATTTTTATGAAATTTTTTTATTTAATTATTTGTTAAAAAATACGGTGTTCGATCATTGGGACATAGAAAATGCAGTGTGTCCCAATTATCGAACACTCAAATTCTCCAAGATGGCGTCATTAAACCCATCAAAACATCGAGACCGTTAACGTGTGACAGATCGTGTGAATCGGATTTATTCAAACAAAAACTGTAAGTTCCTGAATAAACTTACCTTTATTCTTTTAATAATAACTCTAAGATCGTCAAATATATTTTTTATTTGTATTTTCGTGCAATAAACATAAAAAGGAAAGTAAAAAGAGAATATAACTTAAAAATACGAATGGACTGTTCATTATTTTTTGCTCTCCGATATTTCAGGGAGCCAAACTGCGACAAAATCAAACAAACACAGAACATAAAAACGAGGAAGCTGAAAATAAAAATAAAATGAAGTTCGAGTCGAAAAGCAAAAATAAACCAAATGCGAATGAACCAAAAACCTGTCAAAAGAGTCTATATATATATTTTTGTATTTTTACATGATCAACAAAAGATTATTTAAGTGTTTCATTTTGCTTTTATCTCTTAATATTGTACCCGAAATAATATTTTCAGAACGAAAAGAGAATTCTCGAGAGTGTTCAATAACTGGGACATGCCTGTTCAATATTAGGGACACAGGCACTTCCAGTGTTCAATAATTGGGACATTTGCATGCTTCACATTGTTATTCTTTTTTTTCATTTGAAATCATTTAAAAATACTTTAAAGGGTGATTTTTCGAAAGTAAAAAATATCAAAGTATCATTTGAACCTGAAAGCGATGGTTTTTTCTTGATTTTATATTTTTTTCTCACCGAATTCAATCCCCCAGATCCTTAGCTGTTCAATAATTGGGACATTTACCTTATCCGAGAAAGAATGCGGTGCGCTTCTGGGCCAGGATGCGAACTCGGGACCTTTCGATTGCCGGGCGACTGCTCCGACCACTGAGCTACGCCAGCCCGCTTACCTCACCTTTCTCGGATAGTCTCAATATCCGTAACGTAAATATATATATTGACTAAAATTATTATTTTCATATTTCAATATTCCTAATCGATTTATTCTTGTCGATATTAGCATTATTGCTCCATCAATAATTATTAATATAACAATAATTATAATAATATTGATAAAAATGAAACTATTAGTGATATGGAAAATATAAAAATAACAATAAAAATATATAATCGTGAATAATTAAAAAGGCATGCGAGATATATACATATACATTTAGCTAGATGGTTCATTAGTGCACTAGGATGGAAAAATCCTCTGGCATGCAATCGGCACAAGTTTTAATGATTTGTAATCGAAGAACCTCGATAAGAAGCAAAGGAAAATGTCGATGCAGAAGTGATCCAGAAGAAACGTAATAACGCTTAATAAATAAATAAATAAATAAATACTCAAATAAATAAACAAAAAAATAAATATATATATGTATGTATGAAGAACGATGAGATAGGGAGGGAACGAGGAATCGCGGAATGAAGTGTAATTGACTCCCGGCCGTATATAATAAAAGCCCCATCAAATACGGCGGATTTAATGGGCATATCGGAGTCAAACAGGATTATCGTGAATCGAGCAAGTGTAAACGGTGCAGTAAATCCCCAGCAAGGTGCCGTACTATACGCGTAAATGCGAGCTCGTATACGTGTCGAAACAAACCGGGGGTTCGCGGCCACGAAGGGTTGACTGGTCCCCCTTATATATATATATATATATATATATATATATATATATATATATATATATATATATATATATATATATATATATATATATATATATCTGTGTGTGTGTGTATATATATATATCACCGTACGTTCGTACCGAATCCCACAGGAATTGCAACGGGGTGGTTACGTCGGGGAGAACACGAGATCCGGGGGTTGGATGCACGGACTCATCAAATCCCGATGACAAAACGATCCTACGCTTCGCATCCCCTTGTTTGTGTACACATAGTGTGCGCGGATTTTCGTACGCCACTTTGCAGTCCTCGTTTCATCCCTATTCGCCAACCTCGTTGTAAAACTACCCCTCGCGACATATGCTTGACAATTGTTCGTGCGCGCATATATATATATATATATATATATATATATATATATATATATATATATGTATGTATGTATGTATGTATATATATATATGCGCAAAACTGAGCGACACGATCGAGAATGATATTCACGAATGAGAATGACCGCTCGAAGCTGAATCCACGCACCGTAGTTAGGGGTGTGGAGAAAATGAACGAAAAAAAAGATGACAATTAAAATAATAATAACAAAACGGGACACCGGTGGCCGGTTGGAAGAATTTTTAATACGATAATCCGACGCATCCCTGCGGATTATTCGACCGAGTTGCACTTTTGGCTAGTGCCGATAGAAACTCTCTTTCTCTCTCTCAATATATATAGATATAAATCTATCTAGCTATTCTTTGATATATCTATTTGTGTATTTATCTATCTCTTACTATCCATTTCTTTCTCTTAATATATATATATATATATATATATATATATATATATATATATATATATATATATATATATATATATATATTAGACTGATACAAAAAAAAAATTTCCTTCTGGATTCTCGTGCTATTGTTGGGCACTGATAAAACAAAATTTCTCTAAAAAGATGGGCGCGGTCACTGAATTTTTAGAGGTGGCTATCTCGACTTTTTTGTATTTGAATTTTTTTTAACGAACGTATTGCATTTAAGCATAGTCATGGCTTCGGATTACGGATAAAAATCACATCCAGCAGCTTTTTCGTAACAAAAATAAACTCTAACAATTTGAAAAGGGTGCAATATTCACAATTCAAATCGGGGTAGATCAATAATGGCGTCTATGCTACTCTCGTTATTCATGTAGATTTATTTATACGCGTTAACATTTCGCACTTTTTACGAAAAATTAAATTATAAGCTTTTATTCATAAATCGTATATTTACATTGTCAAAATGCTAAGCTTATATTATCTTCAAACTCATTTACATTTCTTCCCAGCCATTCTCAAGTTCGTTAACATTTTGGGCAGAACGAAAATGTGCAACGTTGAACAGTTTATCCAAATCTCTCTTAAATTTACGCTCCTTCGATATTTGTGACGGCAAATTCTTTTTAACTCGTTTTTTTAAAAGTTGTTTCAGACTAGATGGAGTTTTATTGATTTCAAGATTGCGTTATTCAATCGACGCGTTGGAATTTCAGCACATTTCCATTGTTCGAAAATTTCTTTCGTCGTTTCGTGTGCACTTCGACGTATGGTCAGTTTTTCTCTGTTATGTTTGTAAAAGAACAAACACAAAACTTTTCCGATTTTTATCCGTAATCCGAAGCCATGACTATGCTTAAATGCAATACGTACGTTAAAAAAAATTCAAATACAAAAAAGTCGAGATAGCCACCTCTAAAAATTGAGTGACCGCGCCTATCTTTTTAGAGAAATTTTGTTTTATCAGTGCCCAACAATAGCACGAGAATCCAGAAGGAAATTTTTTTTTTGAATCAGTCTAATATATATATGTGGGGCATTCCATGACAATTCGACCTGGGTCTGACCCGTCACCTCTCCGATTTGACCGGCGATTTTTTATTTTATTGTAGTATCTCTGAAAGGCACTCGAGAATTTTTTCAGATTTTTTTGGAACGATTTGACTTCACAATATTTCTTATAAACAAAAAATTAACGACCAAATTTAAAAATCTGAAAAAAAAAAACATAAAAATCTTGTGTCACATATCAAACACTATGAGCGTTGAGAAAAAGTGGGCGCGCGTTTCGTTTGGCCTACAATGCGCTTTTTTCGCAATTTTTTTTTTTTATTAAAAAATATAGCATCAATAGCCCATCCAGTCGTTAAAGAGGAAAAAAAATTACATGACATTATGTAGAATTGACCAGAATTTTTTAAGGCTTTTTTTTTCACATTGTTTGTCAGATTTTTTTCAGAATTTTTGTCCAAGATTTTTTTTTCGTCATTTTTAGTCAAATTGCCGACAATTCAAGTGGCCAAGTGGCCAACCCAACTCAAGCATCATAGGACTTGGGCTACAATGTCAAGAGAGAAAACATTCTTAATTAAACATCTTTAATCCATTCGAATTATTTCAGAATTTTTTAGTGAATTTCTTGTTTGTTTAAACTTGAAAAAATAACAATCGGTTCTATGAAAGAAATTAATCGCTAAAAAATTCAGAAAGAAATTCGAATGGATTAAAAATGTTTCATTAAGAATGTTTTCTCTCTTGACATTGTAGCCCAAGACCTATGATACTTGAGTTGGGTTGGCCACTTGGCCACTTGAATTGTCGGCAATTTGACTAAAAATGATACATATGTGTGTGTGTGTGTGTGTGTGTGTGTGTGTGTGTGTGTCTGTGCGCGTGTGTGTGCGTGTGTGTGTGTGTATATATATATATTATGGTGGCAGAAATTTGAGCTCTATTTTGTTCCTTTTTCTCACTATCGAAATATCTTCTTTGAAGAAAAAAAAAAAAATTGTCGCCGAAGCTGCAACCGGTCAAAAAATATTTAGAGATCGCTCAAGCTTCCCGAAAATTCAAATTTTCATTAAACAATCGCTTTTTCTTCCGTCCATTTCTCACCCATGAATTTCACGTTTGATAATTTTTTAATTAAGCTCCCGAAAGCTCTAAATGGCCAGTGAGTATTTAGTGGTCGCTCAAGGTTTTCGAAATCTACAATTACCGCCAAAAAATAAATCTTGCATGCACTATAATTCCTTGTAGCATAAAATCAAAATCAACAGCGAAGTGTTACATTTTCTGAATAATTTGTTATAATAATTTGTAACAAACACCAATTAGACGATACGTGTTATTATGTATTATTGTATTATGGCGTCGCTCGTCACAGAGTACAGCTACAATTGGTGCGCAGTTTGACTAACGAGACCCACTGTGGGACGCATTACGATGCGCGAAAAACAGCTTTCATTGCAGTTTTACGAATAGATCGATTTATAATTTTGTTTACGGACAAGAGCTTCAAAGAACTATTTTATGGAAACAAAGATTGTAATTCTTGGGATAGAAGACTGAGGTAAATTTGAAAAATCTGTTTCTAAAGAACAAAGGATTGTTTTGAAAATTTTACAAAGCGTCAAATTTATGAGTGAGAAGAGTAAAAAAAAAAAAAATTGGCGAAAATTGGAAATTTCGAAGCTCTTGAGCAACCACTAAATATTCATTGGCCGGCTAGAGATTTCGCGGAAATTTTTTTTTTTCAAAGATAATAATTGGTTGATGAGAAAAAGGAAAAAAATGGAGCTCAAATTTGTGCCACTCCAATATATATATATATATTTGAAATTTGAAAAATCTGTTTTTAAACAACAAAGGATTGTTTTGAAAATTTTACAAAGCGTCATATTTATGAGTGAGAAGAGTAAAAAAAAAATTGGCGAAAATTGAAAATTTCGAAGCTCTTAAGCGACCACTAAATATTCATTGGCCCGCTAGAGATTTCGCGACAATTTTTTTTTCTTCAAAGAAAATAATGGTTGATGAGAAAAAGGGAAAAAAATAGAGCTAAAATTTGTGCCACCTTTATATATATATATATATATATATATATATATATATATATATATATATATATATATATATATATTAGGGTGGCACAAATTTGAGCTCTATTTTTTTTCCTTTTTCTCATCAAGCAATTATTTTCTTTGACGAAAAAAAAAAAATTGTCGCGAAATCTCTAGTGGGCCAATGAGTATTTAGTGGTCGCTCAAGAGCTTCGAAATTTCCAATTTTCGCCAATTTATTTTTATTCTTCTCACTCATAAATTTGACGCTTTGTAAAATGTTCAAAGCAATCCTTTGTTGTTTAGAAACAGATTTTTCAAATTTCAAATATATGTATATATATATATGTGTGTGTGTGTGTGTGTATATATATATATATATATATATATATATGTATCGAGTATATCTATCTACCTATTTATCTATCTATTTATCTAATATATCTCTTTATCGATCATATATTTCCTCTCTCTCTCACTCCCAAGGGTTTCACTCTCACCCCATTATCCTGTACGAATCGTAAACTATTTTTTTTCCTTTCAGTCCCAACGCGATGACGAAAAATCGTGGGGCGTGGAAGTCCTCGGTCCGCGTCGCTTGATCGATGGTCCTCACTTTGTCCCTATCTTCTCGGATACACCGATGTCGAGCTTTATCATTTTTCTTTTTTTTTCTGTGTATATATATATATATAGTACATATCGACACATTGGAAAAAAGTACTCAGAACTATGCCTCCCCCGACAAACTCTGCACTTCCCCGTTCACCGGCTACGCGTGTATCTTTTTTTATCCACATAATTAAATATCGATCCCGGTCCCTTGGCTCCCTCTGCAATATCCCTCGTTGCACTGTACTCGAAGATAATGATTGAGAGACGTCGCGTAACTCTGTTAAAACGTAAAAAAAAAAATGAAAAAAAAAAAAAATCATCCAAATGATAATCTCTACCTATGTCGAAAGTTTGAGAAGGAAGACCTTCATTTTTTGCTGGTCTTGCTTTTTTTCAACAAAAATTCAATATGTTGTGTCAAAGCATAAGACATGTGTTTGTTATTATTGTTATAATTGTGGCTATTATTGCTGCTATCATCGATAACAGTAGTAATGATAAAAACAATGATAGCAATAATTATAGCAATGAACAGCAATAATAATGAGAAAAACGCAAAAAATAGTCACGATGACATAACGTGATTATTTTTACCATTGTCTTTGTCTCCACACCATCCACACCATCATCGCTACCATCAGTATTCGTGTTTTTAAATTTACTTTTTTTTAAGAAAGTTATTATTATTAATTGTTAAATTTTATTAATAATTACGAATTCAAGGTTATTCACTTTAATTAATAATTCTTAATTTAAAGTCATTAATTTTTTATCAAAAAGTTATTATTATTCTTATTATTGTTATTATTAATATATTCAAGATGATGCCGTTCGTTCGGATAATAATAATATGAATAATAATTATCATAATAATAATGGGTCATGATACTGACAATAATAATAATTATTACCAAAACTAATAATAGGAATTATAAAACCATTATGCATTATGAAAACAAATAATCAAAATTCTTTTAGAAAATAATTTAATCATTATTACCGATTTTATTATTATTATTATCATATGATTTTTTTTAGTCGTCTTTTTTCATAAAGAAAAGCCAACTTCTCAACGATTTAATGTACAACGACCTATTCACTCATGAACATCTCTCAATCATAGAGTGATATAAGCATGTTACCTCTCGATGTATTCCAGAGAGAGAGAGAGAGAGAGAGAGAGAGAGAGAGGGGAGAGAGAGAGAGAGAGAAAGAGAGAGAGAGAGAGAGAGAAAGGGAGAGAGAGAGAGAGAGACCCACACAGATATTCACATATATATAGACGCATTCCATTTTTATTACATATGTATATAATCTTCTCCTACTGCAAGGGGTGGTTTCCACCCCCGCAAATTGGCAACGCCCCTCCGACAATGGTTGCCCTTGTACATACACAGGGTGGGAGCCTCCCACGAGTTAGTGGACGAGGAGCCCGATAGGAGCTAACCCGGGAGCATTCCGTCTCGTTTGCACCCCTCCTTCTATCGCACCCCTTTGCCGCCCTTGCTACCCCCGGTCGCAGAGCTCGCATCGGTCGCGGGCGACCTAGTATTGACCCAATCTTGGTCGTCTCCGTACTCGTTGTCGTCGTCGTCGTCGTCACGAATCCCCCACAACCCCCGAGCACGAAGGACCAAGGAGGGCGTTGAATTCTGCATGGGGGTTGAAAAGGAACAGGCGAGAGGACGAGGAAGTACCTCGTATTATGCTTTATGGAAAATCGTAGATCTCCTCGGTCAGTTAATCGGTGGCACGAAAAAATCGCGTGGTCGGAACGACATCAAGGGGTGACGGGATTCCGGAGTCACGGAAAAAAGGGGTGGCTTTTTGGTTCGTGCTTAAGGCCTTAGGCCACAGTAACGGGTATAAAAACATGTGCGAATTTAACAATATTTTTTCGTATGAAAAAGTGATTTGCTCATAAAATTAATTATACATCTATTCAGTATGAATATCAAGCTGTTAGAAAAAAAATATATTTTTTTTTCGATGTACAAAATGGCCCACTACTAATATTTTCTTTTGTTATCTTTTTTTGGGCGCTCCGCGGCGTGACATTTAGCATCCACAATTTTTAACCTACAACAAAAAACAAAAATTCTCGTCAATCTACATTGGAATACCCAGAGAAGTACGTACGGAATTTAAAAAATGTTGTTTTATTGAAAAGTTGTAGGTATTTGAACTACCCGTGCAGAAATTTTGACCGGGATACCCTATGTCCGATCAAATCCCGATCAGGATTTATCATGGATTCCCCAAAACCGGTATCCCGGTTAGAATCCAACTTGCATCAGTATCGGCATATGTACGACGACGATGGCATCATTTTGAAAATTTTGGCGTCACGTGTATTTTCTGTATTACTATGGAATTTCTATCTATAGATAGGAATTTCTGTCTATAGATATCTATCTATAAAATTCCTATCTATAGATAGGAATTACATAGTAATACCGAAAATACACGTGATGCCGAAATTTTCAAAATTATGCCATCGTCGTCGTACATATTCCGATACTGATGCAAATTGGATTCTAACCGGGATACCGGTTTTGGGGAATAAGTCTCTGTTTATACCCACCGACATGTCGGTGGGTATAAACATGTAATAAACATGTATTTAAGACAAATTAAAATCAAATTCAAAATGATTAGATTAAAATTTACACCAACCGTGAGTTCTTACGTATTTCGAGAAAAAACATTTCGTCGAGGCAAAGAAATTTTTGCAAAAAAAGTGGTGAGTTTCAAATATTACATTATAAATATGAAAAAATCACAAAACGAGTTGTGAATTTCTTCAAGTTGAAGAAAATAAAAATCGAATTCACGACAGTTATATTAAAATTTACACTACAAGTGTAAACGTATTTTGAGAGAAAACATTGTGTTGAGGCAAAGAAATGTTCGCACAAAAAGTTACGTGCAAAAATGTCTTTGCCTCGAGGCAATGTTTTCTCTCAAAATACGTACGAACTCACTTTTGGCGCAAATTTTAATCTAATCATTTTGAATTTGATTTAAATTTGTCTTGAATACGAAAAAATTCACAACTAATTTTGTGAATTTTTTCGTATTTATAATTTCTTGTCAATACATTTGCATTCACAGATTTTGATGTGAATTTTTTTTAACTCACATCAAAATTTCGCGATGAGCGCGATCTGCCATTTGAATCTTTGGACAAATTTCTTTTTATTGATAGTTTAATGCACCAAAACTTTGTAAATGTTATTTATTTTTATAATAAATTTAACGTGTCATAATTCCATTTTTGACATTTTATTTCAGCCTGTATTCATCCGTGATCCTTCCCAGATTCCTCAATGATTCCATGGGGAATCTATTTAGAGTCATTAAAGGATCCGTTTCTGGATCCCTAATGGAATCCAGTTTACGGATCTTACATTTAGTCTTCGAATCTGATCCGATATCGGACTAGATCCCGACTGGGAGCCCGGGATACAAGTCAGAATCCAGCTGTATCCCTGCCAAAATTTCTGCACGGGTAAGGGGAGATATACATCTAGGGGCCGGAAGAAAGGTCATTTTTGTGAATTTTTTCAAGGAAAACTATTTGAAAAGTCGGACTGGGGTTTTAATTATCTAAAAGTATATACATTCGAAAATATGTATAATTTTCTTTATTCAAAAATATCAAAAATATAAGGATATTGTATGATCTTTGGAGCGTCGTAAAAAATCTGCGTATACGGTACCCACTGGCGTTTCTTCAAAAATCATCTGAAAAAAAAACCAAAAAGATTATTAAATTAGATACTATAATCTAGTACTTGTCATAGCCGATTTTGAAAATATCGATTTATGACAAAATGGCGGACGTTTGAACATAAATAGTGATTTTTGGGCCAAAAATTAGTTATTATTTTGCCTGTAAAACAAAAACTAAGTAACGGAAAAAAAATCCTACGACAAGTACTAGATAATGGTGTATAGAATAACCACAAAAAATCTCAAGGCAATCGGTTCATTGGTTTTCGAGATATTTTGGGTACCGATTTGAAAAACGTGGTTTTGAGAAAAACCGCGTTTGAAAATCTGGGAATGAATAAATCATGAAATTTGTCAACTTACGTGGAATCATCGATACCAGGCCCATAGTATAGGTCTTCCACGGTCGACGGAATTTAGGTGTGAATGTAGGTGAATCTAGGTGTATATCTCCCCTTAAGAAATAAATTTTCAGTGAAAAATTTCGTTACAACTGCTCGAAAAATGAAAAGTTTTCGATTAATCAGAAATTCCGTGCGTACTTCTCTGCGAAATGCAATTAGGAACATAACTTTTAAATTTGAAATAAATCGAGTGAAAATTGTCGAAGTTATTTGTCACGCCAATTGGAAAAAAGCTGTTTCGAGAAGTTTCGAGTAGTCGGCGATTTTGTACATCGAAAAAAAATATATATATATTTTCTAACAGCTATCAAGCTGTTAGAAAATATATATATATTTTTTTTCGATGTAAAATAATTACACATCCATTTAGTATGGATATCGATCCATACTAAATGGATGTGTAATTATTTTTATGAGTGAATCACATTTTCATACGAAAAAAAATTGTTAAATTCGCACACGATTTTATACCCGTTATTGTAGCTTAAGGCCTTAAGGGGGGATCCCTTTAGACGCCCGAAAATTAGTCATTTTTCATGAATTTTTTTACAGGTGATACGACGATCGCATCATTTTTTAATTTTGACATTATCTTATTACAACTTTCAAGGGTTAGTATTTTGTTTTAACATAAGAAAATGGCGGCGTAATAAGGTATTTCTTTAGGCGTCTTTTGAAACACTGCTCATGGTATGGCTCAAAAAGTTATTGATCGATCTGGTTGAAATTTTAGGAGGTTTCTCACTATAACATTATTGGAAGGATATACCTAAAGTTTTAAGATTATCGCGGAAATAAATTACTTTTTTGGGGTAAAATTTTTCGAGAAAATGGTAAAAAATATGAAAATTTGATTATGAAGCCTACTTAATTTTTAATTTTATACTTTTCAATATTTTTATAGGCATACACTTCCAATAATGTTATAGTGAGAAACCTCCCAAAATTTCAGCCAGATTGAACAATCCCTTTTTGAGCAACTTTTCAAAAGATATACTGCTCAATAACATGAGCTCACTGCTTCTCAATAACTGCTCAATAGCATGAGCAGTTTTTCAAAAGACGCCTAAAAAAATACCTTATAACACCGCCATTTTGTTTTGTTTAAAAAGAAAAAAAATGTGACATTTGAAAGTAGTAATAAGATAATGTCCAAATTTTGAAATGAAGCGATCATTTTATCACCTTGAAGAAAAATTCACGAAAAATGACTCATTTTCGAGCGTCTAAAAGGATTTCCCCCCTTAAGGGGGGGCACCTTTAGGCGTGCAAAAAGTTGCTGATTTTCATGATTTTTAGTTCAAAGGAAGATTTTTCGCCATTTTTGAGACTCAGGTTATGTTTTTATTACTACTTTTGGCTGTTGCATGGTATTTCGTTATCAATTTTTTTAAATGGCGGAAGTATGGCACGATCTTCTAAGCGGGTTGCGGCCGATGTTGTCAGACGGCGTGACACGTAGCGTCGGCGGGATTAATCTGAAAAAAAACCAACGAAGATTTTTCTTTCATTCACACTAGTACGCAGAATATGAACCAAAAAAAAGTGAGAAATGTTGAAAATCAATGAAATTATACGCTTTAAAACAAAAAGGTTGAATTTTCCGAAAAAAATGACCACGTTTTGCAATAAAAAATACTTAAAAAAAAAATTCAAAAACATGCAAAATCGTGTTTTAGACAATAAGGTTAGAAAGATGTATACTAAGTTTCGTCAAAATCGATCGATCAGTTTTTTAGCTATACGTCACGCCAGTTTTGAAAATGCAGTTTAGAAGACCTCCGCCATTTTTGAAGGTTAATAAAAAAATACCAGACAGATAGCGATTTACCATTTTTTCTCTAGTTTTTTTTTTCGAAATTATATTTTACGAAACGGTGTAAGTCGTATCACAAAATCTGTTCGCCCGATTTACTGCAGATCCGGACAGAGCATTGATTATAACATTTTCTATCGTATGATTCGGATAATTTTTCCATACCTTTGTCTCTTTGTCAATAACAAATGATTAAAACTGTTTTTTCAATCGAAAATAGCAGTTTTTTTGTTACAGCTTGCCATTTCCGTAAATGTCAAAATATCAAAAAAAAAATATTCGGTCGTACGAAACTTTTATTATTATACTAAAACCCATTTTCTTTTTTTTTTTAATTTCAGGAGAGCCTAGTTGCCAGAGCCGCCCAGGCCAATTGCCATGCAGCAACGTCAGCATTTTTTAAAACAATAATAACTTCATTCTTTATCAATATTTTGTAATTTAAAAAACTCAAACTCGGCCGGACTATGTATCAGTTCTGTGTAAAATCCCGGTCTCATCATCCAAATATTCTCATCACAAAAAAACAAAAAAAATCTATCTATTTTTTGGGTCTCGAGTTTATGCAGGTAAGCCACATTAGCAATTTGCTTTTTTTCGAATCGACAAGTTCAGATTTTTTTACGGTATATTGGAAATTTCATATTCTCTTTCGAATATACAAGTTTACATTTTTCAACGCCAAATTACGAATTTCCTTTTTTTTTTACAGATAAACAAGTTCCCTTTATTACGTTAAATAATCAATTTGGTTTTTTTTGCGGATGGACAATTTCACAGGTTACGTGACGTCTACGCGAGAGAATTGAGTCGGGTATAAGGGGGCGTTATGTGTATTATAATGCAAGGTGAACTGCGAGCGTGCAGGTGTGTGTGTGTGTGTGTGTGTCTGTGTGTGTGGGGTTGCTGGGAGGGTTGGGGGTGAGAAAAGCTCGTTGGTAGGAATATAGCCGACGAGAGATCAGGGGTCGTAACAGCGCGGTGCCCAACGCCTTATTGCCTATCCGCCGCATATCCAACTACATACATACATATACATATACATATACATGTACACACACACATATATATATATATATATATATATATATATATATATATACATACATACATACATATACATATACATATATATATATATATATATATATATATATATATATATATATATATCCTTAACACCTTTACCATTCTCCGTTGGAAAAGGAGCAACAAAAGCTCGTCCCGTCGGGGGAATCTCATCCAAGCTGCAGCACACGCCATTCCGAGGACGAGCAAAATCACCCGGGCTTTACGTATATATTCCACGTTTCCATGTGCACCCATACCATGTATTATGTATCCGTGCTTTTTCTCGTTTCTATGTACGCACACAGATAAGGTCGGCCTGTGAGTACTGAATTAAATATAAATAAATAATTGAATAAATAAATAAATGATTAATGAATAAAAGAATAAATGAATAAATGAATAAATGAATAAATGAATAAATGAATAAATGAATAAATGAATAAATGAATAAATGAATGAATGAATAAATGAATAAATGAATAAATGAATAAATGAATAAATGAATAAATGAATAAATGAATAAATGAATAAATGAATGAATGAATAAATGAATAAATGAATAAATGAATAAATAAATAAATGAATAAATGAATAAATGGATAAATTAATTAATAAATAAATGAATAAACGAATGAATGAATGTATAAATAAATAAATAATGTTTTTATCAAGATCGAATAGTTGACATTCGTGACAATATATTTATATTTTTTAATATTTATTTCACATACATAAGTCATGTATATAAATGACTTGTTATATGGGTTCGGCAGTACTTCAAACTGAGTAGCATCATACATGGCCGATACTCGGAGCGGTGATTGCTTCATCGTGCACGCGGTGGCTCAACAACCAGTGAGCTGGAGAACAATATTTTTCCACTTTCCAAAAATTTGCCTACAAAATCGTCAGATAATTGTTAATAACAAATGAACTATGCAATATCAAAAAAAAATCCTACGTACTTCCATAGACAATGTATTTTTCAAGATATATTCAACATTGCAAGTGAATCGGTTGAAAACTGTCTGAGATATGTTTACGGCCAACTTAAAAAATGCGGTTTTGAGATAAACGCTGCACAGCCGCCATTTTCAAATTAATCGCTTCAAAAAAATTGTTGTATATAGTCACTGATATGTATGATAAATACCCTTTTTTGTAATCTCAATTTATTTTGTAGTTTTACTGAAAAAATCACATATTCTCTACAATTATAGCTATAGCACATATGAAGAATTAACATTTTTTTTATATTTACTATTTTTTTTGGCCAAAACTGTGAAAAAAACACGATTTTTTTAATATTTGCATTTTGTTACTTTTGCATATAACAAAAATCGTATGATATGCGCTATAGCCATTAACATAATGAATCTAAAACCGTTAGATTTTTTTGTTTTGGATGATCCATCTCCGAGATTTCATCAACAGCGCAGACCCACAATTGTTTTAGGACATTTTTTTAACTACCATTTTCGTCTATCAATAGTGACTTAAACAATTATTTAAAAAAAAATGTATCTCGAAAGTGTATTTATTAAGTGTAACAACTTTTATATCAATGTCTATAATATAAATCTATTCAAAAAATGCATGAAAATACCCTTTTTTACCGTCCAAAGTGAGAAGACCCCTTAATTCAAAGTTTGTGCACCAGAAAATCAGAAGAATATGGGGCCGTCTATACCGATAATGGGCATTTCACAGTTTCCCCGTGCCCTCAGCAAAGGCGGTTAGTGTAGCTCAAGACAGCTGTGGACGAAAAGTTAGGTTAAATGAGAAAAGTGCGGGTAGGGTTCAATTGGAAAGGGCAGGACAATTTTATTCGGATTTTTTTACCTGGACGATGCGAATTGTGAGTAATACGATAGGAACTTTTATGTGGGGAATTACGCCTGTATATGGGGGAGCAACACTTGGGGACGTCCGCGGTGCTATGTACACGGAGCAAATAAGATGAAAGTTCGCCCTCTCCCCTGTGCGCCAAGACTATATTCGCCGCGCGTTTACTCGCGTATACATATACACCACCTATACAAGGAAATGTTGCCATCTAACTCGAGATTAGTACCAGGGATGTAGCTATGAAATTTCATCAAGCGCGCTCGCACGATTATTTCCAAACTTGCGAAATTTCTCGTTGATTTCCGTGGGCTGTCAGATTGCGGAAACGTCATACACGGGAAATTATATTTTTTTCCGAAAAGTCGTAACTCAGAACTGTTGAATTCCCGAAATGTCACGAGAGGATTTTGCTATTGACGGATGGCACCAGTGACATCTTCTAATTGGATGCCCACATTCGTCAACTTTCTTTTTTCAGGCATTGACACTTGGTACTCCGCCGAGCTTCCAGCTCCTGGAGAACACTCCCGAAGTGTTGCCCACGTTTTTCAATTTTTTTTTTCGGAACCTCGACGCCTTACAGTGCCACATTTCCAGTTAGAGAACACTCCCGGAGCGTTGCCCACATTCAGCAATTCTTTTCGTGACGTTGACACTTGACGCTCCGCCCCGTTTCCAGTTAGAGAACAATCTCGGCGTGTTGCCCTCATTCGTCTATTTTTTCTGAGCCGTCGACACTTGCCGCTCCTCCACGTTTCCAGGCGGTGGAAAACACTCCCGGAGTGTTGCCCTCATTCGCCCATTTTTTTAGCCGTTGACACTTGCCGCTCCTCCACGTTTCCAGGCGCTGGAGGACACTCCCGGAGTGTTGCCCTCATTCGCCCATTTTATTTTGAGCCGTTGACACTTGCTATTCTTCCATGTTTCCAGGCGCTGGAGAACACTCCCGGAGTGTAGCCCTCATTCGTCCATTTTTTTTTTCGAGATTTTGACACTTGACACTTCGCCACGTTGCCAGTTGCTGGAGAAACACTCTCGTAGTGTTTGCCTTGGTTCTTTTTTTTTTCGAATCGCTGACACTTGACATTCCGCTATATTTCCAGTTGCTGGAGAACACTCCCGGAGTGTTGCCCACATTCGTTATTTTTTGTCGAAACGTTGACACTCAACACCTTCCGCGTTTTCAATTGCTCCAGAACACTCCCGGACTGTTGCTCACATTCGTTAATTATTTTCGAGACGTTTTCAGTTGCTGGAGAACACTCTCGGAGTGTTGCCCACATTCGTTATTTTTTTCGCAACGTTCCCAGTTGCTGGAGACCACTCCCGAAGTATTGCCCACATTTGTCAATTTCTTTTCCGAGGCGTTGGCATTTAGCAACTCCACCACGTTGCCTGTCACTGGAGAACACTCGCGGAGTGTTCTCCTCATTCGTCCATTTTTTTTCGATCCCTTGACACTTGACAGTCCGCCACATTTCCAGTTGCTGGAGAACAGTCCCGAAGTGTTGTCCTCATTCGTCCGCTTTTTTTTCAAGACGTTAACACTTGCAACTCCACCACGTTGCCTGTCGCTGGAGAACACTGTAAGAGTGTTGCCCACATTCGATAATTTTTTTTGGAGACGTTGCCAGTTACTGGAGAACACTCCCGGAGTGTCGTCCACATTCGTAAATTTTTTCTATACGTTGACATTTGCAACTCCACCATTCCATTTCTCGAGGTCCATTTTTTTTCGAGACATTGACACTTGACAGTCCGCTACATTTCCAGCTGCTGGAGAATACTCCCGGAGTGTTGCCCACATTCGCTTTTTTTTCGAAACGTTGACATTTGACTCTCCACAACGTTTTCAATTGCTGCAGAACACTCCCGGAGTGTTGCCCACATTCGTTCATTTTTTTCGAGACTTTCCCAGTTGCCCGAGAACACTTCTGGAGTGTTGCCCACATTCGTCAATTTTTTTTCGAACCGGTGGCACGTCATATTCCGTCACGTTTTCAGTTGCAGGAGAACACTAACGGAGTGTTGCCCTCATTTGTCCATTTCTATTTCAAACCTTGACACTTGACAGTCCGCAACAGTTTCCCGTTGCTGGAGAACACTCCCGGAGTGTTGTTGCCCACATTCGCTTTTTTTTCGAAACGTTGACACTTGAGACTCCACGACGTTTTCAATTGCTGCAGAACAATCCCGGAATGTTGCCCACATTCGTCCATTTTTTTCCGAGCCGGTGGCACGTTATATTCCGCCACTTATTCAGTTGCTGGAGAACACTAACGGAGTGTTGCCCACATTCGTCATTTTTGTACGAGACGTTGACACTTCACATTCCGCCACGTCTTCAGTTGTTGGAGAACACTCCCGGTGTGTTGCCCACACTCGTCTATTTTTTTCGAGACGAAAAAGGGATTTTTTTCGCCTACAGGGGAAGGGACATCTCTCCCGCGTTACGTGCCTGAACTTTCCGGCAATATTCATCCAGGAGGCGGATATTCCGGCCGTGCTTCGTGAACCGGTATCATGTTGAAGGGGGTCGTCGGGGAAGGTGCTGGTGGTAGTGGTGGCGAAGTTGCCAGCGTAAGGAACAGCCATGTATTACGCACTGTTGGCATGGGAAATGAAGAGGGGCCGCGGTAACGCTACCCCGCGCCCACCCGCTAATAAGTTTCATCCCCCGCGTAGTGAGCACCAATTATGAACCTGCTTTCGCGCTCGAGGGTTGATAATTTAAAAAATGTAATTTCCTCCAAGCTTCGCGTATATAACTGTACAAGTGCTCCGTCGGGTTCGGCCATAACGAGATCTCCTTCGAGTTCGAAGAGAGAGAGAGAGAGAGAAAGAAAGCGTCTATCGCATCCCCTTCAGCTCTCCTTGACTTTCAACCCTCTCGGAGCTTTTATGCCGCTGATTTGAAAGCGATATTAGCAAACGACTTGGAAAAACAAAATCACAATTTCTCCAAAGAAATAGTCACTTTTGCAATTAAGGGGTATGCGGAAGTCTGAAAAAAAAAATTTAATGCATTTTTTATAGCCTAGGGTCTTAAGGGGTTATATACAGTTAAAAATTTCGAAAAATCGATTAAAAAAAACGTGATGTACATATATTTAAGTACACACACAGAAAATTTCTTGTCAATCCGGCGAATATTCTCGAAGTTACACGCACATTTGTAATGACGTGTTAGAGCGTTCGGAAGTGCTTTTGAAACTTTAAACGCGTTTATCTCAAAACTGTGTTTTTAAAGTCGGTGAGCAAGATTTCTCGGAAACGGCTGAACCAATCAGTCTCAAATTTTAACATAATTTTTTTAATTCTATTTTTTAGTAATTAATCGAAGGTTTTTTCTCACCGATAAATATTTTTAATGTTATAAACAATTTAAGGCCTAAATTTTTTTCAAAACTCGATTTTTTTGGAAGCCGTCATTTTGTCAAAAAAAATTATTTTGCTCATTCCTTCGATCAATTACAAGATAATCCATTATGTTTTTGGTTTTTTTCATTTTAGATGATCCAGTTCAGAGATATCGTGCTCACCGCATGACGCCTTTTTTTAGAGGTGCTCCCGGTGATCAGCTATAGCAGCTTTCAAAATAATTATTTTTGAAAATTAAAAATGTTAAAATACAGTTAAGAGTTACCATAATATGTGTAAACATTTTTACGTTAATAGATTTAAAGGTCTTCTCAAGAAAAATTCTTGAAAAATCGATCTTTTTGGGCCTCCTGACTGTATATAACCCTTTAACTTTAATTTGAAAAAGCGACTTTGTAAAAATTCGAAAAATCAACCGAGTTATGATGATTTTTGTAAAGGGACAGATGCACTGTGCTACGGCCAACAGTTCCGCTGTCATTCACTCTTTTTCTTCTGCGTTATTCTAGAAACTGTTTTATGAAACGTTACAAGTCGTATCCCAAAATCTGTTCATCCGATTCACGTCAAATTCGGACAGAGCATAACTTATAACTTTTTCTATCGTACGACTGGATACTTTTTCATATATTTTTATCCATTTGTTAATAACAAATAATCGAAGTTATTTTTTCAGCCGAAAATCAAACTTTTTTTCTATACCACTTTTTCTATACACATTTTCGTAATTTTCAAAATTTCAAAAAAGTGTTCGGTCATACGAAATTTGTATTATTCAACTAAAAGTTCATTTTTTATTCTTCATTTCATATGAGCCTAGTTGCCTCAAGGCCACCCATTGGCCTTGAGGCAACGGCGGCACTTTCTTTAAATAATAATAACTTCATTGTTTATCAATATTTTCAAATGCAAAAAAAACTCAAACTCGACAAGACTATGTATTAATTCTGTGTAAAATTTCGACCTCGTCATGCCAA
The DNA here is from genome assembly GCA_964007375.1 of Ophion obscuratus. Taxonomy (NCBI): domain Eukaryota; kingdom Metazoa; phylum Arthropoda; class Insecta; order Hymenoptera; family Ichneumonidae; genus Ophion; species Ophion obscuratus. Next base: position 6,039,811 of record OZ023315.1, on the reverse strand, counting down.
TAGTCCCATCAGAAAAAAATATTGAAAATTGACCTTTTTTTTTAACCGCAAGCGTTTACTCATTAAATTCGTCGATCGCTCTTTACGTTGATTGCTAATCAGGTCAACTAATTTCCCCTTTAATTTTTTCTACCTCCGCATATTTTCAATACGCGCTGAAAATTTCACAAAAAAAAATATATATTCACGTGGCGAAACAATGCCGCGTCTATGAGGAAGCAAAACGTTGACAGTCTTGATGCGAAGATGAGTGCTGCATCTGGTGCACTCGTTCTCGTATATGCGCGCTCGAGTGAATTTTAACGCTCGTATCATAAGGACATTGAGTGGACGAGCGGAGTCGGAATGGAGCCGGGGAGGGGGGAGGGAACCTCTCGAAAGATCGTAAGGGGATAAATAGATGAAGCGGCAGCGTGTGAAAACTTTACGATGTGCCGACAAGCCTGGCGAAAAAGCTCTTCGAGACGATCAGCCACGCACGCGAGAAAAGTGGACCGAGCAACAGGCGTACACGCACGGAAACCGGATGCCAAAATGTCCAGATTCATCGCCTCTTGCGCAACCTGCACATTCACATGACATATATATATATATACACACACACATATATATATACATATATACATATATATAATTTGAAAAATAATTATTTAGAAATACATGTTTTTAAGGTTTAACGAACAGCGAACATTTTCTTACCAGAAATTTAATATGTGAATTTATTTATTAAATTTACAAATGATTTGTATTTATATTTTATAAATAAAATTAATGAATACACATATTAATACATATACATATTTATTTTATTTTATATTCAATTGAAATTCATATCTAATATTAATTTAATTAATGTTGTATTTAATGAATACATATGGATGTATACATTTTCACGAATTTCATTCTAAAATCTCGAAATTAGAAAAAGTTAGTAATCTTTGTGAATTTTTCCAAAATCATTATATTTTAAATCTTTTTCGACAATTAGAACCGTGAGACCGATCCTCGTCATATTCAATGCGAGCAGCACTCGAGCGAAAGTAAAATTTCCACGTGTCCATGTAAAAAAATTTTAACCTAATATCCCAAGGACTTTTTTTTTAAATTGGAGCGTGAACAAAAAAAAAATCGTATACGCGGACAATTTTTCAGTAGATGTGATTTTTCGACGTTTCCGAATATTCTCAACATATTTCCACTGGCATTGACGGCGTATCCCTCTCTGGAAGGCCAATTTGAAGGATCAGAATGATGAATTTTTTTCTATAGTAACACATTGGTTGGAATAAATTATTTTTTTCTCAGCATGTTGTACACGTGTTTGTGGTTGCAATGTAATTTTTTCGGAAGAAAATCGTTCAGTGTTCGTGGTGCTCCAGCGGCGAGGCCCAAAACGGCGGGATCTCTACCAGGCTCAAATGTAATCTGAAACGAAAATAAAAATGTTTTCTTCAAATATATCCAACTGGCTAAGGGTACACGATCCACTTTTCGAAATTTCGAAAAATACGAAAAATGACAGCTTTTCTAAAAAAAATGTCATTTTTCTGTTGAAAAACAGCATGCTAAAGTCATCGTCATTAACAAATAGTTCAGCAAATAAAAAAATGCGATCGTGAACCGAAAATGACTACTGTTTGAACGCTAATTGTGCAAATTCAAGCCAATAATGTGAAATACTCAATATATCAATCCCGCCGTGTCAAGATATGTAGTTTCGAGATAATCGCGTTCAAACTCGACGGATCGCGGTAAACGCGACGCACACTGTTTCACTAAAATAGGTGTCAATTCTTCAATTTTTACAATTTCAGGGCCCGGTTGGTCTTAAGGGGTCTTCTCACTTTAGACGCTAAAAAGGCTGTTTTTATGAATTTTTTTGATAGGTTTATATTATAGATATTGATAAAAAAGTTGGTACACTTAAGGGCGGGGTAAGATTAATTCGGTAAAAAAAGCATGTTTTCAAGAATTTTTTTAGACAATACAGGTAATGCTAGTTTATTTAATTAATTTCCATATAATAATACAAGATCTGAACTATATTTTCCTAAATTCTCATTGCAAAATATTGATAAATAAGCCGTTGGCAGCAAATCTTCTCAGACGCTTCGAAAAAAAGTTGTTTTGCGGTGTCCGCTGTAACTCGTCACTGGATCATCTGAAATGACTTGGAAATGCGTTTATTAGGTGAGATGTTTCTCGAGGTAACGCCGCCGAGTTTTTTTTTTAATCGATTTTTTTCATTTTCGGTAGCACTTGGAAGTCAAAAACGCGATTTACGCTAAAAAAAATCGACAAATTTGTTATTGTAGCATAAAAAATAATTAGAAAAAAAACTCGACATATAATTATTTTTTACCCTACAATAATAGATTTGTCGATTTTTTAAAGCGTAAATCGCGTTTTTGACTTTCAAGTGCATTCGAAAATGAAAAAAATCGATTTAAAAAAAACTCTGCCAACGGCTTATTTATCAATATCTCGCAATGATAATTTAGGAAAACATAGTTCAGATGTTGTATTATTAAATGGAAATTAATAAAATAAACCAGCATCATCTGTATCGTCTAAAAAAATCTTGAAAATATGCTTTTTTCACCGAATTAACCTTGCCCCGCCCTTAATAAATACACTTCCGAAATACATTTTAAAAAAATGTATTTATTTAACCCAAACAAACTTTAAACACGTTTTTCTCGAAAAAATGTTTTTCGACGGCTTGTTGATAAAATCTTCGAAACTTCTGCACCGATTCTTATGAAATTTTAACCACGTATTCTTCACAACTATAGCTATATAGGATATCAAGAATTTTAAAAAATGTTGATATCTACTATTTCTTTTTCCATAAACGGTGAAAAAACACGTTGTTTTTTGTTTTTTCGAAAACTGTCCGCCATTTTGTTATTTTTGCATATATCAAAAATCGTATGATATGCGCTATAGCCATTAACATTCTGAATCTAAAACCGTTTGATTTTTTTTGTTTCGGATGATCCATCTCCGAGATTTCATCAACAGTGCAGACCCACAATTTTTTAGGACATTTTTTTCCTGCCATTTTCGTCTATAAATAGTGGCTTAAATAAATAATTAAAAAAATGTATTTCGAAAGTGCATTTATTAAGTGTAACAACATTTACATCAATGTCTATAATATAAACACGTCAACAAAATTCATGAAAATAGCCTTTTTTCACATTACTTTGTTCACACTTTGTTCACACTGTAACAATACGCAAAAAAAAAACAATTTTTTAAAATTTCCAGCGTTTCAGTTTCCATCCCCTTAAAAAATCATGAAAATGGCATTTTTCGGCGTCCGAATTGAGAAAGCCCCTTAAAATATTCTCGAGAGAATATCACTATAACAATACGCAAGAAAAAACGATTTTGCAAAGATTCCAGCAGTTTTTCACCCCCTTAAAAAAATCAAAATAAATCCATGTCCGCCGGAAATCCAATGAAATTTCTTTTTTCAAGTTCAAATAAAATAAAAGCACATGAAAAAAGTGACAAATAAAAAAAAACGTGATTATGAAAATCAACGTCCTCGTGATCACCAGGTCGCTCGTCGCAGAATTGCCAGGTAGAAATCTCGAGCTTCCCGTCGAGAAAGTCATTATTGGTCCGAGCGCCTGCGAGCGAGAGAGACGGCAGCCGACGAGGCTACCGGAAGCTTTAATATCGTTCACCCTCTCGCGCCCCCCGGCTCATCGCTCCCCCAAACTTCGTATAATCGAGTTGGGAAAATCGAGTGCAATTCCCCGCTCTAGTTCCCTCCCGCACGATCCTACGAAACCGGAAGCGCGTCCCTTCGTCCTACCTGCCGCGCAAATTCCGCTCCCCGACGAACCTTTCGCCCTTTGCGACTCTCGACGTGCTTGATTAAATTAGGGGATGATCGCGCCAAATTAGAGATATTAAATTTTCCTACGATACGGAAAATTTCTCCGACCAATCTCTAGCGCGGATCCCTAAAATTCGCGCGCACATGATAATTTAACGGCAAAGAATTTTTCGATGAACCGCATTTTATTTTCTAATACGTATCGTAGGATATGTCAAATAATCGTTTTTTTGTAGACGAAGCATTAAATTTGAAATTTCTTGTATTAGGCTGTTGATATTAATAATTTTTACAAGGTCTATCGTTGAAAGTGTTCCGGGCTGCTGTCTTGTTTTTTTATTATTATAATTATTGAGATTAGTATAAATGGAGTGAATTTTATAATTATATATTATAATGGTGTGAATGGTGTAAATGGTGTGAATTTTATCATTTTTTTAATCGATGAATTTTGGTGATTTTATTTATTTATTTATGGTGAATTTATAATTTTATAACGTCGTGAATTTGATAATAATGGTGTGAATGGTGTGAATTTTAAAATTATTATAATTATTTATATTCTCGTGTTTATCGTTATTTTTATCATTATTATTGACTGCTATTATGATTGCTCGTGTTATTATCATTATTAAGCCACTGTGGGATTCAAAACACCCCACTCACTTTTTTTCTTATGAGACAATGTATTGACGTGTATTGTACAGAAGTGTGGCAAGTATGGGTTATTTTTTATTTTTGGCTAATTAACCTCCATTGTCTTTTAAAGTGAAGTCCTTAGATGATCTGACAAAATTTCCAAATAAAGATATTCGATAGTTTATTTTTTATAACAATTTTTGTCGCTGGGGTGTGAATCAACCCCAGTGTGGCAAGTAGGTACGTGCTTCTATAGAAGTGTGACAAGTAAGGGTTAATATTATTATCATTATTATAACTTAAATAAATATTATAATTGTTATAATCATTTTCATTATTAATATTGATATGATTATTAGAACTATTATAAATTGAAGTAACAGCATTATGATTAAATTATTAATGAATTTTTATTGAATTATAAATTAAGATAATTAGAATTATTATTGTAATTATTAAGACTATTATGATAAATATCACACAATACGTCGAATAATCAAATCGTCGAATAAAACATTTATTTTATTACGTATTCAAATTAATATCACATACAGGGTGTCCCAACGAAAGTGTCGCGGTTTGTTATCTCGAAAAGTACGCTCTGCAATAAATATTTGGATAATAATAACATCCGCGGTCTCACGGAGGAAAAAAATATAATTGAGGGAGGACACCACTGCGACCGGCAAAAAAGGTCCATTTTCCGATTTTTTTTGTCTACTAGATTATTTGTTTGGGATTTAGAAAAGAGGTATGTTATTAAGCATACATTGAACTTACTTCGTGTAAATTTTTATTTAAAAAAAAATTAGAAAATTAGGAAAGTTATTGAGGTATAATAGAGTCTCTGTATAAATGGTGTGGTCCAACGGCTGGATCGATAACTTGACAATGGTTAGTCTGAAAAATAGAAATAAAAAAGTTTTATAATTTATATAAATGTTGTTCTTGTTGTAAGTAGCAGATTTAAAAAAAATTCACAAAATGGCGGCTGTTCAAAAAAGTGTAATTTTGACAAAATTTTTACTCGTATTCGGGTTAATAAATACTAAATTTCGAAAAAACATATTTAAACAAATTGAATATCGGGCAATTATAGAGCTATGATTCGTGGCTTGTCGAGAAAAGGCGGTTCGAGAAAAACCCTATCGACAGATTTCTACATGCTCTCACTAAATCGTCTTTAACTCGGTCAATATTCAATATTTTAACTTGAATTTTTTCCCACCTGTTCTTGAATATCTATACTTTGAAAAAGTGCAAGAAGTCGATTTTTTACCCGTCACAGTGGTGTCCCACCTCAATACTGCATTACAAATTTACAAAAACTCTGAATTGTTTTTTTCAAAATGTCAATAATTATAGAGTTGAATAGGATCGAATTATTGTCTGAGTGCAACCCTCACTTTGGCCCGCCAGGATGAACAAATATAATGAATACTTTTTTTTTATACGTCGTTTCGATGTTTATCGAAAACCTCGAAGTGACTTCCGCACCGCATAACTTCTTCGCTATTAGCGAGTCGGAGTTTCGTATACGTGTTGTCTCATTCACGTGGCAATAAAAAAAAAAGCAGCGACGACGAAAATACTAAATACTCTCTGAGGAAGGTTGAGCAATAAAAAATAAAAAGACGAAAAAAAAAAACAATTAGGTTCGTGTCTCTCGTTTATCGAGGCAATTAACGACTCCGGCCCAACTGGCCTTTTGTCCTCGGTGGCCCAACAATTATTATTATTGGTGCCATTTATGCCGCGTAGGAAGATCATCTTCTCGTATTTCATTTTTTTCGCCTCCCAGATTCCACTTTTTTTTACTTCTTTTATTCGTTTTTTACCCTCGGATCGACGCGCATACGAACGTTTTATAATATCGGGAAACCTTTTTCGTTCGAGCGGTCTTCTTTTTTTATGGCGTGTAATAAAAACGGGAAAAAAAAAATAATACAAATCGAAGAAGGACTCGGTGAAGCTTGTATAACAATCATGCTTTTTTGGTGACCGCGGTAGGTTTTTTTTTTCGATGCACTTTGTCGGTTCATTTTTCGAGCGTCGCCGAAAAAAAAATAATCGTGGCCGAGTTTCTTTTTTTAGGGGCACTTTGAAAATCATCAAGATCAAATCATCAAGTCTTCAAAAATTGATTGATTCAAAGATTGGGAAGAAAAAAACGATATCATTAAAACAATTGGAAAAAATGGCTCGTAAAGAAAAAAACGAAGAAAAAACGGAACTTGCTAAAGAAATGGCAAAAAAATGCGTTAAAAAAGTGGAATTTCAAAGAGACGAATATCTCAAATGCATCAAATTAAAAGTACTTTATCTTCATTGCATATTGGTTAATTTTTGGAAAATTGATTAATTTTTGAAAATCTAGTGATTTTTGAAAATTTGGTAATTTTTGAAAATCTAGTAATTTTTGGAAATCTAGTAATTTTGGAAATCTAGTGATTTTTGAGAATTTAGTAATTTTCGGAAATTTTTGAAAATCTAGTATTTTTTGAAAGTTCATAAATTTTTCTATTCATACATTTTTTATGTTATTAATATTTTTTCAATAATTATTTCATGAACGATCGCCAAAAATAATACCGGGATAATAACGATCGAAAGTACAATTGATCGTGGTCCACGTGCGTGATCCCCGACCACGGATATGCGGCATCTATGAAAAAAAAAGTGTGAGTGCAGCACCGGAAATAGAAGCCGGGAGCATCCCCTTGGCACTCCAAGGGCTCGCATCTCGATTGCCTACCTCTTAAGTGCCTCGGCTAATTCGATTCTAATCTGGGCGCCGCTCCTTAGTCAAACGCACTTATATCTCCAAATATATATATAAATATACATACGCCAGCAGATAAGTCGAGCCACAAAATCTGGTGCATCTTGGATTTGTATGAAAAAAAAAATTAAAAAAAAATGAAGCCATCAAGTTAAGCGGGTACGTGGGATTCGTTGACGGTTTCTGCGTCAGCTAGGAGAACTTCCGGAACGCGGAGTGCATTCTCGAGTACTTCTTTTCGTGCACTTTGCTGCTTCCTTTTTCCTGGGCATCAATGGGCTTGGGATTTTTCATTTTTTTTTTGTTCAAAGTTTCCGACAGATGACAGTAGGATTTTATGAAAATGATGAACAGGTGAAGTTTTACGGACGCTCTTTTATTAATATTATCATTATTATATTATTTTTATTAATATATTGATTAAGATTATTATGGTTATCGTAACTATTATCAATATTATTATTACAATACAATATTACTATTAATAATATTATTATTACTATTATTAATAGGTGTGATTATTATCGTTACATTATGATTCTTTTTATCATTATAATTATTATGATTATTCTAACTACTATAACTATTGTAATTAAGGGAAAACGCCATTGTACTGGTAAAAAAATTGAATTTTTTCCCATATTCTTACAGTGTACATATTCAACAATGTATGAAATAAATTTCAAGTCACAATTCCGAAAAATGACTGAGTTAAAGTCAATGATAGTGGGGACAGATAACGCGGCTGGTTATGACTGACAGTCCCATTCTAGGCAAATGTCCGCACTTCCATAATAAATGAAATGTTAGTTATTTTTCTATTGTGAAATAATTTTCTTTAAGTCGCTTACTGTTCAATTTAATATAAGTATTAATATTCAAGTTAAAACTTCATGAATTATTTTCGGAATCACAGTGACTAAGTCCGTGCTCGGTTGATTTAATTTATTTTCGAAATTACTATTTTTTGACCTCATGAATAAAAAAAGGTCTTAAAAACGATTTTTTTTTCAAACGCTACCTATTTATTTAAGAATATTTATTTTCAAAAACCACGTGTAACGATCGCTACATTCAAATAGATTTTGATTTTTTTTACTTCTTTATTTTCAGATAGCCCGTCGCAAAAATTTTGATGGGACAATGAAGAGAAACTTTTTTTGTTATCGTCACGAGGTAGCTTATACCTCTGTAAATTTTATCTATTTTTCATTAAAAATTGGTTTTGAAAAAGTTGACTATATGGTCAATAGAGTATCCCTTACTCGATCTTTAAGGGGGAATATATGATTGTGAGGGCAAAGTCAAGGGTCATTTTTAACAATATATTTCAGAAAAACAAAACAATATTTTTAAATTCAGTTTTTTATATATGTTAGTACACATACCATTGTGGGGGCAAAATCAAGGGTCATTTTTGACAATATATTTCAGAAAAACAAAACAATATTTTTTAATTCGGTTTTTTATACATGTTAGTACAAGTCTTAAGGTAAGAGATTTTTTTTTTATTATTCTGAAACAAAATGACGGCGCAGTAGTCGATTAAAGAAAACTTTTTTTTTCATAGTCCTCTACGGGCTGTATTCGCACAGGTCATAATTTTCAAGCTAGAACAAAAAACGAAAAATATTTTGAAAGTAGACATAAAAAACTAGTCCAGTACGTAGGGGTTTTTCAAAATATTGATTTAAAAAAATAAGATTAATATGAAAAAAAAAATATTCGCAAAGAAATCTGTTGAATATCGATCATAACATTTTTTAATTTCAACTTATCGCAAAAATCTTACCCACTGGACTAGAAAATGTTGTCAAGAAGCTACAGATAAAATTTCAAGTCAATCGATTGAGAACTTGAGGCGTTACGCATACGCCCGTGTCTAAAAACATAGTTTCGAGAAAAATGCGTTTCAAGTTTCAAATACTGTAAAATCACTTAAGTACTGTAAATTTCGTGTTTACCTTTAATCGACGATGCCTGGACCATACAATTGTCCTTCTAATTCAACATTCTCTTGCTCTTCTTCTTTTCTGGAAGAAGTAGGGAAAAAAATTTAAAAAAATGTACTAAGGTATATTCGCCCTTAAATAATTAGTTATACGAGTGAAAAAAATGCCCAAAATTGACAATCTTTTGACCCGTCACAGTGGCGTTAGAAGGTCCAAAGAAAGCGTTTTTTCGGGAATTCTTTCAGAAGGGAAAAGACAAGTAAGTCCAGTAAACATTGAGGTATCTTTTCATGTATATTTGAAAAGTATTTAAAAAAATGTAACATGAAACAATAAATAACTGTAGATTTATCAGCCTGTTTCATGTGCGTCTTGCCACTGCAGTCTCCAATCCAGAACCAAAAAAACCAATAAAACTTTCAATTGTCATGTATTTTTCTTCTGGTTGAATTTTTAAAAAGCTGAAAAAATCGTGAAATTATAACTTTGCTCAGGATTGAAAAAAAAGTGTACAAAAATCATGTGCTATAAAAATTATTTGAAAACACTTTTTCAACGACTCTTTTAATTCACGTAGAAGAGATTTTCATACTGAAGAAAATAAACTTTGGTTTGATTCAATAGGTAATTTAGTTTTTCTGCTATCACGCCCGTCAGTTTTGAAAAATCGTGCAAATGCGAACTGGATAAAACGCGCGTCAAAGTTTTCAATAGGAGGAAATATCGGTAAACCTTTACAAGTGGGGCTCCAGCTATAAAAGGGGTTTAGAAATTTTGTACCGAGTTGATGTATTCCAGGGCACTTTGTTTATAATATTTAAGTCGGGGAAGACAATTTCAACCCTTAAACCCTTTTTTTTACTTTTTTAAGGGTATGGAGGAAACGGGTTTGGTGACGTCAGTGGATCAAATGACATTGGTTTGACCGAAACAAACCCAAACAAATTAGAGTAAGCATACAGAAAACGTATTTCAAAAATCGAATATTTTCCGGAAATATTTTTTTTCTTAATAAAATACCCCTCCCCTATCATTAAAAAAAACATATTTTCATACTGCAGAATAGCAGCGAACACGTGATCAATTTTTGGAGCCGATTAGTGCTGGAGCCCCACTTGTAAATATTTACCGAAATATCAATATCAAATATCAATCGCTTCCCTGCTTTTGGCCTTGTATCTTCAAAAAAATTCACAATTTTCCTCTGTAACTTTGTAAATATATTCTTCGATAGCTTATCTATCAATTTGAGCAAAAAAAAAGATTTTTCCGACCTTCTAATTCAGGCTCCCCCTGCCTTAAATTATGATTATTATCATTACTAATATGATCGTTTTGTAAATTATTATTACTGTCATTACTCTTCTCGATCATATTATCGTGGTTTGGGTTTCACTTTATGGACGACACGTCATTATCATTATCATCCATTGTTATGTCACAACTATTCTTTTCATTATAATCATTAAGATTATTATGATTATTATAATAATTATAAATATTGTCATTAAACCTTTACGATTATTCTGATCCTTCATTCTATTATTAATGTTGGTATCATCATTACAATTATTATTATCTCGACTATTGAACTCGAAAAATGCCGTCAGTCTCGTTCAAACCCGCCCACCTCCGAACGTTATTTTCAATCGTATATCAAAAGTAAGTCGCTTCGATGCGCGCAATACTCAGACCTCACGGCATCCATGAAAATAGTGGCAATAATAAAATTAACTCGAAACGAGGTCCGAGACGAGTTTTGCAAAATTCTCGGCCCCAAAGGGGATGTCGAGTTATATAATATATTATGCGAAAAAAGGTTTGTACATGAGGGTTATGCGCAAGGAGAGTTAACGCAATTCGTTGCGGATTTTGTGGGGCTCCAAGGGCCGAAACGAGAGTATTGCGTATTATTTAATGGGGTGCGTAAACCGAATTAGCGACAGAGATAAATACGTCGAAGTGAAGGAT
>OZ023315.1:5993838-6028414 GCA_964007375.1 Ophion obscuratus | reverse complement strand
GAGAGAGAGAGAGAGAGAGAGAGAGAGAGAGAGAGAGAGAGAGAGGGAGGGAGAGAGAGGAGAGGGAGAGGGGAGAGAGAGAGAGAGAGAGCGAGAGAGAGAGGGAGAGAGGAGAGAGAGAAAGAGAGGGAGAGAGAGAGGGAGAGAGAGAGAGAGAGAGAGAGAGAGAGAGAGAGAGAGAGAGAGAGAGGGAGAGAGAGGATTTTCGCTGGTGTGCAATGCGTTATGAAAAGTCTAGTACAATAAAATTTATGAAACATGAACACCGAGTTTTATATATATATATATATACATATATATATTCTCTTCGGTACGGGCATTAAGGATTGCCCAAATTTTTGCTTCGTGGATACAGCTCCCATTGTCACGTTTACGAATCTCCAACTAAACGATATTTAGCCTAACCCGGTATGAAGAAAAAGACAGTACCTAAATATAAATATATATATACGTCGTCAAGTTTTCTTTCCGCAAAATTTTCATCCATGTATATCTATAGTTTTTGGGATGTGGAATACGTACATATAGTATATGTATATATAATTCTCTGCGAGCCGAAAACTCCCCCAAGAATTTCCGATTTGGTAAGGAATATATATATATGTATGTATTAGACGAGAAGGCTCTATAATGGCTTTATGCTTATACTATTGCATTTCCGTAACTGTGCGAAGGGTAGCTTGGTCAAACGGGTCTCTTGTAACCGAGCGAAAAAGCGGCAAAATGAGTCCCGTGCTGCCTTGGCCGCGTATCCAATCAGTGGTTACTTAAGGGGGTATCCCTCTCTGGAAGCCCAATTTGAAGGGTCAGAATGATGATTTTTTTTTCCTAGTAACACATTGGTTGGAATAAATTAATTTTTTCCCAGCATGTTGTACACATGTTTGTGGTTACAATGTAATTTGTCCGGAAGAAAATCTTTCAAAGTGTTCGCGGTGCTGCAGTTGGCGTTGCAGTCTTCCAGCGGCGAGGCCCAAAACGGCGGGATCTCTACCAGGCTCAAACGTCATCTAAAACGAAAACAAAAAATGTTTTCTTCAAATATATCCAACTGGCTATGGGTTCACGATCGACTTTTCGAAATTTCGAAAAATACGAAAAAATGACAGCTTCGCCGAAGAAAAACCTCATTTTTCTCGTGAACAACAGCATGCTGAAGTCATTGTTATTATTAAGTGGTTCATCCAATTAAAAAATGCGATCGTGAACCGTCAATGACTACTGTTTAGTCTATTTAGTATGAATATCAAGCAGTTAGAAAACGTATGTATTTTTTTTCGATGTACAAAATTGCCGAATACTAATATTTTCTTTTGTTATCTTTTTTTTAGGCGCTCCGCGGCGCGACATTTAGCATCAACAATTTTTGAAATAGAACAAAAAACAAAAATTCGCATCAATCTACATTAGAATACCTAGAGAGGTACGTACGGAATTTAAAAAATATTGTTTCATTCAAAAGCTGTAAGTATTTGAACTTAAGAAATTAATTTTCGTGAAAAATTTCGTCATAACGAACATAACAATAAGGAACATAACTTTTAAATTTGTAGTAAATGTAGTGAAAATTTTTGAAGTTATTTGTCACGCCAATTCGAAAAAAGCTGTGTCGAGAAGTTGCGAGTAGTCGGCCATTTTGTTTTAAAATTCATAAAAACTTATTATTAAATTAATAAGTTTTATTAAAAAAAAACTTTTCTAACAGCTTGATATTCATACTAACCCTTAATAGTCTCACTGGGTCCACGGGACCCAAACAAATTATTTTGATGCCGTACAACTTTTTTTCCCCATAAAACATAAATTTTTTTATATGCGTAAGCGTTTCGTTCTTTCCTTCTAAGTCGCACCTGCGTTGGACGAAATAAATATACTTTTTGAAAAGTCCACAGAAACCGCTGTGTCTATTTCAAAGTACGTTGCTTCCAGATTATAAAACCATTTTTTATTTATTTTTTGTCAATAATTACAAGAGTTACAGCAATTTTTGTAAAAAAAACGTCATTTTTCACGTTTTTTTTGGCATCATTTTTTTTTGCATATTTAAAATGTAATTTTTGATTTCTAACCAATATTCTTGTATTAAACAAGGTTCAAATTATACTTGAAATTTTTTTTCATATCGCTCAATGCATTATTTCATTATTTATAACAATTTAAAAACGCCCGGGTCCCATGGACCCAGTATGATTATAACGTGATTCCAGTTAAGTGTGACTACTAAGGGGTAAATAGATGTGTAATTAATTCATGAATGAATCACTTTTTCATACGAAAAAAAATTCTTAAATTCGCACATGATTTTATACCCGTTACTGTGGCCTAAGGCCTTAGCACACTGTTCGACTAAAATAGGTGTAACTTCGTCAATTTTCAGAATTTCACGGTCCGGTTGGTTTTTTAAAATTCTTGAAAGTTCACACTATAACAATATGGAAAAAAACATTTAAATAAAAAAAGAAACATTTTAAACCACTTTTTTAAATCGGACTAAAAAGTATAAAATAATTTTTCCTACCTCTATACAGATTTATAACCCAAATACAGATTCCTAACCGCATACAGATTTTCCTGAAAATTTGTAATTGTGAATTTTTAACAGCTATAAAAATACTTGTAAGATTTAAAGCGAAAAACGTGGTGCACATGTAATAGATAAGTGATGTATGAATAGTTCACCTAAGTCACTAACAATGTTATTACGCTGCAAGTGATATGAACTGTTGGAAAAATTTGGATAATTGAGCGAGTTATAACGATTTTCGTGAGGGTCAGATCATTCACCGTGGTACGTTTTTCTCGATACTATGTTTTATGAAACGGTTTGAGGGGCTACCTTCACCTAGAGCCCCGAAAAAGTAGCCAAATTCCGATTTTAGTTTCTGGGAAACGGGTGGTGAAGAAGAAACGCATTTTTTTAACACAAAGGTACATATATTAAGAACCTTGGGAAAAAATCACCAAACATACAGAAAAACAAGAAAAACATGGCCGCCGGCAGATGGTTAAATTTTTTTCGCGACGTTTCGCGGTGGACATTCTCCAGCTTAAACGGTCCATCCGAAATCTAAAAACCAAACGGATTATTCAAGGTAACAACAAATACGAGTCATTGACGATCGTTAATTGTTTGAATATTTTTTTTTAACATTGTGACAACGACTTGAAACTCGAGCACACAAAATCTATGAAAAAAGTCGTCATTTTTACGTAACTATTGAAAAATGAAGATCGATTTTGAAAAAATGAGATCGTCAACGACCTTTAAATGTTTCTCATCGTATCTTCGGTAAATTTGGAAATAATCCATCAAGTGGTTCACGAGATATCTTGTCCACCGACTTTGAGAACAGTATCATCTGACGGCGACCACGTTTTTGTTGTTTTTCTGCTTTTTTTTTGCTGATTTTTTTTAAAGGCTCACAATACATGTACCTTCATGTTAAAAAAAATACGTTTTTTTTTTCATCTACCGTTTCCCTGAAAAATTCGGAATTTGGCCATTTTTTCGGGTCTCTAGGTAAATGTAGCCCCTTGAGGGAGGACATCACTGACCGGCCGAAAATGGGTAGTTTTTTCCGATTGTTTTAAATCTACTACATTATTTGTTTGGGACTCGGAAAAAAGGTATTTTATTAAGCATACATTAAACTCGTTTCGTGTAACTTTTTATTTGAAAAAATAAAAAAGGAACGACTTTGAGCTATAATAGAGTCTTTCTACGAATAAATGTGGTCCAAGGGCCAGATCCATAACATGACAATGGCTCATGAAAAATAAAGATAAAAAAGTTTTATAATTTATATAAATGTAGTTCTCGTTGTCCGTAAATGTTTTTCGAGAAAAAAACTTCACAAAATGGCGAGTGCTGAAAAAAAGGAGTAATTTTGGCGTAATTTTTACTTATATTCGGGGGCTTGAAAAATACTCGATACCAAAAAAAAGGCCACGTACAACGATGGCTACTGCTATTACGGAAAGTTTGCTCCTTCGAAATTGAAAATCGGACAATTGTACCTAGAGTTATGATTCCGGCCAGGTCGAGAAAAGTCGTTTGGAGAAAAGCGCGATTGAAAGCATTAGTATACGTAAATCGTTGAGCTACCTGCTCTCGCTAAATTGTCTGTAACTTCTGTTTGTCCCATTCACTTAAGGCGTTACCCCCACTTGTAGCCCAAAAACGAAGGCCTTTTTCATGAATTTTTTTAAAGAAAACTACAAAACTTTTTTAATCGATCAATGTACCATCTTAAAGAACACATCTTAAAGAACTTTCAGTAATTTTTTTATTGAAAAATATTACATTGTTTAGTGGCAAATGGCCGTCAATGAAATAATGTTTTTATATACACGGTTTGCGGTGACCAACATTGCGGCGAAGTGGATCATCTGAAAAAAAAAAATGCGGATGGATTTAGTCAAATATAAGTATAAACTAGTCTTTGATCGAAGGATTTTAAAAAATATTCATTTTTCACAAAATGGCGGACAGTCAAAGTTAATGGTTCGATTTTAACGAAAAAAAACGGCAGTTTTTTGGCTATAAAACGGCCATTTTTTTTTTTCGAAAAAAAAAATCGAACGATTAAAGACTACATTTGTATGTATTAAATGAGCCTGCAAAATTTCAAGAAGATCGGTTCATTAGTGTTCGAGTAATCTTGGTCACCGACTTCAGAAATGCTATTTTGAGAAAAACGCGTTTAAAGTTTCAATTTCCGGATTCTTCTCTTTCAACGCTCATATCTCAGTCAATTTTGTTCGGATCGACTTGAAATTTTCAGGACATATTCTCAGATACTTATACTTCAAAAAAATGCAATAAAAAAAATCTATTTTTTCAAAATAGCAAGTGGGGGTAACCCCTTAATGTTCGGACAGAGCATGCTCTACGGCATTTTCTATCCTATGAGCACATAATTTTCTCACACGTTTATCCGTTTGTTCATAACAAGTGATTAAGGTTGTTTTTTTAGTCGAAAATCGAATTTTTTTCTCCAGCTTGCCATTTTCGTAACTCTTAAAATTTCATTTTATACTGCAAGAAAGTTTTATTATTATACTGAAAGTTAATATTTTAATTTCTCGCTAGAGACGAGCCTATTTTTTGAAACCACCTACACCGATTCGCCATGCTGCAACGGTGGCACTTTGCTTAAATAATAATCACTTCATTGTTTATCAATATTTTACAATTAAGAAAAAACTCAACATTGCCAAGACTATATGTCAATTGTGTGTAAAATCTCGACCTCGTCATCCCGATAATCTCGTGACAAAAAAATATTGAAAATCGACATGTATTTTGGGCCCGAAGTTTCACGAAAACCCGTTACACACACATACTTATGTATACGGATATATAAAAACACATGCTGCACATCTTTAATGTCGATTCATCAGGCACTGCCTTGCCGCGGTTGAATTAATTTTTTTCTTTCTTTTTTCTCCGTTTTGTCATCGCGACTCACATGGACTCACTTGAGATAAACTTTTTTGTATCGATCCAATGTTTTCTGCCCTTTTATGTGGCTACGAATATTCGTGCATATATATATATATATATATATATATATATATATATATATATATATGTGCATTTTACCTCGTCTCCCACATCGAGTCTTTTTCTCTCACGACTCTGAAGCTTATCTGTTTTTTTAGTTCGGCGACCAATACTAGTAGGAGAGAAGACGGGGCTGGGAATAAAAAATTCATTCGAGACCGAAAAAATATCGAGGTACGAAGAGGAGAGTACGTATTGTGCGCGATATTTCTTTCGGTGCGGGATCGCGTATCGGAAAATACGACAAAGAGAGAAAAAAATAAAATAAAATACCGAGGCGAATACGTGTCTCCGCATTCGTTCATCTGGCTTTTCCACCTGCTACACTCTTCGATTATTCACACGAATGCAGGATCTTAGATTACGTTGCCTCTTATTGGATCATCGGACGAAAGTAGAGATTGACTAGCATTTTTTTTTTAACAAACGAGAAATGTCCGAAACTTTGCCATTTCCGGCAAAACCGTCAAATTTTTGAACGTATGTTCACGAAATTTTTCGAGTTGGTGCCTCAGACAATGAGATCAAAATTGAGAAATAAGAAAAATTTGGAAAAAAAATCTTTTTTTTTACGGGAAAAAGGGCAAGTTTTCTCCCTCGCGTTCCCCATCGTAAATGGTCTCATTTGACAGGTCTTTTAAAATGAAATCGATGTTCCCTTTACCATTTTTCATTCCCAAGTCCGGTTTACGAGATATGAAGCTTCAAAGTGATGTACCCCCACCCCTCTAACTTTTACGGTGGTTAAAAAAATCTGCAAAAATTCTACGTCCTAGTATTTGATCAGGACTTTCGATTGTAATTATTTCGGTTACGGCCCCTATGATACACACTTGGTAGGATTTTTTTTTGCATTCGCAAGAGGGCACAGGGAAACTGAGAAAAACCGGCGATACAGGGGTCGAATTTTTCGTCGCAAAGTCGCAGTTGGCAGCGGAAAGTTAGTTAAATCAGAGAACCGCTCGGTAGTCGGCGACCAAGCGACCCATCCGAATATCGGGGCAACGTTGTTTTGCGACGACGACGCGACGGTGGCTCTCTCGGTCGCTTGGATATCGGACAAAAGTGGCGACCCCAGACGATCGGGGTGACCGCTCGGTTTTCGGGTCTCACCATCGGAAGGCGTGGCAATCGATACATTTTTCCGCACCGGTACCACCCCACACTGCCGATTGTTCGTCCGCATTAATCCTCTTTATTTTAATATTTACACCGTTCCGGTCTGATTGTGCGGGCAACAAGGTCTCGCATAACCTGTCTCCGCGCCGTAACGACCGCAGGCACGGAACAGTCACCCGGTATATGGCCCAAATAAACACGCCGCCGGTTCCCGTCGGGACATAATAACGGCAAAGGACTGTTTTACATTTTGGCTTTGTGCGAGCATCGAAATCCAATAATAAAGTCAAGTCTCGGAGTAATGAGAGATCTAACCGATTTTCCCGATTTTGGGCAGATCTGGGCAACCCAAAATGAACGAAACGCGCGAAGCGGAAACATCGTTACTAATATTTTCATCGCTTCAAATGATCGTTATGATCGTTTTGGTCATACGAAATTTCGATCTTTATGCCAGCAGAAAAAGATCGTTATAAAAAAAGAGCTGAAATTTAATTATTATATTGTTTCAATTAATCGTGCCCAATAAAAAAATTAGATGACGTGTAAAAATAAAAATAATTCGTAGTATTTTTGCTTCGGTTTGTTTGGGTTTAAACGATGTCAATGATCTTCTGAAGAAACGGAGGGAACGTGTGAAGGGAAAATTCCGCCATTTTTTATTTGAAATCGTAATTTCAATCGTAACGCCGAATTTTACAGGCTGAACAAAATGTTTAATTGATAAAGACCTTTGAGACAAATATGGCTCACTTAAAAAATCAACTACACCAAAAATAGAAGAATTTCTTGTAGAAACGTTGAGTATTTTTTTTTCTTAAAGTACGTTGAAAATGGAACAAAAAATCTTCATTTTGGTAAATATTTACAAGCGGGGTGCCAGCCCTAATCGGCTCCAAAAAAAACACGTGTTCTGGGCTATTCTGCAGTATTGAAATATGTTTTTTTATGAAATTTATTTTATAATTTTTATTAAGAAAAAAAATTCCACGCAATATTCGATTTTTTAAATACGTGTGTTTGGGTTCGTTAAGGTTGTTTGGGTTGTTTGTGTTTTCTCCATACCTTTAAAAAGGTAAAAAAAGGGTTTGGGGGTTAAAATAAGGGTTGAAATTGTCTTCCCCCGACATAAATATTATAAACAAAGTGCCCTGAAATACATCGACTCGGTACAAAATTTCTAAATCCCTCCTCTAGCTGAAGCACCACTTCTAAATATCTACTTTCATTTTTCCTGAGGTTTCAGTAAATTACCGTTTATTGCATTTCGAAGATATCGACGGACGGCTAGGAAAAATTAAAAAATTCACCGAGCCACTAGAGCTCAATAATCAAGCAAATAAAAAAATGCGAAAATACGTGTCGTTGATTTTTTTTATATGTAGAATTAATTCATATTAATTCACATAAGTTTATATAAATTGATATAAATTTAAATCAATCCATATAAATTTGTATGAATCCATGTAAATTTATATCAATTCATATCAATTTGTATAAATTCATTTAAATTAATTTATATAATTTATTTATGAATTCGAATTTGTTTCATTCCACTTATTTCAATTAACAAATTTATTCATATAAGAAGTGGATTACTTTTCAAGTTCGTACGAACTCCTACAAATTCATTAAAATTACGAAAAATTGAAAATTCATCCGATCGAAAAATGGTCAATGTTTCGGAGCGAAATATTCACGTGGAGCGTCTCGCATACACATTATCATTACAGATCCCCGAGTCTCAGGACCTTTAGCCTAACGTTTCTTTGTTTTCCTTATAATCGGCTTAACCATCAATTTGTAAGTTTATATACATTAGGATGTCCGAGACCTACGACAAATACTTCTGCCGTCCGTCATTTATATCGGTTCGAATTTTTCCG
Source organism: Ophion obscuratus (assembly GCA_964007375.1). Lineage (NCBI taxonomy): Eukaryota > Metazoa > Arthropoda > Insecta > Hymenoptera > Ichneumonidae > Ophion > Ophion obscuratus. The sequence continues at coordinate 6,019,843 of OZ023315.1, read as the reverse complement.
CCTTCTTACACTCCGAAAGATGGAGTTGACGAAAAAAAAAAGATCGAGGCTAAGGAGACCGTAATTATGTAGGTGGAAGGGCACGCGAGTCGAGGTTAGATCTATACCGAGTTGCCTTTCTTCTATGCACTCAATAATAGGATTAACAAGATTAACTCGGTAATAATCATTTGGAGCGACGAACCCTGCTGGGCAGCCGACCGTTTCCTTTTTCCTCACCGGGAAAATTATATGGAAGCTTACTCTATAAATAAATGGACGAAAAATTTGAACAGCGTAACAAACGCCGATTATTCGTTCATTCTTGGAAATTTATCCGTTTATATTATGTCGAAAGTGGTTGGTCGCACAGTAACAAAAAGGCTTGTATTTTAGTGCTTTTCGTACGTATTTTCCAGATTGGACAAGGCCAATATGACTGTACAGTTCAAAGCTGATTCTATAGGTGGATTATCGTACTAATGTGACAAAATTGTCCATTCGTTTTTTGAAGCTGAAATTTGAGAGGGAGATACCCCCTTAAATTTCTTATACCCCTAGAGATACCTCTAGACGAGAAAAAAATTTGCTGATTTTCATGATTTTATTTTTAAGGGAGACTTTGTCCTTGGATTGCCATATTTCAGGTGTTTACATTTTATTTTCTTCAAAGGAAACGAGTAAAGCTTTTTGAGTGCGGTTTTTTCTTGCTTTTATTCATGATATACAGAACGTTAAAAAAAAATTTTTTCGAAAAAAAAAACCAAAATGGCGGCCGTTGCAGCTCCGCGAAAATAGGTCCTCAAATCGCGGGAGGTAAACGGCTGACATCACTGCCCCCTCTTTGTTGATCTGAAACACAAATTCAAAGCATATTATCAATCTGTGACCCTTTGGTCATGGAATGACGGATGGGTTTTTCGTTTAGTACAAATTTCGGAAAATGGCGGCAATTAAAAAAAAATCGAATTTTCGCGTTTTTTTTCGCATAAAAAGAGAAATAATAAATGCAAAAATGTATCTATCGAAAAGACGATCCGTCATTCCGTGAAGACATATTTTCTGAGTATGCTCTCCAAATTTCAGGTCGATATGTCAATTACAGCGGTCAGGAGAATGTCAGCCATTTTTAAAAACGTGTTTTCGAGAAAAACGCGTTTAAAGTTTTGTAATGTGTTTACACAAATGTGCTTATAATTACCGCTAATCGGCAATGCCTGGTCCATAGAGGCATCCCTCCTCTTCTAGCTGCTCATGTTGAGCCGCTAACATTTTCCGCTGCAATTTCAAGGACAAAGTCTCCCTTAAGGAAATATTTCTTCACCGTTTCTGAGACTTGCAAGGAAAGGCTTCGAGGTCGATCTCTCCGATTTCGATGAAATTTGGCATGTTTGTAGAATGGGTAAAAATACGCGACGCGTATTTTTTTATATCTGCGGAACCCGATTTTTAAGGGTTGAAACGCACCCTCGAAAATTGGGGTGGTTTTTGTTTTTTGTCGATAACGTTTGAACGATACGAGATACGAAAAAAATTCAAATTGCAATAATGTTTATTTTTTCGTGTACTATACATTGGAGATGAGAACGATAACGTTATCGACGAAAAACGAAAAACACCCCTTTTTCGAGGGTGAGTTTCACCCCTTGGAAAACCGTTTCCGCAGATATTAAAAAATACGTGTCGCGTATTTTTACCCATTCTACAAGCATGCCAAATTTTAGCGAAATCGGAGAGGTCGACCTCGCAACATTCCCTTTTTGGGGTATATTTTATTACTACTTTTGGCTGTTTCATGATTGAAACAAAAATTAATCTTCAAAAATGCCGAAGGTATCGCACTGTCTTCTAAACTGCATTTGCAAAACTGGAGTGACGTATCGCTAAAAACCTAATCGACCTATTTTGATGGAATTCGGTATTAATCTTTCTAACCTCATTGTCGTAGACATGACCCTAAATGTTTTTGAAAAGCAAAAGTATTTTTTTAAATTTCAAAACAAGTCTTTTTTTCGGAAATCTTTGGGTTTCAAAGCGTACCATTTCATCGGTTTTTAAAATTGTTCACTTTTTCTTGGTTTATATTCTGCGTATGAGCGTTAAGGCCTTAGGCCACTCTAGTGGCCGAAAAAAACAGCTTTTTGGGATTTTTTTTTCAAAAAAACTACAGAATAAATCGAGATGACAAAAAAGGGTGTTTATCATACATATCAGTGAACTGTATACAATAATTTTATTGAAGCGATTACTTTCAAAATGGCGGCTGTGCAGCGTTTATCTGAAAACTGTATTTTTTAAGTTGGCCGGAAACAAGTCAGACAATTTTCAACCGATTCACTTGAAATGTTGAAAATATGTTGAAAAATACATTGTCTATGGAAGTACGTAGGATTTTTTTTATGTTGCATAGTTCATTTGTTATTAACGATTTTTTGTGCAAATTTTTGGAAAGTGAAAAATTTGTCTGAAAAATCGTCAGATAATTGTTACAAACCCGTTAATGAAGGAAACATCTTCGTTTGTTTTTTTTTTTCAGATTAATTCCACCGACGCTAAGTGTCACGCCGTCGGATAACCTCTGCCGCAACCCGTTTAGAAAACCGTGCCACACATCCGCCATTTTTAAAGATTAATAAAAGATATATCATGTAACAGCCAAAAGTAGCAATGAAACATATTCTAAGTCGAAAAAAGGTGGAGAAATATTTTCTTAAAAAAATGATGAAATCAGCAATCTTTTCCTTGCCTAGAAATATGTCTGACTCGGGGCCCAAACAGGTCGATTTTCAACATTTTTTGTGATGAGAATTTTGGGCCGACGAGGTCGGGATTTTGGACACAATTGGTACATAGTATTGCCGAGTTTGAGTTTTTTTTGTACGGAAAAATATTGACAATCAATGAAGTTATTATTATTTAAGGTGTTACCCCCACTTGTAGCGCAAAAAAAGGCCTTTTTCATGAATTTTTTTAAAGAAAACTACAAAACTTTTTTAATCGATCAATACACCATCTTAAAGAACACATCTTGAAGAACTTTCAGTAATTTTTTTATTGAAAAATATTACATTGTTCAGTGGCAAATGGCCGTCAATGAAATAATGTTTTTATGTACACGGTTTGCGGTGACCAACATTGCGGCGAAGTGGATCATCTGAAAAAAAAAATGCGGATGGATTTAGCCAAATATAAGTATAAATTAGTCTTTGATCGAAGGATTTTAAAAAATATTCATTTTTCACAAAATGGCGGACAGTCAAAGTTAATGGTTTGATTATAACGAAAAAAACGGCCGTTTTTTGGCCATAAAACGGCCATTTTTTTCGAAAAAAAAAAATCGAACGATCAAAGACTACATTTTTATGTGCTAAATAAGCCTGCAAAATTTCAAGAAGATCGGTTCATTAGTGTTCGAGTAATCTTGGTCACCGACTTCAGAAATGCCATTTTGAGAAAAACGCGTTAAAAGTTTCAATTAGCCGGTCGTTTACACAACGGATTCTTCTTTTTCAACGCTCATATCTCAGTCAATTTTGTTCGGATCGACTTGAAATTTTCAGGACATATGCTCAGATACTTAAACGTCAAAAAAATGCAATAAAAAAAATCGATTTTTTCAAAATCGCAAGTGGGGGTAACCCCTTAAAGAATGTGCCGCCATTGCTGCATGGCCATTCGGTGGCGGTGATTCTGGCAACTGCGCTTATCTGGAATAAAAAATGAGGAAATGTACTTTTGTTCCAATAATAAAACTTTCGTATGAGCGAATTCGTTCTTGAAAGTTTGAAAACCACGAAAAAGGCAAGCTGTGGAAAAAAAGCTCGATCTTCGACGAAAAAACAACTTTAATAATTTTTTATTAACAAATGGATAAACATATGAGAAAAATCGTCCGTTCATACGATAGAAAATGTGATAAACTATGCTCTACCTGAATTTGCAGGACGAATAAATTTTGGGATCTGACTTACACTGTTTCATAAAACATAGTGTTCGAGAGAAGCGCAATAGAAAAAAGGGTAAATCGCAGCGAGGCTACCGTAGCGCAGTGGGCGATCGGACCTCACGAAAATCGTCAAAATTCGATTCATTTTAGGAATTTTTACGAAATATTTTTTTTTTTCGAAAATTCGATTTTTCTACTTGCTTCAAATTAATAGAATTTACAGGTAAACATTTTTTGTAAAGATTTAAAAAGTTACAGACAAGCACCCCTTACAATTTTATTCTATGTGCATATATAAAAAAATAGATAAATAAAAAAGAATAAATGAATAAATGAATAAATGAATAAATGAATAAATCAATAAATAAATAAATGAATGAATGAATAAATGAATAAATGAATGAATGAATGAATAAATGAATAAATGAATAAATGAATAAATGAATAAATAAATAAATGAATGAATGAATAAATGAATAAATGAATGAATGAATGAATAAATGAATAAATGAATAAATGAATAAATGAATAAATGAATAAATGAATAAATGAATAAATGAATAAATGAATAAATGAATAAATGAATAAATGAATAAATGAATAAATGAATAAATGAATAAATGAATAAATGAATAAATGAATAAATGAATAAATGAATAAATGAATAAATGAATAAATGAATAAATGAATAACTGAATAACTAAATAAATGAGGAAATAAAAAAATAAATAAAAAAATCAACTAATAATTATATTATACACAGACACACATACATTTTGATAACTAGCCATTTGTACAGACATATATATAACGGTACACCTGTCGGCCGCGCGTTATCCCGTATTGATTAACTCGTAAGGCCAGTGCGTAAAGCACGCGCGGCCTCTGCACGTTACAATGCCCAGGGTGTGCATTATGCGGAGCGTATATACATGTATACCTACGAGTTGTCCCGCGTGTGCGGTTGTACCGAGAGACGTGCCTGATTAAATTAGGATCTTAATGAAACTGTTTAATCAGGTACATGATTGCAACCGCAAATGCCTATACACGTTTCCCTCTCTGCCTCCAATTACCCAAGCGTGGTATCGCTGTTTGTGTGTATACGGAAACGCAGCCGCGTACGTGGACAGCGAACCTTCGCGCCAGTCTCCGCATGATGTGAATCTATGAATTTTCGTTGCAATCAATCGAAATTTAATTATCCAAAAAATGTAAATGTGAATGTATGTGGGTGCATGGGAAACGGGTCTCGCAAGTGTATTGCGTATGACGTATTTTCACGAGCAAAATGTTAATTTTGTTGTCAATTAAATTCCATTGAAATTACAGTTAAATTCCAATTGAATTCCACTTAAGTTCCATGTAAATTCTAATCAGATTCGATAATTCCAATTAGATTCCATAATTCCAATCAAGTTCCATGTAAAGTCCTATTAAATTCCATTTTAATTCCAATTAAATTCCATTTTAATTCCAATCAAGTTCCATGTAAAGTCCTATTAAATTCCATTTTAATTCCAATTAAATTCCATTTTAATTCCAATTAAATTCCATTTAAATTCCAGTTGAATTCTATGTAAATTCGCAAATTATCTTCCTAACGTTGGTACCTAGTAACGGCAAGTGGGTACCGGAGTCTAAATTTTCAGACTATTTTGGCGGCTTTCAACTCCATTTCAATCTATTTTGACGGCTTTTGATTCCATTTAAGCCTCACTTGAGGCTACTTGATGCTAGAAGTCTTACTATGAGCCTCGAAGTGTCACCAAAATCAACTTTTATAGTATAGGCAGAAGATAGGCAGTAGGTTGTAGGTTTGATTCCACGTGTAGGCGAAATAATGTTTTCGAAATAATTAATTTCAAGCTGTAGGGGAATGACGAATTGTAATAAAAAATAATTGAGGCAGAACTCTGGATTAAGGTCTTAGGCCACAGTAACGGGTATAAAATCATGTGCCAGCTTAACGATTTTTTTCGTATGAAAAAGTGATTCACTCATAAAATTAATTACACATTTATTTAATATGAATATCAAGCTGTTATATTTTTATAACAGCTTGATAAAATATATATATTTCTTTTCGATGTACAAAATGGCCGACTACTCGAAACTTCTCGAAACAGTTTTTTTTCTCCAATTGGCGTGACAAATAACTTCAACAATTTTCACTCGATTTACTTCAAATTTAAAAGTTATGTTCCTAAATGCATTTAGCAGAGAAGTAGACACGGAATTTCTGATTAATCGAAAACTTTTCATTTTATGAGCAGTTTACTAGCAGTTATAAGGAAATTTTTCACTGAAAATTCATTTGTTAAGTTCAAATACCTACAACTTTTGAATAAAACAATATTTTTTAACTCCGCACGTATTTCTCTAAGTATTCTAATGTGGATTGACGAAATTTTTTGTTTTTTGTTGTCACGCCGCGGAGCACCTAAAAAAAATAACAAAAGAAAATATTAGTAGTCGGCCATTTGTGCATTGAAAAAAAAATATATATATTTTCTAACAGCTTGACATTCATACTAAATAGGTGTGTAATTAATTTTATGAATGAATCACTTTTTTATACGAAAAAATTGTTAAATTCGCACATGATTTTATACCCGTTACTGTGGCTCAAGGCCTTAAGTATTGTAATTTATTATGAATTTATGCATTATTCCATGCATTTAGTAGACAGACTGTGATGCCTTGTATGTCATCAGTGCATATCTTTGTGCATAATAGCGTGTATGCGTGTGCGGGTATACTTGTGACATTCAAGAACGGTATTTCGACATTCTACTCACAAGGAACATCACTTAAGTCTCCGCTTTCGATTTTTTTGAAACTCTTATATGTGATAAAGCATTGAAAACTATTAGACACGTACTTTTTTCGGCAGAAAAACGGTGTTAAGGGGGTAAACAACCCCTCAAAGAAAGGCGTGTCACCCCTTAATTATTTTCAATGCTTATATAATGGATTTTTCATCGCTTTACATTGGAAGAATTTTGGGTTTTGTTTCATTTAGATTGGTGGACCGCTTGTGGGTGAAATTGCAAATCCACCCCTCAATACGTCCCCCCAAAAACCGTTTAGAGTCCAATAGTTATCAAAGCTTCTTCACATAAATGAGTTTCAACAAAATCCGCACATTTCAGTGATGTTCCTTGTTAGCGCCTAAAAGCGGAGAAAAGGGAAATTTGTTCCCGTTTTAGAGGTTAAGCAGGAGTTCATCTTACATTAAGCTCGAAGCTATTCTTTACAACATTTATCTCCCACCACTGTAAAGAGCAGGGTCAAATAGGTTGAAAATTTCGACTCGGGTAGTAATCATCCGCTTGCCATACCAGTTTACGAACTCAACGAATATTTTAGTTCCGTTAGTCACAACGAGGCCGAGACAAACAATGCTAACGCGCGGCTTGAGGGTTCCATCTGACTACAATGAAGGCGAATTTCTACTTCGGAGACACATCTCCCGAAGTTTTCTTTAGGGCTCTTCGCCACACTTCCTCCGAAGCAAATGATGCTGATGGGATATTGGTTAGTGCGGATGGCTTTGCCCGTCATCCTGCCTATGGTGCTGCACGCCTTCAACCTTTCACTCATGCATCATTGTTTCCTCTTGTTTGGAAAAAACTGCCCGTCAGGCCGTTACCGAAAATCAGATCGCCGTCAACTCTTGCAGATTATAGCTTTGTCCATATCATAGCTTTGTTCTCTATCCAAACTGGTATAATGCATCTTCGCCGACCAAGTCACAGCCTTTCTGGAAACAAGCGATCTCCTGGATCAATATCAGTGTGCATATGGGAAAGCATTCAGCCCAAAATGACCTAAACGCCCCCTCTGCGTATATGTGATTCGTAGGCCACGGTATCGATGACGAGATGGTTAGCATCATGACACTCTTTGACTTCTCCAAAGCCTTCGACAATGTCAACCATGGCAAGCTTCTCATGAAGCTCGATAACCTTCGTTTTTCGAGCTCTGCTCTGCGTTGGATGCAGTCCTACCTCTCTGGTAGATTCGGAAGTCTTGGGTGCCGACGGTGCCTGGTCCGCATGAGCTGAGGTCAGGTCGGGTGTCCCTCAAGGATCTCGGTCCACTACTATTCATCCTATCACTCAGACCTTAGATAAGCCCTAGCATCCTGTGACTACAATTTCCACTCGGACGACTTACAGATCTTCCTGTGCTGTCCACGCTCTAACCTAGAGCATGGAATCCCAAAGGTTAACGCAGATATCGTTACGAGATGGTTAGCATCATGGCACTCTTTGACTTTTCCAAAGCCTTCGACAATGTCAACCACGGCAAGCTTCTGATGAAGCTCGATAACCTTCGTTTTTCGGACTCTGCTCTGCGTTGGATGCAGTCCTACCACTCTGGTAGATTCGGAACTCTTGGGTGCCGACGGTGCCTGGTCCGCATGAGCTGAGGTCAGGTCGGGTGTCCCTCAAGGATCTCGGTCCACTACTATTCACCCTATTACTCAGAAAGATGAGCTCTAGCAACTTGTGACTACAATTTCCACCCGGACGACTTACGCTGTCCAGGTTCTAACCTAGACCGTGGCATCACAAATGTTAACTCAGCTATCGTTATAATTAGGATCTGGGCCGCGCTGAACGGGCCCTCAATGCTAACAAAACACAAGCAATTATACTCGGCAGTGGACGTACCACACGCGCGTTGCATGCTGAGTCGAAATTTTCAGCCTATTTTGCCCCTCCAGATCCTCACAGTGGTAGGAGACAAAGGCACTAAAGTACCTTCGCATTCAATATAAAATGGGCTCCTACTTAACGCCTAGAACGGGAACAAATTTCTCTTTTCGCCACTTGCAGGCGCTAAGGAGGCCGTCGAATGGCACACGTATACACGCATACGCAAACTCTATTACGCATATAGAGATACATATGCCTGAATACGCGCATGCGTAGACACACGTGTATACCCTCACGCATGCATGCCTGAGCATACTCCAACACACGTATACTAGTACCTATACGTATGTATGCGTGCCTGCTGTAGGGATCCGCGTATACATGCATACATGAGGACAATTCCTATAAAATAATGTTGTGACTGTTGCCGAAGATCCATTTCTTCCACTTTGGAGAGTTCCTGGAGCTGCAGGGGCAAGTTTGAAGCGAATGCGAAAGGTTCGCTGGGTGGAGATAATGCAAAGGCCACTGGAAAAGTAGGCCTCTACGGCGAACGCGCAGTCCTACCTAGTCCAACGCATGGCGGTTACTGAAAACTATCAGACCCGCTCTTTCGAACGCGACCATTCCCACCCTCGGTTCGTCGAGACAGCCAAATGCACGATAGGCCCAAACGCAATCAAAAGAGGAGCTGCAACGACTTCAGCTAGGTTAGGTAGGAGTATAAGGGCCTATGCAGGAGGTACGCAGCAAAGGAAGAGCCTGTGGCGGCCCATAGTAGGACTTCGAGCAGTAAACAGACTCAAGTGAGGCTGACATAGGATCAAAGGCCTTTAAAATAGGCTGAAAATTTCGACTCGGGATTTGACATCGGTTCACTGTGTCTAAAGTAAAGATCTCAGGAGTTTGAGTTGACGACGTCGTATGTTGGAAGGAACGGGCTATGTCTCAAAAGTGGTCAACTCTACGCTCTACCAACTCAAGGTTCGCTGGAGCTTTTTACCGCGTCACCTATGGGCCAAACTTGTCTCGGTCCTGATTCTGCTGGTCAGCAACTATTGCTGTGCGGTCACCTATGGTACGGCGAAGGAACATAACGTGATACTAAAGGTATTATGAAATCCTGTGTCCGCTTCATTTATGATGTTCCGTGGTTTGAGCACATATCACCTTTCTGGGTGAAGCTTTCTTGGCTGCGCCTTGAAGCATGGCGTAAATACTTCATGTTACGTATCGCGCATGAGGTTCTCCGCTCGGGCTGGCTAGCCTACCTGTGGTCACTGCTTCGATTAACGGAGACTTTGTCCTTAAAATTTAGCGGGAGATGTTAGCGGCTCAACATGAGCAGCTAGAAGAAGAGGAGGGATGCCTCTATGGACCAGGCATTGCCGATTAGCAGTAATTATAAACACATTTGTGTAAACACATTACAAAACTTTAAACGCGTTTTTCTCGAAAACACGTTTTTAAAAATGGCTGACATTCTCCTGACCGCTGTAATTAACATATCGACCTGAAATTTGGAGAGCATACTCAGAAAATATGTCTTCACGAAATGACGGATCGTTTTTTCGATAGATACATTTTTGCATTTATTATTTATCTTTTTATGCGAAAAAAACGCGAAAATTCGATTTTTTTTAAATTGCCGCCATTTTCCGAAATTTGTACTAAACGAAAAACCCATCCGTCATTCCATGACCAAAGGGTCACAGATTGATAATATGCTTTGAATTTGTGTTTCAGATCAACAAAGAGGGGGCAGTGATGTCAGCCGTTTACCTCCCGCGATTTGAGGACCTGTTTTTGCGGAGCTGCAACGGCCGCCATTTTGGTTAAAAAAAAATTTAACGTTCTGTATATCACGAATAAAAGCAAGAAAAGAACCGCACTCAAAAAGTTTTACTCGTTTCCTTTAAAAAAAATAAAATGTGAACACCTGAAATATGGCACTCCAAGGACAAAGTCTCCCTTAAACGGGCTTTGGGATGGAATGGCACTGCGAACTCGGCCCGAAATTTTGATCATATCTCGCTTCCGTATGGAATACTTTGGGCACGCATTCTCAATTGCTGCAGCTTACCTTTGTAATGCTCCGCCAGCAGACAGTCTGCTTCTTGGCAGAGTAGCTTTCGGGAAATTGATAGTAGATCGGCTAAAAACGGGTTCCGTCTAGCTAGCAGTATCGACTGGTTGAACAAGTCCGGAAAGCATGAGTGCGTGCGGTTTGCAACGTCTCGGATCCACCACTTTCTGTATTCTATCGGATTAATGTAAAGCGTCTTTAGTTTTTAGTTTCTGCTTTTACAATGTCTTTAGTTTTTAGGTTCTGCTTTTACAGATGAATGTAATGCGTCTTTAGTTTTAAGTTTCTGCTTTTACAATGTTTTTAGTTTTTAGTTTTTAGGTTCTGCTTTTACAGATTAATGTAATGCGTCTTTATTTTTGAGTTTCTGCTTTTACAATGTTTTTAGTTTTTAGGTTATGCTTTTACAGATTAATGTAATGCGTCTTTATTTTTTAGTTTCTGCTTTTACAATGTTTTTAGTTTTTAGGTTATGCTTTTACAGTTTTTAGTTTTAGTTTTCAGTTTCGGCTTTTACAATATTAATGTAATGCGCCTTTACTTTTTAGTTCCTGCATCGTTAGTTTGTATTGAGTCACCAAACAGTTGACATGTATGTGTGAATTATGTGCCAGATGACAACTAGTCCCAGAGTACTAATAAATCTAATCTAATCTAACCTTATATTTTTACTGTTATCTTTATTATTATTCATTTTTATAATAATGATAATATAATAATAATAATAATAATAATAGTAATAATAAAAATGATGATACTTTTTTTCAGACGCTGAGCTCGCAATTTTTTTCATTGAGCAAACAAATAAAAAATATTGCAAAAGTTTCGAGTAAGCAGTCCAACGTTTTCAATTACACGATAAGGTCGAGATGAGCAGCACTTCGATTATTTTTTTGTATCACGAGCTCGCTAAATTTTACGTGACGGCTGATTGTATTATTTTTGCATGCTATTTTAATTTCATGGATGATGATTTTAAGCGGATGAAGGTATACGGGAATATTGTATCCTGGTGTCGTGCCGAGAGTCGATCCGAGACTGATATGTTTGGACAGGTAGGATGTTTACACGCCCACGGATCAACGCAAAGCCGGGGATTAACGGGTGTCCGTATATATATGTATATACACGCTTATACCTAAGAGACAATTATAAGGTGGCCATGTGTTTTTTAAGGGCTCTGCATGGAGATTCTGCGACTGAGGAAAATGTGATTTTCAACGATTTTTTATGATTTCGATGATAAGAAAATATGGTTTTCAATGATTTTTAATGATGTCAATTATGAGAAAATATGATTTTCAATTTTTTTAAATGATCTTGATGATGAGAAACTATGATTTTTAATGATTATTCGAATCCTTTTAGACAAAAAAGTAGCGTATTTTAATCTTCGTTCTGCTGAATTCAAACGGAATTTTGATGTTTTACAGCATGCCCAATTCTTTCTGGCAAACACGCAATTTTTTTTCAAAGAGAACATGACAAGTCATTAAATATCGTATTTTTGTCAGTTTCACGTTCAATCTGTGATAATTTGATAATGCAAATTTTTCAGTTCAAGGTCACCCCAAGGTCATCCTATTCTAGGGCATTGGATTTGTTTGTTTGTGCTCTATATTTGTGGGCAATGACAAAAAGGGGTTTTCCTTTAAAAAAAAATGTTAAAGTAACCTTGAAATTAGGTTAGTACCTTCAACTGAAAAAAAATCTGACGTTACGAAAATGTAGACATTGACAAACCGCTCGAATATTGCCTCTGACTTTTTCGTCTAAAATCAATAAGGTCGTCCCTTTTCGTGTCGGGGTCTCCGAGTTGGCTCGCGCGCCATCCCAGATTTTCCCAGCTCCGTTAGGATTAGAGGGAAAATCCGCTGTCGGATCCTGTCCCAAGGCTTCATCAGCTACGGCACAAATATCGCGCGTTACACGCGGCTAAACTGTCCTAATCAGGATTACTAATTGCGCGGGATTGCCCTTTCCATTCGACGTGCGCTGTGCGATAATCTCGTCGGCATGAGGGACGTTGACAGCCGAACAATAAGAGTCGTAATTGATATTTGGCTTCGAAATGAAAATCGTCGGAATCAAATCGACCGACGTACAATTGTAAATTGAAGGGGTGGTGTGGGGTGAAGTGAGTGAATTAATTGTGATAATGTGCCGCGGTGCTTTTTACACTCCGATTTAAATACGTTTTTGCTTGGTCGATTATTGAGGGCGAGGATGTACGTGTGTAGTGGGGTGGCACAAATTCCAGCTCTATTTTTTTCCTTTTTCTCACCGTCCAATTTTCTTCTTTAAGGGGCTAGACCAGTGTGAGATTTTCAAAAAATCGATTTTTTGGCCTTTTTCGGCAGTTTTTACTTTCAAGGATATCATTATCATTTATATGATTTATATCAATATCATTTTATGTTGCAAAAATCGGTATTTAAATCTTTAAACGCGTTTTTCTCGAAATGAGATTTTTCAAATTTTCTGACATTGTAACTCAAAGAGCAATATCCAATTGACTTGAAATTTGAACTGAGTACTCTTGAATATATTTACTCTACAATGACGTAGGATATTTTTGATTGGATGAAAATTGACGAATTGGCATTGAAAAAAACGACCATTTTGTCGGCAAGAAAACAAACTTTTTTTTCATAACTATGCCATTTTGTTAGATTTTGATATTTTTCGGTTTCGGCTACTCAATCGGCCGGAATCATGTCAGCAGTGAAGGAACTTTTTTTTTGGCGCCTCAATATTTTTGTATCTCAAAAATATTGGATGTCAATATTTTTCTATGAAAAAATTATGTAATATAGGTCAAATATAGCCAAATATATTGTTAATTTTCCGAAACATTTAACCGAGTACTTTTCTTCCGAAAAATTCCCGAAAATCACCCAAATTTTCAGCGTTCACACTGGTATAGCCCCTAAAAGAAAAAAATTGTCGCGAAAGCTGCGAGCGGTCAAAAAATATTTAGAGGTCGCTAAAGTCTCCCAAAAATCCACATTTTCATTAAAAATTATATTTTCTTTCATCCACTTCTCACCTACGAATTTTACGCTTTATAAAGTTGGGTGGGGTGTATGTCGCGAGTAGGGTTTTTGAGAAAGAAGTTTTTGTGTAAGTAGGTTAAATGAGGTTGGTATTTTAAAAAATATGAACGTCTATAGCAGAGCTTGAAAGCCCCGGGACTTAACTGGAACTTGCAACAAAGATTTCGTAAACATTATAAAACTTGACTGAGTTATAATGATTTTTCTGAAGAGTCAGATTTACCAATTTTTCTTTAGCGATTTTTTCGAACATTTTGTTTTACGAGAGGGTGCAAGTCGTACCGAAAAATCTATTCGTCCGATTCGTTTCAAAATGGGACAGAGCAGAGTTTATAAAATGTACCGTATAACTAGATGATGGTTTTCATATGTTTATCCATTTGTTAATAAAAAATGATTACCGTTGTTTTTTTGGTTGCGAGTCGAACTTCAAAAAAAGAAAAATTCCTCTCACATGACCTTAGTTGACAGAAGCACCGTAGCCGTTTTGCGAAAAAATCGATTTTTTCCACGTAACAGTGATGTCCCTTTAACTTAATTGTTTATCAATATTTTCAATCTTAAAAACTCAAACTTGACAAGACTGTGCATTGCGTGTAAAATTTCACCCTCATTATTTCAATATTTAAGTCAGAAAAAATATACGCTTTGAATAATGGGATCATCCCACTTTATCAACTTAAAAAAAATAGACTCTAAATGGACTTCGAAAATAGACCACTTAAAAAAATCGTGTAGAAATTTGATAAAGCTCAGAGCGCTCTAAGTATTATTTTTCGAGTTTATTTGAGCGCGCTCTCCGGCGTGCTCTTACTCAAGCGGGAATTTTAACGCATTTTTCTCAAATCCACTTTTTTCCTTGCTTCGTTGATTTTTTCTCCGGAACTACTGAACCGATCCTTACGAAATTGTAACTACATATTCGTCACATGTGCGGGTACAGCTGGAACTAGAATTATTTGAAATTTTTTATTTTAAGTCCATTTTTAACCGAAATATCACTCAAAAAAGTTTTATTTTTGGACTTATTTTTCAACGGCCACCATTTTGTTATTTTTGCATAAAAATTAATGATTTTAGTTTGGACAGTAGCCACAACCACACTGATCTTTTTGATTTTTGTGTGTCAAATAAATCTACTCAGAAATAGCATCAATAAAGCTGACATCGCTTTCTTCGAGGGGCTATGCGGATGCTGCTACCAGGGACAGATAAATTATGTTGAGTGAAGAAAAAAAATTTCATACATTTCCAGAGTTTTTCATCAAGCCCAAAAACATTTACATCAATATCTTTCATAGGAACCATACAAAAAATTCCCAAATTTTTCAGCCATCTAAAGCGGGATGATCCCTTATAGTCCAGTAAAGGAGACAAAAACCCAGCACTTTTAGTCTAAATTTACAATTTTTGACCGAAGCCAGATGCTTGCATACTGAAAGTAATCCCAATGAAATGTTGCCCCTCAACTCGCCGCAACCTTAAGAAATAGGGATTGAAAACTTAACAATCGCCGTATCTCGATAATTAATAGCCAGATCAAAAAATGTTTCAAACAAAAGTTGTTTGAAATAATAAAATACATATAAAGTTGTCTGATATCCAACCCCCTGTCATTAAAAATAGCGGCACAAAAACGATTTTAAAATTAGGGGTTGATGCGTGTCTGGGTCAGTGGTGCTCTCGCGTTTTGTGCCGCTATTTTCGAAGATAGGGTATTGGACGTCAGATAACTTTATACGTATTTTACTATTCCAAGCAACTTTTGTCTGAAATATTTTTTGATTGGGCTATTAATTATCGAGATACGGCGGTTTTTAAGTTTTCAACCCCTATTTCTTAGCATTGGAGCGAGTCAAGAGACAAAATTTCATTGGGATTTAAGTAAAAAATTATAAGTCTATGCTCTTTCTACGTCTCTTTTACTGGACCATAAATGGCGGAAGTATCGGCAGTCATTACTGACAGTCGTTTTTACAAGAAGGGCGAAGACCATCTTTTTTTATCCACGACAGAACGGTACCCGAAAAAAACATCACGGGGGTGGAGAGGCACGAAAGGGTTAACGAATTCTCTTTTCCGGGACCGCAACAAATATTATTGTTCTCCTCATTGTACGTGCAATATCGCAGCTACGATTGGGCCCGGGGACCAAAAGGGCCCATTTTTTAATCCCAGCACGAGCCAGTATCACCGGACAAGTGCTTACGACCGAAGGTGAAAGTTTATTTCTCCCTTCAGTTGCTTCGGCCAAAGTGTTTGCGCGTACTTTTTTTTTTCTTGCGAGCCAAACACTTCTTCAACCCTTTTTTTTTCTTCAACCCCTTCACTGGCTAATCCCCCGGAGCATCGAGTCTCTCGGACAACCCAGGATTTTTTTTCGCCATCGCGCCTCGTGAGCTCGCCACGACTAAGCGGATTAAAAATTGAGGGGAACAAAGACAACGACGGAAGGAAAACGAAGAGTGGCGAGATTATGTTTCGGTGAGAAAATACACGATGGGGGGAGTCAAGGGTTGCGATGAAGCGACCGGTTGTATAGGCAATATACGCGCACCGTTTATGCGCGCCTGCGAAGATTAAGGGGAATTAAAAGTGCCAAAAGTTAACGGTACTTTTGCCTCAAAGGTTGCGGAGCGGGAGTTTTTTTCTTGCAGCCAAAGAAAAAAAACGCTTGTCGCTATTTCTCATCAGTGTATTATTTTAGGAAATCCATTTTGGTTCAGGGCGGAAAAGTTTTCTTGATTGCAAAGCATAAAATCAATTTTTATGTCCACGCGGAATAATAATCGGATTACGATTTTATTGACATCAAATTTTGATGTCATCGATATCGAATTTTCGTCGTAATACTGATATCGAGATCGTAATATTTATATTAAAATCGTATTACGATTTTATCGATAACACATTTTAGTCGTATTACGATTGATATCAAAATCTTACAAAGATTTCACCGATATCAATTTTGTATATTTGATCTTCAAAAATTTGATATAAATTAAATCGTTAATTGAAATAAATCAAATATTGATGGTATTAAAATTGACACAAACATACCATTATCACTTTATCGATGGTAAATTTTAATATCAAATTTTGATATTTACTATTGAATAATTTGACATCAAAATCCTATTACGATTTTGTCGATATTAAATTATGATCATAATACGGTGGATATCAAAATTGTAATACGATTTCATCCATGTCACATTTTGGTCGCATTGTTTGGTCGCACTGTCACGATTTCTCATCAGTGTATTATTTTAGGAAATCCATTTTGGTTGAGGGCGGAAGAGTTCTCTTGATTGCAAAGCATAAAATCGATTTTTATGTCCACGCGGAATAATAATCGGATTACGATTTTATCGACATCAAATTTTGATTTCAACGATATAGAATTTTGGTCGTAATACTGATATCGAGATCGTAATATTGATATTAAAACCGTATTACGATTTTATCGATAACACATTTTGGCCGTATTACGATTGATATTAAAATCGTACAAAGATTTTATCAATATCAATTTTTTATATTTGATATTTTAAAATTTCGATATTTATGTCCACGAAGAATAATAACCGTATCACGATTTTATCGACATCAAATTTTGATGTCATTGATATCGAATTTTTATCGTAATGCTGCTATCAAGATCGTAATATTGATATTGAAACCGTATTACGATTTTATCGATATCAATTTTGTATATTTGATATTTAATAATTTGATGTAAAATTTTTATATCATAGCAGTTTATGCATTATTAAAGAAAATAGCATATTTAGCATTATTAAAGCAAATTTTTATATTATTTTTAATATTCACTATTTAATAATTTGATATCAAAATCCTATTACGATTTTATCGATATCACTTTTTCGTCGTACTACGATCGATATCGAAATCTTATTATGAGTTTTTCGACATTGAATTTTAATATTAAATTTATAGATTCAATATTCAATTTTAAGGTTTTCCATTTAATAATTCGTTATCAACATCGTATTACGATTCCACCGATATCAAATTTTGATCGCAACACGATCACATTACGATTTTATCGTAATCAAATTTTATATCGCAATAAAATTTAATCAAATAATAATTTGATATCAAAATCGTACCACGACTCTATTGATATCAAATTTCGATCGTAATTCGATTGATATCAAAATTGCATTACGATTTTATCGAAATCCAATTTTCATATCAAACTTCAATATTTTACTCAACATTTTAAATTCGGAATCGTACTACGATTTTACCGAAATCAAATTTTAGTATTTAATATTCAATGATTTCGATATAAAAATCGTATTACGGTTTTATCGATATGGAATTTTAATATTTAATCTTTAATCATTTGACATCAAATTCGTTTTACTCCTCCACGAAAGCTACTCGATCATTTTCACAGTGAAGCTCTCTGTGCATCTACTACCTCACTTACTACTCAACACAAATTCTCCAAAAAAGAAAACAAACAAAAAAATGCTCCAATTTACTTAAATTCCACATTTTCCCATTTTTTTTCGTCCCCTCGGTGTAAAAGTCCCAACTTCCTCGCTGCCTCTCCCGGAAGATCACACGAATCACCGAACGCGTTTTTCGCAACGATTGTATATCAAATTGTCCAAAAATCTCGCTCACCCGCCCCCTCGAGCGCTCCAGTTTAAATACACCCCCATAATTTCAGCGCGCCATTGTCGTGAGTAAAACGCCCGCGAGTACAGCGAGTGCGACAATTTTTAGTTACGACTTGTCAACCAAGAAGAGAAAAAAAGTGCCCTGGTTTTGAGTATCGGTCGTATTTCACCAAATGCATCGTGCTCCAACGCCGAAAAATTCAGCGCGCACGAAATTTTCGAGCCCGAGATGGCACCCAAATAAAAAAGACGGTGCAACAAGAAAAAAATTCGTGGCAATAAAAATAAAAATCGATAAAGTTTTGTTTTCTTCATATATATTTGGGTGCGAGAGCACGGGGCCTCAAAAATCGTAAGTTTTGTCAAGAATTATGAGGCCCCTCGTTTTCTTCGTCATGGTACCGTTGCTCCAGTTTCGGTTTTTCATTTTTCCGCACCGTTTTTACGGCGTTTCACTTTTTCGTCTATAAAATTTGGCCAAATCGTGCGGCGGAGGTGAAAGAAGATGAGAGACCCTTAGGACCTTCCCAATAGGCCTCATGGTCGAATTACAGGTAGTCTACTTTCCATTCTATATGCCAAAATATGCACTATATATATATATATATATATATATATGTATGTATGTATGTATGTATGTATATATATCTGTACTATAAACAGTTACGCAATACGGTAAAGCATTTTTTTTTCTCGACCGGGACAACGACATTACGAGGGGCTGATCCCGTTCTAATTGGACTTACTGACCTTCGGGTACACATGGCATTACATTTTTATTGCTTCCAAATTTACCACAATTTTTTTAAGCTGTCATATTACATTATTATTAATTTTTATTATCAGCTTAATCATCATCATCGTTATTGTCCTTATGATTAATATCATTATATATTGTCGCGCTGTTATAATAATAAAAATAACGCCAACAACAATAATGATCACCATACTCATAATCGTTTTTGTTATTACTTTTTTTTGGCTACCACATTGCTTTACATTTTTGTTGTTTTTTTTATTAACAACAATTTTTTTAAATGTCATATATAATTATTATTATTTCCATCATCAGTTTAATCATCATGATTATTGTCATCATTTACACTGTACACGGCGTTATACCAATAAAAAAGATCGATTGTTTTCATCGATTTCATCATTCGATTGACCTCACGATTGTTTTTAATATTATTGTTTCAAATTATCGTCCGATTTTATTGCTCCGGGCAACACACTTCCTCAATTTGTACTGGGAAACATTTTTGTTATTATGATTGTTATTATTATGTGCATTGTACACGTTATTATAATAATTTAAAAAAATAACAACCGTAACAATAATAATATTCATAATCGTCTTCATAATTGTTTTTATTATTGTTGTTTTTAAAATTATTTTCCGATTTTGTTGCTCCGGGCGACACACTTCCTCAGTTTGCAATGAGAAAAATTATTATTTTTATTATTCGTATTACTGGTATTATCATGACCATCATCATCAGCATTGTTATTACTATTATTATTGTTGTTAGTTTACGATGATTCTTGTTGGCATTTTTACAATGATTATTATTGTTATTAGTATTATTATTATATATTTCTACTTATTATTATCTATACGCAGCTGAGCGGTCACCCATCCGAGTATCAGCCCCGGCCCCTAAACGCCGCCTAACATGTATTATTTCATTAAAACTCTCGTTTAAAAAAATAATACACGAAGTATTTTCAAAGTTACGCACCATTTGAAGCAAAAGATTAATCGAGGCTATGGATTATGACGAGCGAAATAAAAAAATAATTGGCAAAGAAAAAACGAATAAAGAAAAAATAAGTTTTAATTCGGAATCAATGTTTTTGTCATGCAAAACGGGAAGGAAAAGTGTCCACTGCGGTGAAAATTTGATTCTTGCGTATATATATATATATATATATATATATATATATATATATATATATATTATATTATATTATATGTACCTGGACATTTTAGCGATTTTTTGATTTACGATGTCTACGTTTTGTGCTCTACTTGAGACGACTCAATTGACCGCTTTACTATAGAACATTATTGTTCCTAATGAAATTTCGACCAGCGGTGAGGGCACTTTTTCTCTTATACCTGCGGCGCTCGTTTTACGTGTCATGCACCTCCATGTGTAGTTGCACTCGTTGGACGTAAACCTCCCTATATATATATATATATATACTGCTGACGGAAAAAATAGCAAAAATGTCGAGCAAAAATGTCGAGCAAAAATATTTTGCTCCGCTTTTCACCCGGCGGTAAAAATAAAAGCATCTCACGAAAAATCATAAAAATATAAAAACACACTTTCGACCTAAGCGCGTATTTCTTTACGGAGCTTATGAGGGTGCGCGCCCTTATTCGTGCCCTGAATTTGCGTGTTTGGTGGTGCAACAAAATCAGACCCGTGGACTCGTTTTAACCTAAAAGATCGTAAAAACGTTTAAAATGGAGCAAAAATCTTCGTAAAATATACGCAGCCTGCTACGTAGATTTTTGTCCGTTCGCGGCTCGGGACGATTTTTCTACACGTTTTTATTTTTACGATCTTCTGGAATATTTTCGGTGCCTTGCAAGTGAAAATACATATACATGCACGTAGAAAGAAAAATGTGGAAAGAAAAAAAAAAGATATACCTATAGAAAGAAAAATTATTATTATTGTTATAAAATAATAATAATTTTGTCAATTCCCTTTCAACAGTACGATTTTTATATCGAACATTCAACTAACATTTAGACATATATTTTCACTTTGCACGGAGCAAAAGTTTTTTTTTTCTTCACCATTTTATTTTCCAAACTCGAGGATTCTCAACTTTTCGAGCCCTTTTGCCCTTTGGCGAACATCGTCTTCCATTTGGGAGCCTCCCAATGCTGTGAAAAAAAAAAGAAATTCATACTAATGTTTTTTTTGTCATCATCTTTCTCAAGATCAAAAAGACGAGACGTCATCTCGTAATGCGAATTTGTGTGTCGAAATGATGACGGATAATTTCACCTCGTTGCTGGGTGCCCATGCAGCAGCAGGAAGAGAGACTCGTCCTTGTAAGCGAAGTGAGAGGAGAGAGAGCGCGAGAGAGAGGAGAGAGAGAGAGAGAGAGAGAGAGAGAGAGAGAGAGAGAGAGAGAGAGAGAGAGAGAGAGAGAGAGATCACCAGGGATGCTGGACCGGAGGTAAGATGGGGGAACTACGGATTCGTCTGTATTTCGTCTGGGCGTGTTCATCGAGGTTGACGACCAAGCGGAATGGTTCCCATCTCTTTACTGGCCAATCCTGTTCGGCTCGTAACCCCTGCGTGAGCCATTCTCGGCTTCCCCTGCCCCCACTCTCGCAACAACGGTGACGAAGGGTGTTCGTATAAATCCCTGACGTTTAGTCCTTCCAGGCTCACTCGGAACTCGAACTACGGTCTCTTCGCACGTTCTCGGCAATTCTATTACCCTCGTAGTTGCAACCTCCTACCCTAACGATCCCGAAACTCGGACACCGAAAATTCTTCGTTGATTCGGGTGAAAAAGTGATTCGCGTACAAGGGATAAGGGAGGCTGACAAGTGAGCGCGAAGTGCAAAGTGTGACGTCGAATTTTTTGGTACTCGCCATTTGTGACTCGAGGATTGGACGATTCGGAATAGAGACGAAGATAGCAGCGAGTATGCAGGGCTATCAGAGAAATTACAAGGAACAGCCAAGGGAGGACGAGACGATAGTGGTTGATATGGTACCGCCTCAGTACCAACTGAGCCCACCTCACAGTCCGCAGCCCGGAAGTATGCCAAAGACACCCGAAAAAGGTACGAATCAACACTATATATTTTTTATTTTTTTTTATCGCAAGCCCAGACGACCCTTGGCCCTAAAAACAAAAACCAACCCCTAAGGCTCCCTGTCAATATCTCGGCCCTAGAGTCACAGTTGGCTCTGTGTCAATTACGCGATACCGCGGTCAATTTTTCCATGCCCTTCATCAGCCCTCACTAGAGATCAGCTTCGGTAGGGCTGCAGCTATGTTTCGATAATTGAGTCCTTTTTTGGGGTAGAAAACTCGGGGGATGTTGGAATTAGATTTTCGATGATTGTCCAACCGGGTTGGGATCATTTTGGACACAGGTCAACATTTCGTCACATGACGATGCCAATAAGGAAATATACACGTACAGTTAATCGTAATCCTTCCGAGAAATTTTCGAACGCCCGCGCGAACGTTTAACGATCCTGGTCCCAATTTTATTGCGGCAATGAACGAACTCCTATGTACGCGTCAATTGACCATTTCTTATTTTCTTCACGCTCAACTTCGTCACGGCTCTTTCCGAGAATCTCCACGTTTTACGACATTTGTCAATAACAATATTTCGGGGGATGTTCGAGCCCAAGGGATGTTCTTTTTCCATCCCAGAGGATGATCCCGACCGTCGACTTTGCCAATTTGAAAATTATCCCGAGATCGCGTGTAGCGGGGTGGCTGGATGAAGAATAAATATTGGGCAATTGTCGTTTGGTAACATTTGGGGTTGCTCCAGAAGCCACCCCTTGTTTGGTGACTCGTTTTTCTCTCGTCGTTCTTTTTAACGGTCACGCGGACAAATTTGTCGGATCAAAGAAGATTTCCGACTTTTGTGGTAGCGCGGTCGGGAAAAACGGAAGTGCGGCCTTTGAGGGTTGGCGAGCGACGGGGGGTTGGTTTCCGTCGCGGTCGTTCTGGACCGCCGGCGTCGCTTTTCACCCGAGTCGAATGATTGCCCGACGAGAGGGACGAAAACATTTGCCCCATCGTGTCTGTTTTCGACCGAACAATTCGTCACGCCTTTCCGTATAAACATCCCCCCACGAAAACATTCATCCGCGAGAGCTTAAAGAAAAATGGATCATCAAGAATGTACCTGCGCGAAACAAAATTGCCTGGCAAAAATTCTTTTGGCCTTGTTTGGGTTCGTCTGAGTCGCTGAACTACCCCCTGGGCAAAACTACCCCTAGGCGACGAAAAACTACCCCATGAAAAAAATGTTTCTCTACCAGGTGTTCTTTATTTAATTTTCGTGTTTGTTTTTCGCTCCGTGTTCAGAATCTTCGCTACCGATGGACCAGAACATAAGAAGGTACAGGACCGCGTTCACGAGGGAGCAACTTGCACGTCTGGAGAAAGAATTCCATCGTGAAAATTACGTCAGTCGTCCACGCAGATGCGAACTGGCGGCGCAGCTTCATCTTCCCGAATCTACTATCAAGGTGTGTGTACGCGTTTGTTCTCTTCCACCAAATTGCAAATTCGAAAAAAAAGATACAAAAAAAAGAACGAAGAATCATAATAAGGAAGCCAAAAGATGCAAAGTTCGGGGGCTTTGCGTTCGCGAGGCTCGAGATAGCGAGGAAGAATCCACTTGGCGATAGCCCTCTCTCTCTCTCTCTCTCTCATTGCCAGATGTTTGTGAAGAGGCCCCGACGACTTAATCGAAGCAATTAGCAGTTTTTTTGTTACTTTTCGAACCGTTCGAATCGCCACCGACGGATTTTGTCTTCCTATCTCACGATCCATCGTTCCCCTCATGTTTGCTCATCTCATGGCATGTTTGATCGGCGATAATACATCTGTTCTTCTCCCTGCCGCGCCCACCATTCGTCCCTATACCCCGCGGCAGTCGAGCAAACAAAGCGGCGTCATGTTGGACATTCGTGATCCGCCAGCTCCCGATGAAGCATTAAAACGAAGAGAAAAAAAACAAGATTCCAGCAAAGTTTGATTAAGGCAAAGAAGCCTCGCCGACACACGAGGTGTCAAACACCCTAATTAACAGCTTCTCTTTTTCGGCTTTGCCGTTCTTACGAAACCACTGTACAATTCCTGCCGCGTCTAATTGTTCGAAGACTAGAGATTGAGAGATGAGCGGAAGAGACTCTTTTCCTCTTCATTTGAGGCTATCAGCCTCATCGAACCCTCCACTTGCATTGAAAGCACAAAGGCATCCCTCCAGGATGCCCAAGACCGACAATGAGTGGCTTCCCGACCACACAGTCTCCACATTGAGCCTCCAATCCCCTAACACTTTCCAAAGCACCTTCCAAGCCCCGCCGAAGACTCTTTTCCTCTTCATTTGAGGCTATCAGCCTCATAGAACCCTCCACTTGCATTGAAAGCACAAAGGCATCCCTCCAGGATGCCCAAGATCGACAATGAGTTCCCGACCACGCGGTGGTTAACACATTGAGCCTCCAATCCCCTAACACTTTCCAAAGCACCTTCCAAGCCCCGCTGAAGACTCTTTTCCTCCTCATTTGAGACTATCAGCCTCATAGAACCCTCCACTTGCATTGAAAGCACAAAGGTATCCCTCCAGGATGCCCAAGATCGACAATGAGTTCCCGACCACACAGTGGTTACCACATTGAGCCTCCAATCCCCTAGCACTTTCCAAACCATCTTCCAAGCCCCGGTGAAGACTCTTTTCCTCCTCATTTGAGGCTATCAGCCTCATAGAACCCTCCAGCTTCATTGTAAGCACAAGGGCGTCCCTCCAGAATGCCCAATACCGACAATGAGTGGCTTCCCGACCACACGGTCTCCACATTGAGCCTCCAATCCCCTGACACTTGCCAAAGCATCTTCCAATCCCCGCTAAACATCACGTTTCTCTGCTTCAGGTATGGTTCCAAAATCGTCGAATGAAGGACAAACGTCAGAGGATCGCGATGGCCTGGCCGTACGCGATGTACACGGATCCTGCATTAGCGGCGACACTTTTGGCGGCGGCAACGGCCGGTCTTCCGCCACCACCTTATCACACTGCACCTGCGATGCCGCCAGCTCATCTGGCGCCCAACTATCCGGCAGCTGCAGCTGCTGCTTACTACGCTGCTCGCTACAGTCCCTATCCAACTGGCAATCCTGCAATGCCCACGAATCCCTCACTGCACAGGCCTCATCCTCAGCAATCGGCGTTCGCACAGCATCATCATCCACATCTGATGCAGGCGCATCATCCCCTGCCGCCCCTTCATCTCGCTGGGCTGGGCGTTCACGCGGGCAACGCCTACGTAAATGCAACATCAGCACCCACTTATCGACCCACCATACTGCCCGAACTCAGCCCAGCCCACTCGGATGCCTCCAGCGATTGCGACTGCACCAACAACAACAACAGCAGCATCAACAGCAACAGCAGCAGCAATAACAACAACAACAACAACAACACGACGGTTCATCATCACAGCCACGCGCAATCGCGCGACAAGGCCATCCTCAAGCTACCGATCGACCTCAATCTCGCGCCCAACCAAATTCACACCATCCAGGGCGCCTTCGAGAGCAAAAACGCCAGCTCTTATCACACCGCGACGACGTTAACAACGTCGCCCAATACCAACATCAAAATCGAACCGCCAAAACTCTTCCAACCCTACAAAACCGACATCACCGAAAGGGCCTAAGACACCATTGATCGATGACCCACGCGGCATCACCGGAGACTCCATTCCCGGTGTCTTCAATGTGATCGCCGATGCGCAATCTCGCGCTAAACGATGCCAAATAATTCTCTGCATAGTGAGATTTTGTACATAGGCGAAAAATGGGAATCGGACATGTTTTTT
>OZ023315.1:5946338-5988838 GCA_964007375.1 Ophion obscuratus | reverse complement strand
ACACACACACACACACACACACACACACACACACACACACACACACACACACACACACACACACACACACACACACACACACACACACACACACACACACACACACACACACACACACACACACACACACACACACACACAC
Organism: Ophion obscuratus; assembly: GCA_964007375.1. NCBI lineage: Eukaryota > Metazoa > Arthropoda > Insecta > Hymenoptera > Ichneumonidae > Ophion > Ophion obscuratus. Next base: position 5,988,696 of record OZ023315.1, on the reverse strand, counting down.
ACACACACACACACACACACACACACACACACACACACACACACACACACACACACACACACACACATATATATTCAACTACAATTCTTTCGATAATTTATTTTGTTATTTTTCGTCTATTATTTTCGATGATTTTATTATATATAATACGGACAAATCGATAGGGGTAGTTGTCAAAATCTTCGCGATACATTCGGCGAGACACAAATGTCTCTAATTCCAATTCAATATTGAAATACAATAAATATCCGAGGCGCTATTCAAATAACTTTCTAAATTTCTCGCTGCAATCGTCCAAACGAAACGTCATCCTGGAATGAAAATTAAACGCACTAGTATTTGCAGACAATTAAAATAAATAAAACTCAAAATAAAATGAAAATTAAAAACAAGAGCCGAGAGAATTTTTCTCCTGGTCCTGCTTGGTGAGGCATAATTTTTTTCTACCACACCGGAGAATTCGATTTAAAAAAAACGCCAACGCCCTTTCTCGTCTTTTTGTTTGTTTTTTTTTCTCCAGTGACGACACGAGTCGCGGCCTGATTTCGGAATTGACCGGAGTATTCGGATTTGAATTGCATTCTGCCGAAAATACGCAAAATAAAAAAAAAACATTTTTCGTATTTTTTTTTGTTTGTTTTTTTCGTTCTCTTAATCGTACGATGTGGAATTTCCAAGAAAATGTGTGTTCTTGCGGTACGCGCATGAATGTGTGTGTGTGGGTGTACAGCAAGAAAACGTATATATTTTGGAAATTCTTTCGACCACCGCGAACCGTCAAAATTGAAATTCTTCAACAGCGAAACGAAACGCGTATTTTCTCGAATTGGGTTTCTATACATACTTCAATCTCGTATGTACATCTTCTTTTCCATTTGGCAAAAAAATTCGTGTGTGTGTGTGTGTGTGTGTGTGTGTGTGGGTGGGTGTATGTGTGTGTTTGTGTTTGTGTCCACGTGTGGCGTGACTAAAATATTTCGGACACAATATTTTGGAGTTCACGGTTTCGGCCCAGCGGGGTAAAACGTTTTTCTCGAGGCTCTCTTTCTCTCGTGCTCTTTTTCCCAACGTATCGAACCGAAGAAAGAGCGAGAACATGCGGATTCGTCGGGGTGCCCCGTCGTACCTTGTGTTCCGGTTCGAAAGCGGATGCGAAACAAATTTTTCTTCTTTTTTCGTTCGACTTTTTTTTCCCGCTCACTTTTTGCGCGCGGTGCGTGGAAGGCACACATTTTAAGACTCAATTAAGCGTTACCCGAGTTGTGCAAAAGTTACGGATGATTTTCTTTCTTGTCCAGTCGCAATGACGGACTTTACCTTAGACGTGGAAATATTAGAAAAATGATATTTTTTCTTTCTTTCAATAAAGTTCAGTTTCATTTTCTGTCACAAGGAGCATAGGGAACAAGGAAGTGGATGAAAATTTAAGTGTCGAACAGTTATGTGTCTCTCAATAAAAAGTTATTTTTATTACGATAATGAGGGAAATAATACTATCTATAAAAGAAATCGTAACGATAATAGTAGAAGTTATATTTATAATAATAATAACAATAATAATGGGACTGTTGCCAGTGGTGGCAGAAATAATAATGATTATTATCATTATCGTCATTATTATTTTGCATTTAATAAACTCGTGTTCGTAATAACAGTTATTATTCCGTGTGTACATGTCATCATGTTTTGACTCGGTACTGGGAACGATTATCCATAAATTATAATACAAACGACAATATTAATGATAGTGGTAGAACTAGTGGAATACCAATAAGATTATAATTTGTAATTGTAAAACAAGTAAAATTGTAAAGTTAAAATAATAATAATAGCAGTAATAATAAAAGTAATAATTGAATAAAAAAGCCAATAGTGAAGGAAATATAATAACAACTATTATACACAGTAATAACTGTTATTATGATAACAAAAATAATTTTTAACTGCAACAATAATTATGAAAAATTATAAAAATGATAACAATACTTATAACAAGAATCATAATAAAAAACATTCACTGTTATTATAACAATATTTTTTTCATACAATAATTATAAAAAATTATGAAAGCAATGACGATAATTATGAAAAATGTAAAAAACAATAACAATGATTATAATAACATTTACTCCTATTAGTATTATAACAATTATTTGTAAAAATATTTTTCTCTGTACTATCAAAACAATAAAATAATTATAACAATAATTGCAACAACGATTATAATAACAAAGGTAACTGTTACTATAGCAATAATAATAATTGAGTAAAAAAAATACCAATTTGCACAAAGAACATAGCTGTAAACTTGGTCAGAAAACATTAAGGGGGATGGAACGACCTATACCCCCTTTCCCGTTCCCTCTCTCCCCCTTCGTCGCTCGCTCTTTCGGTCCGTGACTAAGTAAGATGGGGCACAATATTTGGGTGAAGGCGAGTCTGTGGCTAATTGAAAAGTCAAAACTCGAGGTAGACGTCTGTGAGGTCGAAGAGAGCCTCGGGGGCGATGAAAAGCTGCGCTGTTTTGTGTGTTTGGTGTCTTCTCCGCCTTCGCGTTAGTCGTGAAAGCGTGGAGGGGCGTTTTGTCCTCAGGATTATGTACTTTTGCCCTACGGGTGGGCCAAGGGGAGTCGGGGCCTCGGAAAGAACAAGGCGCGCGGATATCTTCGACTCAGCCAAGTGCTGCGCTTTGCGGACCCCCTGCGATCACCACGGAACAACAAGCGCCATTGTATTCTCGCTTCCTACTGCTTTTGGCTTCTTGTTCTTCGTGGGACACCGTCCACGAGCTCCCGAGATCAGTCTCGTTCATTTGCCATGCTATGGCGTGTGTTTACCAGCACACACGCTGTATTTTCTTCCCCCAAGGCTGCGCCAATTGCAACGAAGAATTCTGCGTTTCTCGTTTTAAAAAATCCAATTTTTTGGGGATTTTTATGGGTTTAGCAATTTTTTTGTATTTTTTGCTGGGTGTCGTTCCGAAAAGGACATACCTCCGATTGATTTGGAATTTCCGGTACCCATGTATTTTGACCCGATGGGTACGAATATGATAGTGAAAATAACCTTCAGTTCGACTTTTAAGAGCAAAATTCACGAAAACTGATTTGTTGAAAGTTTTTTTGATTTATTTCAATAAATGTTGGTCTTGGAGAAAAATATTTCCCACAAAAGTTGTAGCCTATAAAAAGATTGATCTTTCATGTTCTGTACAGTTTTTGTCTAAAACCATTGTGTTTCGAGAAAAATGGGATAATGCTTCAATAAGTTCATTTTGCTAAACTCCATTAGTTTCGATAATATCTAGTTACGCACTTTACCGTGGGAAGGTTAGAGTTTCTTTGGGTTTGTTTGTTGTGCGTTGTTTGTTGTTTGGGTGTGTTTATGTTTGTTCGTTGTGTTGTGTATTGTTTGGATTTGTTTGTTATTTTGTGTGTTGTTGGGTTTGTTTGTTGTGTTGTGTGTGCTGTTTGGCTTTGTTTGTTATGTTGTGTATTGTTTCCATTTGTTTGTTGTGTTGTGTGTGTTTTTTGGATTTGTTTGTTATGTTGTGTGTTGTTGGGTTTGTTTGTTGTGTTGCGTGTGCTGTTTGGCTTTGTTTGTTATGTTGTGTATTGTTTGCGTTTGTTTGTTTTGTTGTGTGTGTTGTTTGGCTTTGTTCGGATTTGTTTCTTGTGTGTTATGTGTTGTTTTGTTGTTTAGGTATGCGTATAGTGTTAAAGATCAAACTGCAACCTTCTCGCGGTAAAGTGCGTAAGTAAATAACATCGGAACTAATGGAGTTTAGGAAAATGTACTTTTCGGAGCATTATCTCATTTTCCTCAAAACAAATTGGTTTTAGACAAAACTTGTATGAGACATAAAAGATCAATCTTTTTAAATGCTACAACTTTTATACGGGACATTTTTCTCTAAGATCGACATTTATTACAATAATATAGGAAAACTTCAAAAAAATCAGTTGTCGTGAGTTTTGACCTTGAAAATAAAATCTGCAGGTATTTTCACTATCATATTCGTGATCAGCGAGTAAAAATACATGGTTACACGAAATTCCAAATTATTCAGAGGTGTGACTTTTTGAAATTTTGTCTTCTTTTTCAACGCGAAAAAATCGGCCTCTTTTTCCGATTTTCAATGTAAAGAAACCAAAATTTCCGTAATTGCAGTAGCTATCGTTGTACGTGGCCGTTTTTTATTTACTATTTTTTATATCCAACATTTTATTGGGGTTTTTTCTTTTGGTCTTGAAAGCGTTTTTTGTATTTTTTTTTGAAACACCAAAAAATCGACTTCTTAATTTTCCGATTTCCAATCTAACTAAACCAACATTTCCGTAATTGAAGTAGCTATCGTTGTACGTAGCTGTTATTTTGATTTGGTTTTTTTTAATTCGCAACATTTTTTGGGGGATTTTGTAGGTTTTGAAAGATTTTTTGTATTTTTTTTACCACGAAAAAATCGACTTCTCAATTTTATTATATACAGGGTGACCAATTAAAAAAATAAGTATCAAGATAATTTTAAATGACGAGGTCGTACGAAAAACGTTTCGTACGAAAGTTAGATTGTTCAAAGAGGCATATTCGATGGTATTATAGAATATTATTCTTCTCAACGAGTTTTCGAGGTATCCCAGCATCTTTCGATTTTTCGAATACGTGCAATTTCATCGAAAAAGTAGCTAATTCTGACGTGTATATGTTGAAAACAAAAAAATTCTCCACCATTAAAAACAAGGAAGTTGTCGCAGTTTTAAGGTTTCGGCGATAAATATTAAGGGGGTTTCGAAAAACAAAAATAATTTCGTATTGCACCAAATAAAACTGTATTCACGAGAAAAATTCTTCACAAACTGAAGCTCGTATTGAATTCTTGATTTTCATACCATCTCGTATATACATTTTGCAAAACTTCACAAGGAAAGCAAAAATTACCAAAAATTAAAAAAAAAACTTTCCTCCTTCACATAGGAAGCTTTCACAAAAAAGACAAAATTAAACCTTTCTCCAAATAATAAGACCAATAGTAATAATAATCCTCCAATTATTAATAATTATCATAATGATAATCCAAACACCAATAACAACAATAATTACAACAAAATATTCCACAAAAAATAAATAATTATTCCATCGCACTCATACCCCAGCCTCGACTACAATACCTAAAATCTAAACTACCCATGTCTCTTCATCCTTCAATGTTTTTCCTCCAAACCCAAACGATCAGACTCCCCCTCGGCATTTATCACAAATAATTACACAAACTTTTGAATTTCTGGTCGCAAAAACCAATCATTTGTATCTAGTCCAACAAATCGCAAAATAAAATAACTACCCGTTCTCTCGCGTGACTGATGATTGTCACATTTGGGTAGGTCCACTCGTAAACGCGTAGGACGAGGAAAATCATCATCGCATCGCTTGTGCTTTGGGGGGGCAACTCGGCTCGCGGAGATCCCGAGAAAATTTTCTTGATGGACGTGCACAACCGGACACATTATGGCAGTCGAAACGATGACCGGTCGTAAACAACACGCCTCTGAAGCTTTGCCGTTGCCTTATGATGGGAGCCAAATGCTGCATTACCATTTATTATATATATATATACACACACACACACACACATATATATACAGGGTGTCCCAGAACTGATGGTAGTCCCTGAAATGGAGGGTTGAGGGTGAAATTCTAAGTGGATTGATATAAGTATGTATGGGTCTCAGATCGACCCCTGAATTATTATTAATTTTTAAAGGCGGGCCAATCAGGTGCGCCCGCCTTTAAAAATTAATAATAATTCAGGGGTTGATCTGAGACCCATACATACTTATATCAATCGACTCAGAATTTCACCCCCAATCTCTCATTCCAGGAACTACCATCAGTTCTAGGACACCCTGTATATATATGTGTGTGTGTGTGTGTATATATATATATATATATATATATATATATATATATATATATATATATATATATATATATATATATATATATGGTATAGTAGCGTTTTCCTGGCAAAATATAAACGGAAAGTACAATGCGTATAAAACCCTTAAGGTTATTGAAAGTTTTACGATACCGCACGCCCGCCCGCCATGTTAACACATCGAGAGAGAGAAAGAGACAGAGGGGGAGAGAGTCAACCCTTTACCTCTTGCGACGAACATATATATATATATATATATATATATATATATATAGGTGGGCAAGAATGGAAATAAAAGGCATTTTTTTCCCGTCGATGCTTCCCGGCGTTCCTGCTTAACCCTTTTTTCTTCACAGGTTCGATGGCGACCGTAATACCGCCGCAAAAGATCGAGGGGGTGCGTTCTGACATAAACAAAAAAAAAGTTCAGCTAGCCGCTCCACTTTTTGCCCCGTTTTTTTGGCCCGTTTTTTTTTGCCGCTTCCGTACCGCTTCCCGTACAATGTCTCCATCTTTTTCTCCTTTTTTGCGTCTTTTTTTTCGAACCGTACGCCGAGGCCGTGACCGAGGCACTCTATGACCCAGAAAAAAAAACCCTCACGCGCTCACAGAGGGAAGTTTTTCTCTTGGTTTTTACGGCGCTCTTTTTTTTAAGCTGTATTTTTCCCTTTTTTGCAATGGTTTTTAGTCGCTGAAAAGTTTGACGGGCAAATTGTGGGGAAGTTTAGGTGTGGCGGGGGTGCGAGGGGTCTTTTTTGCTTTGGAGAGCCCTCTTTTGGCGGATCATTTTTGCTGTCAAAATAAACGAATATCTGTTTGTAAAGACATTCGTGTGGAGATTTTTTTTTTCATTCTTGCCGTTCGAGAAGAAGTTTTGAGAGAAATGTTTTTTTTTTTTTTTGGAAAGTTTGGTCAAACATCGTTACGACGTGCAAAACGAATACTCGATTTGTTCGATCATCGACGATGTTTCGTCGGGTTGCTTTTTTTGCAAGTTTTGCCTCGCGTGACGTTTGGAACGTTTCTTTTCGATTTTTTTTCTCCCGCTCGACCACTACGGTCGCGCATTTGTATTTTTTTTTCCGGGCACCCCGATCGGGAAATTTTTTAAAAAGTGAACCGTTTTTTTTTTCGAAGCCTGCCAAAAAATGCCCGACGAGCGAGCACAAAAAGGACCGCGGAGGTAAGATCGTAAATGATTTTAACTTCTGCACGCTCAACGGTTACGAAATTTTTACCGAAACTTTTTTACTGTCCGGCTCGAAGTGCATATATATATATATATATCCCTTTCCCTAACGTTTCCTGAATTTTTGTAATGTATGTGGAAGACCTGTACACTGGAATGGACAGGGAAAAAAATTGTCCACGTCTTAAAAAAGGCACTCGAAAAATACGAGTGTTTTTTTTCCTTTTTCGAAAAAAAACGCGTCGCAGACGAGTAGAAAAAAATGGAAAACGACCAATCAAGCTTGTGAGTTATTGAAGTAAATCAGTATAAAAATATGCACAAAAGGAAAATTTGACAAAGCCTACATGTATACATACATGCATTGTTCTTTAATTTCCCTGAAGTTTTCTGCATTTTTTTTACCGAACGTCGAAGACCTCTACCCTGGAATGGACCGGGGAAAAACTTATTCACATCTTAAAAAAGGTACTCGCAAAACACGATATTTTTTCCGAAAAGAAAAAACGTGTCGGGAGCGAGTAGAAAAAAAGGGAAAGAAGCAATCAAGCTTGTGAGCTTTTGAAGTAAATTAACATAAAAAATGGTAAATATAGTAAATAAAGAATATAAAAATATTATCAACGTAATAAAGGAAATATAAAAAAAATTATACTAGAGGAAAATTTAACAAGTCGTTTAACAAAAATTAAGCGAGTCATTAATTATAGTACAGCCGTGCTGTATATTGGAATCGGAAAAAAATAGAAGAAGGCTAGTTTTTTGACAAGTCATTTTGTAGGTGCCGCGGGTGCTAAAACCAAGTTTGCCTAAAAATCGGGGTGTAGGGTTTTTTTAGGGGATGGGGGTGGATTAATGCCAAACTACAACCCCCACGAGGTCGGCGCCGGGAGACAAAATGTTCAGAAAAATCCGGGTTTTATTTTTGTCCACAGCGCCGAAGTCGTGAAAGTTCATTTTGGGGGTGAAAAAGTGGGGTGAAATTTTGAAAAATCAGTTTTCATTCGATAACTCTTTAGGAAAAATTCATACATTTTTTGTTCAAATGGGAACGTTGTAGCCCTTGAAAAGACGCGTCGATCGAGTTTTCGATCATCCCTCTCCAATAATATCTTCACCCCCAAAAGAATTGTTGAAGAATTTAAAAAAAAGTTGTTTACTGAATAACTCAAAAACAATCCATTTTTCGGGGATAGTTTAAATGTAGGAAATGTAGAAAATCGTTTTCTCTATATTTTTGTTCCTATGGACCACCCTTGAATTTTGATTTTTCGAACCCCTCTCGGGGGTGGAAAATTCAAAATGAAATTATGTAAAAACTATTGGCCGAAAATAAAGAGACACTAGTTGGCGGTGTGGACAAAAATGTAGCTGAGGGTTGAAACTACAAATTCTTCCACGGCGGCGAATTCGTGCGGTCAATAGTTTTCCCAGAATTTTATTTTGAATTTTCAACCTCCGAGAGGGTTTGGAAAATAAAAATTCAAGGGTGGTCCATAGCACCGAAAATATAGAGAGAATTATTCTCTACATTTCGTACATTTGAACCATACCCGAAAAACCGATTGTTTTTTAGTTATTCAATAAACCATTTTTTTTTTGGTTTTTCCACCATTTTTTTGGGGGTGAAGATATTATCGGAGAGTGATGATCAAATCCTCGATCGACGCGTCTTTTTAAGGACTACAACTTTCCCATTTGAACAAAAAGTGTATGATTTTTTTCTAAAGAGTTATTGTATTAAAACTGATTTTTCGAAATTTCACCCCACTTTTTCACCCCCAAAATGAACTTCCACGACTTCGGCGATGTGGACGAAACTAATGCCCGGATTTTTCTGCACATTTTGTCTCACGGCGCCGACCTCGTAGGGGTTGTAGTTTGGCATTAATCCAACCCCATCTCCTTTCATCCCCTAAAAAAAACCCTACACCCCGATTTTTAGGCAAACTTGGATTTAGCACCCGCGGCACCTACAAAGTCACCTGCCAAAAAACTAGCCCTCTTCTAATTTTCTCTGATTCCGGAGTTTTTCAGCGACAGCACGACTGTACTATCAGGCCGTGTTACATTTTATAATCTATTTTTCTATTCAATTGAGCATAGTTAAATTTTTCTCTCGGGCATATTTTATTTTTATTCTTTATTATTATATTTATATATATTTATATGTACATATAAATGTTAATACAGTTATATATATATATATCTTAATAAACTTGAACGAAATATATATATTTATTTAACTCTGAAAAATTTAGAAATTTGGGAACTTGCCAGGTGTGTAAGTATGAAACCGGAATTTGCCCATAGGTGGCGCTAGATGTCGATGCAGTTACCGACACATCACGTCAGCGGTGTCTTGTTATTGTATTGATATCCGACAAAGATTTCCAACTCACAATAACACGAGTTTCATTCAGTAGCATTAGTTTATTAGAGATAAACATGTCGAGTTTTGTGCCAACAAATTACGATTTGCCGACAGCACTACTTTTCTGTTTTCATCTGAAGAAAACCGCAGCCGAATCGCATCGAATGCTTGTGGAGGCGTTTGGTGAGCATGCTCTCGGTAAAACACAGTGTTTCGAGTGGTTCAAACGGTTCAAAAGTGGCGATTTTGACGTGAGGAACGAAGAACGTGGAAGACCACCGAAAAAGTTTGAAGACGCTGACCTGCAAGCCTTGTTGGACGAAGACGACGCTCAAATACAACAACAACTGGCTGTACCTAGGGTAATGATATGATACTTTGTATCATATCATTACAATAAACGTGTTTTTTCTGTACAAAAATTCCGGTTTTATACTTACACACCTGGTAGACGTTGCTCATTTACACAACTATACACAGGGTGTTAGGAAGCTCGATGCAAAGCCTAAATCGAACTATTGTTCCAAAATAATAGGATGGTAAAACTGAACGCTCATCAAATCTAGTATGGAGAACCTTATTGTTTGATCTGTATATTGAATACCAATATACAATAGCTTCGGAAAGTGAACAAAAAAAATTGACAAATAAACTAGATTTATAAAATCGAAATTTCTCCAATCATGAGGAAAAATTGATATTTAAATTTAAGTTCATGCTTACAGGCACGCCTTCCTCTTAACGGACAGTGCTGGGGCTTCGCGTAGATTTTTTTTTTCATTATTTGGAACCGTCTTGGAGGGCCGAGCGATCAATTTTTTTTACCCATATCAAGGGCCACCCTAATATATATATATATATATATATATATATATATATATATATATATATATATATATATATATATATATATATATATACATACATATATATATATATATATATATATATATATATATATATATATATATATATATATATATATACGAGCACGAAAAGAATGATATACAATTATTGTCAGCTATCGCAAGAATACTGCTGGTGCTTGGAACTTTTATGACGAATCAATTTAATACGGTGAGGGTATAAAGTTAATCTCCCGTTTGATCTGTTGTCCTATCTCTTTTCCGAGGGATAAATCGAAAGAGATTTTCCTTCGCGTAAACACGAACGAGAAAACCCGTCGCGAATCATCCACCCATCGTTTTCTCTCCATCCCTCAAGCTCTTCGGTCGCTCTGCTTCCCTACAAGCTCTCCGTTCTGGCTCCAATCTGCTGGTGGGGTGAAAAGATTCACCCTCGTTTTATCACGTCTATATACGCGTATGGGCAGTATCTGGTGCATATGTAGGCGCTATTATACAGTAGTACACGTGATATATAATAAACTCGATGTCAATAAATAATAACCAGCTACAGAGTGTTCCGGTGTGGCCAATCGTAACGTCTATTGATATCCATAGGAATATAATCACGCGGCAATGTAACAGATACGATTCGATCCCATCGAGAATCGATGTGCGTGCCCTCGTAGACCTGGAACGAATTTTATAATATTCCGATACAATTAATAACGGATGACGCAAACCCTGGGAATTAGCCCAGTCTGTCTTCGGTTATGGACGTGGGAAAAAGACAGTCGATACGTGGAAATATATTTTTATTGTATTTTGTATGAATAATGTGGTTGTGGAAAAATTGATATTTGTCGATGAATGTTATGAGTATTTAGGATTTGTAACGTTATTGGGATATTCTATTATTATTATTATTTGTTATTTTTTTGTTGATATTATTATTGGCAATGAAGCATTGAGGCATTTTATTGTTATTATTGAATTGTTATTGAAAAATTATTTTTTATACGTGAAAATGATTATTGAATTGGAAATAATTATCAATTAATCGAGTTTTATTTGGAAAACTGTGATCAGCTTTTTACAATACAATTAGAAATTATTGAATAAAGGTTCAATTCAAAAATTAAATTGAATATAAGTATTGAGTTGTCATTATGAGTTTGAAAAAAAATAACACTGTTTTTTTTGCAAAAAATTTAAGTATTTTTAAATTAGATTAAAAAAATCGATTATTTTCGCATTTTCTCAAAATATACATATTCAGGAATATGTTAAAAAAATTAACGTGAAATGTTAAAAATTGATCTAGTTACAAACTTGGTGGAAGCAGGTAGCGCGACGATTTACGTATATTAAAACTTTTAATCGTGTTTTTTCTCGAAACGACTTTTCTCGGCCGGGCTGGAATCATGACTAGCTATAATGGTCCGATTTCAAATTTAAAGCACCACAAATTTCCATCATTGCAATAGATATTGTTATACGTATCCGTTTTTTTAATTTAGTCGTTTTGGACCCCCGAGTAGAAGTAAAAATTTCGCCAAAATTTCACTTTTTTAAACACTCGACATTTTGTGTTTTTTCCCCCCGGAAAACGGTTACGTGCAACGAGAAGTACATTTATATAGATTATACAGCGTTTTAATTTTAATTTTTCAGACCAACCATGGTCCATTTATCGATCTGGCCGTTGGACCACATTTTTTATACAGAGGCTTTGTTAGACCTCAATAACGTTTTTAATTTTTTGTTTTGTTTTTTTTTTAAATAAAAATTAACACGAAATAAGTTCGATGAACACTACCAGCCAACATTTTCAAGACACTTCACAGTCAGATAATTGCAAAACTTTCGATCATTGGATAATTGCGGAATTATGTTAGAATAATAGAATTAATTTCATTTATTATTTTACGAAGATGTTATATAGCTCTATATAATTCATTATAATATACTAATATAATTTTGCAATTATATGGAATTTTGGCCAGTAGTTTATGCGCAATAACGTTAGATGTTTTTTTCCAAATTCCAACTAAATAATCGAGTAGACCAAAAAATTTCGCAAAAACGACCATTTTCGGCTCGTCACATTCGTGCCCTTAAACTGTGATTTAGAAATGATTATGTTTCAAGAAAGTAATTACGTAAAAACGATAAGTATTGTATATTATGAAAATATTTCGATTATTATATTTTATGAAATGGTATAACAATATTGAGACCAACACATTAATTCCTTATGGAGCAAATTAGAGCATGATGATTATTATTCTTGAAGCATTGTTCTTCGAAAGGAACTCTTCTATTGGAACGATTTTTTAATAGAATTATTATTATTATTCATGAATTGTTATTCGAAATTGGTGGAAAAGTAAAAATAAAGGATATATATCTATTTGAAAAAACTATATATGGATTAAGGGGAGAATACACCTAGATGGTCGAGGTCGAGGATTTGGAAGCTATGAACATTCCGTCGATCGTAGAAGACCCACACTATGGGCCTGGTATCGATGATTCCATGTAATTTGACAAATTTCATGATTTATTCATTCCCAAATTTTCAAACGCGTTTTTCTCAACACCACGTTTTTCAAATCGGTACCCATAATTTCTCGAAAACCAACGAACCGATTGCCTTGAGGTTATTTGTGGTTATTCTATACACCATTATCTAGTACTCGTCATAGGATTTTTTTCCGTTACTTAGTTTTTGTTTTCAAAAAAATATCACTAAAAATCACTATTTATGTTCAAACGTCCGCCATTTTGTCATAAATCGATATTTTCGAAATCGGCTATGACAAGTACTAGATTATAGTATCTAATTTAATAATATTTTTGGTTTTTTTTTTTCAGATTATTTTTCGCACTTATTCGCAGATTATTTTTCGTTTTCAGAAACGCACGTGGGTACCGTATACGCAGATTTTTTTTTACGACGCTCCAAGGTTTATACAATATCCTTGTATATTTTTCATATTTTTAAATAAAGAAAATTAAACATATTTTCGAATGTATATACTTTTAGATAATTAAAACCCCAATCCAAAATTTCAAATAGTTTGCCTTAAAAAAATTCACAAAAATGACCTTTTTTCGGCTCCTAGGTGTATATCACCCCTTAAAAAAAATCGTATATGTATTCTTGAATTTATTTTTCGATTTTTTTTTATAACCTCTATCCAATATTCAAAAAATACAAATTCTTCTTCAAAGTGAGTATAAATTCGATTTTTTCATTGGACAAAAAAAATCCGTGTTAATTCGAGCAATTCGAGCGGAAATGGCGTATTCGAAGCGCACGGATCCCCTCGGAATCGCGGGCTAAATTGACTCCCCGACTAAACGATGGGGTGTGTACGTCCAAGCTGCAAGAGAAAGGGAGAGAGAGAGTCAATTGTAACGAATCCATACGACTTCTGCGCCCCGAGAAACGAGCTTAAGTGCTTTTATTCCGATGTCGGGTCACGTCCATCGTATATCGATAAGCAGCAGTGACTACACACTACGGACGGACAATTATCCGAAACCACCCCTTGTAAAATACTTGCTGGAATTGTACAGGGGAGTGAAAATTAGTTATGGGAAATTTTCGCCCCGATTCCGATCGTGCAAAATTTCCAATCTGATAAATTATCGAGACACAAGTGCCAATCGATGAAAGCGTTATGGTTATAGTAAGGATATTTCTTTTTATCATTTGCTTTTGAAAAATGAGCGTTTTTTCCAAACAAGAAATTTGATTATTATATATCATCATTTATTTCGCAAATTATTCCTCAGTGCGCTATTTTGTGATTTACTCAGCAACTCCGCCAATTTTTTTATTTGGAATAAAATATTATTTCGAAATACGTACGGAATATGAAAAATATCGATTTGTGATACAGAGGTGGATGTTTGAAAAAAAAAATGGTTTCCTGTAAAAAAAATCGCCGATGAGAATTTTTTTCGATGCGACTTTTCAATGTATCAAATATCCTTTACGTACTTCGATGTAAAACGTTGTTGTAAGGTTCCAAAAAAAAACGTCAAGTCAATCGGTGAGCAATTGGCGATGTGATGATGCCTACTGCAGGACACTATCGGACAAAGATGACTCGCTTTATCACCCTTCAGCGCCGCCATTTTCTTGCTAAATCTTGTGAAAAAATTTGTAAAGATACTTGAAGATATGTAGAAAAAACGCCACGAAGCAGAATTTTCATTCCAGTAACTGGTTGTCCACAAAAAATTGGCGATATTCAGCATTTTTTGATGACGTTTTCGATATTTTACGATTGATGACGTAATTTATGGACGGCGCCTCGGCAACTCCACCAATTTATAATTTGGAATGAGAATTTAAAATAATTCGAGTTCTAGGTAAGATTTGTCTTCGAAATACGAACGGAATACGAAAAACATCGTTTCGTGATACAGTGGTGGGTGTTTGGAAAAAAATTGTTTCAGGTAAAAAAAATCGCCGAAAATAATTTTTTTCGAAAAGACTTTTCAACGTATCAAAAATCCCTTACGTACTTCGATGTAAAACGGTGTTATGAGGTTCCAAAAAAAACGTCAAGTCAATCGGTGAGCAATTGGCGATGTGATGATGCCTACTGCAGGACACTATCGAAAAAGGTGACTCGATTTATCCCCCTTCAGCGTCACCATTTTCTTGCTAAATCTTGTGAAAAAATTTGTAAAGATACTCGAAGATATGTAGAAAAAACGCCACGAAGCAGAATTTTCATTCCATCAACTGGCTATCCACAAAAAAATTGGCGATATTCAGCATCTTTTGATGACGTTTTCGAATTTTGACGATTGATGACGTAATTTATGGACGGCGCCTCGGCAACTCCACCAATTAGTAATTTGCAACGAGAATTTAAAATAATTCGAGTTCTAGGTAAGATTTGTCTTCGAAATACGTACGGAATACGAAAAACATCGATTCGTGATACAGTGGTGGATGTTTGAAAAAAAATTGTTTCAGGTAAAAAAAATCGCCGAAAAGAATTTTTTCGAAGAGACTTTTCAAAGTATCAAAAATCCCTTACGTACTTCGATGTAAAACGGTGTTATGAGGTTCCAAAAAAAAAAAAACGGCAAGTCAATCGGTGAGCAATTGGCGATGTGATGATGCCTTCTGCAGGACACTATCGGACAAAGATGACTCGCTTTATCCCCCTTCAGCGCCGCCATTTTCTTGCTAAATCTTGTGAAAAAATTTGTAAAGATACTCGAAGATATGTAGAAAAAACGCCACGAAGCGGAATTTTCATTCCATCAACTGGCTATCCACAAAAAAATTGGCGCTATTCAGCATCTTTTGATGACGTTTTCGAATTTTGACGATTGATGACGTAATTTATGGACGGCGCCTCGGCAACTCCACCAATTTGTAATTTGGAACGAGAATTTCAAATAATTCGAGTTCTAGGTAAGATTTGTCTTCGAAATACGTACGGAATACGAAAAACATCATTTCGTGATACAGTGGTGGATGTTTGGAAAAAAATTGTTTCCGGTAAAAAAAAATCGCCGAAAATAATGTTTTTCGAAGAAAATTTGCAACATATTAAAAATCCTTTACGTACTTCGATGTAAAACGTTGTTATAAGGTTCCAAAAAAAAAACGTCAAGTCAATCGGTGAGCAATTGGCGATGTGATGATGCCTACTGCAGGACACTATCGGAAAAAGGTGACTCGATTTATCCCCTTTCAGCGTCACCATTTTCTTGCTAAATCTTGTGAAAAAAATTGTAAAGATATTCGAAGATATGTAGAAAAAACGCCACGAAGCGGAATTTTCATTCCATCAACTGGTTATTCACAAAAAAATTGACGACATGCACCGTCTTCTGTGGGCTCCGGACTGGTAATCTTCCCTAAAGTTGTTTTTTTGCTTTTCAAAAATCGATCTGTTTTCCTACAGCTTGCTACAGCTTCTTCGTTACACATCGTCGCAGCATTCCAACCCTGGCAGCCTACTATCTCCCAAAGAAACGGCCGTACCGCCACTGCAATTCAACCCCATCACGAAAGACCAAATCGACCAAAAAAGTGCCTCCAACTTGGATGAAACAAGAACAGCGTATGAAAGCCAGTTTTTCTCGCCGTCAATGAACCGGAGGTCGATCACTACAATATCAAACGGAAGTCCAGCTCAGATTCGTTTCAGCTTCCAGCAAAACTCTCGTAAAAACGATCGCCCAGGCGAATCGTCAAATGCTTGTCTTCACCCAGACTCATCAGGCCCCTATGATGCTCGTTCACCAGTGTTATTCAACACACCATGGAGTTATTACGGTACGCAACACGAGAGAGAAAAAGTGCAAGATCAGGCCCGAGGAAAACATCCCTTGTGTGTTCATGCGCCGAAAAAGAAGCGGCTCGTAGAAGGCGTAATAAACCAGAATAAAACCATGAGAAGATTTACAAGATTGGGTGCCGCGTGAAACGGAGTGTTGAGTGACCGTAGGAGAAGTTGGAGCTTCCGGAACGGTTTTCGAAGATGAAAAGTGGCTCTTTGTGGTTCAGGGACGCAAGTAGCGAACAGCCGAAAAACGTCACGACCACTACAAACTCCTCGTGTTCCCTTGTTCCTCTGGCTCCACCAACATTGGAATCCGTTCCTGCAGGGTGACGATTAAGTCGAGGTTACCCGTCCCCATGGATCCGTTTGCCATTATGCGTGTATTCGCCGCGCAACGGAGACCTCTGTGTGTGGTGGTATCGTAAAACCGACGACTTCGGGGACATAAATACATAAACACACGAACCCTCGCTGACGGAGAGAGCAAGAGGCAAGTCTTCAGCTGGAGGAGCAAGCGAGAGAGAAGCATTTTCGAAATTTACGACCCAAAACCAGGGGAAAATCAGCCTGGTGCAAATTTACATCAACCGATACCCGCACTTCACGAAGGTGAACGGCGTTGCGTCAAAAATTGAAAAATCATTCGTCCAGGATGGTTAACCGTTCCATTCTTCGCATCTTCCTTCGGGATCGCTGAACGCCTTCGTGCTTGTAGGTTAGGGGGCGCGGGGGGACGGAGAAAAAACGTACAAGGACGTGTAGGGCGGTTTACCACTGGCCAGAGTGCGGTAAATCTCGCCTCCCAACGCGAAACTCCCCTCTCGTTCACTCCACCCTTAACCTCGCAATTTATCACTCTTCATCATTCCATCTAGGCTGCTCGGGAACTTCTTTTTTCTGCTCCTGCTCGTTCGGACACCTTGGCGATTCCTTCGCTTTTTTGGCATTCCAAGGGAAATGGCCGCGGAATTTTCGGAAAATGGCGAAAAAACGGCGAGGCAATTTGCGAATTCGGAGCAACGATTTTGGCGGCTCCGATGCTCGTCAGCTTGGGGATCTCAGGATTAGGCGCGAAGGGTTGAGCACTGGACTTTGTAGTATTTTTGAAAAGTTGGTTGCTGTTTGTTTTTCAGCCGTGGGGGAAATTTTAACCGCTAAGTTTCTAAAATTTTTTGGATTCGATTCCTGGATTCTGACAGATTTTTACAAAATAACTTTTTTTTTTTAATGTTAGAAAATTCTTTGACTCTCTAGAATTCGTTTGGGTTTCGTTTAGGTTTGCTCGATAGGTTTCACAAATATTTTTGCGAAATATTTCAGTTGCCCAAAAAAATACTTAAACGATAGCTGAATTTCAACTGCTAAGTTTATAGAATTTTTGGGATTCGTTTCCTACACTGACAGCTTTTTACAAAATAATTATTTTTAATAAATGTCACAAAATTCTCTGACTTTCTAGAATTTGTACAAATATTTTTGCGAAATATTTCAGTTGCCCAAAAAAATACTTATACGATAGCTGAATTTCAACTGCTAAGTTTATAGAATTTTTGGGATTCGTTTCCTACACTGACAGCTTTTTAGAAAATAATTAATCGTAAAAAATTTCATAAAACTCTCTGACTTCCTAGAATTCATTTGGGTTGATTTAGATTAGCTCGATTGGGTTTGGTTTTCACACGTGGACAGATTTTTACAAAATATTTCATTTTTCCAAAATTTTGGAAACATTTTCTAACTTTTTTGAATTCCTTTGAGTTTGTTTGATTCGTTTGATTGGGTTTGTTTTTTTTTACCGATGGAAGGATTTTTAGAAAACATTTCAATGAAAGGAATAATCTCGATTCTTTCGAGAATTCTCGAAGTCGTTTTGGTTTGTTTAGGTTTTCTTTCTACACGTGGACACATTTTTTCAAAAATATTATTTTTTTCCGAAAAATTTCGAAAATTCTCTTTCTCGAATTCGTTTGGGTTTGTTTATGATTGTTCGATTGGGTTTATTTTTTACACGTGAACGGATTTTTACAAAACATTATTTTTTTAGAAAAAATCGGGGAACCCGCTAAGTTTCTAGAATTCGTCTGGGTTTGTTTGGGCTTGTTTTCTAAACATGGAGAAATTTCTACAACATTTTTAACGTCTAGAAAAAGTCACAAAATTCGCTCATCGTTTCGAATTCGTTCGGGTTTGTATAGGATTATTTTCTTTACGTGGACAGATCACGTGGACCGCGCATTATTGAGCCAAGTCTCGGCCGGGAAAGAAGTCCGAGAAAGAGTGCGGAATAAGGCGGATAAAAGGGAGCATCGAAGCTCGCGAGAGTGGAAAACTCGTGAGATACACGTGGAAGAAAAGGCAGATAAGAGAAGCGACGTGGTGAAATCGCGATTGTCCCGTTACGTGTATATACCGACGACAGTACAACTTAATTCCATCAGGCTCGGAAACCTGATTCATTATCCAATATCGGACATCGTAAATCCTTGAACGTCGCAAATAAATTATCGCGTCTCTCGTTTTTCTGTCCTCTACTTTATATATATAAATTGAAGGGGGTGAGCGAGGGCAGGCTAAGGGAGCGAATCCACGTTAACGGCGGGGTAAAGTTAATTCGGCGAAAAAAAGGCATGTTTTTAAGATTTTTTTTGGCGTAACGAATAGTGTTCGTTCATTGAAAAATTTACATATAATAAAGTCACATTTGAACAGCATTCTCCTAAATTTGCATTGCAAAATATTCAAAATTGAGCGAGTGAAAATTAAACCCCGGAGGCGCCTCGAAAAAAAGTTGGTTTGCGGTGTGCACCATAACTCGCAACAGAATCATTTGAAACAAAAAAATCAAAATGCATTTGTTAAACGAGATGTTT
This sequence comes from Ophion obscuratus, assembly GCA_964007375.1. NCBI lineage: Eukaryota > Metazoa > Arthropoda > Insecta > Hymenoptera > Ichneumonidae > Ophion > Ophion obscuratus. Next base: position 5,969,157 of record OZ023315.1, on the reverse strand, counting down.
CTCGAGGTAATGACGGGAGGATTTTTTTTTTTCGATTTTTCGATTTTTCGTAGCACTTGGGAGCCAAAAACCCGATTTTCGCTTAAAAAAATCGGCTAATTTGTTGTTGAAAAATTAGTAATTATTAAAAAAAACAAAAAAGCTCTCGACAATACCTGGTGAATTATGTGAAGAGGTACTGTGCAAAATTTCAAAGCGATTGGTCCAGTAGATTTTGAGTTATCGTGCACACGGACTTCAAATATGACAAGTCTCAGAAAAACGGTTCGAAAAACGCAGAAGAGAAGAGAACGGCATGGAGCAATAGACGCTCAAATACTCATAACTTCGTCAATTTTACTCCGATCGACTTGAAATTTTAACACAATATTCTTAATATATTATGCATTCATTTAAAAAATTAAACAAAAATGAAAAAAAAATTTAAATACTTTACCCCGCCCTTAAATACATATATAAATAGATATATTCCTGAAATAAACTAATTTTTTTTTAAATATATATTAAGGGGTAAGGCCACTGTAACGGCCCAAAAAAAAAGGTTTTTTCACTAATTTTTTGCTCCCGAAATTGAAGGTATTTGAAAAAAAACTTTTAATGGTGTTATCGGGCATACATTAAACTTTATTATAAAATTTTTTTACAGTAAAAAAAAACAAAATGGCGGTTCCACAGCTATCTTCCTGGGACATGTTTTGCTTCCAGGGCTCCGCGGCACGCAGCACCACTGGTGCACTTTTGAATCTAGAACAAAAAAAAAACCATTAATCTAGAGGGCTATAGCTAGAGAATGTCGATCGGATTTTAAAAAGTATCAATTTTTGTGGATTTGGCGTGCGTTTGAAAAAAAAAATTGATTTTTGACGAAAAAAACGGCAAGTTTTTTGTTAATAAAAAATCAATAAATAAAGTTCTTGAAAATTCCGATCGACATTCTCAAGATAATGTAAATGTTCACATCTGGTTAAAATTTCAAGTAAAAAAAATGAAAATTGTTCGAGTTATGCTGCGTGCCATTTTGAAAAACCATGTTTCGAGAAAAACGCGTTTAAAGTTTTGCGAATAGTTTGTTTGGGTTTGTTTGGGTTTGTTTGGGTCGCACAGGACCTTTTTTTTCTTATTCTAGAGGGTTTAAACTATTTTTTAAGCCAATAAAAAAATAGGCTTTTTGTGGACTTTTTTTCAGAAAAACTACAAAATAAATCGAGATTACAAAAAAGGGTGTTTATCATACATATCAGTGACTGTATACAATAATTTTTTTGAAGCGATTAATTTCAAAATGGCGGCCGTGCAGCGATTATCGTAAAACTGCATTTTTTAAGTTGGCCGGAAACTTAACTCAGGCAATTTTCCACCGATTCACTTGAAATGGTGAATATATCTTGAAAAATACATTGTCTATGGAAGGACGTAGGATTTTTTTTAAATATTGCATAGTTCATTTCGTTATTAACAATTATCTGACGATTTTTTAGGCAAATTTTTGGAAAGTGAAGAATTTCGTCAGATAACTGTTAATAACAAATGAACTATGCAATGTAAAAAAATCCTACGTACTTCCATAGACAATGTATTTTTCAAGATATATTCAACATTTAAAGTGAACCGGTTGAAAATTGTCTGAGTTGTGTTTCCGGCCAACTTAAAAAATGCAGTTTTGAGACAAACGCTGCACAGACGCCATTTTGAAATTAATCGCTTCAAAAAAATCATTGTACACAGTCACTGATATGTATGATAAACACCCTTTTTTGTAATCTTCATTTATTTTGAAGTTTTACCCCTTAAGATTATTTTGAGCATAGACAGTGTGACAATTACAAGATGGCCACATTTTTTTCATGGTCTGGTGCGGAAATTTCACGACGGAGAAAAATATGATATTTATGGGTCATCCTCTTTGAAAACAAATATAGCGTATTTTTGTGGCAAGTAGTATTTTCCAGAAAAAATTAAATTCCGAGTAATTAAATTCCAAATACGAAACACTCCTAAAAACGTTTTTCAAATGGAATTCAATTCCATCTATCAACTTTAACATGCATCTTTGATAATTTTGTTTCCCAATGACAGGATAGACAAAAAAAAGTTTTTCAGGAGGATCTCGTAATCGGAATTTAATTATCTTCCTTCTGCTGTACTCAAAATGGAAGTTTGTTTTTTTTTCCAGAATGCCCTATTTTTTCTGGCAAATACTACTCGTTGCAAAATATTCGCAGGTTATATCTTTTTTTAAGGACCGGAGTCCTTAAATTGTGGAAAATAACGAGTAAATAACGAAAACTCGTATTCCACAGTTTTCCTGTGCCCCTTGAATTCACAAAGCAATTTTTTTTTCATTACATTATTCATTTATTATTATTATTTTCTATAGGGGTATAGTTTTTTCATTACATTATTCATTTATTATTATTTTTTTAAATTATTATTATTATTATTACTTATTATTACTATTATTATTATTATTACTTATTATTACTTATTATTATTATTATTATTATTATTATTATTACGATTATTGACATTATTCATTGAAACATTAACTCCCAATAGATAACGATAAAATAACGAAAACTCGTGTTTTCCACACTTTCCCTGAGCCCTCCTGCAAATGCAATAATCTTTTTTGTCTATTTTTACATTCGACGAGATTCGTACGAACGTGAAAAATCCGAGGTGTGAGATGAGAAAAATAAAATCGATATCCGAGAGGGGAAAAAATGATCGAGAAATATAAGAAGAATCAAGTGCGCGGGGTAATGTTTGACGATGCGAGTAGCGCGAATGGTTTATGTAAGGAAGCAGCGGCGAATTAGTTCCGCCCGTTATAAATAACGTTAAAAGGTAGCCGTTTCTGTGGGCCTCTATCTTCCCGTCACCAGGGAAACCGGGAATCCTCAAAATTCTGCCTCCACTTCATCGTTTTTATATTCTGCAACGAATTTACGGGGATGAGGAGAGAGAGAGAGAGGGAGAGAGAGAGGGAGAGAGAGAGAGAGAGAGAGAGAGAGAGAGAGAGAGGGATGAAAGCTAGCAACCCTAATAGCCTGGTTTATTATTTTACGATGCTACCTTATGCATTGTGTATACACATGAGTCGTAGTCAGAGACTTCGATTTTGGTCTTTCTCGTCCTCCTCAAATATCCCGTGTCTTTGTCCGTTCGTTTGGCCCCCTCGTTGACGTCGATTATCATCGTAAATCATAGAGCCGAAATTTCGGAAGAAACGGTAGCCCCCGCGCAAACCAATCGTACACCCAAAGCTGTTGCGTGATGTTTTTGCGTTCAAATTTCCACGTGGAGTAGCATCGTTCTTCCGATCCTTCAAGAAGTCCTTAGGCAGGGAAGAGGAGTGCATAAAAAGTATTACAAAAATCATCAGTATTGCGAGAATCAATGTCGAGATCGCCGAAACTGTGCATCCACTCGTGGAGGTTCCCTCTCGACGTAGATTTCTGTGCCGAGGATCTGAAACGATAAAGTTTATCATACCCCCTTGCACGTGTCGCCACCTGGCTACTGCCCAGTGCCCAGTGCAGGCCTCCGATGTAACTTTCGTGGTGGCGCCGCGCAACGGCTGCCGGCGGCAAAACTTAGATTGGCGCATGGCGGTCAATTCAAACGGGCACAAATACGCTTGAGCAAGTATCATCGATTGTAGATCACATATTGTGAATGGGATGTGCTTGTAAATAAAATAAAATAGTGTGCTGGAACGAATAATCATTTTTCCCTATTATTATCGCTATTAAAAAAAAAAAAGCTTCGTAAAGTCAAGTGAAAACATTTATAGGTTATGTTACCGGTAACTAAGAATAGTGCACAACAAAAGGCGATCGAAATATATGGTCTGCTAAAATCGAACCCACGTGTTACATATTTACTTCGTAAATAATATAACATACGTTCGATTTACGACGTTTATCCACAATTACTTACGATGCACTTCCCAACGTCGATTCGGAAAACCATAAAAATGAAGTTCCAGATTCGTCGCTCCCGTGTGGAGACGACCCTCAATACAAATCGATCGAGTACCCATCACGTTATTAATTTATAATACTTGCTTACGCTGTTTTTACAACGTAAACATCACACGCGGTACTGTCATTCACGCAAACACCTGATTTTAATGGCGACCGGCACACTGCACTAGCAGACGAAAACCAATCTAAGTTTAGCCAAAATTCGCCGCAAGGGCTGCGCCACTAGAGTTACTTCGGAGGCCTATAAAGCCATTCGTCTTTCCGATTTTTTGGTTCGGTTCCTTTCTGCGTCTTGACACGGAATTTTGATACTCGTAAACGGAAAAATGGAGTGATTAGAAGAGCTTGCATACTGTAGCATCGAAAGGTCACTGAATACTTTGAAAAGGGCAAGGGCGTAGTGGAATTCCGGCAAACCATTGATTGTGGAGACATGTTTTAGGGTCGTTAATTTGCCCACTTCACTTCGTGTGACGTAAACAATGATTACGTCGGACGGTCGGCCAACCCGGGCGTTAAGGGGTTAGGCCACAGTAACGGGTATAACGTCAAGTGCGAATTTAACAATTTTTATTCGTATGGAAAAATGATTCACTCGTAAAATTAATTACACTACATCTATTTAGTATGAATTGCAAGATGTTAGAAAATATACTTTTTTTCTCGATGTACAAAATGGCGGACTACTAATATTTTCTTTTTTTATCTTTTTTTTAGGCACTCCGCGGCGTGACATTTTGCATACACAATTTTTTACCTAGAACAAAAAAACAAAAATGCTCGTCAATCTACATTAGAATATCTAGAAAAGTACGTACGGAATTTAAAAAAAATGGTTTTTTTTTAAGTTGTAGGTACTTGAACTTAAGAAATAAATTTTCAGTGAAAAATATCGTTATAATTGCTCGTAAACTGCTCATAAAATGAGAAGTTTTCGATTAATCAGAAATTCCGAACGTACTTCTCTGCGAAATGCAATTTGGAACGTAACTTTTAAATATGAAGTAAGGTAAATGTCCCAATTATTGAACAGGTCCCAATTATTGAACACTATCGTGTATTTTTATTATTTCTCATTCACCTGCATGCATTTACTTATTTATACAAATTTCATTACATATATGGAACTTTTAGCTATCGAAATGTTTCCTTGTGCAAAAAAAGCTTTAATTAATAAAGCAAAAAATTATTTAATCAGCAACGGTGACCCCATTTGACGTCTCGTGGTAACTGCTTATCGTTTTTGCTAAGACGCGCCGCTTCATGCGTGAGGGCATAAAAAATTCAAAAAACTGTCGCATCTCAAAAAGTAAAGGCGTTGCAGGTTCCTCGGAAAATTTCTTACAAATAAAAATTTTTATGAAAATTTTTTATTTAATTATTTGTTAAAAAATACGGTGTTCGATCATGGGGACATAGAAAATGCAGTGTGTCCCAATTATTGAACACTCGAATTCTCCAAGATAGCGTCATTGAACCCATCAAAACATCGAGACAGTTAACGTGTGACAGATCGTGTGGTTCGGATTTATTCAAACGCAAACTGTAAGTTCCTGAATAAACTTACCCTTATTCTTTTAATAATAACTCTAAGATCGTCAAATATATTTTTTATTTGTATTTTCGTGCAATAAACATGAAAAAATAGTAAAAAGAGAATATAACCTAAATGTAACCTAAAAATACGAATGTACTGTTCAATATTTTTTGCTCTCCGATATTTCAGGGAGCCAAGCTGCGACAAAATCAAACAAAAACAGAACATAAAAACGAGGAAGCTGAAAATAAAAATAAAATAAAGTTCGAGTTGAAAAGCAAAAATGAACCAAATGCGAATGAACTAAAAACCTGTCAAAAGCGACTAAATATATATTTTTATATTTTTACATGATTAATGCTTTTGCACGATTTTGCTTTTATTTCTTAATATTGTACCCAAAATAATATTTTCAGAACGGAAAAAGAATTCTCGGGAGTGTTCAATAACTGGGACATGCCTGTTCAATATTAGGGACATAGGCACTTCCAGTGTTCATTAATTGGGACATTTGCATGCTTCACATTGTTATTCTTTTTTTTCATTTGAAATCATTTAAAAATTATTTGAAGGGTGATTTTTCGAAAGTAAAAATATCAAAGTATCATTTGAACATGAAAGCGATGGTTTTTTCTGGATTTTTAATTTTTTTCCCACCGAATTCAATCTCCCAGATCCTAAGCTGTTCAATAATTGGGACATTTACCTTAAATCGAGTGAAAATTGTTGAAGTTATTTGTCACGCCAATTGGAAAAAAAGCCGTTTCGAGAAGTTTCGAGTAGTCGGCCATTTTGTATTTACATGGAAAAAAAAATGTTCTAACAGCTTGAAATTCATACTAAATAGATGTGTAATTAATTTTATGAGTGAATCACTTTTTCACACCAAAAAAATTGTTATATTCGCACATGATTTTATACCCGTTACTGTGGCCTAACCCCTTGATTCCTTTCGAAAAGTCTTGGGGCCCAAATTTTACATATGCGTTGGCTCCAATTCAAATAAGTAATATTCACTATAATATTTTTCATACTTTTTTCTATAATAAATATAGGATCGGGGAATATACGTATAGGTTATAGGGGTATGGCGAATATGGGTATAAGGAATAGGGATATAGGTCGTAGGGAGATCCAGAATATGAATGTAAGGAATATGTGGGAATATATGGGAAATAGGGATATACGGATAAGAATCTATGAATGGGGATATAGGGAAGAGATATTTAAGGAATAGGTATATGCAGAATAGGCATATAGGTATAGGGAATATGGGAATAGGGATATAGGTCGTAGGGAGATCCGGAATATGAATATAATTAATAGGTATATTGGAAATGGGGATATACAAATAGGAATATAGGGCATCGAGAATGGGGGAATAGCGAATAACGATACAAGAAATAGGGGTATAGGGAATAAGGGTATAGGGAATAGATATAGCGATCAGGGGTATAAGGAATAGGGGAATAGGGGATGAGGATATAGAGAATAGGGGAATGGGGAAGTAAGCAATAGGGATATGGGGAAAAGGGAATAGGAATGCAATATACGAAAAATTGGGACTAGAGCATAAAAATAAAATAAAGAAAAAGCAGCCCTTGATCTATATGGGAAATAAGGATTAGGAGTAGAAGCATAGGGAATAGGGATATAGAGTATAGGAATGGAAGATAAAAAAAATTGGGAAAGGAGTACAACACTCAAATAAAGAAAAAACAGCCGCCGATCTGCATGAGAAATAAGGATCAGAAGTAGGAGTGTAGGGACAGAGGTTCCCTCTTTCTCTATTTCGTATACTATAAGGATATAAGGAATAGGGATACGGGAAACAGGGGTATAGGGAATAGGGATGTAGGGAAAACGGATATAGGGAATATGGATAAAGGGAATAGGGAATAGGGAATAGGGATATAGGGAATAGGGATATAGGGAATAGGGATATAGGGAATAGGGATATAGGGAATAGGGATATAGGGAATAGGGATATAGGGAATAGGGATATAGGGAATAGGTATATAGGGAATAGGGATATAGGGAATAGGGATATAGGGAATAGGGATATAGGGAATAGGGATATAGGGAATAGGGATATAGGGAATAGAGAATAGGGATATAGGATATAGGGAATAAGAAATATAGGGAATAGGAAATAGGGATATAAGGCATATGGATCAGGGGAATAGGGAACAGGAATGCAAGATACATCAAATTGAGTATAGAGAATAAAAATAAAATAAATAAAAAGCAGCCAGAGATCTATTCGACGCTCATATCAACCCTCGACCGACGAAAATTCTCAAGTAAGCTATCGCATCGCATAAGTCGCGAGCAACCCTTGCAGTAAGCAGCAAATACCCACCCCTTTGAAATAAAATTCGTCAATAATATACGGGGGCTACGGAGATTAACTTTTACCTCCCAGAAAAAAATTGTGCAACGAGTGAAAGTACAAAGGACATTTAAAACGGAAGTTGAAGGCCGAGGCCGATGACTCTACTGACCCAATGCCGGAAAGTCAGCGAGGCAAACCGAAAGGCACTAAAATCGAAAGTGCCGACGGGAAAAACGGCGCGCGAAAAATAATTTACAGGCCAATAATTTCCACGAGGTGTATACGCGTGTGTATTCGTGTGTGAGGACGGTAGTAAGTACATTCTTCGCTCTTGAAATATAACTTCAGCTGCTGCGCGGTAATTCACGTGGCCCTTTGGCTTTTCCGGCTACCGGTGACGTCTCACTCGCGCACGACGCGTTTAATTTGCCGCGCTGGAAAGATGGAACGACGATGAAACAAAAAAACATGCCTGTGTTTCTGTACGCGATGAAAAATCGGAGATGTAAAAGCAAAAAAAAACGAAACGTATAATTGTTATTATCATCGAATAAATTTTGGAAATTAATTTATGAATATTGAAATAATATATATATATATATATATATATATATATATATATATATATATATATATATATATATATGTAAAAAAAATCAGAAATATTAACACATGGCGGAGATATAACATAATAAAACAATGTATTTTTTTTTGCGCGCGCGTTGATGGTGAAAGTTCTCGGCATCGATGGGGGTGTCTGAAGAAAATGAACATATTTATAATTGCATAATGAATGTATCTTACCGCCGCGCGGTATGTTTAATACGCTCTAAATCCTGTAACTTTAACAATTTTTGGAATTTTTCAATTCGGTCAAGGTTAAAATATTCCTAACCGTTCAGACTAATGGAATAAATTTTTTTTTTAAATTGAAATTTTGAAATTTTTCGCGCGTATACGGCCTTAATCAATACACTTTCAAAATATATTAAACCATTTAAAAAAAATGTATTTATGTAACCCAAACAAACTTTAAACGCGTTTTTCTCGAAACAACGTTTTTCGCTGGCTTGTTGATAAAATCTTCGAAACTACTGAACCCCCTAATAAATTTTCCCTGATATCTCTATTAAATTTTAACCACATATACTTTACAACTATAGCTGCTATAGCTAAACAATTATTCAAGTCACTATTTATAGGCGAAAACGGTAGTTAAAAACATGTCCTAAAAAGTTGATGAAATCTCGGAGATGGATCATCGGAAACAAAAAAAAAACAAACGGTTGTAGATTCAGTATATTAATGGCTATAGCACATATCATACGATTTTTTATATATGCAAAAATAACAAAATGGCGATTATGTTTCGAAAAAAAAACTTTATTTTCACCGTTTTAAGCAAAAAAATAGTAAATGTCAAAATTTCAAAAATCCTTGATATGCGCGATACTAATTTTGACATTTTTTTAACTACCATTTTCGTCTATAAATAGTGACTTGAATAATTATTATTTTTAAATGTATTTCGAAAGTGTATTTATTAAGTGTAACAACTTTTATATCAATATCTATAGTATAAACTTATCAAAAGAATTCATGAAAATAGCCTTTTTTAGCGTCTAAAGTGAGAAGACCCCTTAATATCGGGGAATAGTAAGCAAAAGAAGAAATGCGAGTGAATTTTATATTCTACTAGTGGATGAGCAAAAGTTGTGGATTTTTGCGTATGGGGAAATTTTGTTCCGGGTCTAAGGACGGGATTTTGAAAACTTCGATACTGCTAAATGAGCTGGAGCTGCAAGTTTTGAAATTTGTATATTTTTAGATTCGGAAGATTTAATTTAAAAAACGAACCTAATGATTTTGAAAAATTTGAATTGAATATATAATATATATAATATATTAAAAATTTATATAATTAAATTTATATAAATTTATATAAATAATTTATATATATATATGTAATTTATTATATTAAATTTATATAATATATTATATATATAATATATATTGAATTGAAAATATTCGGAAATTTTGTTTCGGAACTGGGGCTAAAGGTTTCTGAAAAATTTTAAACTGTTAAATGAGCTAGATTTGCATGTTCTCATATTTGTATATTTCTACAATTGTACATTTATATATATATATATATTTATATTTATACATACTCGTATATTAATGCACCTCTACGTTCGTATTGCACCCAATTTATTAGATAAATCATAAATACATATTATATCATTAATTAAATATGTACGGTATATTAATATATACAATATTTCATGGACCTGCATATAAGAACAACTACAATATCGAGAAGCAACCAGGAAGTTACCAGTAGTGACGAAATTTAAGTGTACAAATAAATAAAAACTTCCTTATTTACTAGCGACTTCCCAGTTACTTTTCAGTGTATCGATTAATACTACATGTCAATAAATATGAAATTATCCATATTCATTTATACATATGTAAACTATATTTAATATATGAGGATGAGGAAGTGGAATATGGCGGGGAATGTAATAAGGGAAAAGACTACGTACAAAGGAGTCTACGATAAAATGAAAAAAAAATTGATATAAAATATTATACACATTAAAATACATATGTATATATTAGACTGGCCCAAAAAGTACGAGCTTCCCGATTCGGGTTCTCACACTTTGAAATATTACTCGATGATGAAACAAAGAAGCTTGATCGACAAGTTTCGAAGATTGAAAAGAAAGGCTGCAAGATTACAAATGTTTTAATTTGGGGTTATAAATTCGTTTACTATATATAACAATCCTACTGATTGGACCAGACTACTTATTGACTGTATCTATCGAAAATGGTTTGCATTGGAGAAGAAAACGTTAATTTATCACGTGTAAATCAAATGGAGAATAAAAAAAACCTCATGAGTCATCTGTTAGCTCCTTTCACGAGCTCTTTTGTTCCATTGTCGAGTAATATTTAAGGCCATATTGCATAGTTCATTTGTTATTAACAATTATCTGACGATTTTGTAGCCAATGTTGTGGAAAGTGCAGAATTTGCCTAAAAAATTGGCAGATAATTGTTAATAACAAATGAACTATGCACTAAAAAAAAAATCCTACGTACTTCCATAGACAATTCAAGATTTATTTATATTTCAAGATACATTCAACATTTCCAGTGAATCGGTTGAACATTGTCTGAGTTATGTTTCCAGCCAACTTAAAAATTGCCGTTTTGAGGTAAACGCTGCCCAGCCGCCATTTTGAAATTAATGGATTCAAAAAAATTCTTGTATACTGTCACTGATATGTATGATAAACACCTTTTTTGTGATCTCAACTTATTTTGCAGTTTTTCTGAAAAAAAAATTCCCAAAAAGCCTATTTTTCGGCCTCTAAAGTGGCCTAACCCCTTAAAGGGGTGAGAGCTCGAATCGGGGAATCGTTTTTCCGCTAGTCTAGCACACACAAACACACACACACATACACACATTCATATGTAAAATTTACATATACATCGAACATTTACAATGACAGCGACAATTATGATCAGACTCACATTCACTATTACCTATACTATTATCAATAATCCAATGCATTATACACCTATTATTTGATTAAAACTATAATTATCAATCTAAAGATTTCGAAAAAAAAAAAAACATTCTGGCTCACGGCTTACACAAATTTTGTCACCAAAATCATTATATATTAGTTTATTAAATTTGTAACTATCAACCCAAAGATTCGCGTCAATTAATAATCTACCAATAATCCTCCTATCATGCTTCTATAAAAATTACTATATTCTAACTAAATATAGCTAATTAGAAACACAATAAATATAATAAATAAATTAATAAGTACGTAAATAAATAAGTAGATGAATAAATAAATCAATAAATTAATTAATAATAACAATCGTATAATAAATGTCAAAATTTTCAAACAGCATCAACCCCCTTCACCTCATCGGGTCTTCAGGTATCAATAGTAATACGCGGAAGCTGGTAGCCGAGGAATGTTCCCGAAGTGAATTCGAGGAGTCAAGCCGGTGCACGGGACGATCATTGAAGGCCAAATTTGGCAATAAGGGCGGTCTTCGGGAAGACGTCGCGTCGTAAAATTGTACTGTCAAAGCTCCCGAGTTGAACGGGAGGCCCGTGAACTCGAGAGACGGAAAAATTAGCTCGATAATTTATGTCCCAATAAAACTTTCCTCCGTTCACCTATGTACCGGCGGACATTAGCGAGATGACGAGTCAACGTAAGACGGGGTAGTTTCGCGGGGGAGGGAGAGAAAGGACTTCCGTTGGGTGGCTGCCGTTTCCACGTTGCGCCAATGGAGAAAGAGAGAGAGAGAGAGAGACCAAGACGTAAGAAGAAAGGAAAGTGTCCTTGAGGACAGTGGGCCACGCGGGTTCGAGGTCAAGGTCATTCAGGACATTCCTCGACAAAGAAAAATAAATAAAAACGTCCCGAGGAAATGAACGAGAAGGGCCTCACACTGGAGTGGAGGGGGTGAGAAAAAGAGAAAAAGAAAACGTACTGGCCTAGAAAGTGCGCCGGGGGAGGGAAAAGTGGCGCGTGCCGAGTTGGTCCACGGGAGGTCGAGCAAAATATTTTGAAAATATTTGCCAGCACGAGACGAGAAAGGGGCGAGTGTCGAGAGGGGAGTAGAAAGATTGCGAGAGTACGGACCGAACGACGGGGCGGAGACGGCAAGGTCACAGGACCTAAATTTATGTAGGACACGCGTCTCGAATCATTCTCCTTATTCTCGTTTGACACACTTCTCCATGCTCTCTTTGTAACCTGACTTTGTCACGAATTATCTCCTCGTACAGAGTTTCCGACGATTCACACATTTTACACTTTACTTGCGCTGACCTATTGTCGATTTGTCGAGAAACGAAATTATCCGATTGCTCAGCTGTCAAATTTGCACAGCGATCGATTACACTCGGGCGAACATGGGACAGGTGTTGGAATTGCTTATCGTACGAAGTGAAGGGCGAAAAAAAAAATGAACGTACAAGATGCTTGATTCGCATGATTTATTTGGCTTTGGAAGAAGTGCGTTTGATTCGAGTTCAAGGCGGGATGTACATTTAGACGGGAAGAAAATAAGCAATATTGAGGGATTTTTTAGAGTAAGAAATAATTATTCTATAATTATCGAACTTTAGGTATACTTTAAGGCGTTACCCCCACTTGTAGCGCAAAAAAGGCCTTTTTCATGAATTTTTTTAAAGAAAACTACTAAACTTTTTTAATCGATCAATATACCATCTTAAAGAACACATCTTGAAGAACTTTCAGTAATTTTTTTATTGAAAAATATTACATTGGTTTAGTGGCAAATGGCCGTCAATGAAATAATGTTTTTATATACACGGTTTGCGGTGACCAAAATTGGGGCGAAGTGGATCATCTGAAAAATAAAACGCGGATGGATTTAGTCAAATATAAGTATAAACTAGTCTTTAATCGAAGGATTTTAAAAAAATATTCATTTTTTACAAAATGGCGAACAGTCAAAGTTAATGGTTCGATTGTAACGAAAAAAAAACGGCCGTTTTTTGGCTATAAAACGGCCATTTTTTTTCGAAAAAAAATCGAACGATTAAAGACTACATTTTTATGTATTAAATAAGCCTGCAAAATTTCAAGAAGATCGGTTCATTAGTGTTCGAGTAATCTTGGTCACCGACTTCAGAAATGCCATTTTGAGAAAAACGCGTTTAAAGTTTCAATTTCCGGTCGTTTACACAACGGATTATTCTCTTTCAAACGCTCATATCTCAGTCAATTTTGTTCGGATCGACTTGACATTTTCAGGACATTTTCTCAGATACTTATACTTCAAAAAAAATGCAATAAAAAAATCGGTTTTTTCAAAATCGAAAGTGGGGGTAACCCCTTAATATTATATCTAAGTATATGAAACAATGTTTTTTAATTACGGCCTTGGGCCACTCTACGAGCCGAAAAATAAGCTTTTTGGGGATTTTTTTTCAGGTAAAATACAAAATAAATTAATAATAAGATTGCAAAAAAGGGTGTTTATCATACATATCAGTGACTGTATACGATAATTTTTTTGAAGCGATTAATTTCAAAAATGGCGGCTGTGCAGCGTTTATCTTAAAACTGCATTTTTTAAGGGGTTACCCCCACTTGCGATTTTGAAAAAAATCGATTTTTTTATTGCATTTTTTTGAAGTATAAGTATCTGAGAATATGTCCTGAAAATTGCAAGTCGATCCGAACAAAATTGACTGAGATATGAGCGTTGAAAGAGAAGAATCCGTTGTGTAAACGACCGGAAATTGAAACTTTAAACGCGTTCTTCTCAAAATGGCATTTCTGAAGTCGGTGACCAAGATTACTCGAACACTAATGAACCGATCTTCTTGAAATTTTGCAGGCTTATTTAATACATAAAAATGTAGTCTTCAATCGTTCGATTTTTTTTCGAAAAAAATGGCCGTTTTATAGCCAAAAAACGGCCGTTTTTTTTTCGTTAAAATCGAACCATTAACTTTGACTGTCCGCCATTTTGTGAAAAATGAATATTTTTTAAATTCCTCGATTAAAGACTAGTTTATACTTAAGGCCCGCATAGACTACGACACTTATTGCGACACAAATGTCTGACACTAATGTCCGTTCTGTTCACACATAAGACGGTTTCGGTGTCCCAGAAAGTGTCTGTACTGTGATGTCGCTACACAAGTGTCTCAGGTGTTCACACACAAAACTACTGACACAGCTGCAGTACCCGCTCGGACGCCATGGAGAAACGCCGTGCGGCGGCAGCCGTAATTTCGTGCGCTGTTATTAAGGGGCTATACCAGTGCGACACTTTAAAAAGATTGATTTTTTTTTGCCTTTTTCGACAGTTTATTCTTTCAAGAATATCATTATCATTTAAATTATATATGTCAATATCATTTTATCTTGCAAAAATCGATAGTTAAATCTCTAAACGCATTTTTCTCGAAATGAGATTTTTCAAATATGCTGACAGTGTAACTCAAATAGATCCGATTGACTTGAAATTTGAACTGAGTACTCTTGAATATATTTACTCTACAATAACGTAGGATATTTTTGATTGGATAAAAATTGACGATTTGCCATTGAAAAAAACGACCATTTTGTAGGCAAGAAAAGAGACTTTTTTCATAACTACGCTATTTTGTTAGATTTTGATATTTTTCAAAAATCATACGTCATTGTACAGGAAATACCTTCTAGTTTAACGACATTTTTTTCCTTTTTCGGTTTCAGCTACTCAATCAGCCGGAATCATGTCAGCAGTGGAGGAACATTTTTTTGCGCCTGCGAAGGCAGCGCATTAGTCGCTTGGATCTCAATATTTACCTATGAAAAAATTATTTAATATAGGTCAAATATATTTTTAATTTTCCAAAAGATTTAATTGAGTACTTTTCGTCCAAAAAGTCCTGAAAATCACCCAAATTTCCAGCGTTCACACTGGTATAGCCCCTTAAGATGTGTTCTTTAATTATGCATTTTTCTGCCAACTTTAGCCGATATTGTGCCAAACTGTTCCGCCAAGCATTGAAGTGCTGCCTGTTTTTTTACTCTATTTTTTATAATCAGCACAACATATTTGCCAAAGTTCAGGCAGTCCTTCCACAAAAAATATCAAATTTTTAATGCTCTCCTTGCTCCACGTAATGGCCATTTTGATTTAACGCGGGTCGCGAGTGTCTGGATAATTTCGCGCCGGTTCGAAAACTTGGACACTGCCGCAGACACTCCGACACAACCTGTTCACACGGCGCTCGACGCGACACCTAGCGAGGTGTCGCAATAAATGTCCCGAGATCAGACAGTGGTGTTCACACACAGACACTCGATGTATACATTGAGTGTATACACCAAAGTGTCGTAGTGTAAACCTACCTTTATATTTGACGAAATCCATCCTCATTTTTTTTTTCAGCTGATCCACTTCGCCGCAATGTTGGTCACCGCAAACCGTGTATATAAAAACATTATTTCATTGACGGCCATTTGCCACTAAACAACGAAATATTTTTCAATAAAAAAATTACTGAAAGTTCTTCAAGATGTGTTCTTTAAGATGATATATTGATCGATTAAAAAAGTTTTGTAGTTTTCTTTTAAAAAATTCATGAATAAGGCCTTTTTTGCGCTACAAGTGGGGGTACCGCCTTAAGTTGGCCGGAAACATAACTCAGACAATTTTCAACCGATTCACTTGACATGTTGGATATATGTTGAAAAATACATTGTCTATGGAAGTACGTAGGATTTTTTAAAATATTGTATAGTTAATTTGTTATTAACAATTATCTGACGATTGTTTAGGTAAATTTTTCACTTTCCAAAAACTTGCCTAAAATTCGTCAGATAATACTTAATAACAAATGAACTATACAATATAAAAAAAATCCTACGTACTTCCATAGACAATGTATTTTTCAAGATATATTCAACATTTCAAGTGAATCGGTTGAAAATTGTCTGAGTTATGTTTCCGGCCAACTTAAAAAATGTAGTTTTAAGATAAACGCTGCAGGGCCGCCATTTTGAAATTTATCGCTTTAAAAAAATTATTGTATACAGTCACTGATCTTCCCGTGATTTTGATTTGCAAAAAAGTTCAAACATTTTATCATTTAGAACATGTATAGTTTCTATGTGACGGTAAGTAGAATGAAGAAAATGCAAATATGAGAAAATGGCACGCATTTACAAAAAAAATCAACATTCAACGCAACATTTCTGTAAAATGTGGACTAAAAAGTAGTTTTTTTTTTTTTAATTTCAAAAACAATTTTCGTCAAGTAGAAGCTACCAATGTTATCAATATTTCTATCAAGTTTCAACTCAGTCGGCTCAATAGTTTTTGAGTAATCCTGCACGCCAATTTCGACAATGCAGTTTTGAGAAAAACGCGTTTGGAGTTCACGCCCACTCCGAATCCGAGCGGTGAGTTTTACGAATTTCACTTTGAAACTTTGGGAAAATATTGTACATATATAGTATAGTTGTATCGTTTAAAGAAAAAAAATCGATTTTTTTTAACATTGTAAATGTATATCCCGCCTTAAGGGGTCTTCTCACTGTCTAAAGTGAGAATAGAAGCTTCTAAGCTACGAAAAAGGCTATTTTCATGCATGCATGTTTTTGATAGGTGTATATTATAGATATTGATTTAAAAGCTGTGACACTTAATAAGTACCCTTTCGAAATACACAAAAAAATTTTTTATGTATTTATGTAACCCAAACAAACTTTAACCGTGTTTTTCTCGAAACTTACATTTTTCGACGGCTTATTGATAAAATCTTCGAAACTACTATACTACGCATACCAAGAATTTTTTCAAATTTAGATATTTACAATTTTTTTTGCCAAAAACGATGAAAAAACCAAGTTTTTTTGTTTTTTCGAAAAATGTCCGCCATTTTGTTATTTTTGCATATATAAAAAATCGAATGATATGCGCTTAAGCCATTGAGATACTAAATTTAAAATCGTTTGATTTTTTTGTTTCGGATGATCCATCTCCGAGTTTCATCAACAGCGCAGATCTACCATTTTTTTAACTACTATTTTCTTCTATAAATAGTGACTTAAATATTTTTTTTTTTAATGTATTTCGAAAGTGTATTTATTAAGTCGAAAAACTTTTATGTCAATATCAAGAATATAAACCTATCGAAAAAAATCATGAAAATAGCCTTTTTTAGCGTCCAAAGTGAGAAGACCCCTTAAACGATGATTTTATTTATTTTACGTATCTATATATACATATACACTGCCGCTCAAAAGTTTGGATACACCAGACGATATTTCTTGCCGCACTGAAAGTTCCATAGCTTCGTCAAATAAAAAGATAACCAAATTTACCGAACGGTGTTTTGAAGGGATCAAATTCAGTTTTATTTGGCTTTTTTTAAATCTTTTAAATGATTTTCGGACTATTTTTCGGCTTTTTTCGACCATCGAGAATCGGGCCTTATGAAATTTTGTTCTGTCTTGTTTAGCCATGATAAACTTGAACGGGGTAGCAGGAGCTCCACTTTCGTTTTTTTATTCAAGTTTCGTACGATTTATTTTTCGCAAAGTTATTTCAGTTTTGGCTAATAAAGACAAATTTTTGAAAATGCACCGTAACTCAAGAACTAGGGTTTAATAGGAAATTTCAAGGATGTGAAAAGTTGCGTAAGTTTATACTGGATCGCTTGGAATTTTTGCGAAATTTTCCTCTGAGATTTTTTTTTTTACTATTTTTGCTCGAAACTCTGATGAGTAGGATGGCTCAACTCGGAAAGTATGGCATTTATGACAAAATAACATAATATCATTCGTTTTTTTTTTAAGTTTCGTACGATTTTTTTTCGTACGTTGAAGCTTGATAAATAATTAATTAATAAATATTCCTTTGGGTTGAAGCTTCACAAATCTTTTTCTCGCCTATCTCGATATTAACTTAAAAAAAAAAACAATTACGTCTATTCGAACAATGCACGAATTCCAGATGAAAATGTCTGATCAGGACGAAAAATTCTATGTACTATACATCGATACATTATTTATATTCATATACATATAAATAAATAAATAAAAGCATATACGTTATCGTTCCGTGGGGCCGAGGACATCACGATATTAAATAAATTGCCGTCTTAAAAGATCAAATGAATTGTTTGGGGTTTGGTCAAAGATCTGCATTTATTGACTATTTTCCCGAAAATATTTTCTTTATCAATACAGATATAGTTAAAATTATAATATTCATTATTTATGATTATAAATCATTTATTCAATCATTTTTCCGCTGGATTTTATTATAAAGTAATAAATATAATTAATAAAATTATAAGTTTATAAAGCCTTCCAAAAATTATTTATTCAATCATTTTTCCGTCGTTTCATTATTATTTTTTCTTTCGTTTTTTTTTTTTTTCAAAGAAAAATGCATTTCGACACTCGTTGATTGCCATTACCCCTCGTTGCCGGGTGCAGAAAAAGAAACAGCAAGATCTGTGAGGGATAAAGGAGGGTGAAAGGAAACTGTGACGGTAAAGGGCGTGCTCTTTCGTGAAAATCCGAAGGGTGGATGAGACGAACGAGTCAAAATATTGTGTCAAGGACGCGTGTTTGGGTCTGGAAAATCGTGGTCGACTGAAAAGCCTCTTTTTTCTCTCCTTCCTTTCCTCTCTTTCTCCCTCTCTCTCTCTCTCTCTCTCTCTTTCTCTCTCTTTCTCACTCTCTCTTCCTCTCTCAACCTCTCTTTCTTTCTCGGCACGCGAAAAATCCAAGCTCTATGTATATATACCTTGCGTGACCCAAAAGTTCGAAAATTACGGGGAAAATGTCCCGGGGTGATTCGTCCTCGACCCCATGAACGAGAAATTATTTTACTTTTGAGAAAATCACGAATTTCCTCTGGTGCCCTCGACTTTCGACGAGAGCCGAAAAGTGAGCCATAATTGGGTAAGAATATTATCGACCAAGATGAAAGTCGTAAGCACGAATAAGTGAAAGAATTATTCTCACGATTAATCCCAATGAAATATTATATTTTATCGGTTTATTTTTATGTACATTTAATTTTTAATCATTTAAATGTTTATACAAATAAAATTACTACGAATAATTGAAAGAATTATTCTCACGATTGATCCCCTCGAAATATTATATTTTATCCGTTTATTTTTATGTACATTCAATTTTTAATCATTTAAATGTTTATACAAATAAAATTGCTAAATTGTTGGTGACAATAAAAATTATTTTTGAGTCACTGAGAAACTTTTCAAAATTGCTGACGTTTTTGCCTGATAACGAAAAAACGTCTGATATGAGTTTAGGCGTGCTCTATCTATATTCTGGATAAATACTCGAGCAAAAACTTGTCGGCCAATTTTATTCATTCAGTACACAGAATTAAATTCGACAATTTATTTTTTTCAACCTGAACACTTTCATCCAAATCGAGAATTACACGTGCCAAAGAGCAACAATAAAGAAGCGAGTATTGAAAAAGCACAAAAAAGTATATGCATATCGATGCAGCCTGTTTAGAAGACCACGCCATATCTCAGCCATTTTTTAAAATGAATAAAAAAATATATATATCAAGTAACAGCCAAAAGTAGTAATAGAACATATCCTAAATCTTAAAAGTGGTGAAGAAATCTTGCTTTAAAAAAAAAATCATGAAAATCAGCCATTTTTTCCTCGTCTAAAGTTATCTCCCCCCTTAACACAAGCACGAGACCAAAAAAAAATGTGATCCGCCAATTCGTTTAGTCGAAATTCGTTCACCATTTCCCATGATCCACCATCTGATACAGATAGCCCAAATATATTCGCCCTCACACACACCCATCCGCATACACCCCTACACAGACACCCTCACACACATACACCCCCACATACATCCCCACACACACCCTCCCACATTCACCCCCACACACACCCTCACACACATACACCCCCACATTCACCCCCACACACACACACCCTCCAACATACACCCTCACACACATGCATCCCCACACACACACCCACCCACATGCACCCCCACAGACACCCTCACACACACACCCTCCCATATACACCCCCACACACACCCTCCCACATACACCCTCACACACATGCACCCCCACATGCACACCCTCCCCAATGCAACCCCACAGACACCCTCACACACACGCTCCCACATACACCCCCACACACACCCTCACACACATACACACACACCCTCACACAAATACAAAAAAAAACATACACCCCCACACGCATCCTCACACACATACACCCCCACACACACCCACCCACACCAAGATATCGACATACATAATGGCGGCGAATCTTCATCCAATTTCTAGCTGGAATTATCGGGGTTGAATCGTCCCGTCAGGGGTGGCGGAGCGGAGGATCGGCGAGGGTGCAGAGGGTGGCAGGGGAGGGATGAAGATAGCCGAAAAAGAAGCACGATGATATCGCTGACGAGAGACGCCGTATTTGGCTCGGCTCCAATCCAATTGGGCTGCACGGACTTTCGGGGGGTTGGAACGAGGGTGTGCGAAACGTTTTCATCCCCTACTATGTGTATGCGGGGGTAAATCTCGGTGCGCGCCTTCGACTCAACGGGTGATAAGGGCGCAAGACGCCATCTTGGCTATTACCGAGCGCCCGAGAAACGTTTCGTGTTGGGGATCCGTGGCACCCACCCCAACCACCCCCGACCAACCCCACGGACAAATATACAGAGACATGCCTCCGCGATATAGCACGAATGAACGAGATGAAGATACATCGGGCACGCGAAAATCAGAGAAGCAATAAAATTGTGCTTGCTAAAGAAATTCCTCGGGGTAAATCTTTTTCCACCCTCTTTCTCTCAAGCGCCCATTTTTTTATTTACTTTATCATCGAATACGAGACAAATGCGGGTCTCTTTTTATTTACGTTCATGTATATTTATGTATGTACATGGGTAAAAAAATATACTTATATTATATAGAGTATGAGGGGTATGAATTAATTTTATTTTTGTACAGGCCAAATTTTGTTGTTAGAGTACAAGAAATTAATTGGTAAACATATATAGAGGCGTCCGCGTGTGGTAGAAATTTCGACAATAGGATTTTTATCGCGTTGTCTTGTCGTCTTCATTTTAACTTGAGTCTGACCTTCAAATATTTTTAATTTGAACATTTTTTGATGGCATTCGCTTTAAGGGAGACTTTGTCCTTGGAGTGCCATATTTCAGGTGTTTACATTTTATTTTTTTTAAAGGAAACGAGTAAAGCTTTTTGAGTGCGGGTTTTTCTTGCTTTTATTCATGATATACAGAACGTTAACATTTTTTTTTTTTTTGAAAAAACCAAGATGGCGGCCGTTGCAGCTCCGCGAAAAGAGGTCCTCAAATCGCGGGAGGTAAACGGCTGACATCACTGCCCTCTCTTTGTTGATCTGAAACACAAATTCAAAGCATATTATCAATCTGTGACCCTTTGGTCATGGAATGACGGATGGGTTTTTCGTTTAGTGCCAATTTCGGAAAATGGCGGCAATTTAAAAAAAATCGAATTTTCGCGTTTTTTTCGCATCAAAAGATAAATAATGAATGCAAAAATGTATCTATCGAGGAAACGATCCGTCATTCCGTGAAGACATATTTTCTGAGTATGCTCTCCAAATTTCAGGTCGATATGTTAATTACAGCGGTCAGGAGAATGTCAGCCATTTTTAAAAACGTGTTTTCCAGAAAAACGCGTTTAAAGTTTTGTAATGTGTTTACACAAATGTGTTTATAATTACCGCTAATCGGCAATGCCTGGTCCATAGAGGCATTCCTCCTCTTCTTCTAGCTGCTCATGTTGAGCCGCTAACATCTCCCGCTGCTCAATCCGGTACAAAGTCTCCCTTAATTTCAATCAAATAATTTTACTTTAATTTCAATTTTTTTTACAAACATACGCATATTATATAGGATTTGAGGTGGATAAATTAATTTTTCTCTTTTTTTTACATATATGTCATTTTTATTTATCAGAGTACAAGAAATTAATTGGTACACATATATCAAGGGGCATGCATGTGGTTGACATTTACGAAGTAGCATTTTGTTTATCGCCTTAACGTTCATTTGCATTTTCACTTTAAATATCTTCAGTTTGACTCTCTTTGATGGACTTACCTTTAATTTTAGTCTCAACTGCAAATATCTTTAATTTGAGTCTTTTTTATTGTCTTAACTTTAATTTTACTCCTAACTTTAAAAAAATATACGAATATCGTATAAGGCATGAGGGGAACAAAATAATTTTTTCCTTTTTTTAAATACAGGACAAATTCTATTTACAAGAGTGCTAGAAATTAATTAGTACACCTATATTAAGGGGTCTGAAGGCATGAGGTTGAAATTTTTCCAAAATAGATTTTG